>CM062809.1:747339715-748539715 GCA_031772625.1 Pinus tabuliformis
TTAGCAAGTTTTTGACAATAAAGTCTGATCTGGGACAGTAATGCGCCATTTATTTGAGTTGCCTCTGCTCTGAAGACTTTCACATTCTGTGTGCTCTTGATACCTTCGAGATGTGTTGATAGTTGAGCTATTCGCTCATCTTTTGATTTCATCATCAGCTCATTTGATGCTTCCAACTGTGACAATGCCTCCGATAATTCTTTTGCCTTCTGAGTTTCACTTTGGTCTATCCTTTGTCTTTCAATTTGAAGTTGTTGGGTTAACAAATTGTTCTCTTGCTATTGAGCCAGCAACTGCTCTTCCACCTGTGCTGCTTTGTTTTTCGCCTCAATTACCTCCGCCTGTAATGCATATATTTTCATGGTCCTTAGTCTTCAACAGAAGACTTACCTCTGATGCTTTGTCGATAGTTGCTGCAGAATAAGCTCCCGCGAATTGCGACAGCTTTGTTAGATCATCGGAGGGATCCAAATCATCCTTCCAGACCATATTGCCCGTGACTGTTTGCTCAGGAAAGATAGAAGGTTGATCAAGCCTTCGTCTTTTCTTAGAGCGCTTGATAACGGCTCTATGCTTTGGGCTATAGAAAATATCAAGGGAGGAATTTCTTCCACTGGAGAACAATTTGATCGGAAGGGTCCTTATTGATAATCTCAACATCCTGTGAAATGGGTGGGCCGCTGGTTCCTCCTAGAACCTGAGAAGAAGTGATATCGGGCGCATCGCTTGTTTTAGAGGAGCCTGTGTCTTTGGAGCCTTCCTTACCACTGATAATGGAATCGAATTGATTCCATTGTTTAATCAATTCAGGATCAATGGAAGATTGCTTATGGGCTTTGCTCCGTTCTTTCTCTTGTTCTAACTTCTGCTGTTCTTCAAGTGATTTTCGCTGCTGCTCATCCAATTCCTTTTTCTGCCTATCTGCTAGTTCTTTCTTTAATCTTTCTTCTTCCTTCTTCTTCCTCTGCTCTTCTTCCCTCTGTGTCTTTTGCTGCCTTTCTATCTGCTCCTTTTTCTGCCTCTCTGCTTGCTCTTTTTTCTGCTTCTCAGCCTGCAGCTTTTTCTGTCTTTCCTCCTGTTGTTTATCCTGTTCTTTAGTTGTAACAGGAGGTGAATGTATCTGTTGCCGACCAGGCTCGCTTGAGGAAGATGCTGGGGTTGTGGATAATAACTCTAGGGGCAGAGTTTGCAACCTCTGCTCCCTAAGTTTATTAAACTCAGTCAACGCCTCATCGTTGTATTTCATTATGGAAAGCTGTTTGACTTGGCTTATTGTCTCGGCACCTACGAACAAGTCATCAAATATATCCTCTTGATGATCAACTTTTGTTAATTTTGCTTGTTCTAGGGCAATGTAGGCAGTTTTCTTTGGATCATAGAGTCTGCTTGGGAGAGTGGCCAGGGATAAAGCTTGGATTTTTGCTGCTTCTTTTTCTGCGTGCTTGTAATTAAGCAGAGTAAAAACCCCAATTCTTAAAGGAAAAGAGGGCCAACCTTTCTTCTTCTCTTCTTTGAGAGTTTGTGTGACACTGTCGGCCATAATCTGGTAGCAGATTTCTCGGGCTAACAACTTGTCTGGGATATACAAAGGGAGGACATGTGGCCTAGCCTTACTCCCAAAAACTCTGATATAGGAGAAATACTCTTCCCCAAACCAACTCGCTATGGAAGGTAAGTCAAAGGAGGCTTCATAAGAAATTCTGGAAATGGGTCTGTCAAAAATAGAATAGTAAATGGGCGCCATGAAACCATTACAAATTTGGTACAGGTGGTCCTTGTAAGAGGACTTCCACAATTTCTGATGGTATAAATGAATGGGTGTTGGATCCTGGGTGGTCCATCTCCAACCGAGGACAGGAAACTCAGAATTAAGACACAGGGTATCCATAATGTAAGCAGAATAATAGAATGGAGGGATTTTCCTTTCGGAGACTATAGTTTTGTTTCTGAATTCACGAACAGCTACGACCAATTTATCAGAAAGAATAGTGGCCCAGTCCATGATTATAGAATTGATAGTCGCTTCCATTAGGGGAACCATGTCAATATTGATATTAACAGAGTCATGTAATCCCCACAATCTACACATCATAATCCCCGCATAGCAATAGGGAGAAGCCAGAGAAACGTTGGAGTACTTACCCGAACTTTCATGCTTGTGCTTGGCTGGGTTCTGCCTCCAATCTCGGAGGGGTTCGGATGGTGATTCATTTTCTTTTGCGAATTTCTCCACGAAGGTTCTGTTGTAGACTAGCTCCGGTTCAGGCAGATGATACATTCGCCTCAGGTCATCAGGCTTGAACGACCCGAAAATCCTTCCGTCCCTTGTATGGAAAGTTCTATCAGTGATGGGGATTTCTTCGATTGCCCAGCGCACCACGTCTGTGTAAGGGAGAACCTGCTCTCTGGCCGCTATTCTGTGTAAAAAGTAGTCGGCCAAGTCTTTGAGCATTGCATCAGACTTCCTTAATACATCTACACTAGCCGTTCTCACTGTCACTTTTGGTTGCTCGACCTCCAACAGATTATATATGCCTTGCCATGTGGTCCTATGAAGACCAGCGCACGTAGTGTCCGAGATTAAGCCTTTCTTTGAAATTGGAGCAGCTTGACCTGCAACAGATGTTGTAGTAGAACCAGAACTCCTCTTATTTTTCTTCCCCATCATGTTCAGGCTTTCTTCAACAAACGAACTCTACACAAGTGCGAGAGAAATCGTAACACGAGGAATAATGAAGACAAAGCATAATTGGAAAGGTATATATCACTTGAAGCATGGCGCTATTAATCTTCAAAAAGTGGCTGCGGATCCAATCACTGGTAAGAGATTGCATATGCATTAATGTTGATTTTAAGGCTTGCTACCCATTAAATGACCATTTACGCTGTTATTCAGTTGAATGACCACCCAACGCGTGCAACAAATATGATATGCCTTAGACGCAAGTATTCGTTAATCGAAGGGGCAAGGTTATTAAATACGCATGCATTACCTTATCCCTGCATTTAACGGCATTTTGAAATCTGCGCCTTATCAACCGGATTTAAATATAACTTTAAAGCTTAAAACAATCACTTTTTGAAAATGTCGATTACCGATGAACAATGTCGCATCGCATGGGGGGAGAGTGTTACATTATCGTTTGAAAGTAGCCCTGGCGAACGCCGATTGCGATATCGCATTGGACTAGCATATGAACACATTACCAGATACAATTTAAGTGATTTGCCGAACTCCGATAGCGAATTCGCATCGCATCAGGGAAAGAGGTGGGCGCCTTATAAAAATGCATGGGATACCGCCGACGGCCGATAGCGATATCGCATCGGGTCGGGGTTTATAACTTAACGCGTTTTCTCATAAGAGGCAGTGCCGATAGCCGATCGCCGATATAGCGTCGCATCGGGGTGTGAGATATGTGTTGTTTTTGTGTATGCCATGAATACCGCCGATTGCCGATAACGATATCGCATCGGCAAAGGCCAAAGTGCCGTTTAAGTGCGCCTCTCTTGTCATTGCGATATGCGATCTTGCGATCGCTTTATCGCAATAACAAAAGATTGTTTTATTTTGGTAACATTGTTATTCGAAAAAGGCTTCATTTTACATACTTATTTGATTATCATGGCTTTTTCGAACAAATTCATTAATACCAATTAATTTCTAAAAGGGACCCATTTCATATGTTGATTATTTGTAAAAACAGATGATATGAAATGGGGGGTTGTTGTAGGACACAACATGTCTCTAGAGGTTATGTAATGGAAATACAGACTTTTCCTTCCATTTACTTACCTCAACAAGGTGACACCCGGATTTGAACTGGGGATGGAGGATTTGCAGTCCTCTGCCTTACCGCTTGGCTATGTCGTCGAGATATGGGAATCCTATGGACAGATTGAATCTTTTGTCCTTTCAAGTCATTCGTCCATCCTTTAAGTATAGTATGATATGTATGCTAAAGTCAACCATAAAGGAAATGGATCTAATTTGTTCTCCATCTTTCTTTCGATCTGACTATTTTCATTAGGAAATTTTCTAAGTCAGATTAACATTTAAGAATGGTTTGATTCATTCGTTCATAGCTCCATTTCACGTGGTTGGAAGAAAGTATCAAAGTACCTCTTCCTTATCCTTTTTTTTTTTTAATTGGAAGTATGTCTGGACACGGGTAGAATTTCATGGGATATACATCCGAATCTACATATACATCCGAATTTTTTTGTCGGATTGATCCATATAGATAAATCTGGAATAATTGAATAGATTTTTCTACAGATGGGAAACTTCCAATGCAATTAGATGAAAATGAGGGAGCGTTTACAATCCCTGAATTTGGTAAGATACAATTTGAAGGATTTTTTCATTTTATCGATCAGGGCTTGATGGAAGAACTTCATAATTTTCCAAAAATTGAGGATATAGATAAAGAAATTGAATTCAGGATTTTTGGTAATGAATATGAATTAGCAGAACCTTTCATCAAAGAGAGAGATGCTGTATATCAATCCCTTACATATTACTTTGAATTATATGTACCAGCAAGATCGATTCGGAGGAGTAGTAGGAAGATACAGAAAAAAACTGTATTTCTCGGAAATATTCCTTTAATGAATTCCCATGGAACATTTGTAGTAAATGGGATTTACAGAGTCGTGGTTCATAAAATATTAATAAGTCTTGGTATTTATTACCGTTCGGAATTAGACCATAATAGAATTATATATATATATATATATATATATATATATATATATATATATATATATATATATATATTTATATATATATATATATATATATAATATATTTATATATATATATATATATATATATATATTATATATATATATTGGCACTCTGATTTCAGATTGGGGAAGAAGATCGAAATTAGAGATCGATGTGGGAGAAAGGATATGGGCTCGTGTAAGAAGAAAACAAAAAATATCTGTTCCAATTCTATTATCAGCTATGGGCTTAAATCTTGAAGAGATTCTAGACAATACTCGCTATCCCAAAAGATTTTTATTTTTATTGAAGAAGAAGGATAGGTGGGAGCAGGAGGAATATCTATGGTCGAGGGAAAAAGTCATTCTAGAGTTTTATAAAAAAACTCTACTGTATAAGTGGTGATTTGGTATTTTCCAAGTCTCTATGTAAAGAATTGCAAGAAAAAAATTTCCGACAAAGATGTGAATTGGGAAAGATTGGTCGACGAAATCTGAACCAAAAAATGAACCTTGATATACCTGAGAACGAGATTTTTTCATTACCACAAGATGTATTGGCTGCTATGGATTACCTTATCGGGGTGAAATTTGGAATGGGTACACTCGATGATATAGATCACCTCAGAAATCGATGGATTCGTTCTGTAGCAGATTTATTACATAATCAATTTAGATTAGATCTAGGTTGTTTAGAAGATGCAGCTAAAGAACTATACACAGAGCAACCAAGCGCAGATCAACTCCTCAGAACTTGGTCACTTCAACTCTATTAAAAAACACTTTTCAAGATTTTTTTGGTTCACACCCCTTATCCCAATTTTTGGATCAAACTAATCCATTGACAGAAATAGCTCATGGGCGAAAATTGAGCCATTTAGACCCTGGGGACTTAACAGGGCGAACTGCTAGTTTTCAGACACGGGATATTCATCCTAGTTATTATGGGCATATTTGTCCAATCGATACGTCTGAAGGAATGAATGAATGCTGGACTTGTTGCATCATTATCTATTCATGCAAAGATTGGTGATTGTGGTTCTTTATAAAGTCCATTCTATAAGATCTCCGAGAGATCGAGAGAAGAACATATGGTTTATATACTACCGAGAGAATATGAGGATGAATACTATCGAATAGCTACGGGAAATTCTTTGGTGTTAAATCAAGGAATTCAAGAGGAACAAATTACTCCAGCTCGATACTGACAACAATTTATAGTTATTGCATGGGAACAAATCCATTTCAGAAGTATTTTTCCTTTCCAATATTTTTCCGTTGGAGTTTGCCTTATTCCTTTTCTCGAACATAATGATGCGAATCGCACTCTAATGGGTTCTAATATGCAGTGTCAAGCAGTTCCACTTTTTCGACCTGAGAAGTGCATTGCCGGAACTCAGTTGGAAGGTCAAGCAGCTCTAGATTCAGAAAGTGTAGCTATAGCTACACAAGAGGGAATGATCAAACAATAATCCGAATATGCCACTAGTGTTCCCTCAATTTTATGGTCTCTTTGGTAAAGATACCTATTCCGGATCGTTGCATTTCCTCCGGAAGACCTAAAGTAGAAAAACCATGAGTTAACATAGCACTTGGTGCGGTGATTGCACCTAACCACCGATCATCTCGACTCTGTACTTCTAGAAGTATTTGGAACACAGATGAACTCTAGGAAAGGAACATGAATGATTCATACAAATTACTCAACGGTAAATGTCCTGAATAAATCCAACGATTAATTAATAATCCCGTTGTATAAAGAAGAGTAACTATCATGCCCTTTCCTCCCGAACTACTTAGTCTTTCAATTCGATAAACTAAGGTTCCCCAATAAATGAGAGTGACAACCAAAATGAGAGAAAAAGAGATGTGAGCCAATATATGTTCTAAAGTTATGAATATCATAATAAACTCATTTATTTGTTTTATTCCCGAAGGAGATCTATGATGGAAAGATAGGATTGATCCATCACAATGAAAATAGATTGAACATATATTGTTACATAGGAATAAGTGATTGATGAGATCTTCCTGGAAAAATACCGCCACTCGGATTTGAACCGAGATGCTCTCGCACTGCTTCCTAAGAGCAGCGTGTCTACCAATTTCACCATGGCGGCTTCGTAGGGACCATACTAGCTTATTTACACCAGATCGTCAATGTTATGGAATGTGTCTAGCAAAGGGAGTGATCTGTGAATATAATATAAGTCCAAATAAGATCTAAGCTCGGGCATTAACATTTGAATCAATTTTATGTTGGTTTATAGTTATAACGGAGCATGGTGTAGCTTGTTAGTGCGCCATCTTGGGGTGATGGAGGTCGTGGGTTTAGATCCCGCTGTTCCGAAAGAGAATTGGAAATAGTCACATGCGTTATCGTACAAAGAATATATGTAAATTTTCGCTTATTTTGCTTACGATGGGAAGAATTGGAACAACTAGATTCCAAACAATAAATGGTTATACCATCACTTTCTAATTTTTTTTATTGGATGGTTTGATTATATACATATCTAGAATGAAACTATGTTTCTCATCCATGATCTCCCATATGATTATTATCATGTTAGACTTTCCAATTTTAGGGGAGACATCCAAATATATTTATAGCTCCGAATAATATTACATATAGGCTAATATTACCATATATAAGCTGTTAATGAATGAATTGATCCTATTCGACTTCAACAGTCTATCTAGGAAGAGGACCTAGAAACACTTCAATGCCTTGGTACTTGTAAACATCAGTGGCAGGTCACCTTGTGTTTGATAAGGGGTTTTGATTATTGCCTCCTGGTTAAACGATTCTACGAGTGTTCAATGACAAAAAAATAAATTCATACTTGTTAGATTGTACTGTGCATCTTGGAGACCATCACCATTATTAGTTTCCATCCTCGGGTCTATTAATGGTCTCCATTATTGACTGGTAATAAGACGATTTTGTGCATGTTCAACATCAACGCTTATATTCACATGTATTGATATGTGTTGTTGTGATGAAACATAAATTAAGACGTTGGGTAGAGGCTTGCATCACTCATCATTGTTTCCTCTCCCAAGTTGCATTTATTGTTTTTTTGGAGATAGCTCATCAGAATGATCCTATTGTGACATAGGTTATGCATTGTGCTTACCGTCGTCCAACGTTTGTCATATCTCTTTTATGAGAAAATCACTCTGACATAGCTACTAAGCGTGGGAATTCCTGAATTAGGACATGATTTTGGTTGTTTTATATATATATATATATATATATATATATAATTATATATATATATATGTATGTGTGTGTGGTGTGTGTGTGTGTGTGTGTGTGTGTGTGTTGTATCAGGTTTCTCGAACCGCCTGAAGCTTTGATCCTCTCTCTCTTTTTTTCCAAAGAAAAGGACAGTTAAATATCAAGTATTTTAGCCATCGTCACAACCTCTAATATCACACTTTAGGGGGCATCTGTTATATAGGAAAATTACCTCCTAATGAACTCAAAGGATAAGGACATGATGACTAGAGGTCTGACCAAGTTCATAGACCTAGTTGTCAAGCTAACACTGCTTAAACACTAGAAACCTGATTATAAAGCCTCCTAGCAAGGCTAAGGGTGCGTTAGTGCCCAATAACTCTATTTGTTACCTTGGGAAGAGCATTAGTGAACCCTAATGAGTTTTTATGGGTCAGGGGAACGAGTTGATTGAGAAAATATCCCTAGATTCTCTCCTATGTGAGAGGCATTTATTCCACTAAATTTTTGCAAACCACAAGCAAGATAGTGCTTTTGGGAAGACTTGAACCATGCAAGGGACAAATTCACCAAGCACATAAGTCAATGTTGACACCCATATTTTCCATTCCAAAAAATGTTATTACATTTTTTTATTAAAAACTTTAGATAAGGCCTTGTTAGAAAGACTGAAAACCCTATCATTTTCCCTACCTCATTAGAATTAACTAGGTATACATCCAAGTCATCTTCTGTCAGGCTACTAGGTGCTCATATTCATCAATTGCCATGTTTATTAGACACTTGAGGGTCGTCTTTTGCTCATCCTCCTCCACTATAACTTTTAGTAGAACAAGAATCATTTCCTGAACAAAAATCCTCTACTCACATTTGGGTTTTATTTTATTATATTCTTGGCAATTCCCCTTTTATCAAATCTATTTGAGAGACCAAGGAAATGGATTTTAGTAGAAATTACTTACTCAAATCTAAAGGATGAAGTAAATCCTTAGTTAGTAGATATCAGAAGTATAGATGAGGTTACAGATATTGGTTCTCTATATATTTCAAGCTTAAAAAAAATTATTTGTAGGTGACCAACATAGGAGACAATGATGCATTTGTGTATGAAATACATAAAATATTCAGGGAGATAACTCAAGCAACATTGTACAATCTTGACATGAATGATGGAAATTCGAGGGAAGTAGCTCAAACATTAAAAAGAAGTGGTTTCAAGGAAGTATATGCAATTGAAGAATTATTCCAAGGTAGTGATTGGTGGTAGGCAGTTAGAGCAATATTCTTTCCGAAAAAATATACATGTAGAAACTAGAAATGGTGCAACTATTTCTCAAGATCATAAAGTTCAGATCTCTTCCTTTGCAACTATAAACACGGAAACTCAAAAAATCTAAGAAATATGAATTCACAATACTAACATATTATTTTCACGCAAAATCTAGGATTCTTTCAACACCTCAATCTGTTATAATAGAACCTAATGTTGAGTCACTTTCATCAATCAAACCATTGTCTTAAATTTTTAAAATTATTCATTGCATAATTTACTTCTTCTTGGATTTTGAAGGGTGAATTTTGGTAATGATCTCCATTTTTGAGGATTTTTGGCTGTTTGAAGCAATTATATAATAATTAATGCCTTCCAATAAGGATACATTGGTACACAAAGAAATGGCTATTATTTTTATAGATGGTAATATTAACAGATAATGTCATGGATTTAAGAACATGGATCGAGAGAAAATAAGGAAAAGGCATGTATTTTTTCAAATAGATATAGGCACTGCATTCAACATCGAAATAAGCAATGAATACAATGCACACACTAGTTGCAAATTTCCTTCAATATACCCATTGACGGAAGTTCTCTCACATATGGGGACATAATGTTGAGCAATGGTATGAGTACAAATCAAAAATGATGATATTCTTCATCTCAGAAGAAGTTCACTTCAACATATGTTTTCTATTGATGCTCAACTGGAAAAACATAGAAGTGGGACTATTGATATTGTGGGAGGCATATACTACCCAAAAATTAGGAAGTTGGTTAGAAAGGTGGTCAGTCTAGTTAAGCACAATGGTAGTTTCGATCCCTTTTTATGGTATCCTTGGTGGATCTTACTATTTCAGAAATTACAGAGGTGGAAATGTTGTCATTGTAAAACCAACGGATGAAGAGTCCTTTGCTCCCAACAAGCCAAAAGACATTGTGGGAAATTTTTTGGGACAACCTAGTTTAAAGTGATGGGTTAGAATTGTAGAAAAAGTATCACAGAAGTTGCAACATACCTTCTAGATCATGTTTATTTTGCAAATTCCCCCTACTATGCCTATCAAAATAACAGAATTTATTTTAATGTAAACATAATGAATACAAGTGAGAAGGGAAATAAGGGACAAATTGTGAGTAAAATCACATTATTTCAATAGTTTGTCCCACATGATTATGACACTAATGACCATGGAACATCTAGTTTTTTAGTGGTATTTGTACATAGGATTGAATACAAGGTATTACGATACTTAATATTGATATACATGTACATAATATTCTTAGGAAGAATATAAAATATTAGGAAAATATCGACAAGGTGGAGGAGAATCATATCGTGACTCAAAAGACAACCCAAAAAATTCTGGAAAAGAACAAATATAGGGAAGAAATAAAAATGGATCTCAATTCACAAACCAACAATAATTTAAACTAATAATTAAAAGGAAAATAAAAGAGAAACAACATATTAGTAATTTATTGAGCCAACTAAAATATAGAGGGAAAAAAAAGAAATGCAGTTAGTAGTAATCCTTTAAGCAAAGTAAGAAATCAAATTCAATACCTATATATTGTACTCACATGCCAAAGGCTATGACAGTGAAATCATAACTTCAATATATATATATATATATATATATATATATATATATATATATATATTTATATAGGAAGGAAAAAATAACAATGAAACTTAATGAATAGGTGCCAAAAGACACTATCTCTCAGATGTGTTGTCCATGAATTAAATATTTTAAATTTTTACCCACATGTGCATGAAAAATATCACGTGCAAAGAAAATGGTAGTAAATAAAATTATTCAATTGGGATTTTTTGGTTGTGAGTCATAGAGGAACCCTCCTAATGGAGGATCATAAGTCATTCTATGCTTATCTTCATATCACAATATTTCTTTTAATGTTAGAATTGGTCAAGAAACTAACAAGTTATGTGAATTTATCACTCTAAAAGCATATTTTGAAACTAGCAGGAGAATCATATCATGACTCAAAAAGGTTCAAAATACCTAACACTGGAGCATTGTAAATATTCTAGTTCAAAATCTGAAAATAGTTATTCTCGAATTACATTCCACTGAGACATTTTGGCTCCTCTAGTCAATACACTAAGATGCACTAGATTTTCTAAAAACTTCCTCAGTTCGTGAGCTCAATTAATCCTCTAAGCCTGGTAATTTTTTCTAAGCTCAATGAATTCATAAAAACTATTACATTTTTTGTTTCCTCCCCCACTATAAAGGCTGGCTATAATAGGTTGACTTGCAACCTGTGTTTTTTCATTTTAGCTTGCAATTTATGCTCTCAAATGGTTCAAAGCACAATGTTCAAGTTTCACTTATGCTTTTCCCAAGATATGCTTAAAATGAGAATGCCATTGATGATTGAGATAAATAATGGAAAAATAGTTCATGAAATGGTCTTATGATATCATTTTAAATTCATGAATATTTTGGATTATTTCATAATTTGAATGGAATTAGAAACCACTAATTTAGCTCGTGCATTGTTTTAAAATCAATATTCTATGTATGGTCCTCATTTGGACTTGATCATACTTGAATACCTAGACTAGACATGAACTGTTATACATCCTAAAGATGAACAGGAAGGTTATCAATCATTGGCAGAGGTTACATGATTTATATTGTAATTTTGTTAATGCTTGTATTTTTGTGCACTCACAAAGCTAATGTTTTGTGGTGCTATAAGCATAGATGATCCACATGGGGAGGCACCATATTTTATTGTATGTTAGTCTATGATGCCTTTCACATGCTTATTAATTTTTGAACTTTACAATAGTAATGTTCTATATAGATCAATGTTTAGCAATAAGGCTTAGGAATGAGGTCAATCCCATGTTGATATTTTCTTATTGGGGGAAACCCCTTGGCTCAAGGTGGTCAGGATCTTGGGGGTGGGCCAAAATCTAAAAAATTGAAATGTTATAAAAAGAGGAGAATACACAGGAAACAAAACCATAAATAAAATTTTTATTAAAAACAAATAAGAACTATAACAACTATGTTTTAGTGGACAATCAGTCCTTTAAAAAGTTAGGCTTGTTACTTGTATCATTTTTGAGTTACAATACCATGGGTAAATTCCATGGGTGGGTAAATACCATCGGAGGATAAAAACCATGGGTGGATGCCACTTTCCATTCAAATATTCCCCTGTGTATTAAGAGGAAATGATCCCCATTGTGTGAATTTTTCTCTTTAGAATTCTTTGTTGAATATAAAGAGCCAATGAAGAGAATGTTTTTGTGTGGTTGACCTACAACTGTGATGAACGAAGATATCAAGAGATACATTGTAATGCTTATGACCAACTGTCATATTTATAGTGTGCGTCCTAGAAAATGGAATCCGATGAATTGTGGGTTTGTGGATGACCCATAGCCATGACAAACAAATATCCAAGGATATAAATACCTTGTAATGCTTGTGACCAATTTTGATACTGACAATTTGTGGCCTAGAAAATGGGCTTCAATGACAAGGGTTTTGTGTGGTTGATACATAACCTTAGGTTTGTGGGTGACCCATAAATATGATGAAGGAGGGTCTGAGGATAGAGATACCATGTAATTATTGTGGGTCAACTAACCAGCTTACAATGAATCAACTAGGAAATGGACCTCAAGCTAGTTTGCTTGCCAGACTACTTGGTAGAAATATGGTAGCTTATCATTGTAAATTTTGACGATCCTAAATTAATTGATTTTGAAAATAGAGGTAGAATAAGAATATGATTGGAAATATCCTCACAAGGGCTTCAAGTGGCAACATTTTCTTTAGCTTTGGAGACCATAAAAATTGTGGAAGATACTATACAATGGCAAAAAATATGGAGAACATTATTTTTTTTCTTGCAAGGGTTCCTTTTACTTTGTCATGGGAGTATTGAAGGTGTAGTACCTATTGTTCTTAATGTTATAAATTTCTCAGCAAAATAGGTTGTATATTCAATTCTCTAACTACTAAACAATGCCGTCTTTGTATGTGAAGTTCCCGATACATAATGGAAAATAATCATACCACAACTTGATAGATTTTTGTGGGAAACATGAAATTATCAAAAAGATACCAACAAAAAATTCAACACCTATTGGAAAGAAATTGATGAAAGTTGCATTATCAGTCAAGGATGTTATTGTAGAAATGCAAGAACTTAGGGAAATAAAGGTTCTGTGGTGAATGCTGGAACAAGTAGCATGTGGAAAACTAGAGTAGAAATAGGAAAAATATCTACAGAGGATCAGTTGCACCAAAATTTGACTAGCTTCATTTTTGTACTGTAGAATTAAGTTCAAACACCCTTATTATCTGGGTCCAGAATTTGGCCTAATATACTTTTTGAGGTAAATTCATGAAAATGCTTCTTTAATGCCATGAGATCAATGTCTTTTACATTCTCTAGTCGGGGAACCCATCTCAAAATATTTTCTTCCCCTTTTCCCATGAATGGAATAAAATACTTCATGGTAACTTTGATTCCCATATCTACAAGGAAATCCACAAAGACCTGGAGAGACACCTCTTTACTTTTACAAATAATTCCATCCATGTCAAATATAACAACACTGACTTTCTCATCCCATATCATTTACTCTGGATGATGTCTAACAGACTGCTCCAAACTAGCTATAACTCCCTCTCCATCTTTAGCAACACAACAATAGAGCTTGGAATATTCTTTATTCATTATTTCCCGTCTAGATAATTTAGAAACCCTCAGTGGCATTGGATAGAAATCACTTATGTAAATGTGTCATTCATAATTGTAATTTAGACAAGGGAATGGCACATTTCCATGGAAAAATTAATGGGTTAGCCCTTGTTTCAAGGCTTCTTTTTGTTTCATAATTTAGCCTTACTTTCCTAATCTTTGGCAAATCAGGAGGTGATGATAGGGAACTTGCTATGGTCATGCCATGCATATATCGGCCTCTGAAACCATTGAAACCTTTCAGCCCAACTATCCACGAGCAAGTATGTCCTAAGTAAGAATCGTATGGGGAAATGTTAAAGCTTCTTCATATAGGAATAGTAGGAAAAACACATGATTCCAAGTGCAAAAGTTTCTAATGCAAATAGAGATCTGGACTATCATTGACTCTCCAAGGGCCTAATTTGTAGAAATTTCCAATTATGCTAGGGAATTAAAGACTTCTTTATAGCCACAAAAGAATCATAGCATCAAACGTTTTTTTTCTAAGGGAGATGGTCTTGTAATATGCCTTGCGGGTACCAATAACTCAATTTGTAGGGCTAAAGACTAGAACTTTGGAGCAACAACATATGGAACATGATACACATATGCCATGTCAACCCAAGGAAAAGCTCTATGTCGTCATCCAATATTTATGACCCTTTCGAGGATTCCAATCCTTATAATCTTTAGGAAAATCTCCTCCAATTTGATAACCAACCAAATTCTTTGACCTACCTTTTGACACTCCACTCCTCATCTTTCTTTTCAGACTTATATTTTCATGCACATTTTGCAGTTGGCATATGACCCGAACAAGATAGCAATGTATTCTATAATTATTTAGTTATTTTGTGAAATATGAGATACCTTTGGAGCTCTCCATGGGATTTTCTTATGTGGAATTGAGTGGATGAGACTAGAACGCATAATCATATATAACAATATATTTGTTATCTCTATGGGTATAGTCATGCTAGTTGGAAGAGAGAACTAAACCTTTATATCTCGAGATGGGGGACTAAGTAAAATGATGCATATTCTTGAATTCTTCATATTATTCTATCTCTCACCACATTCACTAGAAAAGAAGGGTTCTCCTTGACCTTGCACTCAAAATTGACAAGCCACAACATCAGTCATTGGGTTGGAGCCACCATGCAATTCTAGGCACGGATATAAAGATATGGATGTCATGGTGAATCAATATCAAGAGGGTTTGTTCTATGCCCAATTTTGCATTGGTGTTGTGATTTTCCAGCTATGGTCGTATCAATGGCAGAGAATTTGGAAGTCTTAAGTTGAAACGTTTATTCACAGACTAGCAAGCACATTAAATTTGAAGTAGTTAGAGACCCTTATAACCTTATTGTCATGGAGTCATAACTAGCTCTAATACCAATGATCAAGAGCTTGGGGGGAACCTAAGATTTGAAATTTTGAAATGAAAAAAAAAAGGGAGAACATGTTAAAAGAACCCATAAAGAAACCTTTTATTAGAAACAAAGAGGAACCATAATAAGTACATTATGGTGGACAATTAGTGCTTTTAAAAAATAATACTTGTTAATTATAACCATTTTGAGTTACAATACCATGTGTAAGTTCCATGTGTGGATAAATACCATGAGTGGATGAATGCCATGGGTGGATGCCACTTTCCATTTAGATCATAAGGAAATCTTGTTTATACCGCACCAACAAATTATTAAACTGCTACATTTTCAATAGTGTCACTTTATATATCTCCACTTCTTGCATCAATTCTATCTTAAGTTTATAACCATCAAGAAAATTTCATCAATTCTCTCTTGAGTTTTGTAACCATCAAGACAATTGAAGGAACATGTGTGTATATTTCATCTAGGGCCCAATCATATCCCACTCAACCAATTCCATGCAAGGAAATATCATTTGTATACATTATGGAAGTGAAAATATCATCTAAAAGGGAAATATGAATCACCATACCTACAACAAACCCCTCTATCTAAAGAAGATATATTTTGAATCCATTTTTGGATCCCTTTCCCACTCTACATTAACAATGTATTCCTCTTGAAAATCATCCAAGAGCATATGAAATTGACTAAGAAGTAGGAGTAGAAGAAGCATCTAAATTGGAAAAAAATATCTCTCCCAATTGAACAATGAATGAAATGATCTAGATGGAATTTTTCTTCATTTTTTATCAAAAAAAAAAAAATAGATTTCACTTAATCGCCCATATAAATAATCTCCCAAGAGAAATTTTGTAAACCCATGATGACAGTTTGCAAAACCCCATGAAATATGGATGAAATTTTGTAGCTATGAGAATAGCTCCATTAAATTTGGAGATCATTTGTCTCCTAGGAGAAAATTTTCAAACCCCTAGTGAAATTTTATTCTTGCTAGAGAATTTTTTAAACACCCCATAAAAAATAGATGAAATTATGCGACTATGATAATAGCTCCTTAAATTTGGAGATAATTAGTCTCTCAATAGAAAATTTTTGAACTCTTGATCAAATTTTAGTTTCACTAGATAATTTTTTGAAATCCCCATCAAATATGGAAGAATTTTTTCCTCTATGAGCATCACTCCATTAAATTTTGAGATAATCAATCTCTTAGGAGAAATAGTGCAAATTCCTGATGAAATTTTAGTCTCAATAGAGAAATTTTTCAAACCCGCATGAAATATAGATCAAAGTTTTCTGCTATAAGCGTAGCTCCATTAAATCTGGGAATAATCAGTCTCCTGGGAGAAATTTTATCATATCTTGATGAAATTTTAATCTTTCTCATAAATTTTGTAAAACCCCATGAAATAGGGATGAAATTTTGTTGCTATGAGCATAGATCCATTAAATTTGGAGACAATTAACTTTTTGGAGAAATATTGTAAACCACTATGAAATTTTAGTTTCGCTAGAGAAATTTTGCAAACCCTGCTTCATTAAATTTCGGTGAAATTTTAGTTCTAAATTATAAAAATAAGTTTACATTTTTGTAATTAAACAATGGTAATAATTAAAATATATATTTTTTTAAATATGATATACATTTCTAATAATTAGAAAAGAAATTAATGGAAATATGGGTTTTGGAAAAACTTATGATGGAAGGTTTCACACATATCAAATATTCCCCCCATAAATAAAACAAATTATGTTGTAAATTTTTGTGTAAATTTAAATTCCAAAATGGAAAAAGGCATTCTAATCTTTAAAAAAAGGAACAATGAAAAAAAATGTTATTAATATTATTTGTCTTTTTATTAACAATTAACATTTTTATTTTCTCCATAATAATGTCCCTTCTAATTAGGATTTTATATAGAAGTTTGGCATGGTTTCATTAACAAATTGTGATAAATATTGAGCTTATAAATTAATTTAAATATAAGATATATATATACAATTATTTTGATAAAAGTGCCATATATTGAAGGCTTTCGCTAAAAGTAAATAATAGAAATGGTTTGTTGGTTGCGGCTGACAGCTCTCCACAATTGGATCTCAGAGGTGTGGAAGACTATCGTTTCTGATGAAATTAATATCTACCCCTGTGCGAGGGGTTTCTTTATAGTAGATTTTGAAAATCCTGAAAGTAGACAATGTATTCTAGATTCCGGCCCTTGGTTTTGGGAAAACTCGAGCCTATTCATGAAGCCATGGAACCCATCATTCGATCCCTCAACAGCAGTCATAACCTCAGCACCAGTTTGGGTAAGATTTCCAAGCCTACCCTTGCATCTCTAGAATCTCTCCTCACTAAAAGCCATTGGAAATGCAATTGGGAAATTTTACCGCAGGTGCCCAGAAATAGAGGAATATGCTAGAACCACCTATGCACGCACCTGTGTGGAAATGGACTTCAGGACCAGATCCCCAGCTAAAATAAACCTAACATATAAATACTATCTATGGAGCCAGAAACTTGATTATGAAAGTGTCCTCTTCAGATGTTGATCCTACTTTGAGACAGGCCATCTAGCCAAAAATTTCCCAAAAAGCCTCCCAGAAAAATTCTAATAGAAAAAACCACCACAGATCTACATGGTGGGAAGGAGCACCAAAATCACACTACACTTTCATCAAAGAAGAATACTCTAGAGAAAACCATAAATCATAAGAAATCGGGCAAGAAAGAAACAACTCTCAAGATAAGCAGGGAGAAATCCCCACCCAAAAAAGTGAACTCGACAAGCCTTCAAGCATCAACAGTTATGAGGATTCGAATACCGCACAAAATAAATCTTCATTTAACGACAAAGTAGATCTCCTAGACCAAACTTCTTCTTCGACTATCTTCAAAAGGACGAACATAATAGATCACAAAGCTGAGACACCAATTTCCCAAGAACCAGAAGAGATGAAAGAGATGCAAGATAAAGGAAGTTGGAAGACTGTAGAGAAAAAAAGAAAGCTACAACACCAATCTAACCAAGGAAGACGAGGATCCAGACAATTAAAAACTAAGAAAATTATAGGTCCAATTGACCAATTTGGTCTTAGTGGACGTTAAACACCATCATCAGCATCATCATTATTGAAAATTTTTATTAAATCCAATGCTAATAAATATGGGGCATAGTCTAACTTATAGACTAAATGACCTTTTTCATGACATTTTTTCTCGTTAATTTTACTCAAACTCCTACATATATTTTTAAAATATTAATTTTAAATTGTTAAATCTACATAATTCAAGTGCCCTATGTATGTTTTAGGGTGTTGAATCATTTTAAGCATTCGAAAATGTATTCTAAACAAAAAAATATTGAAATTGTATTGTTGGATTTTGGTGAATTCTGGTGAAAAAGGCTATTTTCTCTATAAGTTAGACTATGCTATAAATATTGTGGAACATAGATAAAAGTAAAGTAATATTTAAAAATTATCTACATGGAATTTTTTATTAATTTCTTCATTTTTTATTAGGAGACCACTTTTAGGCTCAAATTTCCTCTAATGAGATATTATGAAGGGGATGAAAAAATAAAGGAGGCTAAGAAGCAAACATTAGAGGTTATTTTGGAAGATTCAAGATTCAAGAACATGAAAATATTACCTCATATTTCCTTTGAGTAGATGGTATCGTTAACACAGTTAAAGGTCTCAATGAAATAGTCATGGAGACCTATATTGTTTTTAAATACTAAGATCTCTGAGCTCAATATTTAATCCTAAAGTTTCATCCATTGAGGAATTATCTGACATTCAAAAGTTAAACATGGATATTGTTCATGGAACTCTTACTACATATGACCTAAGGATAGAAAAGGACAAGACAAGATGAATACAAGTTGCATTCAAAGCAATAGAGGAAGGAATCGAGATTGGAATTCAAGAATACTTTAGTCATGAATCAAATGAAGAATAAGTAAAATTTGTAATAAAGCTAAAATGTGGAAATAGAAAGTTCAAAGGAAAACTTCCATTTAAAAATTTCAATGTGAAGAGTAGGACACTATGCTTCTAAATTTCCTTATGCAAAAGTAAATGACAATTATGATGAAGTAAAATTAAAATATAATGATCATAGAAGGAGAATAATTGTGAATAAGAGAAGCTTCTACTATAGAGAATATAGTGTTTGTGAAGGAAATGAAAGCATGTGTCATGATGGAAGTGGAGAGATATTTTATAGCCATGAGAAATCAAAACACCAAAGAAGATATTGAAATAGATGTAGAATTTGAAGGAGAAATCATAAGTCCCTTGGAAGAACTAGGACCTCTAAGAAAGAAGGTAGATCAGCTAGAACAACAACTGCAAGAATATAAGGATAAAGACCGTGATGAATATTATGTCATCCCTCTGAAAATTGAGCTAGAAGAAACTAAGCAGATAAAGGATAATACCTCAAATGTTAAAATTAAACACAAAACATTATGATATATTGAAGGAATAATTTTTTATCTTGAGCAAATAAATAGAAAAGACCTCATATTATCTTAATCAAAACTTGAAGCTCCTTAAATGTTATTAGTAATTAGATCATGTCGTTAGCCTACAAAGATATCCCATTGTCAAAACAAGCCTCATCTATAAGGAAGATTTCAAAACATCCAAAGATAAATCATGCTCAAGGACACCAAATGACGAAAAACTCAATATTTATGCCAATACATTCATAGGATCTAGTATAAATATAATTGAAGACGACATCCAGGTAAACAACCAACCTAAGCATGTTCACTTCAATGGCTCAAGTGACACTAAGAAAGGAACTGTGAGTTATTAATATACAACTAGCCAAAACAAGGGAAGAAATGAAGATGAGTTTGAAAATTCTACTACATTTGGAAATCATTCTAATCCTCTAAGTGGATGTACAAGCAATAGAGGAATATGAATCAAGAATCTGTAAAGAGATGAATCTCTTGAAAGGCAAACAAATTATATAAATGCTTCATCAAGATGAATCTACTTAGCTAGCTATCAAAATAAATGTTTTGTTCATTGTTTCTCATGTACAAATTTCGGCATAACGCAAGGGATTGAAAGACCTATGCCATGAATGATTATTTTAGATATAGAGCCTATTATTAAACCTCTAGGAAACAAATTATGAGTAATTAAATCAAAAGTTATAATGGAGTATCATATGAACCATTTTTTTCATTATGCTAAAAATTCCACAATTAAGGACATATAGCCCATGATGGAAATACTAAGATGAGATGGTTCAAGGAAGAAGGTATCTTTTATAACTAAAGGAATATGGCTAAAGCATGGAAAATTAAACAAGAAAAGCCATGGATATATTTGACCACTCAAATCTAATCCACTGGTGAAATATTTTTCAAGTATATATGTGTGATTGAGATGGAACTAGAATAAGAAATAGCATTTAATATAGAAACATATTTGAAGAAGGAGAAAAAAATATTGAATGGATCCTAGGCATAGCGAGAGAAATTCTCAAAAAGAGTAGTTGAGCAAGAGAGGGAAGTTGAGTAATGAACCAATAGATTGGATATTAACACATGATAAGGAATTTGTGTAGATCACTTAAAGGTCATATATTATATGTAAAAGGAGTATAAGGTTGACTTCCAACCTACTCATAGGAGGGATATATCTATAGCTACATGACAAGAAGAACTTATAGGAGGAGATCGTATCTTCAGGGAAGGAGCCAATTCATAAGGGAACAAAGTGCACTAGCCGAATTAGTAACTTTAGAAGAGTAATTTTTCATCACTAGTTATTGTATGAGAAGTAGTTATCAGTGGCTCCCTTTACCATTGATTTCAAAAAGGAGAGATATAAAACATTGACTATATCATGAGGAATTGTTTTGCAAAAGCTTGATAGGGGAGTTTTATCCATTACCATCAATTACGATCAATGTCTAGTCGTATTCCCATCAATAGAAAAGGGGAAGATAGTTGTATAGTTTGTTGTAATTAATGACAACCAATGTCATGTCATTAATGTCAAAGGAGGTATGATTCCTTCAATATCATTGAGAATTTGACATATTTATGAAGATCAAATGAGTATGCAAAAGGTCTATTTAAATATTCCTCTTTGAGATATTTATAATGATATACTACACTTGGTCAAATTATTATTGAATGAGAAGAAAATATGGTTCGAACATGATACCCTGTATATCATTAAGCATTATGATAGCCTAAATATTATTGAGCATTTGAAAGAGCAATGTCGATCAAAAACGTTTTCAAATGGTCTAGTTGGTTTTTGCTCTTCAAGGTATTTCTACTGATATATGACACTTTGTAAAACTCGTTTCAATAAGGTGAAATAGTTATTTGAAGTCAAGAAAGTTCATAATGAAGAAAAACATCATTTTTGGTGAATCAAGCCAATAATTCCTAGTTCAAGTGACCATTGGTGGTTGATTTCTAGTGTTGGATGAAATTTAACCGACAATTATACTTGGGTTGTGTTATGGTTCCACATGGTAACTATGAGGATGTGACCCCCATTCTACGTTGATAGCATACATATATGGCATAACATATATATGGTGGGTTCAACCAAAAATTGACGTATATTGTGCAATTTTGACCAATGATAACATAGACTTGATGGGTTTGATGTAATATTTGACATGGTAGGTCTAGCATAATATATGTTTGTCATAGCAGATGTATCTGAGATGGAAAGATAAATATCATATATGGCGAGAGCAAAAAAATATTGTTTTTTGATGTGACAGTTCCATATTACTAATGTGCCAAAGAAGAACACACTCCATAATACATACTATGGAATGGTGAACCGAGACACACAACATATGCATATTGGATGACATGGCAAAACATGTGATGTGTCATCCTTGTGACGTGGACACATGGCATGTAAAATAAATATTTTTTAGCAGTCAACATAGCCAATTTTGGGTGACACTTGGCACCACCCAGATGATGCCACATGTCATAGTTACATCATTCTTACCTTAATTATTGGTTTACCATGGACACGTAAGGCCCATGTCATATTGTAAAGTCACATGGGATAGAAACAATTATGGGTGTTTGTCATATGATGCGGTCATATTGATCACCTCCTTTTGTGGTTGGTGATATGGGTCAACCACGTAAGGCTCTCATCCACATGTATATATACGTGATGATCAATGAAATGCAACATTAATCACTGAACAATTGCACTTTGAACAATTGTCAAATGAATGTATGTGTGGCTTTCTGGTTTCAAAGTTGTGTTGCAGTTTATAGTTACTTGATCGAGTTTGAGGCATATTTCATGGTCGGTATTTTGATAAGTCATATATATATGTGTGTGTGTGTGTGTGTGTGTGTGTTTGTGTATTTCACAAGACTAGGCATTATGAGAATAGTTCGTTAATGAGTTGGTGTTGAGCCTATTTGTCTTTGTCGTAGTCATGTGTATGACTCTAAGGTCAAAATATATTCATTGTTTGGGACTAGTGCATAGAGAAGGAGATTTTATTGAACTTGAGTAGTTCATTTTGTCGAACAAGTGGGGTACATACTCTCAAGCACACACCGAGAAGTGGATTATGTTGACAGCAGATTAAAAAAGGTGCATTATGTCAACCCATTAAGGTCAATTTGTTGAGACGCTAATTTCTATAATGTTTTGTGTGTAATTTTGAGGCACAATTTGATTTTTGAAAAGGGGAAAATGGAAATATCTTTTTTGTAATCTCGAAGGGGGGCTTGAAAAGTCACAAAGATATATTTTTAAGGGAAAGGGGCTATATTTCTATTTCTTTTGTCAAAATGTTTTAGGGCTCATGAGTAGGTTTAGTCTAGGTGATCAAAACAAGAAATGTGGAAGATGCTACTATTAGTGTCATTCTTTGTAGCCTTCCTCCAGTGATCAAATATGATCTTACAAAGTGGTCTCAGAGTGTCAAGGTCAAATTTTGTCATTTCAGTAAGTCTTCAAGCAAAATTTGGTCACTAGGCATTAGATCTAGGGTTTGCTTTTATTCCTGTCAAAGTTGTCCAAATGTCGGTCCATGTCACCATTCAGCTAAGTGTACCATCATTCTGAGGGTTTTCATTATCATGTCAAGTTCCACTGGGCCATTTTACACCTTGTTCATGCTTCAGTTGCGCCTAGGTAAGGTCATTTCCCTCTCCTAGGGTTTTGAAGGCAATTTCTCTTGGACCGTCAAATCATCGGAAAAACTTATATCCTGATGTTCATACATCTTCCCCTATCCTTAAAGTACCTTATAAAACACTTCCCATCACTGAGATCCCCCAAATTCCTCATTTTCGCACAAACCCTAGTTTCTTGCTACAGCCTGGCAATTTTCTAGGTTGGACCTGTGTTTTGCCTTTTTGGACCCCTTCCCTTCACTCAGTCTTTGAGGTTACACTTTCCCCTACTTCCTAACATCCCTCCATATTTCCCAAAATTTCCTCAAGAATTTAGAAGCTCCCTATCCCCTTCATTTCTCTTCATTTCAACAAATCCCCTGTTCCACACATCGGGATAGGGTTCACTCAAACGATGTTTCTGAGAAATAAAAGATGAATTTTTGAAAACTGAGAGAGTTGTTTGTCCAAAAAAAGCCAAGGAAGAAAAACCTCCTTCACATTTTACACAGGTGTCATGGTTTTAGAGAAATGTCAAAAATACAATCGCCTCGGGAGAATCGATGCACCTCTGAAGTGACCTTGGGAAAATCAAGTTTTCTCCTAGCTTGGTTGGTCAAATGACTTTCTTGATGAGTCAAATGATAACTAGACACAAACATATTTTTAAAGAGCTATCATGAGCTCAATTTGGAGTTTAGGAAAGCATTAAAACGCTGATTGTAATAGCACCCTGCTTTCAGGTAGCCTCATTTGGCACATTTTGACCAGTCTTAGGAGATTTGATTTTTTACAGGGAAAATTAACTACAAGTTGAAAAATCCCGGTTGGGTTGAAAGTTAGACTCAAATACCTTTCCAATGAGCTATATTTCACCCAATTTGGTGTTGATTCCAAGGCTCCTCTTCACCTCTCATCCTTTCCCTCGTCTCCATTTTTCCCTATCCTTCCTTTCACATTTTTCCTATTATCCCTACCCTAAAACACTACCAAACCCTATTCTCCTTCCCGTCCTCTCATTTTTCAAATATACACCCCAAAACCTTACCTTATCATAACCCCAAAACCCTACCCTATCAAATCCCCAAACCCTCCTATATATCCCTAAACAAAACTTCTCCCCATAACCCCTATTCCCATCACATCATCCCCTTCCTAACACTGCCTTTTTTCATTGTTCCCCTTGGTGGTAGATATCACAAACAACACCTAGCTTCACACCATCATCAAAGAGCAGCATAAGACCCCTCAGCAGTAGCTTAACAGTCTTTATCACTTTGCTCTTATCCGTATTTTGCTGGATCATCAGTTGGGATTGCAGGGCACTGCTTGGGAGGACTTCATCTCCAGTGACTTCTTTAGCACTTCACAAGTACTAGCAGAGGTAGAGCATGAGATAGGTGGTCCTTCCCATCAATATGAGCGCCATGAGACCACTGCTATGCTAGTATCCATCACCTATCATAGAGGCAGTAGGAACTTGTTTGCAGCAGCAAAGCGAGTGTTATCTCCACCCGGGGTGGAAGGGGCCTCGCTTCCTACATTGACAACACAGGTACAGGACAAGGACAAGAAGCCCATGCATGACGAGGGGCCATCAGGTGAACAGGAGGCTGATTTCATCCTCATTCAAGATGATGATGCAGATGTGGAGAGCGCCTGACTTAGGATGACTATTCAGGAGCAGAACACAGAGATCCAAGACTTGTCACTCAATGTGGAGAGGGCCAAATGGATCATTAAGTATTTGGAGCAGAGAAACAAGTAGCTTGAGGACCAACATGAGATCATGGAGCTGCAAAACATCCGTGAGAATTGACAAGCTACCCAACAAAGGAGGATCGAGCTCACTACCTTGGAGCAAGAGATCAATAATGACCATGAGTTCTAGCTAGAGTGGATCAACATCCACTTGGAAAGACTGTTGGATAAGGCCGACAGAGACAAAACCATACTGAGGAGGATGGTTTATCATTACAGGGCAAGAAATATGAGTGCAAAGGCCCAGATAAGGAGCTTGAAGGCAAAATTGAGCAAAGCAACAAAAGAGGCAAAAGAGGCAAAAGAGCAAGATCGACTTCGAATCTTGGTTGAAGCTTCTGTGGCCTAGCATAGTGCCTCTTACAGAACCCCCAGCCCAAATTTCAAGAAATTTGGGGCAATTTTGGTCACATGGTAATTTTTTGGTCAAAACACAGGTTTTTTCTCCGTGTGCGTCGTGTCGCGCCACGAAATATGAGTGAAAAGGCCTGGATAAGGAGCTTGAAGGCAAAATTGAGCAAAGCAACAAAAGAGGCAAAAGAGGCAAAAGAGAAAGATCGGCTTCAAATCTTGGCTAAAGCTTCTATGGCCCAGCATAGTGCCTCTTAGAGAACCTCCAGCCCAAATTTCAAGAAATTTGGGGCAATTTTGGTCACATGGTAATTTTTTGGTCAAAACACAGGTTTTTTCTCCCTGTGCGCCGCGCCACTGGCGCGGCGCGTAGGATTGGGATCTCCAAATGACAAATGGTTTGCATTTTTGGATTTAGCATGCAAAATCACGACTACTGGTGCTTGGACAAGAAATTTGGGCATGATTTGAGTCCCCAGGAGGTCAAAAACACTCAAAAAATGACCTCTCTGCGCCTATTTTGACACAGAGGAAGCAGTCTTGGGATAATGAAGGTTTGGAGTGGCAAATAAGTGCCAAATTCATAAATTCTACTTGGGTTGGAAAGTAGACAGGCCAAGATTTCCAACAAGAACACTTGGGCACAATTTGGACTCCTACAAGTACCTCAAAGTAGCCTCCAAAGTGGTGCGGCGCGTATAGATTTGGGTGCGGTGCATATAAGGGAAAAAGGCCAATTTCACCTCCATTTCACGAAATTTCGATTCGCGACTTCTCCAAGTTGGCCTGCTCATCTACATTTCACTTTTTCAGCACCTAAGGTGGCATTTAAAGTATTTTCACTCTAGATTGGCTTCTATCCAAGTGGCAAACGAAGGAAAATAGTCACCCAAGCCATTTGTCATGTTTGTAATGCTGCACCTGTAGCTAATGGTTGGCTTTCCACCTCCATTTTGTAATGATTCAAGAGTAACTCCCTAACCCTTTGGTGTTCTATCTCTTCATGGCACATTCTATATATTGTATGCAAACTATTTGCAAAGGGTTGGTTGGCTTGTAATTTCTGGGAGACTGTGGGAGAGAAACTCAGTTCTTCATTGTATATTTTGACAGAGTATTAATGAAAGGCAGCGGCTTTGTTTCATGAGATTCATGTGGTTGTGAGTGCAGCAAATGTGTCTCTTATGTTCCATATGTATTTTGTAATGTTTCACAGTTCATTTCATATTCATTTCCAGTGAAATTTTCTAATTTAGATAAGGTAGAATTCTTTTTTATTGCTCTGCCTGTGGGAAAATTTCATGTTCAGTTTTCTTCTTCTATTGAAAAGGATTCATGTACTTATGCCCTTTTCACCCTCCTAAGAAATTCCTCCATTCCACATTATTTCAAACTAAATTGCTAGACTTTCGGCCTGTCTTTCCTCATGAAGTAATATGTGCCTTTGTATTAAATTCTCTGCTCATTGCTGTTCGTTGGTCCCATACCATCCTAAAAACTCAGTCATTCATAAAAAATTTCTTCATGTATCCATATTTACTTACTAGCATAAGATCAACATTTCACTATTAGTCATCTCAGACCATTCCATTTACTTATTCACTGAGCGTGACTTGGATAGAGCTCTCTCCTGTTCTGGTAGGGCTAGCTACCAGACTGAGCGTGGTTTGTGGTTACCCTAAATTTTGCCTTCCTTCAGCCTAAGGCAAATTTAGGTGCTAACATAGTGGTGACTCCACTAGGGAAGAAAATGGTTTGCTTGAATATTGTTTTGCCCCAATACATCTATCAAGCTCAGATCTAATGGTTGATGGTGAACAATGATTAGACATAAGAAGATGGCTGAAATCATTCACCTGGCGACTCCATTCACTGAAGAATCCAGCAATCGGTGCTTCATGGTGACTCCATTGCAGAGAGGTCAGTAGCTTTGAGATTTTCAAGATGGATCGGGTTGCACGAAGATACGCTCCCATGAGCTAAGATAACATTCCAGGCTTTCCAAATAAGATTTTGAAAGTAGATTCATCGAGGAATTTGCCTACGTTTAAAGATGATGGTAAGAGGGACGCTGCTTTACATCTAGTTTGATTTCACATGCATATTCACAAGTTGAAGGTTGATTTTCTTGAATATTGCTTAATGAATATATTCATGGCCACTCTAGAAGGTGAAGCCCAATCTTGGTATGAAAGTTTTCCGCCTACGTGTATTTATTGTTTAAAGGATTTTCAAGCCATGTTCATTGAAAGATATAAAGACTCTTATCCATCATTAAATCTAGTTCATGATTGTTGTAAACATGCTTCTACTTTTATTGAAATCCTTGAAAAATACTATGAGGATGATAATTTTATGGATGATGATATCATGGAAGCCCTGGATGAAAATCCCTTTCAGCAGCGTAAAGATGATCATGAAAATCTACAGCAGGATCAAGATTGTAGTACGGTGGAAGAGGAAAGAATTTTGCATCTTGACAGTCAACAGGAATTACATGAAATGGATCAGCAGTATGAGGAATATTTATATACACCTTCACTTGAAATTAATGAAGACAATAACTGTTTGAGCGAATGGAAACAAAAGGTCTTATCTCCTTTGTCTGAAGACAATATAGGTTAAATCTTGCACGGTTATGTTCCAGCTCAAGCTAAAGCGGATTTGTAGTGTACACATGGTCAAGAAAGTGTTGGTGAAACTTCTTCCTCTTTTGAAAAGGATGACAATCCGGTGAACAGCTTTATAGATCAGTAGATTGAAGAATTCCATATGGTTGAAAGTGATGAAAGAAAAAGTGTCGTTTCGGATCTGTCCATAGAAGAAGACAGCATGCAGGGAAGTCCAGTTCTACTTTCAGAATGTGATAACGTTAAGTCAACCCTTTCAGATCCAGATTCGGATTATGGTGACCAAGAAAACCTTGTACTAAGTCCCATGAAAGAGAACTCTACTGCTGAAATCATCTGGGATGAAGAAGACAGAGTTTTGGATCCAAATGTTCTCATGTCATTAGAACACAGTCTTCATGAAGAGGTAATCCAGTCAGCTTATGAACAACAAGATGAGAATTTTGTTCAAGTAAGTGAAAAAGGTTCCTTGGATGAATCATTGGTAGATGATAGAAATGTCATGCTTGGGTTTCAAGAATCATTCGAAGTTTCTTTTCTCATGATTGATGAATGCAAAGACAATCTGGCTGTCATATCATATGAAGGTGACCTACAATACATTCAGGCTACCAAAGAGAAAAACATTCAGGATTTTCTTTCAGACTCTTCCTCATATGTTTCATGTTTTGAAGTGTTCTTTCAAGAGGAAATCCGAGCATCTGCTTGTTCAGAATTTTTTGAGGACCAGGAACATACTTTTTCTGAAGTACATTATGAAGGAAGATCAGAATCAAAAGAAAAAGACATCTTGTTTCCTCAGCAGGAGGTAAATATTCATGTTTTTCATGATCCATTGGAAAATCTGTTACAGTCAGCAGCGAAGGTGATTATTGCAGTACTCAGTGATGAAGGGGATCATGATCAATTATGTTTTTGGAGGCCCAGTTACCAGTATCTGTTGTTAACCAGAAGATCTGATCTGGAGAATCAATCAAGGAGGCATCTACTTGATTGGCTACATTTGAAGACACATTACACATGATTGTACATATTTCATTAGTACACAGGTGGCTATCATCATGAATTGAAACCCTCGAAGCTTGATGGACTGTTGCCATTGAATAAGTTTTGTCAGATGTTGTTTTAGTTAAGTCAGTCATGAGTCATTTCCTTTTGCATTGAGTCGGTTTTTTCAGTCATGTTGGTTTCATAATTAAGTTGGTTTAAGTCAAGTTTCAGTCAATAAATGAGTCGAAGTCTTGTGTTTTTTTTCGAAATAATGACTCCATAGCCCAATGGACGAAGGCACTGTCTAGCTCTTCCAAAGATCCGCTGCCTTGGCACCTCCAAGGAGCTACCATCCCCCATTGGAACCAATGTTAGTGTCAGCCTTTTTATCCTTCCTCCAGTGATCAAATATGCTCTTACAAAGTGGTCTTAGAGTGTCAAGGTCAAATTTTGTCATTTCAGTAAGTCTTCAAGCAAAATTTGGTCACTAGGCATTAGATCTAGGGTTTGCTTTTATTCCTGTCAAAGTTGTCCAAATGTAGGTCCATGTCATTGTTCAGTTGAGTGTACCATCACTCAGAGGGTTTTCATTATCATTTCAAGTTCCACTGGGCCATTTTACACCTTGTTCATGCTTCAGTTGCGCCTAGGTAAGGTCATTTCCCTCTCCTAGGGTTTTGAAGGCAATTTCTCTTAGACGGTCAACTCATCACCAAAACTTATATCTTGATGTTTATACACCTTCCCCTATCCTTAAAGTACCTTATCAAACAGTTCCCATCACTGAGATCCCCCAAATTCCTCATTTTCACACAAACCCTAGTTTCTTGCTACAACGTGGAAATTTTCTAGGTTGGACCTATGTTTTGCCTTTTTGGAACCCTTCCCCTCACTCAATATTTGAGGTTAAACTTTCCCTTACTTCCTAGCATCCCTCCCTACTTCCCAAAATTTCCTCAAGAATTTAGAAGCTCCCTATCCCCTTCATTTCGCTTCGTTTCGACAAATCCCCTATTCCACACATTGGGATAGGGTTCACTCAAATACTTTTTCTGAGAAATAAAAGATGAATTTTTGAAAAATGAGTGAGGTTTTTGTCCAAAAGAGGCCAAGGAATAAAAACCTCCTTCAATTTTTACACAGGTGTCATGGTTTTAGATAAATGTCAAAAATACAATCTCCTCGGGAGAATCGATGCACCTCTGAATTGACCATGGGAAAATCAAATTTTCTCCTAGCTTGGTTGGTCAAATGACTTGATTGATGAGTCAAATGATAACTAGACACAAATCTATTTCCAAAGAGCTATGATGAGCTCAATTTTGAGCTGAGGAAATCATTCAAACGTTGACTGTAACAACACCCTGCCTTCAGGTAGCCTCATTTGGCACATTTTGACGAGTCTTGTGAGATTTGATTTTTGATAGGAAAAATGAACTCCAAATTGAATAATTCTAGTTGGGTTCGAAGGTAGACTCAATGATATTTCCAACGAGCTATCTTATACCCAATTTGGAAAACGGGAAGGCATCCGAAAGGCTCCTGCAAAACGGTGCGATGCACATAGAGAGCACGACGCACTTAGAGAAATTTTCCAGTGTAAATTTACACTGGCGCGACGCATAGAGCTGCCAAGGCTGATTTTGCTCAGAATTTGCAACCAATTGCCTTCAATCCCTTGAATTTTCCAGGTGGGGTCAATCTCTCAGTGTTTCATCCATTTTTATCCTAGTATGATGATAGTTCATGGCGGCTTATGGTTGCACAAAAAATCTTAAACCCTACCACCTAAAAACACCAAAGCCATTGTTGCTAGGGTTGCAAAATTGTGGTGTTGATGCCAAGGCTCCTCTTTCACCTCTCATCTTTTACCTCCTCTCCATTTTTCCCTATCCTCCCTTTCTCATTTTTCCTATTATCCCTCCCTAAAACACTACCAAACCCTATTTTCTTTCCCCTCCTCTTATTTGTCAAATATACAACCCAAAACCCTACCTTATCAAAACCCCAAAACCCTACCCTATCAAATCCCCAAACCCTCCTATATATCCCTAAACAAAAATTCTCCCCATAACCCCTATTCCCATCATATCATCCCCCTCCTAACACTCCCTTTTTTCATTGTTCCCCTTGGTGGCAGATATCACAAACAACACCTAGCTTCACATTATCATCAAAGGGCAGCATAAGACCCCTCAGCAGCAGCTTTAAAACATGTTTATCCCTTTGCTCTTATCTGGATTTTGTTGGATCATCAGCTGGGATTGCAGGGCACTACTTGGGAGGACTTCATTTCCCGCGACTTCTTCAACACTTCACAGGTACTAGCAGAGGCGGAGCATGAGATAGGTGGTCCTTCCCATCAATATGAGTGCCATGAGACCACTGCTATGCCAGTATCCATCACCTATCAGAGAGGCAGTAAGCACTTGTTTGCAGCAGCAAAGCGATTGTTATCTCCACCCTGGGTCAAAGGGGCCTCACTTCCTACATCGACAACATAGGTACAGGACAAGGACAAGAAGCCCATGCATGACGAGGGGCCATCAGGTGAACAGGAGGCCGATTTCATCCTCATTCAGGATGATGATGTAGATGTGGAGAGCGCCCGACTTAGGATGACTATTGAGGAGCAGAACATGGAGATCCAAGACTTGTCACTCAATTTGGAGAGGGCCAAATGGATCATCAAGTATTTGGAGCAGAGAAACCAGCAGCATGAGGACCAGCATGAGATCATGGAGCTGCAAAACATCCGTGAGAATCGACAAGCTACCCGACAAAGGAGGATCAAGCTCACTACCTTGGAGCAAGAGATCAACAATGACCGTGTGTCCTGGCTAGAGCAGATCAACATCTACCTGGAGAGACTGCTGGAGAAGGCTGACAGAGACAAAACCATACTGAGGAGGATGGTTTATCATTACAGGGCACGAAATATGAGTGCAAAGGCCCGGATAATGAGATTGAAGGCAAAATTGAGCAAAGCAACAAAAGAGGAAAAAGAGGCAAAAGAGCAAGATCAGCTTCGAATCTTGGCTAAAGCTTGCATGGTTCAGCATAGTGCCTCTTAGAGAATCTCTAGCCCAAATTTCAAGAAATTTGGGGCAATTTTGGTCACATGGTAATTTTTTGGTCAAAACAAAGTTTTTTTCTCCTTTTGCACCGCGCCAGTAGGATTGGGATCTCGAAATGACAAATGGTTTGCATTTTTGGATTCAGCATGTAAAATCATGACTACTGGTGCTTGGACAAGAAATTTGGGCATGATTTGAGTCCCCATGAGGTCAAAAACACTCAAAACATGACCTCTCTATGCCTATTTTGACACACAGGAAGGAGTCTTGGGAGAATGAAGATTTGGAGGGGAAAATGAGTGCCAAATTCAGAAATTCTAGTTGGGTTGGAAAGTAGACAGGCCAGGATTTCCAACATGAACAATTGGGCACAATTTGGACTCCTGTAGGTACCTCAAAATATCCTCCAAAGTGGCGCGACTCATATAGGGAAAAAGGCCAATTTCACCTCCATTTCGCGAAATTTCAATTTGCGACTTCTCCAAGTGGGCCCGTTCATCTACATTTCACATTTTCAGCACCTAAGGTGGCATTTAAAGTATTTTCACTCCAGATTGGCTTCTATCCAAGTGGCAAAGGAAGGCAAACAGTCACCCAAGCCATTTGTCATGTTTTTAACGCTGCACCTGTAGCTAATGGTTGGCTTTCCACCTCCATTTTGTAATGATTCTAGTAACTCCCCAACCCTTGGGTGTTCTATCTCTTCATGGCACATTCTATATATTGTATGCAAACTATTTGCAAAGGGTTGGTTGGCTTGTAATTTCTGGGAGACTGTGGGAGAGAAACTCAGTTCTTCATTGTATATTTTAACAGAGGATTAATGAAAGGCAGCGACTTTGTTTCATGAGATTCATGTGGTTGTGAGTGCAGAAAATGTGTCTCTTATGTTTCATATGTATTTTGTAATGTTTCATAGTTATTTCATATTCATTTCTAGTGAAATTTTCTAAGTTAGATAAGGTAGAATTCATTTTTATTGCTCTACCTGTGGGAAAATTTCATGTTCAGTGTTCTTCTTCTGTTGAAAAGGATTCATGTACTTATGCCCTTTTCACCCTCCTAAGCAATTCCTCCATTCCACGTTATTTCAAACTAAATTGCTAGACTTTCCGCTTGTCTTGCCTCACGAAGTAATCTGTGCCTTTGTATTAAATTCTCTGCTCATTGCTATCTGTTGGTCCCATACCATCCCAGAAACTCAGTCATTCATAAAAAATTGCTTCTTGTAGCCATATTTACTTACTAGCTTAAGATCAATATTTCACTATTAGTCATCTCAGAGCATTCCATTTACTTATTTTCCGAGCGTGACTCGGAGAGAGCCCTCTCATGTTCTGGTAGGGCTAGCTACCAGACTGAGCATGGTTTGCGGTTACCCTGAATTTTTCCTTCCTTCAGCCTAAGGCAGGTTTAGGTGCTAACAGCTACTATGGATGAATGAAGAATAAGTTTAGGTTCCATTGATATGATCATATTTTCCAACGGTATTTATTTTGTATTGAACTTGTGGATCCATTTTGAATGATTGTGAAAAGTGGTCCACTATATTTTGGTGAAAGAGGTGGGTACCTCCATCAAATTGGAGCTTATATTTGGTTGGTGCCTAATTTGGATGGAGCCTACAGTAAGTTGGTGCTTACACATCTTAGAGGTTGGTGCATCAATCAAGTTAGGGTGTACAACAAGTCAGTCATTGCAAATTTTAGAGGTTTCTTCCTCAGTTAGGTTGGAGACTATTCATCTAGGAGGGTTTAGAAAAAATAAAAAATGAAAGTACTCAAAATTTTATGGAAATAACATAAATCAGTAAAGCTCATTAAGTCAATTCTAATGGTGCAAATGACACCTTAATATGAATCTTTGTGACAATGCTATGGCCAATCAAAGTTTTTATCAAATTAACAAAACGTCAAAGTCAAGTGATGACATCAGTTATCTATATTCCTAACATCGATATGACATCACTAGGGTGACGTGATAGCCCGAGGGCATGACACGTGTCACCTATTTTTTTCATTTTTGGACTGTCAAATTGTCCAATAGAAAAGTTCCACATGGTAAATCTAGATCTTGCCATGTGGCACAACCAAGGCACACCACATGGGATCACTATACAATGAGTTATTGTTGACATGGTAGTGATGTGGCACATTAATGGCTATTGATGTGTCTTGACAAACACGGCCCACATGGAATCACCAAGAAGTTTAATGTGGAAAGATAATGATGTTCCACATGGCATCGCCATAGCATGCCATGTGTCCTCGCTACATAGGCCCAATTGGAAAATTAGTGGACCAACCAGGGCTTCCATGTGGCAGCACCTAGTTCGCTAATCAAATCTAGAATGGGACAATATATCTATTGGTATTGGTAAACATTGGTTATTATATGTGCTTAAGAAAATTATAACAATGTGTATGTGTGTGATTTATAACCAACAAGCCAAAATTGGGAGTCTACAAGATTTGAACATAGGACTCCCCAAAAACAAAAATATGAACATAACGACACCAACCATATGAGACAATGCATCTCATTGATAAGTTTTCCCAAAAATTTAATATATCAATTTTGTATTCACATGTTAGTGAAGACTGCGAGTGGAGAACGAACCAGAGTTGAGCCAAAAACCAACACTCGACACACAAGCCAAGGGGGTCTGGTGTGGAACAAATTTTAAGGAAAAATATAGGAATATTTTATAGTATATTCAAAGGAATATTATTAGGGAATATTATTAGTATATTCTCTATTATGGAATCTTGTAAATTCTCAAGGGATCCAAAATTGTAGTATTAGAAACTAGTTAAGTTTATACTCATTTTACTCATAATTTTGCAAGGAATTTAATGGTGCATTGAGAATTGAGATTTGAGCAGTCGATCTAAGGGCTCATGGTAGAATCCTATGTTTTCCATGAATGTTACACATGAGATTTTAGGAAGCCTTGCACATGTCAGAATGTGGTCATGTTTATATTTTAAAGTTGTAGATTCTCGAGACAAAGCTACTAGCATGGAGAATGTTGTAGTTTGAGCATCGAAATTCAGAGCTCATGATTGGATCCCACATTTGATAGCGAATACATGGAACATTTAATGACAAAAGGTTACACTCCTTAGAAGGTGGTTGATTCTACAGTAAAGCTTCACAAAATCATGACGCGGACATGTTGGTGATGTTTCAGTTGTGTTTTGAGCAACACGGTGATTGCATTGGCATGAGAACCAATGTAAGGTTTATGAACTTAGGGATTTTGTCTCTTTTTGGATATTGTGAAGAGATGAATGTATGTTGTAGGTTATATTATTATTTTTATGATGCGATAAAGAAACACTATCTAAATAATTTTAGGGAAATCATCATTTGAGCCTTTCCATGTAAACCAAGGTGGTGTGGTGCTTAATTTCACACTTCCTCAAAAACTAGTCATGTTTATAGTCATTGGTTTTAGAATTTCCAAACTAATATGAAGATGATGAGCATGATTTGAATATGATCAGTGGATTGAAGAGGACATAATGGCACTTTATGTGATAGAGTGCAGTTTATGCCACATGCTTGTGGCAACTCATCCCATTCAGAGTAGGGCATCTCTCTATAAGAGACAAATGGCCACATGCTTGTGATAGCTCATCCCGTTTAGAGTAGATCATCTAATTGTAAGACACAAATGACCACATCATTGTGACATTTATCTCTTGGTATTGTGTATGAGAGAATCTCTTCGTTATTACCACTATTGTGGGAATTCTACTGCTACTTGATGATGTAGGAATACAACCATTTTTAAAGGAGAATACCTTTGAGGAAGAGAAATAAGTGATTCATGGATTCATGAGCTAAGAGACGTAGCACACACAGGGTGAAATTCGTCACCAAATTGGTGGTATCTTCCCTTATGTTTTTTGTATCTTATCTCTTGCTTCTTATGTATGCTTTTATACATTATTTAATTGTTTTAAGACTCACTAAGTGATGATAAAGATAGAAAAGACATAGTTAAATGATGTTTTAATTCAAATTGGATTCTTAATCATGTTTTAATTCAAATTGGATTCAAGAATCCAAGTCCAATCAAGTTTAATTAAAACGCTCCTATAAACCTATACCTTTTAATTGATCCAAATACAGATCAAGTTTGTATCTAGGCTCACCCCATATCAAATCAAGTTTCATATGAGAGCATGATTGAAGAAATAATTATGTGTTGGATTAGAGATGAGAAAAGGATTGAAATGAGAGAGGCTCCAGGAGCTTGAAGTGATCAACCAATGCATTCTAGCAAAGAATTTTGATTTAAATAGGATGTTGGGAGAAGCAGAGGATGAGAAGCATAATTTGAGACTCATGTTGGAGCATGTTGTGGAAGATAAATTTGGGGAACTTTCCATTATAAAGGAGGCAAGAAGTCCCTTCAATATTAGGCCAAAAAATCTTCATGACAATTACATTAATCATGGTACCTTTTATGAAGATATCAATGTATGCACATATGATGATACCTCCTATGTATCAAGTAACCAATGTGATTTCCTAGAAGCTTCAACTTCAACATCTTCCAAAGTAGGGCAACATGGAGAATTGGTCAAGCTCTTAGAATAGGACTAAGTGTCATAGATAGGAATGGAGGTAAAGAATTATCCTTGTGCAATTACTTATTTTCATGATGATGATTTTGATTCTTTTGAAAATCAGACTACAGGCATTGGTTTGAAGCTACCAAAGAAAATGGGATATGGAAAAGGAGGCCATGGAACAAATGGCCACGACATTGTGAATCCCATCCAGGTGGTGGAACTGCCTTAATACATAGGATTAGGATATGTTAGAGAGGACGTGGGTGAAAGTTCCAATACCACCAATGAAAGACACTCCAAACCCACAAAGACAGTAGATTCTTCAATTGACAAGTCTAAGCCAGTGTAGGAGGCTAAGAGCACATCACAACATTCCAATGATAGTGATCGTTGCAAAGAAAGAGCTAAAGAAATCTCTCCTTTCCAGGCATACACCAAATAAAACAAAGAAAGATATAAAAAGGCTCAGTATTCTAATGTTCATTTTGATTACAAGTAAATTGGTAAAAATAAGGAAAAGTTATGGCATAGAAAACCATGTATATTTTTTGTTTTGAATAACCATGTGTTTTCCAATTGTTGGAAACGAATTATGTTGTACAGGAGTGTTATGGAAATCCGGAAGAAGCCAAGTCATGAAGACCCTTCTCCACATCAAGAGAAAAAAAGGGAATGAGAAACTAGAGGAAGAAAGGCTACTACAAGCATTGTAACAAGAATGGACATTAGGAAGACAAGCATTGGACATTCCATCTAGATCTGTGTCAAAAAAAGGATATGAGGGTTGTGAAGGAACCAACGAGTGAAGTAGCTTATGAAGTAAGTTAGCTACAAGAAGAAGTCCAACTATAGAAACAAATTTAAAGGTGGGGAATGTTTTCCTTGATGAATAAAATGAGTAATCGTCTTATAGATTTATTTTATAAGTTCCCATCATTGTAAATCACTTGTTGCTTCTAAGACCCCATAGATGGAAAAAACTTGTAAGAGTTATAAAATGTATAAGATCACTTACGAATGCAACATACTAATACATTAGACAGTTTTTAGGGAGAAAAGAGTATGAGCTCTATCGTAAATCAAAGAAGCGTGTCTGGTATCATGATGTAAACTGTTCGGGTCCAAATGTCCTTTAGTAGGGAAGAATGATCAAGGAGGCTTTAGAAAACATGAAAAAATAAAAATTCTCAAAATTTTATGAAAACAAACTCAAGTCATATAGATCAACAACCAGATTCCAATGGCATAAACGAATCCTTAATACGATTTCAGATGGAAAAGTTATGACCAATCAAAGTTTTGGTCAAATTAGGAAAACATCCCAGTTAGATGATGACATCAGTAGTCTGTACTATTGATATTGCCATGACATCATGAAGGTAACATGGAAACCCAAGGACATGACATGTGTCACCTATTTGGAAATTTTCAACTGCAAAATGGACCAATATAAGCCACATGGCACATCTAAATCCTGCCATGTGGCACCATCAGGGCATACCACGTGGCACCATTATACAGGGAGTCAGTGCTGACATGGAAGTGATGTGTCACCCCTATGGCCATTGATGTGGCTCGACATGTAGTTGCCAGGTGGCATCACCATGGAACACCACATGTCCTCACCATATAGGTCCAACTGGAAAATTAGTGGACAAAACCAGTGCTACTATATGGAAACACTGAGTTAGCTAATCAAATTTGGCATGGTATAATATCTCAATTGTGTTTGGTAAACATTGGCTATTAGATGTGGTTAAACATAGTATAACAACGTGTGTGTGTGTGTGTGTGCGTGTTTTTGTGTGCACGCATGAGTGTGTGTACGTGTGTGTGTGTGTGTGTGTGCCCACGCATGTGCGCGTGTGTCTATATATATACAAATTATAGAAAACAAGAAAAAAGTGAGAGTCCGCAAGGTTTGAACTCAACACTCCCCAATATCTAAAGCCTTAACATAGCCAAACTAACCATGTTAGCCAATATCTCTCACTGATAGCCTCACCAACAAACTTAATATATGAAATGTGCATTCACATATTGGTGAATACCATGAGCAGATAAGGTAGTGGAGGTGAGCCAAGAACCAACACTCAACACATAGGCCTAGGGGATCCCATGTAGGAAGAAATATCATTGATGGAACTGCACAATCTCATGTGGGAGCGAGCACTGTCTCAAATGACTGTCTGCCTCCCTCTCATTCAATAGCTCCACCATTGCCCGGTGATGTTGAGGGTCATGCTTGTACACCTGTTCAACCTTGACACTCTCCCAACATCACTCCACTCAATTTTAGCGCAGATTGGGTTGTGAGTCTTCGAGTTCTCATAGGCTTTCTTTTCTATGACATCCATCTTCGCACCCTGGTGTTTCTCTGGATAATGTTGTCTTGTGTTCATCCATTCCGAACTCTACACTTGTTTTGAATGAGGAACAACCCATTGACAGAGTTGGTGTTTCACAACCAACAAGCATTGTCATTCATGAAGAGTATGAGTGGGAGCTTGAGCATCAATGTTCCGTGAAGGATGATTCCCTTTCATCTGAGCCCCCTCCGTTCTTTCCTAACATCGTTGGCGAACCTACCATCCATGATTTTTCTTGTGTGTATTCATCTACGGATGCACCCATTGTTGATATTTCGTAGGACAAATCATATGTTAGCCCATCATCCAACAACGAAAAGGACCAATCATTCATTGAAAATCCACTTGATCCTTCATCCACTCTTTCTGGAAATGCAGAGGGTGAACATCATTCCTTATCATGTACCCCTCTGTGTGATTCATCAAATCATGAGGATACCGACCAACATCCTAAATTTTCTAATCTTGGTTGTCGTCATCTCTTCACCTCATGACCTGATCACGATGTTGATTCACTCGTTGTTAATCTATCTAAACCACTAACCTACAAAGATCTATCTATCAATGAAGTCGAAACCCCACATATCATCGAGGAACTTTAGCCTGAGTAGATGGTTACGTGAGGCCCTTGCTGTCCTGAGGTTGGTTTTTCTCCCGATCAGGAAATTGTTCACTCAACCAAGGATCCTCATCACTCATCTATATGCATTGAAGATTGATCTCACACAAGATCCCACTTCCTCCACTCGATCTGCACGATCCCATTGCTCATGCATTGGAGGATTCTTACATTTCAAGCACTCGTGCATGACGCAAGTTATATTTATTTCTTTTGTTTGCTTGCATGTCTCAGTTAAGAGTGTGCTTATGCTTCAAAGTTGCATGTAGTGTCACACAACACCATGATAGGTCCGCAGACTACCCATCATGCACATGCACTCACTTATGTCCTGTGGACACTTCGAAAGATGAAGTGTGCTTATCTTCATTGTTATATCTTTCTTGGTTGTTGGCCCAGCCAACTGGGTTGCTTGCATACCAAGCCTTCACCAACATGGGTCTACCAATGCATCAGTGGATGCATTGGAAGTATCACTTCATGTGATCAGCCCAATGCACCGTTAGTGTAGGATTATGAGTAGTGTTTGCTTACAGTTGTTTGATTGCATGTTTGTTTGCTTACATGATTTGTTTGCTTGTTTGTTTTCATTCTTGTTTGTTAAATTACCTTGCTTTCATTTTTTATGTTGCTCTTACTTTAGTTTGTTGACTGTTAGCTTGTTCACTTGTTTCGTTTGTAGGTTAGTTTTCATGAATCCATGTGTGACTCAGGAAACAAACTGGGCAAAGTGCAAGAGGGCATGCACATCTATCAATACTTTTTTATCTATCATCTTGCATCTGTATGATGAGCTTGTTACATTTATTCCATGATACGTTGAAGGAAAATATGTACTATTCGAAGTGAACGTTGCTGAAAACATAATTCTTGTGCACTAACTAGTGTCACCTTCTCTAGTCGATTGTTTTTAGGTTAACCCTTGTCAGCTCAGTCAAGTAGAGTAAGGCGGGGGGGGAACCATAACAAGCACGTCAAAGATATAATAAACTACTTCTCTTCTACAATAACCTCTTCTGCTCTCAATAATTCAGGATCCCTCTTCTGCCTGTGAAATGAATAAGTGCTATGCATAGTAAAAAATGAAAAAAATGAAAAGTCAAAAAATTCAAAAATTAAAAATGAATAAGGCAAAAAATGAGAAAGGCTTCCTACGCAGGGAGGTGACGCAAGTAACTCCGACAAGGTACTGACCAGGCTCGCTGGTAGTAGAGTCATGCTTGTGTTCCTATGTGACTCCATGGGGTATTTTCCAAGCCTGCAGGCAGTGGAGCAACACTAGAGATGAAACTAAGACTCTCACGAATATATTACTTGTTCACATATATACCAATCAACCCCAATCAAAACAATTGTGTTGCCTTGGCTTTGAATGTGTTTCAATCGACCAGGAGTCTAGTAGATTCTACATCTTACATCAAGCTAGTGTGAAGCTAAGATGAGCTAAGGGCTGAAAAATACTTCCAGAGGTGTTAGACTTGTTTCTCACGAATAAGTTCCATTTGGAGTGTTGGAGTAATACCAGTGTGTCACCAAGTATTGTAGTTTTTAGCACTCCAGGAAAATCTCCTGGTTGTAGGTCAGAGATGCCTAGTAACATATAAATCTTCAATATCATTCTCTAAACTATTGGAATGGATTGGGGTTTGGATCAAGTCAAATGATTGTTTCAACTCTGTTTCCACTCAAGACATGCATGAACACCCTCAGCTTAACAATGCTTTAGACCGCTAATGCTCAATAGTTTATAGATTTAATGAATAGATGGAGAATCCTAACTGTACCAACAAATACATATATAAACACATATAAATGGCTAGCTATAGAAAGTAAATGAAGCTTGCAAATATAATTTATCAATGCAAAGATAAGATGATAGTTATCTAGCATTAGACACAGAAGAAAACATGAATAACCTATTCAAGTACAAGATTAGAATAGAGGAGAAGATCGAAATTGACATGTAACAGCAAAAGAAGCTTGTATTACTGGGCTGAAGATGAGACACTGAAAGGAATAGAGTATCCACAATCTCCAAAAGTTGAACCTTTATCGCTTCCAACTTTCAGCCATTTATAGGCTTTTTATAATACTCTTGAACTCTCTGAGGCTCAAGATGTCTTAATCTATCCCATCTGTCTTCTAACTACTTGATGCCATAACTAGACAAACATGAGCTCAGATGGCTCTATTTCTAACAAACATGGTAATCAAATTCTAGTAATCTTGCTGCGCTTTCAGGTGGCCCACTCGTGCCAGCGATGTTCCATGATCATTTATGTTGGTTCGACTGCATCGTGTTGTTGTTCTTTCCCCTTTCAGCCATGTGTTATGTTATTTTAGTTCCACTATCTCATTATCAAAAACACTGACAGAGCCAACAAATTTCCTCCCCGAGTGACTGATGGGAAGTGGGGTATGGGGGAACATGGGTCATTGGATGGTGTGGATCGACGGTCAGGATGTTGGTCGGGTGGTGAAGGATGAACTGTAGTGATTGTTAATAAGGGCCATTAGATCAGGAGGAATGGATGGAGGAAATAAATCACTGGAGGCTTGAAGTCATGGTGTGAGAGAAATAAGTCTGAGCTGTTAGATCTTGGATGGGTAAATTAGACGACTATCGGGCAGAGTAGGTGCTCGAAGGATAATGGCTGGGAGCAGTTTTATTCAAGCGAAAATGGTTTCTATCTGGCGGTCATCGGGCGATAAGCGTTAAAGGTTGGAGCCTCCCTGATTCCATTCATCGCGCGCCACGTAGCAGCAGAGGAGAGAGGGGAGAGAAGAGGTGCTCAAAGGATAACACCCAGGAGCAATTTTATTCAAGCGGAAATGGTTTCTATCGAGTGGTCATCGGGCGGAAAGTGGTAAAGGTCAGAGGCCACCCGATTTCATTCATCGCATGCCAAGTAATATGAACGATGACCATTAGATCTGGTGAATATTATCCAACGGTGATGATTGATCGATGATATAACACCGGTCAGGTGAAGTGTGGACCATTAGATCAGTGTGAAGATCGACAGCGGGGGGGACGTGAAGGTATGGTATGACCTCGAGAAAAGTGCAAAGCGTGCATATCGTCAGAAAGGTAAGGTTTTTGGGGGCTTTGCATGCATTAGTGTATGGGGGAAAAAATGGATTAATTCATGCAGGGGCAAGGCAAAAGTGGGTTTTGTTATGATGTGAGGGTTGGGTTAGGACATGAGTGAACATGAATGGGAGTGAATGAGTGAGAAAAGTGTGGTGATGGACCATATGGAAACCTCTCCGTGATAGCTGAATAGACCATTTCCCTCATTTAGTCTTCAAAATAGTAGCACTACACCTGAGGGCTAACACTGGCTCCTTCTGGGGATGAAAGGCTCCCTGTGACATTTCAAGAACTGTAGACTACTGCCTTTCCAGTAACAACCAAAAAAAACTTATCTCCTAGTGTTCCATTGGGCATGGAGTTTATTTGCATAAAAACAAAAATTGAAAAACATATTACAATATTAATGCCTTAAAGCCTCGTATGAAGTAAATTTTCTAAAACCACCCATTGACTGGGCCATCAAAAACACCTTCCCCCTTCAAATTATGAAGAATGAAAGTATTGTTCATCTGAATTTGAGCAACGATGAACGGTCCTGTCCATAAAGCATAAAATTTACCATGGTTTCCCATCTTTTCCCTTAATGCATCCCATTTGACAACACAGTCACCAACCTAAAAACAGTACAATTTTACTTTTCTATATAAGGTTTCTTTGATCTTGTTCTGATGAATTCTTGACTTTTCAACTAGTTGTTCTCTGATCTACTGTAATTCAACCAAGTTACTCATTCTCCTTGCTATGTCATTCTTTGCATCCTATTCCTCTTGCAAGAATTTGGCCACAAGGAGAATCAGTTAGATAGGAAAATCAACATCAGTGCCATAAACTAGCTTAAATGGACAATTTCTTATGGTCTTCTTGTTGGTAACTCTGTCAGCCCACAATGCAAACTTCAACTTGGAATCCCAACTCTTTTTGTTGTCTTCCAATAGTTTTTTTATTATCCTTACAAGACTCTTGTTAGATGATTCTGCCAGGCCATTGCCTTGAGGATAATATGAGGTAGAATACACCAGTTGAATGCCCATGAATTTGCACATGTCCACCAATTCTTTTACCTTGAAAGCTGCTGCATTATCAGTGACTAGTTTGGTTGGGAAACCAAATCTAGTGAAAATATTCTCATTCAAGACCTTTATGACAACCTGATGATTAGCATTTTTAGTGGGTATAGCCTCAATCCATTTGGTGAAATAATCAGTTTCTACCAAGATCCATTTGTGCTAGCCACTGGAATGTGGATTGATCTCACCTATAAATTCCAAGCCTCACTGCTGGAAGGGACCATTGGCGTATAATGGCTTCAAGGGCAGGGATTTTAACTGTAGTCTTCATGCAAACCTATAACATTTGTCATAAGACTTCACAAAAGGAAACACATTAGAGAACAAAGTAGGCCAATAATACCCATCTCTCAGGATCTTGTGGGTTTGTGGTTTTCCAATAATGATTCCCTCCATGGATGCTAGAATGGAACCGGTGCATGACTTCCACAGATTGTCCTTTGTATAGACATCTCAGGAGGATCCCTGATGGGTCTCTCCAATAAAGTAGGTTTTCATTAATGCAGAATTTGGCTGATCTGAGCTTAATGGGCCAGGCTTGACTTGAGCTAAACCCTGGAGGGACTTTTGGCCTCTAGAAAAAATGAACTACACTAGAATACCATTCATAGGTGGCTAGTTTTTCAGCCAAAGACTGATTCTGCTCTTGCTCTTCTGCTGCTTCCTCTGTCTTCTCACCACCTAAATTTGAACCCATACAATTGATGTCTAACAAACTGCAATTTTCCTCATCCATAAGCATATCCAAGCCCTAGCCTTTGAGAAGCTTGGTGGGCTTCACGTCTATGTTGAACTCTATGAATTTTGCAATCCATTTAGCTCTCTTTCCATCAATATCTGGCTGAGTTAGGACATATTTTACTGAGGCTGAGGGTACATACACAACCACTTTGGAATGTAGAATATAAATTTTGAATGCCTTTAAATATTATATGAGAGAATAAGCTTGTTTTTCAATAAGGTCATACCTTAGTTCAACATCCCTCAGAGTTTTGGTGAAAAAGGCCACAAGGTGCTCTACACCTTTATCATTTTTCTACAATAGAACTGCTACAAGTGTATCATAAGAGGCAAAAGAGAAGATATAAAACTCTTTGGTATAATCTGGACTGATTAGAGTGGGAGCTTCCATGACAGTTTGTGTGATGTCTTCAAAAAAGCTTCTTGCACCATCTGTCCATTTTATTTCTGATCCTTTATTTAGCATGGAAGTGATGTGCTTCACTACCTACACAATGTTTGGAATAAACCTCCTAACAAATTTAATCTTACCCAGGAAATATTGAATGTCCCTTTTTGACCTTGGTATGGACAATTTCTGAATTGCTTGAACTCTTGCTGAATCGATCTTCACACCTTCAACAAAAACAATATGTCCTATAAGTTTTCCTTCTTCTAGAGAAAACTATGACTTCTTTAGGTTCACAGAAATTACAAACCGTCTACACTTTAGAAACACCTTAAAATTTTTCAAATGGTCCTTGTGGCTACTGGAAAAGACTGTTATGTCATCAACGTAAATAAGGACAAACTTGTCCTTCTCTCCCACAAAGGCTATGTCCATGGCCTTCTGAAAAGTAGCCCCAGCATTCATCAGTCCAAAAGGCATCTTGGAGTACATGAAAGTGCCCCAAGGAGTTGTGAAGGTAGTCTTTTCCTGATATTCTGGATGTACAACAATCTGATTGTAACCTGAAAATCCATCTAAGAAAGACATGACTCTAGCCCCTAAAACCTTTTGCAGCAAGTTTTCCATCTTTTGCAGGGGGTAGTTGTCTTTTTTAGAGCATTTTTTCAGATTCCTGAAGTCAACACAAGGCCTGATTTCTCCATTCTTCTTTCTTACTACCACAAGGTTAGATATCCAATTTCAATACCCTAGGGGAACTATGATCTTGGCATCCAACAACTTCTTGATTTCCTTTTCAATCAAAGGGAATAAGAGATGGCTGATAGGTCTTAATTTTTGCTTAAAGGGAATGGTGTTCTTCTCTAGTGGAATCTTATGCTCAATGATGTTTGTGTCATAGGTCTTAAGATCACTGTACTCCCAAGCAAAAATATTAGCAAATTGTCTCATCAAGGTGCAATACTCAGAACTTTGTGCAAAAGAAAAGTGAGTGGATAGATTTATGTACTTTGGATGGATTGGACTCCCTACATTATGTCTATGAACTGCAGACTCATTTTTGTTTTTGGTAGGCCTATAAGGTAAATCATTATGATCAAACATCTTCTCTGGGGGCACCAATCCTTTGGGTATATGCTTACTAGGAATCTGAACGATGCTATCCTAACCAATCTCGTATTTTAGCTTAGACTGGTTGCATTCTTCAATGGTTTAGTTTTCTTTGTCAATGTGAATTTTGGAAAATTCATCAATGACTTGTAAAAACCTATTAATTTCATCATCATCTTCAGAAGCTTTCCAGTATTTGACATTGTCACGCAGAGATGGTCTATATTTCACCTAAACTTCATAAGTCAATTTAGGAGGCAAAGGAGGAATAAACGTGCTAGCAGACACAACAAGGGAATCAACAAGCCGGTTCTTCATTCTAGGGATGTAAGAAATGTCGAAACTATTAAAAGAACCCTTGAGCTTCCATACCTCATCTCTGTATGCTTTCAGCCTTGGATGCTTTGCTTGGAAAGTTTTGTTCACATGCTGAATGATAAGGTCTACATCTCCAAACACCTTCAGACCTTTGATACCCATTTCTTTAGCAGCGTTGAAGCCCAATATCAAGGCTTCGTACTTTTCTATGTTATTTGTGACCTGGAAAGTTAACTTGAAAGATAAATGAATGCATTCTTGTGTGGGGGATACAAGGACTACACCTGCCCCTGTAGCTTCCTTAGAGCAAGATCCATCAAAGAACATGTCCCAAATTTGTGGGCCTTCTTCCTCTGTGATCTGGAAAACCAGTTTCCTAAGTTGCATGGAGGCCAACTGGGATTCTTCAATCTGAAGAATACACACTCCAAAATCAGTGTCGACTACATATATGGGGTGATTAGTGGGATACCTTTCATCACTAATGATATAAGCCAACTGAGCTTCTCTGTATAATCTCCTACTCTCACCTCCAAAAACTAGGACAGTGGCATAGGACATATCATTTTGCAATGCTCCACCTAATCTCTTGATCCAACCTCTGGAAAGTAACATGCCAAACTTGGGGGGTACATCTACTACCACAATATCCATCATCATGCTCTTCATGGGTAGCTGAGACAAGGTGATGGCTAGGTCTTTGATTAATCCTAAACATTTCACTTTTCTAGAGTCAAAAGAAAACAAGTCATGATAAGGCTTGGTGATGTCAAGACCCAACTCATCCATGACAGCCTTGGGCATTAGATTATGGCTGGCTCCTATGTCTAGAAGGAAATTATGAAGAATTTTGTCATGAATAGTCAAGGAGACATAGAATGATGGGGAGCTACCATCATAATTTTCAATCATTGGGTTGAGAACAATAGCTGGTTTGTCGTCTTGTAGATTTACAAAGTTAGTGGAGGCTTGGATGGCTTTAGGCTCAAGGGCTTCGAGGATAGATCTCTTCAAGGACTCATTATTCACTAGTTCAATCAGAGGTATAGGTATTCTTAGCTTCTGAATTTCTGATTCAAAACTGAAAGGATAAGGAGACTTGTCAAGGCCTCTTACCTCGTGAGCTAGAGCTTTGAGGATGATGGGATCAACTGTCAGTCATTTCTGCTTATTATCTTGTTGTATTGCAAGGACAATAGCTTTCTGAGTAGGAGCTTCCTTATCATTATTCATCTTTGACGTCATATCATATCTATGTTGATCACCAGTTTGCAAAACAACTCCACCATCTCACTCTTGGCTAATCTGGTCATTGAATAATGACTTTTCATAGGCAACTAAGGTCAAAAAGGAGGCACTGCCTTTGTCTTCCAGACAATGGATCTCATCATCTTCTTCAAATTGTTCTTCTTCCATGACTACATTCTGGAAAGGGGTCTTCACCCTTTGATCTTGATTGGTGTCTTTGCTTCTTTGTAGAATCTACAACTGCTCATTAGCTCTTCTATATGGATTTGGATTTCTAGGAGTAAAGGTATTAGGAACTCTTCCTTTCCTAGGGTGCTGCTCAACCTTTAATTTGGATATTTTAGAGGTTAATGACTCTATCATATTGGTCATTTTATCTATCTTGGGATCTGAAGATGATGAAGATTCACCCCTCCGTCTTGTTCTATCAACATTCCCCTTGAGCTTCTCTGCAGCCATGATGTTTGATTCTACTTCCAAGGCTACATCCTACATATCAGCCAGGGTAGCACATCATCTCTCCCTCAATAGTAGATAGAAGTCAAAATCAAATGCACTGGCATAGGTGAGTTTAACAGTTGTAGTGGTGGGTTTTACTTCAGCTAGTATCTTGCTATACATGCGTTAAACCTCTTATTAAAATCAAACAACAACTCACCATTTTCCCTCTTTAAGTTCCCAAACACAGTGTGGTAGTAGAGTAGATCCTTCTTATCTCCCCAATGCTTCAAGAATACATCATCTAAAGCCTCAATATCTGCTATAGACCTTGGGGTCATTTCTCTAAACCATTTTCTAGCCTCTCCATCTAGACTTTGGGCAAAGACTCTCACCCATACATCAACTTCACTAATGTCCAGGTAAACAACATAGCTATAGAATGATTCAAGATGTTCCTCAACTATAACACCTTCAGTCCTAGTGAACTTAGACATATACTTCTAATATTCTCCAATAGGCATGGCATTCAAAGGAGTGGGTAGTACTAGAGGTTCATACCTAGCAGCTATGATTCCTTTAATTTTGGTAGGTGCTACCATTGTTGTGGTGGCTATAAGGGTAATAGAAGTCTAAATGATAGAGGGTTGAGGAGTGACTGATAGGACTAGAGGAGTGTGATGGATAGGAGGAGAGGCTTCCTTTGGGCTTACAATGAAAGAATAACCTAAAGAATAAGGAGCTCTATGAATCTCTGGGATTGTTTCTTCACCGCTAGTATTAGATGCTATACTTTCAACATGTATTTGTTCTATTGCAAGATTTTCTTGAAGAGATATAGAATATTGTTTAGAGCTACCTAAACTTGATGCTCCTTTCTGCAATGCCTTTCTTTCTTTCATGATTTTTTCAGGGTCAGGTACTGGGTTAGCTCATGGATACTGAGGATTTCTCCGAGTATGCCTCACAAACTGAGCCATAACTATGGAGTGGAGTCACCAAGAGGTTCGTCCTCCAGTAGAGTTGCCAAATATATTATTACAATGAAAATAGTGTCTAGGCTTTGTCTATCATCAAAGTTTGATTTGTGTCATCCCCCAAGGAAGGTGAGCTTCACTCTCCTCTCCCCGCCAACAATGCCAATTATGTTAGCACTCCAAGAAACTCTCCTAGGTTGTAGCTCGGAGATGCCTGGTAACATATAAATCTTCAATATCATTCTCTGAACTATTGGAATGGATTGGGGTTTGGATCAAGTTAGATGACTATTTCAACTCTGTTTCCACTCAAGACATGCATGAACACCCTTAGCTTGACAAGGATTTAGACAAGCAGATACACATATAAACACATATGAATGGCTAGCTACAAAAAGTAAATGAAGCTTGCAAATCTAATTTATCAACACAGAGATAAGATGACAGTTATCTAGCATTAGATACAGAAGAAAACATGAATAACCTATTCAAGTGAAAGGTTAGAACAGAGGAGAAGATGGCAATTGAACATGTAACAACAAAAGAAGCTTGTATTAATGGAATGAAGATGAGACACTGGAAGGAACAGAGTATCCACAGTATCCACAAGTTGAACCTTTGTTCCTTCCAACTTTCAGCTATTTATAGGCTTTTTAGAATACTCTCGAACTCTCTGAGGCTCTTGATGTCTTAATCTACCCCCTCTGTCTTCTAACTACTTGATGTCATAACTAGACAAACATGAGCTCAGAGGACTCTATTTCTAAAAAACAGGGTAATCAAATTCTGGTAACTTTGCCACACTATCAGGCGGCTCACTCATGCCAGTGATGTTCCATGATCATTTCTATTGGTTCAGCTGCATCGCGTTGTTGTTTTTCCCCATTCAACCATGCGTTCTGTTATTTTAGTTCCACTATCTGACTGTCAAAAACACTGACAAAGCCAACAAATTTCCTCCCCAGGTGACTGATGGTAAGTGGGCTACGGGGGCACATGGGTCATTGGATGGCATGGATCGATGGTCAAGATCTTGGTCGGGCAACGGAGGATGAACTATGGTGATCGTGAATGAGGGCCATTGGATTGGGAGGAATTGATAGAGGAAATCAATCACCAAAGGCTTGAAGTCGTGGCAAGAGTGGAATAAGTCTGAGCCATCAGCTCTTGGATGGGTAGATCATACGGCTATAGGGTGAAGGAGGCGCTTGAAGGATAATGCTCGGGAGTGGTTTTATTCAAGTGGAAATGGTTTTTATCGGGTGATAAGCGGTAAAGGTCGAAGCTCGCCTAATTCCATTCATCGCATGCCACGTAGCACCGGAGGAGAGAGGGGAAACCACTTTTATCGGGTGGGTATCCCTCTCGCTTGTTTCCCGAGCGATATGCACGATGACCATTATATCTAGAGGATATTATCTAACGGTGATGATTGATTGAGCATATAACGTCGGTTGGGTAAAGTGCAGGCAGTCAGATCAACAGGAAGATCGACAGTGGGGGGGACATGAAGGTATGGGATAACCTCGAGAAATGTGCAAAGGGTGCATATGGTCAGAAAGGTAAGGATTTCGGGGGCTTTACATGGATTAGTATATGGGGGAAAAAATGGATTAATTCATGCAAGGCCAAGGTGAAAGTAGGTTTTGTCATGATGTGAGGGTTGGGTTAGGACATGAGTGAACGTGAATGGGAGTGGATGAGTGAGAAAAGTGAGGTGATGGACCATATGGGAACCATTATACCACAACTAAACAGACCATTTCCTTCCTTTAGTCTTCAAAATAGTAGCACTACACCTTAGGGCTAACAGTAGCGACTGCAACCACCCTCCAAAACATTTCCTTAGCTTGTTTTGGAGCCTCCCTATCAACCTTCACTGCAGCTTGCCTTGCTTCATCAAGTCCTCAAGATTTAGTGCATTCCTTGCTCAAAGGCAGCCTTTCGATCACAGTTTAATCTTTTCCCTTCATAGGATACTCACCCAGACATGGTCCAGTTGCCAGCTGAGTAGCTTCCCCTTAAAAACTACACATTTGTGGAGGGAAAACAACCTTCCCTCAAGAAATTGCACAATATACTGTGACAGCCTGTTGGGCTCTAGGATTGCGCAATTCTACCAGCCAACCTTCCCGGTAGGATTTACACACATTTTCCTAGCAGCAGGCTGTTCAGAGTAGGATTTGCGCAAATCTAGGCAGCAGTCAGTTCCTCTGCCCAGAAATTGTGTAAACCTCCTCGACAGTCAACCTAGCTCGTAGCCAAAATGCACATTTTTCTCCAGTAGTCGAGCAGTCTCTTGCATGTGTCGCTGAGTTGACTGATTCCCTCTGGGACTGAGAAAAAAAAACTTGCATGCATGGGTGACTTCTCCCAAGGAAGCATGCAAAGGCATCCCTTATTTCAGGGATCAATGTTTAGCAGTTGGAGGTTACATGCAAGGAGAAATTTAGAAACCTCCCACCAAGTGTCGCTAAACCTAGATTCGTGGCATGCATGTCACAACCTTGATGTTATCAAAACTCATCAACTGGACGTTGCAGAGCTCATTCCTCACATCAACCTTGTAGCTCTGACATCTAGTTGTAGTCAACACATTCAACTCAATTGTTTTAGGGTAAGCCCGCTTCCCATGCCTTGTGCAACATTTCTGTTGTTTTTCATGTTTTCTCTTGTGGGAGTATTTTTTGCTTGATTTATTTGAATTCTTTCTCTCATTTACTTGTATACTAGCTTATCCTAGCTTTGTTTTATTTTTCGTTGCTATCGCACTACTGTCGCATGCATGAAACTATTTTACATGGACGTTCGCCCAACTGGCGAACTGCCTCACCCACATGCATGTTGATCTATTTTATGAATCTTTCATTCATCCTTTACATTCAGTGTTAATCACTTCTTCTATAACTTAGTGTCATCATGCATTCATTGACTTGCTCTCAGTTTCCCATCGATGAGTCAGGCCAACCATGGCCTAGGCTCTGCCTTCACCAAGGTCGCATTGTGCAATATGGGAAAGGAAGGCTCACCTTCCTCTCCATATTTGTGCATTCCTACCTAGCACTGGCCTCCAAGAATGTTTTGTGCATTTCTGGAGGATAGTGGTTGCTTGGCCCAAGAAATTATGCAAATTTGCTCGTGGGCCAACAGTCCTTCCCTGCTGGAATTGTGCATTGTGCAATCCCAATAGTCAATAGCCAGACTAGACTATGCATTGCATAGTTCCAGCAGTTAGTCAGTCTCCCAACATCCCAGACTATGCCTTGTGTAGTCTTGGTAGTCAGTCTCCCGACCTCCCAGTTGAAATTGCACAACCTTCATGATCATTCACCTAGGTATGTTACAAGTAGGTTCTCATGTTCATTTTGGTTTTCAATTGACATATTGCTTTTCATGAGTGTTTCCATATCTCCAGGTATCGCAAGTGTTCATCTGCCTCTCAGTAGTACAAGTACAATGGTTTCCAAGACAAAAGAGACGCGACACTATTCAGAGCATGCTTGGAGATGCAATCGATCAAGTGTCTATGAGTTTGACTACTCACGAAGACATAAAGTTTTTCATAGACAAGGACATCAAGCAGTAGCATCTCTGTGAGAAACGTCAGAAAAATAGTTGCAGGAAGCATATAGAATGCAACGAATGTGGTGAATGCAGTGAATACAACGAATGTAATAGGAAGGTTGTTGGCAACACAGAGGCGGAACAAAGTTGCAAGATCAAGTAGATCCACTGATAATGAAAGCAACTTTGGAGACTCAGGCTATGAGGTAGAAACGTGACATGAATATCACGTGAAGATAGATAATGGAACGAAGAAGGAGTTGCATGTGCTGAAGCAGCAACTCAAGGAATAACATGAAGCTGCATAGACAAACGAATGAGTTGCAGCAAGAATAGGAACAGTAGTGGGAGCAACATGCACTCATGGATGAAACTGCGCTTGTACAAGTTAAGGATCCATCCCAGCAGCTGACACAAAGTAGACAAGGTGGGTAGTTTTTTTGATCACGTGCAAGGGATTCAGTAGCATGCCTGTCATTGAGCGCAAGCATGCAATCCAACCCATTCAACACAGTCACCAAGGTGAAGACAAGAAGCAAGTCCAACTAGGGCTGAACATGTGCTTCGGCAAGTTGATGCGCATGACCACCAGTACACACTTGAAGATCAGCACATACACTATGCATTAGTGTGTTGTCAGTTCAACCATAACCAAGAAAACCATGTGCATGTTAGCAGACGAGTTGGATGAAGGGGCCAAACCAATGCACCAATTGCAACGGAGGCAATAGTTTGCTTCAGAAAGATGTCACCATGAGGTGCATGCACACCAACACAGATGACCAAGATTGGTATCAGCTCACCAGCTTCACCATCACAAGCATGTCAAAGAATTAGTCTCATCGCAATGGACCGAGTGTAAGTGATGTCTTGCAAGGCTTGCTCAAGCCATGTTGCCTCAAATTAGTACATGTGCATTGTAATGTTGAGTCATGTCAATTGTAAATCAAGTGTTAATAGTTGGATGTAATAGTCATCGAGTAGGTGAAGAGTCATGAGGGTAATTGAACTGTCACAAAGGGGAATTTCAAGGGTCACCCCACCCTTTACTATAAATATTCCCTCATAACTCATTGTAAGGGATTTTTGGTCAGCCAAGATTCTACTAAGACTATCTTGAGGAAGGCTTGGATAGTATTGTAATGCGCCTTAGCTTCTCCACTACATGGAGCTAGTACATCTTTTTGGAGGAGTAGGAGGATGTTGTTGTAACGTTCCACTATTGGGGCTATCACGTTTACATGGATGTATTGTATGATTGTGACTTACACTTCTTTATATAATAAGAGCTAGCACATTTTCATGCATATGTTATTATTGTAGTTGTACAGCTTTGGTTTCTTTAATGATATGTGTTGTTTAACTTACGTAACTGTGTATTAAGTTATTTGTATGCAATTATATGAATCTTGTTGTTAATTTGTTGTATATGTTGTTAACTTTGTCACCATCCATGTCGACTGCTCTACCAGAAACTAGACATACCTTTCACATGAAACTTTATATAACAACCGTCACACTCATCTCACACTGATCCGTGAGTGTTGTTCAAGTTATCTTACCTTGTATGATATGATTGCCACATCCGAGTAGACTACTCCGTCGAAAGTTGTGCATGTCCTTTGTGTGGTGTGTTCCTAACCGAGTTGGGATTGATCACTTTCAACCTGAAACTCACCCTCACCTTCCTCTCCCTTCAAAGTGTTGGAACCTCTCATACACCTTCCCTTACTCACTACATCAGTCACACCCTTGCTACTGATAGAGTTATCTTACTTGCCTCTATGTGACATCGCAATCAAGGCATTACCTTACAACCCACTGTTGGGAATGCTATACCAAATGGTCTAAGGTATAATTGGGACTTCTTACTGACGAGATCCCCTTGACATGTTTGCAGGTCCAACACCATCAGCATAGCCAAGCAAAGAATAGAAACTAAAAGATGATAGTTAGTCACGGAAAGGTGGTAGGAAGAAGCAGGGATAGACGAGCGAGAAAAGAGAATAGGTATCTAAGAATTAAGGCAACTGAACAAAAGGAAGACATTACTGGTAGTCTGAGTGTATGGAAAGGGATAAAATCAAGAAGAAAGAGAAAATGAGGGTTGTTGTTATTCATTCAAGTGAGCCTGTGATAGTTAGAGTCTTCTTGTGTTGCGGAGTAATGTGAACAACTCCATGGTCCTGTTTGTATCTGTTTATGTTGGTTATCTTATTCATGTTGTTGATGATCAAGCCTTATGCCTTATGTAGCACTTTATGTATGTTAATGGAGAAGATAGTTCAGATTCACCTTATGTCCTTAAGCTTTCTCTTGACTCTTTAAAATTTAATCAATGCATCTGGTTATATAGTTTCTTGATATGGCATGAACATATCATTTTTATTGGGTTAATATAGATGCTAGGCTATTATATTTATGTCTCTTCTATTTGATACGACTCCTCTGGTGCCTAACTCCACCCTCATCTAACTTCAGTCATGACATGACTTGAGTGAGACTCCTTACCCTCTCTGGGTAAGGTGAAAATGTTGGCGTTCCTCTAGACTTCAATGGAGCCTTGTTGGCCCCTTGTGCTCGAATCGAGGGTATCAACCTTGCTATCATTTTCATGCAAATTTTTTTAATACTGGGTGTGAAATCCAATGATTTAATGAGAAGTTTTCAGAACTATGTTCGTCATCTTTGAGATTATTCAATTATACGATTTAATATTCTATTTGTAAATAAGTTAATTTCATTGTACATAGTGCTTCCTAAAAACTCTGCACTACACACAATAAACTCTTTTTAGCCATCTCTACGCTTTATATAATGAAAGTGTTTTCCCCAACCCCATACGCTATACAATGAAATTAACTCGAACAAAAATAAAAGAAATCAACTCAACTAAAATTAATATTAAGAGCAAGTTCATATGCAGAATTTTAAGTCCCACAAAATTAATATATCACTTTTGGGTACTGCGCATAATCAGGGTTTAGCTTTTATTGTTCCAAATGTGGAGATGAGGAAAAGGGTTTAATTGTGTGGAGTGTGAAAATGTGGTCTTCTCAAATAGAGACACTACACAATCAAGGTTTATCTTTCATAGTGAAACATTCAAAGGTGTAGAGAAAGCTTTCATTAGGCACACTACAAAAACACAACATCTCAAATAACCACAAAAACAATATTTCTTGGTGTTTGTCTCACTTCCATTTAATTTTACTTCTTTATTACTTGATAATGTACAACAAATTTTATTATTTTGATTATTGAATTAAAATTATTTTCTGTTAAACACAATGAAATATTTGCTTTGTTCTCCCACACAACATAATTCCTCACACACATTATTAATTAAACATATTAATTAATTAATTAGTAATTTCAGCTTATAAATGCATGTGAGGAAGAAGTGTTCTATGGGAGAATGGTATGTGGGAAAAAGAACATAAAGTTTCTTCTTTAATGTTTTGTATATCCACACACATTTCAAAATATTACATACCAATGAATTAATTAACAGTTTCTATTAGGAAATACAGAGGTGTCGAGAAATCTTTCATTATTCACATTGTGGAAGTTTGGCAAAGTGTGGAGGTGTTGACGAAGCTATGTGAATGTGGATTTCATTGTGTGGAGTATGAAGGTGTGAAGGGAAGCTATGCATGTGATAATGTTCCATATTCACACTACATACTAAACAATTAATTCGTGGTATTGGCTTGTTAAAGTCTTGGGCATGAAAATTTTTGTGTTCATAAATCAGAAGCTCAATTTACTATCTGATCTAAAGAAAGAGAAACAAGGAACAATGGATGCTAATAAAATGAAGAAGATGAAATTTGGATGGTCTGAGAGAATTAGAAAATTAGAGAACATTATTTCTAAATGTGCAAGCATATAAAGTAGAAGATATTATGCATATGTTAAAGCAGTAGCGATTGTCTAGGATTTAAATGGTTTGTGCATCACATGTGACCCTGCAATAATTTTGAAGGACATCATGATGGCTAAATTGGAGAAACTAAAAGGGTCAAAGGCAACACATTTTGTTAGTATAACTTATTTACTACAGAGGAAATTAGTGAATGGCTAATTACTTTTTTTAGTGTTAGCAAAGAGTAATTTTCTCTGGATGTGCAACTGCAAGAAAAAGCTAGGGCGATTGAGGAGAAGATATTCAATGTAGTTGTCAAAGTGGAGATTATTGTACTTATGAAGAAAAATTTCATTCAAGCTAAAATTAAGGAATTACTTAAAGATATCATGAATCTTAAAGATAATTACCAATCCAATAATCATGTTCTATGCTTTCACGTATTTTAGGAATTTTTAAATCTGGGGACAATCATTTTTTTATAGTGTTTAATTATTCAAGTTTCTTGGATACATTTTCCTGAACTAATCTAATTTCTCGATGCAGTTTCCTATTTTTTGTTGTAGTTTCCTTTTATACATTACAGTTCATGGGAGACCAATCCCAGTCAGTCAGTCCATTTACTTTTACGTGTCATTCCAAGTTAGAAACTCCATGAATGATGTGTTCTATTAGGTAAATAATGAAAATATACAAGGAGATGGCTAATATTGGAATTTTTATTCCAATGTATCTTCACCTTATCATTTTTATATATAAAATATTTAAAATAATTTTATAATCCCTTTTCATTAGGTGTTAACATTCCTCCCCTTAATCTAAAGTGATGTTAGTGAGTCCAAGCATCATTCTTAATTTTTTTAACTATTATCTTCCAAATTCTTTGGTTAAGATGTTTGCAACTTGTTCGTTCATGGAACAGTGGAATATGTTAATAGTATTAAACTAAACATGATTTCAAGTTAGATGATATATTTTATTTATATGCTTCATTTGATCATGGAACTTTAGGTTGTTGCCCATTTTTATTACAGAAGTATTCACAATGAGAACTAGAATAGAATGCAGTTGTTTCTCCTACAATTCTTCAAGAAGCTTCTTAAGCCAAAAAATTTCCTTCATTACATTAGTATCCACCACATATTTCGCCCCTATTGTGGAATTTGATAGAATTGATTATTTGTGAAACCTCTAGGAGGTAGGTCCAGATGCAAGACTCATAACATAGCCTGAAATAGAGACTCCACTTTCTTTATCACCATCAAATTATGAATCAGAGTATTGAGTCATGGTAAAGGCATCCACCTTTGTATACTTGAGTCCAAAGTATTGAGTTCACTTCAAGTACTTTCGAGCTCCTTTTTTTGCAAACTAATGACAATCATAAGTCTTTTGCATAGACATGGAGAGGATTCCAACAATAAATGAAATTTTTGGTTTGGTAGTATTTAGGTAGTTGAGACTTCCTACGAGTTGTATATACATTCTTGCATCTTCAAATTCATTTTCTTTTGTGGATGTGAGCTTTAAATTTTGTTACATTGGAATGATCAAAGGATTTAACTCAACCATGTTAAATTTATTTAATAGAACTCCAATGTACTTCTTTTGACAAAGCAATGTAAACTTCAGATGTTGGGTTACTTCAATACCAAGATAGTAGTGTGTTGGAAAATATGGATACTTGTAGACTAAATATTATTTTCCTTATCTTGATAATTAATTGTGATGTTTGCTGGAAGTTTATTAATTATTTAATGATATTCATCAAGTAAGAACAAAACAATGAAGATCATAAAAATAAAAAGTACACACGATATAGGCTCAGAGCTAGGGAAAAATCCCTCCAAGGGGAAAACCCAAAAAATATTTCTCCTCTTATATAGAATCTGCTTACAAAGATACTTCCAAGACCCAAATACCAAATATAATGAACCCTCCAAAGCCCAATCCATCCCACAACAAGATATTCTTCAAGGCATATTTCAAAACATCTATATTTCTTGTTGGGGAAATTATAAGAATGATATATTGCCACAAATTAAATTGTCCACCATGGAGTCGTAATCAGTAGAGCTGATGCGATATATGTGTCAATAACAAGTAAGTTCCTATGTCTGTTGAGTATAGCCTAGATAGGAAGCTTCCATTTTATAATTAATCTAATTTCATCACACAATTTAAAGATCAAAAACTCATAAATAAAATTTCAGCAAGCATGTGATCTAAAGAGTTCTTGCTCAAGTAATAAGGATGTCCATTAAATATAAAGATGGATTCAACTATGTTTTCCTATAGCAACTAATTAAAATCAACTTACTGCACTTAAATATTAAACAAAGCAATCATTCCTAATTTAACTAGTTCTAAAAGAAATTTTGCATTCTAGTATAGGAAATGTATGATGAGAGTCTTCACGAACAACACATGTAGGTGAATGGTGAGATATTCATTCTTAACTTTTCCTATTCTTCAAGATAGAAAACAATAATTCTAACATACAACCTGAGAAATAGAGTTTGCAAAGAAATATATGATACTAGATGCACATAAACAGAGAAAATTATAAATTAAAATTAAAATTACAATGAGTAACATATTACCAATCTTGAAGGGCCCTCCCAAGCTAGAAATTGCTACTAGAGGCACTTCAGATGAACTCCAAGGATGCGTGACAAATGAAGAATCAATCAATTTCCATATATTGAAAACTAATCCCAAATTACAATAATGAAATTATAACTCTCTTCCTCCTCCATTACAAAAGAATGATCACAATAACGAAAGTGATCCCTCTCACAACCCTATGAGACTTATTTATACATAAAATCCATGGAGGAATGGATAGAACGAAATTCACCCAACTCAGATTTTGGCTAAAACCAATCTTACGATTTTTAGAATAAAATCTCAAAAATCTGGGTTTTTATGTAGAAATTACAAATTCAAGTCAAATACCCTTCCATATCTCTCTATCCTTTGCAAATTTTTAGAAATCATTTCTGGTTTTTTAAGCTGGTTGTGTTTTCTTAAAACCTATGTGACTATTTGGAAATATATTTTTCCATTTCCACGCAAATCCAGTTTTCAATTTTTACTATTTTTACAATCTGGTTGTTGGCTTTATGGGCCCTGACCTAGGTTCAGCGTTAGTCAGCCAAACATATCCCTACCCTACTGGCCCTTTTCACATCAGGCCGTGGAGTGTGGACTGAAGTCTCACCCAAAGTAGTATGGGGGATGTTGGAAGCAAGTTTCCACACCCCTAGATGGTCGTGATGTCTTTTTATTTCCTTTTCCCCTACTTTCGCGCATGTCGCTAATCCTTAGGTTTCTATCAGTCTACCCTTTATTCCACCCTTTAGTACCTCCGCAAAGGTGTATGATTGACCTCCGTGCCACCCTAACCCATGGTCCAGGTACTTTCCCACAGCTATGACAATGTACTGTATAGGTTCCCAAGTTATCTCAAGTGTTTTACTTATCTTACTAATCAATCACAGTTAGCATCATGTAAATTGATATCAATACTTGCATTCAATTAACCAATACAATCAAATATATTCATGCATCAAATAAACATTGTAAATTAAACCCAAAACAATATATAATCAGATGCATTAACAGGAACTAAATACACAGTAATTGCAGAATACTTCTATTTATTGATATCTTTCAGTTTAATATAGACTCTATCTGCCCTGCACACATAGCTGCAGGGGTTTGCACACTCAGTTGTAGACTTCCACCCTACGCCTCTACACACTTAGCTACAACTCTACCTACACTAAGACCTGAGAACACTTAGACTTCTCCACTCTACTTCGCTACCTTCTTTCTTTCATCATTTCTTACTTATCTTCCTACTTAAATCTTACTTACTTAGCTCCTTTTTATACAGTCCCATGGTCTGTGTACCATGGGTGGATCTTTACAGCTGACTTCACACTTTAAAAAATTAGGGGTTACAACCCTTTATGACTATTGACGCCTTCACGCTTCGTAAACAAAAAATGCAAAGACTTTATAAATTTATTAAAAAATTATCCCAAAACATGTGCTTTTAGCCCCAAAAAGGCTCTTGGCAGAACCCGTTCCCAACAAGCACCCAACACAAACATGGTGACTCGTCCTCAAGTCACTCTTTGGGGATGAAGATCTTGCCAAGAAGACCTCCCAGTTCAACCTGTATGACTATCACTTCAGTAGTGCACTCCACGACTGCCTACTTCACTTTTTCAACCAAGTGCTTTGTCATTGGTCCTGAATTGTCAGCCTCAAGCTTCTGCTGAGTCGCTTGCAGACTAGCAAGATTGCCTTCAATGGAGGTTGTGACAGAATAAGCTTCGTCCAACCAAGGCTTCAAGCATGCCTTAAGCACTACCTCTTTGTGTTGTGCTGCATCTACCTATTCCTTCAATGTTTTGGCCTCCTGCAACTTTGCTAGTCTCTGCATCTACCTGTTCTTTCAATGTTTTGGCTTCCCGCATTGTACCTTTTAATTAGTCATAATGCTTCTTCAGTTCTCGTGCCTCTATCTCTAGTCACTATACATTCGGATCCTCTTGCGGACTCGTTAGGACCTCGAACAACTGTTCAAACAACCGTGTGTAATCTGCTACTACACTGTCTATCGCCGCTATCGCCTATGTCACACCAGTTACATGTTGTTCCCTTACTTACGATAAAGTTGAAGGATATGCCTTCAACTATAAATCTACAATCTGTAGGTTCAGCTTAAGCTGAACCTTAGCAAACTTTGTGTGAGTGTCACGCACCCCTGTAGCAAGTATTGTGTTGGGTCCCTATAATACTAGTGATTACCCCATTACTATTGTAGTTGTACCCCTAATTAATATTGTTGTGCCCCATGCAATCCCTTATTGTTATTTTTGTGGATTTATATTATTATTGTTAGGTCGGTTGGGTTATATTGTGACTCCTTAGACTCCTATATATAGAAAGGAGGTTTTGTCATTTGAATCATCCAAGAATTGTTCATTTATGTAATGTAAAGGAGGTTTCCCCCTCAAAGAGGCTGAATTCTAAGGCGTTTATCTATCTTTTCTATATTTCTTGAGCTGGTTTCATAACATTTGGTATCAGAGCTTTGGATTCTAGGGTTTCGCTGCTCCAAACAAGTCATCGTGGCATTTTCACTATAACTTTTTTTCTGCAACGTTTCAGAAGCTAAAAAAAACCCCATTTGAGAAGAAATTGCGTTGAATATCGGGTCCGAATTTTAGACTTGCTTGCACTATATTTGCAGAGATATGATCTAAGGAAGTTGGTCTTCTTGCAGACTCCTGAATTTCATTCCAAACAGGTGACCTTGGGAAAATCATCATAACTTTCTCTCTGAGCATATGATTGAAATTTCGTAAGAAAGTACAGAAAGAGGACGGACTATAGTTTTTTGTATATATTTTTCTGAGCCAAAGGTCGAAACAGTGACTCATGGCTCATCGTACAAGTTTGCTCTACTGAACTAGTCTATAATCAGGTCACTATGGGAGATTTTCCATAACTCTTCCTTGGAGAATCCAATTTGGATCTGATTGGAGGCATTGGAAAGAGGACACAGAGGCCTACCCCAGGTTGCAATTTCAGAACTAGATGATCTGAAAGTACAGAGATACATCAGAGGCAATATCGAGCTCCTACAAAGTGAAAAAAGGTGTGTAGATTCTTTTAAATTTTTGCTTAAGATTGGTTTGAAAATTTATTTTGAAGGAATTCAAAGGGCATAGTAGAACATTATTATCGGTAACGAATGCCCTAAGGAAAGAAAATGCAAACACCTAGTAAGGAACCTGAAAGCCCTAGCATGACTCATGAAGAAGAGGAAGAAATGCTACATGATATATCAAAATTACAAGAACAAGTGCAACAAATGGCACGCTCACAAAAGCTAACAGAAGTTAAGGTAAATGGAACGGAATCTAAGATAAATGGCGTGGAAGATAATATGAATGGCATGGAAGCTAAGATGGACGATTGGAAGACAGATTTGAAGACAGACATGGAAGAATTGAAGATAAATATGAATAAGTTGCTACAAGAAATGGTCACTAATGGTGAAAGGGTAGTAAAGGAAACTCATGATGAGAACAAGAGAAATGTTAATCATGATTCCATAGACACTAATGTTGGATCGAAGACCCACCATATTCCAAAAATCTATATGAGGAACTTTGATGGCAAGGATCCCGCAACATGGATATTACAAATGGAGCAATTTTTCGATCTCAATAATGTACAAATCACACAAAAGGTACGTATTGCAACTTTATATTTGGAACCAAATCAGTTTGTATGGTATCAATGGCTTTGCTCTCGTAAAAAAATTATCACTTGGGCAATTTCAATAGAAGAATTGACAACACATTATGAGGATACAAAAAGCAACATTTTTTTTAGCCAATCGATAAGTCTCAAACAAAAGGGTTCAATAATGGAGCACATTGAGGAGTTCCAAAAATTGAACATAAGGGTAAAAAATATTCCAGAGGAGCATAGGATTGATGTGTTCATAAGGAATTTAAAGGATAATATCCAACATGATGTTCACCTTTGGGAACTTGATTCATTAGAGAAGGCATTCAGGTTAGCCAGAAAAATGGAAAGCAAAATTATGGCAACCAGGAAGCATACCACGCACAACTATAAATATGGAAGTGTTGTTGCCCCTAGTCTTCCACAACCTATAAGGTTGAAACCACAACAATTGGAAGAAACAAGAGCAAAAGGGCTTTGTTACAGTTGTGATAAAAAATACACTAAAGGTCATAAGTGTGCCGAGAAGAAATTATTCTACATAGATTGTGAAGAGGAAGAAGAAAAACAGCAAGAAAGGTCACAAGAAGAGGATATACTCCAGGAACAAAGCCTAGATAAAGAAGAAATGAGTCCAACCATATCTTGTAATTAATTTGCGGGAATTACCACTCCTCAAACCATCAAGATAGAAGGACAAATCAAGAATAAAAAGGTAATAGTGTTGATTGATTCAGGAAGTACCCACAATTTTATTCATTGTAAGGTAGCAAAAGAACTGAATTGCTTCTCGATATCCAGCACTAGAGTGTCAAGTGATGGTTGCAAATGGAGGAACAATAAATTGCTCCAAAAATTGTCATAATATCAAGCTATCCATGGGAGAATATGTATTGACTAGCCCAATGCTTTCCATTCCAATGGGAGGTGCTGATGTTGTACTAGGAGTCCAATGGATACAATCCTTGGGTACAATAGCTTTTAATTTTCAAGAACTTTTCATGAAATTTTTTGTGGAAGGAAAGGAAGTGGAATTAAGGGGTATTGTAGGGAAACCGGGAAAGATAATCAACTCTAACGGTATGACAAAGCTTCTAAAAAGGGAACAAAGAGGTGTAATTGCACAATTATGTTCGCTAGATGTTCCCATATTGGAATCATCTATTTCTCCAGATCTCCAAAAAGTCTTACACAATTATTCCAAGGTATTTGAGACTCCCAAAGGTCTCCCACCTATTCATGATCATGATCATGCTATTCATCTGATTCTAGGAAGTATTCCTCCAAACATCAGGCCGTACAGATATCCCTATGCCCAAAAGAGTGAAATTGAACATATGGTTGCGGAAATGCTAGAGGCTGGTATAATTCAACCGAGTCAAAGTTATTTCTCTGCTCCAGTAGTATTGGTGCACAAGAAGGATGGATCATGGCACATGTATCAAGATTATAGGGAGCTCAACAAGCTCACTATTAAAGATAAGTTTCCCATTCCTATCATTGATGAATTATTGGATGAATTGCATGGATCAATTTACTTCACCAAGTTGGATCTTCGTTCAGGATATCATCAAATCAGAATGAAGACTGAAAACATTCCAAAAACAAGATTTAGAACTCATGAGGGTCATTATGAATTTTTGGTCAAGTCTTTTGGCCTTACCAATGCACCTTCAATATTTCAAGGTTTGATGAATTCAATTTTCAAACCATTCCTTAGAAAATTTGTGTTAGTATTTTTTGATGATATACTAATCTACAACAAGTCTTGGAAGGATCATGTTGAACATGTTGACAGGGTGCTACAACTATTGAGGAGAAACAATTATATGCAAAAAGATGCAAATGTTTCTTTGGAGTACAAGAGGTGGAATATCTAGATCATATTGTATCTCATGAAGGAGTTAAGGTAGACCCTAGCAAAATTAAAGCCATTAAGGAATGGAAAATTCCCACATCCATAAAGCATCTGTGAGGATTTCTCGGGTTGACAGTGTATTATTGCAAGTTTGTTAAGGATTATGGGAGAATAGCAGCACCTCTAACAACATTATTGAAGAAAGATGCATTTTCATGGACTCCAGAAGCAACAAAGGCATCTGAACATCTTGAAGAGGCAATGTGCCAAGCACTGGTCTTAGCTACACCGCACTTCACAAAAACCTTTATTGTGGAATGTGATGCTTCAGGAAATGGAATTGGTGTTGTTTTAGTGCAAGATGAAAGACCCATTACTTTTGAAAGTCGTCCAATCAAGGGAATGTTTTTACACAAAGCCATTTATGAGAAGGAAATGTTGGCAATACTCCATGCACTTAAGAAATGGCAACCCTACCTAATGGGAAGACACTTCAAGGTAAAAATGGATCATGATAGCCTTAAATACTTTTTAGAACAAAGATTATCCTCTGAAGAGCAACAAAAGTGGGTCACAAAGATGTTGGGTTATGACTTTGAAATCATCTACAAAAAAGGGAAGCAAAATGTGGTGACAGATGCACTCTCAAGAAATGATGAGGATGTGGAAGCATTGTTGTGTGCCATTTCTATTATCCAACAAGATTGGATAAATGAAGCAAGGAGGAATGGAAGAATGACGAAGAAGTGTGGGAACTTATTCGAAAGTTACAACAAGATTCCAGTATGTATGATACATTTAGCTGGAAAAATGATTCGTTATGGTACAAATATCGCTTATACCTTTGTAAGAATTCCCAGCAAAAACAAAAGATTCTTATGGAATTGCACACTTCTCCCTTAGGAGGGCACTCAGGATTTAAAATACTTACCACAGGGTTCAAAAGGAATTTTTTTGGGATGGCCTTAAATCATATATTCAAAAGTTTGTGGTAGAATGTTTGGTTTGTCAAAAAAATAAAGTTGAAACAATTAAGACACCGGGTCTATTACAACCTTTATCCATTCCAAGCCAACGTTTGGAGGAGGTTTCAATGGATTTTATCACAGGTTTACTAAAGTCTGAGAGAAAGAGTGTCATCATGGTGGTAGTTGACAGACTTACCAAGTATGCACACTTTGTGCATTATCATATCCATTTAAAGCCAGTACAGTTTCTACTGCATTTATGGAAACAATTCAAAAGCTACATGGAAACCCAAAGATTATTGTAAGTGACAGAGATCCCATTTTCGCTGGAAATTTTTGGACAGAATTATTTTCTTGTCTTGGTACCCAGTTAGCTCATAGCTCATCTTATCATCCTCAATCTGATGGGAAAACTGAGATAGTAAACAAATGTTTGGAAGGATATCTTCATTGCTTTGTATCTGATAAACAGAAAAAATGGGTCAAATGGTTGCCTCTGGCTGAATGGTAGTATAACACTTCCTTCCATACAGCAACAAAAATGACCACATTTATGGCACTTTATGGGTATCAGCCACCATCCATCACATCATATTTAAGAGAAAATTCTAAGGTTCAAGAAGTGGAACATCACATCGAACATCAACAACAAGTCCTCCAACTCTTAAAGGATAACCTCATGTTGGCACAAAATAGAATGAAACAATAGGCAGACCAACAACGCAGTGAAAGAAGTTTTGATGTAGGTGATTGGGTATTCCTACGGCTACAACCATATAAGAAAATGTCCCTCAAGCAAGCTAAGAAGGATAATAAATTATCACCAAAGTATTATGGTCCATATAATGTGTTGCAAAAGATTGGTACTATGGCATACAAATTGGAGCTTCCTGCAGCTTCTCGATTGCACCCAGTTTTCCATGTTTCATGTTTAAAGAAGGTTATAGGCGACAAGCTCCCAGTTCAAACAATATTTCCAGAACTTGACGAGGAAGGAAAAATTATATTGGAACTGGAAGCAATCACAGAAACAAGAACTCGACAGCTACAAAATCGATCAATTTCAGAGTATCTTATCAAGTGGAAGAACTTATCTGCTGAAGATTCCACATGGGAGGATGAGAATTTTATGCAGAAGCATCCAAAACTTCTCAAGCATTGAGGACAACACTTTTTTGAAGGAGAGGGGCATGTTGGGTCCCTATAATACTAGTGATTACCCCATTACTATTGTAGTTATACCCCTTATTAATATTGTTGTGCCGCTATTATCCCCATATTGTTATTACTGTGCCCATAGAATCCCTCTATTATTATTTTTGTGGCTTTATATTATTATTGTTAGGTCAGCTGAGTTATATTGTGACTCCTTAGGCTCCTATATATAGAAAGCAGGTTTTGTCATTTGAATAATCCAAGAATTGTTCATTTATGTAATCTAAAGGAGGTTTTCCCCTCGAAGAGGCTGAATTCTAAGGCGTTGATCTATCTTTTCTATCTTTCTTGAGCTGGTTTCATAACATATTGTGTTGTGTTATATTCTTTCCATGACTAGCACACATAGTTAACCGGGGGTTAGATGGGAGGAGGTCACAAGGGATTTGAGGAGTATGGGGAAGCGCCCCATAAAATTTTGGTTCTGGACCCTATGCTAGTTTGGGCGAACCCACCTATGGTTTTGTGCTTGATTTTCGCAAATGTTTTTTTTGGACGCAATGGTTTTTGTTCCATGGTATTGGATGCTTCGGCATGTATAAATATGTATTGTAACATTGAAAGGAACATAATGAAAAATCAAGCTGGTAGTCCTGGTTTTGGGATCCAGGGGAAAATCTCTGTGTGTATGTGTTTTATGTGTTATTATCTCGCATTATTTATTTTCTGCTTTTTAGAATTTGTATGTAGGTAATTTCTGTACGAGGTTAAAACCTACATTTGGTATCAGAGTTGTTTCTGTTTCAAGGGGATGCCTTTGTCACTGAGGGGTTTTGCTCAGGCCTGTGGTAGATCCTGTTCAATGGGAGATCTGTGAGATCGATTCTATTGGTGAAAGAATATGGCGAGCAATGGAAAGATAGAGATCAAGGAATTTAATGGTCAGAGTTTTGAGTTGTGGAAACTCGAGTTGGAGGATCTTTCGGTGGATAAAGATTAGTGGATCGTGGTAGATCCGTGTACTAAACCAGCGGGAGTGTCCGATGAAGAATGGAAGAAGTTGGATCGAAAGGCAAGGAGCACAATATGATTATGTGTCTTAGATTCAGTATTATTGAATGTATTAGGGGAAGCTACGACGAAGGCTTTGTAGGACAAGTTAGGGACTTTGTACCAATCAAAGTCTCTGGTGAATAAACTATTCCTGTGGGAAAAGCTGTATAACTTGAGGATGAAAGATGGAGACTCGTGACAGAGCATATGAATGCATTTAATACTATGGTAAGTTAGTTAGAATCCGTTGATATTAAAAATTCAGATCAAGATAAGTGCATCAGTTTGTTGTGTTCTCTACTAGATTCGTGGGATAGTCTGGTTATTGCAATAGGTAGCAATGCAATTGCCTTGCAGTTTGATGAAATAGTCTCATCCTTGCTGATGGAGGAGATGAGATGGAAAAATATGGAGAGCCAGAATGCTGATGCCTTGTCTATACAAGGATGGTCCCATAACAGAAACAAAAATAAGTCATCAAGTGGGAGATCTAAATCTAGAGGGAGATCTAAATCTCCAAGAAAGGTGGTGTGCTGGAAATGCAGAAAGGAAGGGCACTTCAAAAGGGACTGTAAATCTAAAGCTCTTGATAAAGGAAAGGGATCTAATGATGCTCCTTCTGTAGAGGTGAAAAACACCTCAGATGAAGGTGGGGATTTGTGCTTGGCTTCTTCAAGTACACATGTAGATCATGAGGCATGGTTGATTGACTCAGGTGCATCCTTTCAATTCACTCCCCACAAAGAGTGGTTCTGTGAGTATGAGAAATATGATGGTGGTGATGTCTTCTTGGGGGATGATAGGAAGGCTAGAATCATTGGGTGTGGAAAGGTAAAGTTGAAGTTGCAAGGTGGAAGGGTTAGAACACTTCCATGTGTTCTACATATTCCTACATTGGCCAGAAATCTGATTTCTGTAACCAAGTTGGATGATGCAGGTGTAAAGACAGTGTTCGAGAAAGATACCTACAAGATAGTTTGGGGAGCACTAGTATTGATGCGAGGAGTTCAGATTGGAAATCTGTACAAGCTGCAAGGTAGCACTGTTTTTGATGGGTGCAACAGTTCTGTGGTTCCTAAAAGTGGAGCTGAAAATATAGTGGTCTCTGGAGAGAAGACCATGTTGTGGCATCAAAGGCTTGGACATATTGGAGAGAAGGGCCTTCGAATACTTCATGGTAAAGGTATGGTAGAAGGTGTGAGTAATAGCTCTCTGGATTTTGATTTCTGTGAAAATTGTGTATACGGGACGCAAAATCATGTGTGTTTCCCCTCTAGTGGTAAGAGGGCGAAATAGATATTAGAGCTGGTGCATAGTGATGTGTTTGGACCTGTGAAGGTTCCGACACTGGGTATGCCTGTGTACTATGTATCATTTATAGATGACTTCTCAAGGAATAAATGGATATATTTCCTTAAGAAGAAATCTGAAGTCTTTGACAGGTTTAAAGAATTTAAGGCTCTTGTGGAAAATCAGATAGAGAAGAAGATAAAGGTGTTGAGGACATATAATGGTGGAGAGTTTTGTAGCAAGGAATTTGAATAATTCTGTAGTAAGTGTGGTATACCATGGCAGAAGACTACTCCATATACACCTGAGCAAATGGAGTTGCAGAAAGAATGAACAAGACGTTGATGGAAAGGGCAAGAAGCATGCTCAATGGTGCTGGGTTAGGATAGGAATTCTAGGCAGAGGTAGTGGATACTGCATGTTACCTAGTCAACATTTCACCTTCATTAGTGTTGGAGGATAAGAATCAACAAGAGGTATGGAATGGTAAGAAACCCTCTCTTTCACATCTAAGGGTATTTGGATGTGATGCATATGTACATGTTCCAAAGGAGAAAAGAATCAAGTTGGATAGTAAACCTAAAAGGTGCATATTTATTGGGTATAAGGATGGTTTAAAGGGTTATAAGCTTTGTAACCCAGTAACAAGGAAGGTTATGTATAGCCAAGATGTGGTGTTCAGAGAGGTAAAATATTTTATTAAATATGAAGTCCAACCAAAGGAACCTAAGAATATAGAGTTTGAGATAAAGGAGGAAGAATCGAGCTCTACAGCAGAGGAATTAGAAGATGAAGAGCCACAAACTCCAGTTGTGAGAAGATAAGTTCAAGAAGGAAGGAAGCCAGAAAGGTATAGTCCATCTGCTTTCTGTTCAAATTTTTCTTTTTCTGTTACTAATGTGATCCCAAAACTGTGAAGGAAGCAGTGGATTCAGAGGATGGAAAACTCGAGAAAGAGACCATGGTTGATGAAATGACGTCTTTGCACAAAAATGAGGCTTGGGATCTGGTGGAGTTGTCGGCTGGAAGGAAACCCATTGGTAGCAAATGGGTGTTCAAAAAGAAGACAAATGTAGAAGGAAAAGTGGAGAAATACAAAGCTCAATTGGTAGCAAAAGGTTATTCCCAGGTGTCGGGAATTGATTTTGGTGACATTTTTTCTCATGTTGCCAAGGTAACTTCTATTAGATTACTTTTATCTCTTGCTGCTACTTTTGATTTTGAGGTAGAACAGATGGACGTGAAGACATCATTTCTTCACGGGGATCTAGAAGAGGAAATCTACATGAAGCAACCTGAAGGCTTTGCAGTGAAGGGTAAGAAGGAACTGGTATGCAAGTTAAAGAAGTCTCTGTATGGGTTAAAATAGTCACCAAGGATGTGGTATCAGAAACTTGATACATTTATATGGGGACTTGGATTCACCAGAAGGAAAGCAGATCACAGTGTGTATTGTAAATTAATTGGTGACCTTGTTATTTATTTGGTCTTGTATGTGGATGATATGTTACTACTTGGAAATGACAAAGATATTATCCAGGATTTGAATACCCAATTGTCCTCCAAATTCAACATGAAATATATTGGGGCTGCAAGCTATATATTGGGAATGGAAATTAAAAGAGATCGAGAAAAGAGGAAGCTCTGGTTAAACTAGAGGAAGTATGTCGAGAGCATACTGCAGAGGTTTAATATGCAAGATAGTAAACTGGTGAAGGTTCCTATTCATGTAGGTTTTAGGTTATCTATTGAACAGTGTCCAAAGAAACAAGAAGAGCAAGAGGACATGTCCCATGTTCCATATGCAAGTGCAGTCGGTAGCTTGATGTATGCAATGGTCTGTGCTAGACCAGACATTGCACATGTAGTGGAAGTATTGAGTAAGCTTATGTCAAAACCAAGAAAGGAACATTGGATAGCAGTGAATCAGGTTTTCAGGTATCTGCGTGGCACTAGTGATTATGGTTTGTGCTACCAAGGAAGACCAGGATTGGATAGAGTGTTGGATATTCGTGGCTTTATTGATGCAGACTAGGCTGGAGATATGGATCAGAGAAGATCTACAAGTGGGTATGTGTTTAACCTATTTGGAGGTGTAATCAGTTATATGAGTAAGAAACAATTTGTAGTGGCACTATCAACTACAGAGGAAAAATACATGAGAGCCACTCATGCAAGCAAGGAAGCAGTATAGTCTCAGAGATTGTGTTCAAGTATGGGGTTAGTACAGGAAGCTATAAGGATGGACTGTGATAGCCAAAGTGAAATTTTCATGGCAAAGAACGCTGCATATCATTCAAAGACAAAGCACATTCATGTTAAATATCACTTTGTGAGGGATATGATAGAAGACAAAAGGGTGTTGCTGGTAAAGGTGGACACTTTGAAGAATACTACAGATGCATTGAAAAAATCAGTGAGCTCTGAGAAGTTCTCTTGGTGTAGAGAAACAATGGGTGTTGGAGGGCTGGATAAATGACTAAGCTCTCCTGTGGCCCTCTATGGAAATAAAAAAACAAGTGGGAGAATGTTGGGTTGTGTTATATTCTTTCCACAACTGGCCCACGTAGTTAACCACGGGTTAGAGGGGGGGAGGTCACAGGGGATTTGAGGGGTACTCATAACCCCACTTTAAGGGGTCCGGGGCAGCACCCCAAAAAGTTTTGGTTTTGGACCGAATGCTAGGTTGGGCAGACCCACCTATGGTTTTGTGCATGATTTTTGTACATGCATTTTTGGACGTGATGGTTTTTGGTCCATGGTATTGGATGCTTTGGCATGTATAAATATTTATTGTAACATTGAAAGGAACATAATGAAAAATCAAGCTGGTAGTGTTGGTTTTTGGATCCAAGGGAAAATCTCTGTGTATATGTGTTTTATGTGTTATGCTCTCGCATTGTTTATTTTCTTCGTTTTAGAATTTGTATGCATGAAATTTTTGTACGGGGTTAAAACCTACAGCAAGCTTGTGAACGCGCACCTCGATCGGTTCTCCCTTGGGAATGGCCAACTCTGGTACCATTCGGAATGCTTCCTCTACAACCTAAACTATGCTCTTGTTTCGATTGGTTACTAGAGTCATGATGGTGATGGCAGAGTCTCGCTGTAGGGCCAGCTGTACATTATTGATCTATTGCTCACTATCCACCTGCACAGCACGTTGTTCGCAGGCCCTCAGCTCCACGATCACCCCATCCTACAATAGGTGGAGTTCCTCGCTAGGAAGCACTGCCAAGTTCGACCCCACTCCTTTAAGGGCGTTGACAGCAGACCTGTCAGCTTCGTTTTTTGTGGTAAATGCTCCATCCGGTAGCATTATCACTCGGGAGTCCTTCACACACAGCATCTTGGTAGGTTTTGAAGTACTGATAGCAAGGCTGGTGGACACCATGCTAGCCTATGATGTGATGGTCATTCAAAACTTATGAAGAAGGTCTGAGCATTATTTTTAGGAAATTTCCTTTCTCGTTAAATAAAAAAAGCCACTTGTTTTCGTCATTGGGCTCGTTAAACATTTACGGTGATGATATGAGTGCTTTCTTTTTTGGTACTATTTCTTGCTCTTAAATCAAAAAATCCTTGAGTTTTTCCCTTCTTCAGGCTCATTAAATCTACGAAGAAGGAATGAGCAGTTCTTTTACCTCTTTTTCCTCACTCAGGAAACTAAAAAAGATACCTTGATTTTTCTTCATTTGACTTGTTAAAATTCAATGAAGGTATTGAGTTTGTTGTTGCATGACTCGTTAAGATTTCAGGACGAAAATCAAGTTTACTTCATCTTCTTGTTCTCGTAACAAAATGAGAAAAACATCTATTCAGCATAGGTTTCTCTTTATTTGGACTCAATATATTAACCTACATAAAATGAACCATTCCAGGTATACTATTAAACCTTTGTCACACACAGTTAAAAACTATGACAAAGGGAACACCTTAGATTCATTCTTTACGATCTTTTTGGACTCGAAATATGCAAAAGACCACCGGATTGTCTCATCTGGACTCGTCAAATTACACATATGAGGATTAGAGTCCCTCTTTTTACAATCCTTTTCAGACTCTTAAAACATGAAAAGATTGACGAGTTTTCATGTTTGGACTCATTAAAATAATAAGATAGGGCATAGAGTCACTCTTTTTGGAGTTCTTTTTAGACTCTTAAAATATGAAAAGATCGACGAGTTTTCCTGTATGGACTCATTAAACTAATCAGATGGGGCATAGTGTCACTCATTCTACTGTCCTTTTCAGACTCTTAAAACATGAAAAGGTCGATGAGTTTGCCCATCTCGACTCACTAAACTAATCAGATGGGGAAAGTGGAAAATACAATTGCATTATGTTTCGTATTTTGAAAGATTTTTTTGGCAGCAGTTGCTCCCTTGAACATGGCACTCCCTCAAATAAACCTTCCTTGTGATGGCCTCTCAATATGAATCTTACCATCCTATGAGTTTAGCCTAGATACCCTGATGTTCTTGAATCTCTGTATCCTAACACTCTTTGGTGTTCATGATTCTAGTGATGCATGGTTAAAACCGTTTTCGTGCCTTCTATTGTTCAAGGGAAAACCTTTATCTTTTGTTTCCTCCATCAAACCATCCAGCATATCCTACCATCATCGAGTAGACTTGACTTTTCTTGGAGGTTTTCCCTTTGACTTTAATACCCTCTTTCGCTTTGACTCAATGCTCAAAATATTCCTAAAAAAAATCATTCTTGTCCCATTTCATGTCGAATGATGTAGGACACCTTATTACCTACCTTTTGATAGGTCTCTTCCTATCAAATTCAACACTCTATTGAGAATGAAGACACAGAAACACTTTAGTGCCTTGGTACTTGCAGACATCAGTGGCAGGTCACCTTGTGTTTTATCAGGGGTTTTCATTATTAGCTCCTGATTAAATGACTGTACGAGTTTTCGATGACAAAAACATTTTTTACACTCATTAGATTGTACTGTACATCTTGGAGATGATCACCATTATCAGTGGCCATCCTCGGGTCTATTAATGGTCTCCATTATTGACTGGTAATAAGACGATTTCGTGCATGTTCAACATCAATGCATATATTCACATGTATTGATCTATGATGTTGCGGTGAAGTGGAAATAAAGACCTTGGGTAGAGGCTTGCATCACTTAGCCTTGTTTCCTCTCCCAAGTTGCATTTATTGTCTTTTTGGAGACAACTAGAATGATCCTATTATGACACAGGTTCAACATTGTGCTTATCAGCGGCTAGCATCGTCATATCTCTTTTCTGAGAAAATCACTCTCACATAGCTACTAAGGGTGGGAATGCCCAACTCAAGACATGATTTTGGTTGTTTTATATATATGTGTTGTATTAGGTTTCTCATACTGCTCGAAGCTCTGATCCTCTCTCTCTCTTTTTCCAAAGAAAAGGACAGTTAAATATAAAGTATTTCAGCCATTGTTGCAGCCTCGGATCTCACACTTTAGGGGGCATCTGTTATACAAGAGAATGACATCCTCATCAGCTCAGAGGATAAAGAAATGATGACTAAAGGACTGAACAAGTTCACAAGACTAGTTGTCAAGCTAACACTACCTAAACACTAGCAAGCTACTTTATAAAACTTCCTAGCAAGGCTAAGGGTGCATTAGTGCCCAAATTAACTCTGTTTATTACCTCAGGAAGAGCATTAGTGAACCATAATGAGTTTATATGGGTCAAAGGAATGAGTTGACTAAGAAAATATACCTAGATTCTCTCCTATGTCAGCACATAAAAGCAAGGAAAGATTAGGACTTGACCTATTTGGGGGAATTACTAATTCCTAATGGATTATGCAAATGGGAAAGAGAACAAAGGGATGGAAACATCACTACTTTTTCGTAATAGAACTCATAAAGGACTTGGCAACCCTAACTTCACATACTATATATGCAAGGCTAGGGCCATTGTGAAAGAGGTTGAATAATTTGAAAGGATTGCCTATTTGAATGTCAAGCAGAGTCTCAAACTATGGCATCATCATAGGTTAAGAACAGGGAGAGAGAGAGGAACTGGAGGGGTAAGGGAAGGCTGATGCAACTGATTGTTATAATCATTCTTTCTAAATCAATATAGAACTGTAGTTGTGTTTTCCACTCTAATATGTTTATAGTATGGCTTGTTTGTATGTTTATTCAATATCATTAGCATGAGTGGCTTAGTTATATGAAACTAGATATCTTTATATTTTCATGCATTGTTTCTCAAGGTTTTATGCTATGATATTATGTTTGTCTTTGCTATGTGAAGGTTTTGATCTAGAGCCAGCTCAGGGGTCTTTCGCCTAGCTGCATTGCACTCTCCAGCAAAACCACATTAAGACTCGAGGTAATAAATCCTTCTCGCTTTGATATTAATTTGTTAAACATAGATATGCATTTATCTTTGTGATCACTGCAACTAATCTGACTGTCTGCCAAGGATCCAGGGAAGATCCTTGAGGGTTTATACATCACCAAACACCCATGCATTAATCCCTATAGTAGTATGAGAGCTGGACACAGGGTCAATTGGATAAAGTTCTCCTTTTACCTAAATATCGACATTTCTAGCTTTATATTACCTTAAGGAATTGTAATCAATGTTAGAAAGCAATTTCTAATTTTGTTTATCAATCACTTCCATTTCCTTAAATATATGTGAAAAACATAGGGATATTTTTTGATAGACTATGTATGCGTTGGAGATCCATGTAAACAATCAAAAATATGAAAATCAAAACATAATAGAAGTCACAAAATGAAAAAACTAACTAGCACAAGGAATAATTTGGGAGATCTATAAGAAAAATAAAACTTAGGTACATATCAAGGCATACCTCAAAGTTATCAGGCACATTGCATGATATTGTAAATCCAACTAAATGTGTGTATTTGGATTTGAGTACAACAAAAATTATAGATTAGTGAGTAAAGGAACACCATAAAAGTATTCTTACAACAACGAAGTGAAAGTTTTAGAACAAGCAACCTTAGTCACTAAAACCATGTTCATAGTAACAAAAAAACAACCTCAATCACATGCACATGCAATCGATACCCAAAGACCATCAATGCACAAGAGAATATATTTTTAACAAGTGGACTGTAAAGTAAATTGGAAGCTTAGCTTACCACTTTATGAATTTACAAAGTTTAGCATATATCCACCTTAATGTCAGAACTATTAAACTAGCATATATCTATCTCAACATTGGATATATGCATGTTAAATTTGGATTTAATACACAAGAATGTCAATCAATGCAACATAAATACACCTTGTCCTTCTGTCTATTAAACTACCAATGCTCCATATTAACCCACCTTGGCCTTTTGTTTATTAAACTACAATGCTCCATCTTAACCCACCTTGGTCTTCTATCTATTACACTAGCATAGATCCATCTTAACCTTGGATATATCCATGTCAACTTTGGAAATGTTAAGTAGAACAAGAGAAAACAAAACCAATAAAACAACGCAATATAAGAAACAACCATTTTTTCATAAATCCACTTTAACCTTGCTTCTATTAAGATAGTAGAAATATAACTTAACATCATCAAAACCTAATAAAATAAGAGGGTGTAAAAGAAAAACCAAGCTAGCATAAATCAACTTTAACCTTAGATCAAATAGATCCAAAAAGAGCACTCAACACATGCGAGGAGCAAAAGAGATATAACCTTATTTCTAATATTTTTTTTCAAAAGCATGATTATCTAAAAGAAAGGATTATGTTAATGATATCTAACCATACTATTAACATACTTCCCCTAAAAATGTAATCTCAATTTCATAATCAGAGATAGACATTAAGAAAAACCTTGATATTTATGATCAATTGAAGTCCATACGTCCTTAATTGTGTGAGATGTTGTGATTAAATTTTAGATGTGCCATTACCTATCAACATCAGAAAAAAAAAACAAAACGAAAAAAAGCACAAGCTTGGGGAGACTTGAACCATGCTAGGGACAAATTCACCGAGCACATAAGTCAATTTTGACACCCATATTTTCCATTCCAAAAAATGTTATTCCATTTTTTTATTGAAAACTTTAGATAAGGCCTTCTTATAAAGACTCAAAACCCTATCATTGTCCCTACCTCATTAGCATTAACTAGGTAGACATCCAAGTCATCTTTTGTCAGGCTACTAGGTGCTCATATTCATCAATTTCCACCTTTATTAGATACTTGAGGGTTGTCTTGTTCTCATCCTCCTCCACTATAACTTTTAGTAGAAAAAGAATCATTTCCTGAACAAAAATCCTCTACTCACATTTGGATTTTATTTTATTATTCTCTTGGCCATTCCCCTTGTATCTAATGTAGTTGAGAGATCAAGGAAATGGGTTTCAGTAGAAATTACTAACTCAAATCTAAAGGATGAAGTAAATACTTAGTTAGTAGATATCAGAAGTATAGATGAGGTTACAGATATTGGTTCTCTATATATTTCAAGTTAAAAAAAAAAAAAATGATTTGTAGGTGACCTGCATAGGAGATGATGATGCATTTGTGTATGAGATACATAAAATATTCAGGGAGATAACTCAAACAACATTGTACATTCTTTACATGAATGTTGGAAATTCGAGGGAAGTAGCTCAAACATTGAAAATAAGTTATTTCAAGGAAGTATATGTGATTCAATAATTATTCCAATGCAGTGATTAGTGGCAAGAAGTTAGAGCAATATTCTTTCCAAAAGAATATACACATAGACACCAGAAATGGTGAAACTATTGTCAAGATCATAAAGTTCAGATCTCTTCCTTTGCAACTATAAACACGGAATCTCAAAAAATCTAAGAAATATGAATTCACAATACTACCATATTGCTTTGACTCAAAATGTAGGATTATTTCAACACCTCAATCTGTTATAACTGAAACTAATGTTGAGTCACTTTCATCAATCAAACCATTGTCATAAATTTTTAAAATTATTCATTTCATAATTTACTTCTTGTTGCATGTTGAAGGGTGAATTTTGGTAATGATCTCCATTTTTGAGGATTTTTGGATTTTTGAAGCAAGCATATAATAATTAATGCCTTCCAATAAGGATACTTTTGTGCACACACAAATGGTCATTGTTTTTATAGATGGTAATATTAACAGATAATTTCGTGGATTTAGGAACATGGATCAAAAGAAAATAAGGAAAAGGAATTCATTTTTCAAATAGATATAGGCACTGCATTCAACATCGAAATAGGCAATGAATATAATGCACACACTAGTTGCAAATTTCCTTGAATATACCCATTGAAGGAAGTTCTCTCACATATGGAGACATAGTGTTGAGCAATGGTAGGAGTACAATGCAAAATGATGACCACCATAATCTCACAAGAGGTTCACTTCAACACATTTTTTCTATTGATGCTCAACTGCAAAAAGATAGAAGTGGGACTATTGATATTATGGGAGGCATATATGATCCAGGTCCGGGTGTGACAAAGGACCCTTCCAAGACCTTTTACTTTCTTGATGTGTTAAATTGAATTTTTAGAAGAACATAAATCAATAAATCTACATGATGTAAAGAAGAGGAACATGACATTCATTAACACATGAAAACATAAGCCATTGATAATGGAGTTCATCCAGGAGGGACTACGTCTCCGGGCCCCGATGTCAAGATGGTGTAGGCCACTGCATTAAGTGTTATCAATAGTGATGATGTACATAAGAGGTGACGACGCTATCATACAAGGAAAATTCCCTCACGCAAGAGTGGCTCCAAGAGATGTTCCGCTACAGGAACTCTCAATGAAAAGATACATGGCGACAACATGAGTATCACATCAACGTAACGACAAAGGGATCTCAAACAAAACATGGTGAATCATGACAACAAGTAAATCTCACAAATGATTCTGCATCACATCAAACAGGAATCATGAAAACAAGTAAGAAACAAGATCTCAAATCAAACATCGAATAGGGATCTGTACAACACAATGCATAGCAAAAGAAGTACATGAATACACTGCATATACCTCACATCCAGGGGCCATTTGAAGAAAAAGACGTCAAACTGCTGAAGTTGGTTTTACCATCAATCATGTGGCATTGAATCTCATGGAATGATTGCTCACATGTTGAATGCTGACCACTGCACTCCACTTAGAAAAGTGGCAAAAAAATAGAATGAGAAAATGGAAAATCTGAACACACCATCAGATTTGTGGCATCGAATAATGAAAAATTGACTGTCAAATTTCTAAATTCTGAGAAAATGAAAATCTAGGGCTTAAGGAATCTTTTAGATTCTCCCTAGATTCCTCAAAGATTCCCTCCTCCGAGTCCTCTACAAATTGGCTTCTCAGGTCGAAATTCTCACTGCACCATTAGGTTCATGTCGTTGAGGTGTAAGATCGACATAAATTTTGTCCAATTTGGGCACTGCAAGAAGTTCACCCTCTTGGAAATTTTGCTCAATCATGGTTCCACCGACAATAAATTAATTAAAAAAGCTATGTCTTGATTTCCGTGCTTGCTTCTGGCTCCTCCATGCGTCCTAGGCACATTGTGAAAATAACGTTTATATAAGTTTTACTGGGCATACATTACAATAAAGTTTGTTTGGGCAGATTGTTATAAGGCAAAATTAGTGGAGGAGGGGTCGGGTGCTCAAACCCCGCCCCTCTCATTTTAATACATTTTTTTCCTTTAAAAAACTGCACGCATATTTTTAGGGGGGTTGAGTCCACATTGGGCGGCCTACCCCTTAACTCCCACGTGGAAAATGGGATGGTGGTCGTATTAATGTTGGTGCATTAAACATGTTTTGCAGTGCATTTCATTTGGTGTACCATGGTTGGTACGTTGGTTCGTGGTACGTATCATGTATGGGGCCGCCCAGTGGGGCTGGCCCATCTGGGATGGGCAGGTTCAATCCCCATCAGCCTCACTTAAATATGGCATGTGGTTTAGTATGGTGGGGCGTGGGCCAAGTCCACCAGAGGTGGCCCACCCACAACCCATTTAATATTTGTTATAATATAGTTGCGGTGGGTTTGGTTGGAGGGTCTGACGAGGTGATGGCCGACGGCCCAATAAATAAATAATTTTTGTTAAAGCGGTTGGGCAAGAAGGGGTCATGCCCCATCGGCCTTTTAATAATCAGCTTTTTGTTATGAAGTTTTGGGGTGGCCGAGGTGGTGGCGGACCACCTCATATATATTCTTTTTTTGATTTTAAGAAAATAATAGTCATTTTTTAAAATTCGAAAATTGACTGAAGGAGACAAATGAACCAGACCAAAAATTCACCCAGAATCTAGCCCAGGTTGGCTAGAATGGGGTGGCTATATTTTGTCCAAATTGCTACCTTCTTAAGCTTGCCCAGTCAGCAAAAGTCAACCAAAATTTGATTCCTCCTAACTTTCGCATACAGAATTGGTTTGATGAACCATTCCCACCATTATGATCAGGATGACGATATCTATGCTCTGGCCATGGTTTGAAAGCAATTTGATCACTTTGATTTTTGAGCTTCCATAAGTCCTCTTTGTCTTGTGTGTGTCTCTGGAGCCACCTAGATCAATATACTACCCAAAAATTAGGAAGTTGGTTAGAAAGGTGGTCAATCTAGTTAAGGACAATGGTAGTTTCTATCCTTTTTCAAGGTATTCTTGGTGGATGTTACTATTTCAAAAATTACAAAGGTGGAAATGTTGTCATTGTAAAACCAACATATGAGGAGTCCTTTTCTCCCAACAAGCCAAAAGACATTGTGGGAATTTTTTTAGGACAACCTAGTTTAAAGTGATGGGTTGGAATTGCAGAAAAAGTATCACAGAAGTTGCAACATACCTTCTAGATAATGTTTATTTTGCAAATTCCCCCTACTATGCCTATCAAGATAACACAATGTATTTTAATCTAAACATAATGGCTAAACGTAAGAAAGGAAATAATGGACAAATTGTGAGTAAAATCACATCATTTAAACAGTTTGTCCCACATGATTATGATGCTAATGAGCATGGAACATCTAGTTTTTTAGTTGTTGTTGTTGTACATAGGATTGGAATACATGGTATTCAGATACTTAATATTGACATACATGTACATAATATTCTTAGGAAGAATATAAAATATGATGAAAATATTGACAAGGTGGAGAAGAATCATATCGTGACTAAAAAGAAAACCCAAAAAATTCTGGAAAGAGAACAATTATAGGGAAGAAATAACAATGGATCTCAATTCATAAACTAACAATAATTTAAACTAATAATTAAAAGGAAAATAAAAGAGAAACAATATATTAGTAATTTATTGAGCCAACTAAAAAAATAGAGGGAAAAAATAAATGCAGTAATCCCCTCAGCCAACTAAGAAATCAAAATTAACACCTATATATTGTACTCACATCCTGGAGCCTGTGATAGTGAAATCACAAACTTGAATATATATATATATATATATATATATATATATATATGGAAAAAATAACAATGAAACTTAATGAATAGGTGCCAAGAGACACTACCCCTCAAATGTGTTGTCCAGTACTTAAATATTTTAAATGTTTACCCACATGTGCATGAAAAATATCATGTGCAAAGAAAGTGGCAGTAGATAAAAATATTCAATGGGAATCTTTTGGTTGTGCGTCATAGAGGAACCCTCCTAATGGAGGATCATAAGTCATTCTATGCTTATCTTCATATCGCAATATTTCTTTTAATGTTGGAATTGGTCAAGAAACTAACAAGTTATGTGAATTTATCACTCTGAAAGCATATTTTGGAGCTAGCAGAAGAATCATTTCATGAATCGGAAAGGTTCAAAATACCTAACATTCAAGAATTGTAAATATTCTAGTTCAAAATCTGAAAATAGTTATTCTCGAGTTACATTCCATTGAGATATTTTGGCTCCTCTAGTCAATACACTAAGATGCATTAGATTTTCTAAAAACTTCCTTAGTTTGTGAGCTCCATTAATCCTCTAAGCTTGGTAATTTTTTCTAAGCTCAACCAATTCATAAAAACTAATCCATTTTTCGTTTCCTCTCCCACTATAAAGGCTGGCTATAATAGGTTGACTTGCAACCTGCATTTTTTCATTTTAGCTTGCAATTTATGCTCTCAAATTGTTCAAAGCACCATGTTCAAGTTTCACTTATGCTTTTCCCAAGATATGCTAAAAATGAGAATGCCATTGATGATTGAGATAAATAATGGAAAAATAGTTCATGAAATGGTATTATGATATTTTAAATTCATAAATATTTTGCATTATTGCATAATTTGAATGGAATTAGCAACCACTAATTCAGTTCTTGTATTGTTTTAAAGTCAATTTTTTGTGTATGGTCCTCATTTGGACTTGATAATACCTGAATACCTAGACTAGACATGAATTATTATACATCCTAAAGATGAACAAGCAGGTTATCAATCATTGGTATAGGTTACCTCATTTATATTGTAATTTTGTTAACACTTTGATTTTTGTGCACTCACAAAGCTAATGTTTTGTGGTGCTATAAGCATAGATGATCCACATGGGGAGGCACCATATTTTATTGTATGTTAGTGTAGGATGCCTTTCACTTGCTTCTTAATTTTTGAACTTTACAATAGTAATGTTCTATATAGATCAATGTTTAGCCGTAAAACATAGGAATGAGGTCAATCCCATGTTGATATTTTCTTATTGGGGGGAACCCTTTGGCTCAAGGTGGTCCAAATCTTAGGGGTGGGCCGGGATCTAAAAAATTGAAATGTTATAAAAACAGGAGAACACATAGGAAACAAAACCATAAAGAAAAATTTTATTAAAAAAAAAAAAGAACTATAATAGCTACATTGTGGTGGACAATCGATCTTTTAAAAAATTAGGCTTGTTACATGTATCATTTGTGAGTTACAATACCATGGGTAAATTGCATGGGTGGGTAAATACCATCAGAGGATGAATACCATGGGTGGATGCCACTTTCCATTCAAATATTCCGCCATGTATTAAGAGCAAAATGATCCCCATTATGTGAAGTTTCCTCCTGAGAATTATTTGTTGAATATAAAGAGTCAATGAAGAGAAGGTTTTTGTGTGGTTGACCCATAACTATGATGAATGAAGATATGAGGAGATACCTTAAATGCTTATGACCAACTGTGGTATTTATAGTGTGGTTCCTAGAAAATGGACTTCGATGAATTGTGGGTTTGTGGATGACCCATAACCATGACAAACAAAGATCCAAGGATAGAGATACCTTGTAATGCTTGTGACCAATTGTGATACTGACAATTTGTGGCCTAGCAAATGGGCTTCAATGACAAGGGTTTTGTGTGGTTGATACATAACCTTAGGTTTGTGGGTGACCCATAAACATGATGAAGGAGGGTCTGAGGATAGAGATACCATGTAATTATTGTGGGTCAACTAACCGGCTTACAATGCATCAACTAGGAAATGGACCTCAAGCTAGTTTGCTTGCCACACTACTTGGTAGAAATATGGTAGCTTATCATTGTAAATTTTGACAATCATGAATTAGTTGTTTTCAAAAATAGAGGTAGCATAAGAATAGGATTGGAAATATCCTCACAAGGGCTTCGAGTGGCAACATTTTCTTTAGCTTTGGAGACCATAACAATTAAGGAATATACTTTACAATGGCAGTGAATATGGAGAACATTATTTTTTTCTTGCAAGGGTTCCTTTTACTTTGTCATGGGAGTATTGAAGGTGTAGTACCTATTGTTCTTAATGTTATAAATTTCTCAGAAAAAAAAAAAAAAGTTTTATATTCAATTCTCTAACTACCAAGCAATGCCCTCTTTGTATGTGAAGTTCCTGATACACAATGGAAAATAATCATACCACAACTTGATAGATTTTTGTGGGAAACATGAAATGATCAAAAAGACACCAACGAAAAATTCAACACCTATTGCAAAGATATTGATGAAAGTTGCATTATTAATAAAGGATGTTATCATAAAAGTGTAAGAACTTAGGGAAATAAAAGTTTCTGTGGTAAATGCTAGAAGAAGTAGCATATTGAAAACTATAGTGGAAATAGGAAAAATATCTGCAGAGGATCAGTTCCACCAAAAGTTGATGAGCTTCATTTTTGTTCTGTAGAATTAACTTCAAACACCCTCAGTATCCCAGTCCGGAATTTGGCCTAACATAATTTTGGAGGTAAATTTCTGAAATATGCTTCTTTGATGCCATGAGATCAATGTCTTTTACATTCTCTACTCGGGCAACCCATCTCAAAATATTTTCTTCCCCTTTTCCCATGAATGGAATAAAATAATTCATGGTAACTTTGATTCGCATATCTACAAGGAGATCCACAAAGGCCTGGAGAGACACCTCTTTACGTTACAAATAATTCCATCCATGTCAAATAGAACAACACTAGCTTTCTCAGCCCCTACCGTTTACTCTAGACGACGCTTAACGGACTGCTTAGAACAAGCCATAACTCCCTCTCCATCTTTTGCAACACGACAATAGAGCTTGCAATATTCTTTATTTATTATTTCTGGTCTAGATAATTTAGAAACCCTTAGTGGCATTGGACAGAAATCACTTATGTCAATGTGTCATTCATAATTGTAATTTAAACATGGGAATGACACATTTCTGTGGAAACATTAACGGAGTAGCCCTTCTTTCGAGGGTTCTTTTTGTTTCGTAATTTAGCTTACTTTCTTAATCTTTGGTGAATCGAGAGGTGATGTTAAAGCACTTTCTCTCATCATGCCATGCGTAACTCAACCTCCGAAACCATTGAAACCTTTTAGCCTAACTGTCCACAAGCAAGTATGTCTTATATTTGTTACTTTCATGGTTAGTAGGAATGTGTTCCTCGTAGGGGGAAATGATCAAGCTTCTTCCAATAATAATAGTAGGAAAAACACATGTTTCCAAGTGCAAAAGTTTCTAATGGAAATAGAGATCTAGACTATCACTGACTCTCCAAGGGCCTAATTTGTAGAAATTTCCAATTATGCCAGGGCATTAAAGAATTCTTTATAGCCACAAAAGAATCATAGCATCAAACATTTTTTCTAAGGGATATGGTCTTCTAATATGCCTTTCGAGTACCAATAACTCAATTTTGCAGGGCCAAAGACTAGAACCTTGGAGCAACAACATATGGAACATGATACAAATATGCCATGTCAACCCAAGGGAAATCTCTATGTCATTATCGAATATTTATGATCCTTTCAAGGATTCCAATCCACATAATCTTTAGGAAAATTTCCTCCCATTTCATAACCAACCAAATCCTTTGACCTACCTTTTGAAACGCACTCCTCATCTCTATTTTCAGACTTATATTTTTGTGCATGTTTCGAAGTTGGCATATGACCCGAGCAAGAGAGCAATGTTTTCTATAATTATTTAGTTATTTTGTGAAAGATGAGATACCTTTGGAGCTCACCATGGAAATTTCTTATGTGGAATTGAGTGGATGGGACTAGAATGCATAAGCATATATAACAATATATTCATTGTCTCTACAGGTATAGTCATGCTGGTTGGAAGAGAAAACTAAACCTTTATATCTTGGGATGGGGGACTAAGTAGAATGATGCATATTCTTGAATTCTTAATATTATTCTATATCGCACCACAGTCACTAAAAAAGAAAGGTTCTCCTTAACCTTGCACTCAAAATCCACAAGCCACAACATCAATCATCAGGTTGGAGTGCCATGTAATTCTAGGCACAGACTATAAAGATATCAATGTCACGGGGAATCAATATCAAGAGGGTTTGTTCTACCCATTTGGCATTGGTGCTGTGATTTTCTAGCTATGGTCGTATCAATGGCAGATAATTTGGAAGTCTTAAGTTGAAAAGTTTATTCACAGACTAGCAAGCACATTAAATTTGAAGTAGTTAGATACCCTTAAAACCCTGATTGTCATGGAGTCATAACCAGCTCTGATACCAATGATCAAGACCTTGGGGGGAACCTAAGATTTGAAAACTTGAAAGGAAAAAAAAAGGGAGAACATGCTAAAAAAACCCATAAAGAAACCTTTTATTAGAAACAAAGAAGAACCATAATAACTACATTATGGTGGACAATCAATGATTTTAAAAAATGAGACTTGTTACTTATAACCTTTTTGAGTTTCAATACCATGGGTAAATTCCATGGGTGGATAAATACCATGAGCGGATGAATACCATTGGTGGATGCCACTTTCCATTTAGATCACAAGGAAATCTTGTTTATACCGCGCCGACAAAGTATTGAACTGGTACATTTTTTGTTGTGTCACTTTATATATCTCCACTTCTTTCATCAATTCTATCTTAAGTTTTATAACCATCAAGAAAATTTAATCAATTCTCTCTTGAGTTTTATAACCATCAAGACAATTCAAGGAACATGCTTGTATATTTAATCTAGGGCCCAATGATATCCCACTCAACCAATTCCATGCAACGAAATGTGATTTGTATACATTATGCAAATGAAAATATCATCTAAAAGGGAAATATGAATCACCATACCTGTAACAAACCCCTCTATCTGAAGAAGATATATTTTTGAATCCATTTATGGATCCCTTTCCCACTCTACAATAACAATGTATTCCTCTTGAAAATCCTCCAAGAACAGATGCAATTGACTGAGAAGTAGGAGTAGAAGAAGCATCTAAATTGGAAAAAAATATCTCTCCCAATTGAACAATGAATGAAATGATCTAGATGGAATTTTTCTTCATTATTTATCAAGAAAACACAATAGATTTCACTTAATCACCCATATAAATAATCTCCCAGGAAAATTTTCACAAACCCATGATGAAAGTTTGCAAACCCCCATGAAATATGGATGAAATTTTGTAGCTATGAGAAGAGATCCATTAAATTTGCAGATCATTAGTCTCCCAGGAGAAAATTTTCAAACCCCTGGTGAAATTTTAATCTCGCTAGAGAATTTTTTAAACACCCCATAGAATATGGATGAAATTATGCCACTATGAGAATAACTCCTTAAATTTGGAGATAATTAGTCTCTCAATAGAAAATTTTCAAACTCTTGATCGAATTTTAGTTTCACTAGATAAATTTTGGAAACTCCCATAAAATATGGAAGAAAATTTTCCTCTATGAGCATAGCTCCATTAAATTTGGAGATAATCAGTCTCCCAGGAGAAATTGTACAAATGGCTGATGGCCTCAGCAGAGAAATTTTGCACAACCGCTTGAAATATAGATCAAAGTTTTCTGCTATAAGCATAGCTCCATTAAATCTGGGGATAATCAGTCTCCTGGGAGAAATTTTATTAGATCTTGATGATATTTTAATCTTACCTAAGAAATTTTGTAAAAACCCATGAAATAGGGATGAAATTTTGATGCTATGAGCATAGCTCCATTAAATTTGGAGACAATTAGTTTTTTAGAGAAATATTACAAACCACTATGAAATTTTAGTTTCGCTAGAGAAATTTTGCAAACCTTGCTCCATTAAATTTGGGTGAAATTTTAGTTCTAAATTATAAAAATAAGTTTATCAATTTTTATAATTAAAAAATACTAATAATTACTTCTTTTTTTTTAAATATGATCAAGTTTTCTAATAATTAGAAAAGAAATTAATGGAAATATGGGTTTGGCGAAAAATTATGATGGAAGGTTTCACAGACATCAAATATTCCCCCCACAAATAAAAGAACTTATGTTGTAATTTTTGTGTAAATTTAAATTCCAAAAGGAAAAATGGCATTCTAATCACTAAAAAAAGGAACAATGAAAAGATATGATATTAATATTATTTGTCTTTTTATTAACGATTAACATTTTTATTTTCTCCATAAAAAAGTCCCTTATAATTAGGATTTTATAAAGAAATTTAAAATGACTTGGTTAAAAAATGTTCCCTTATATTTAGGATTTTATATAGAAGTTTGGCATGCTTTCGTTAACAAATTGTAATAAATATTGAGTTTATAAATTAATTTAAATATAAGAAATATATAGATAATTATTTTCATAAAAGTGCCATATATTGAGGGATTTCGATAAAAGTAAAAAAATAGAAATAGTATATTAAATTTTTTTATTAAATCTCATGCTAATAAATATTGGGTGTAGTCTAACTTATACATGAAATGACTTTTTTCATGATATTTTTCTGGTTAATTATACTCAAAGTCCTACAGATATTTTAAAAATCTTAAGTTTAAATTGTTTAATCTGCATAATTTAAGTGCCCTATGTATTTTTTAAGGTGCTGAATCATTTTATGCATTCAAAAATGTATTTTAAACAACAAAAAGTATTGAAATTGTATTGTTGGATTTTGGTGAATTCCGGTGAAAAAGGTTATTTCGTCTATAAGTTAGACTACGCTATAAATATTGTGGAACATAGATAAAAGTAAAGTGTATTAAAAAATTATCCACATGGAATTTTTTATTACTAATGTGCCAAAAAAAACACACTCCACAATACATACTATGGAATGGTGAACCCAAACATATAACATATGCATATTGGATGACATGGCAGAACATGTGATGTCTCATCCTTGTGACGTGGACAAATGGCATGTCAAATAAATATTTTTTAGTAGCCAACATAGCCAATTTTGGGTGACACTTGGCACCACTCAAACGATGCCACATGTCATAGCTACATCATTCTTACCTTAATTCTTGGTTTACCATGGATACATAAGGCCCATTTCATATTAAAAAGTCACATGAGATAGAAAAAATTATGGGTGTTTGTCATATGATGTGGTCATATCGGTCGGTTCCTTTTATGGTTGGTGATATGGGTCAACCCTGTAAGGCTCTCATCCACATGTATATATACGTGATGATCAATGACATTGCAACATTAATCACTTGGAACAATTGTGAAATGAATGTATATGTGGCATTTTGGTTTCAAAGTTGTGTTGTCATTTTATAGTTAACTGATCGAGTTTGAGGCATATTTCATGGTTAGTATTTTGATAATTCATATATATCTATCTATTTCACAAGACTAAGACTTATGAACATATCTCATAAATAAGTTGGTGTCAAGCCTATTTGTCTTTGCAGTGGTCATGTGTATGACTCTGAGCTCAAAATATATTCATTGTTTGGGATTAGTGCATAGAGAAGGACATTGTATTGAACTTGAGTAGTGCATTTTGTTGAAAAAGTGGTGTACATACTGTGAAGCACACACCGAGAAGTGCATTATGTTGACGACGGATAAAAAAGGTGCATTATGTCAATGCATTAATGTCAATTTGTTGAAATGCTAATTTCTATAATGTTTTGTGTGTAATTTTGAGGCCCAAATTGATTTTTGGAAAGGGGAAAATGGAAATAACTTTTTTGTAATCTCAAAGGGGTGCATGAAAAGTCACAAAGATATGTTTTTAAGTGAAAGGGGCTATATTTCTATTTCTTTTGTCAAAATGTTTTAGGGCTCATGAATAGGTTTAGTCTAGGTGATCAAAACAAGAAAAGAGGAAGATTCTACTATGTATGAATGAAGAATAAGTTGAGGTTCCATTGATATGATCATATTTTCCAATGGTATTTATTGTGCATTGAACTTGTGGATCCATTTTGAATGACTGTGAAAAGTGGTCCACTATATTTTGGTGAAAGAGGTGGGTACCTCCATTAAATTGGAGCCTACATTTGGTTGGTGCCTAATCTGGATGGAGCCTACAACAAGTTGGTTCTTACACATTTTAGAGGTTGGTGCATCAATCAAGTTAGGGTGTACAACAAGTCAATCATTGCAAATTTGAGAGGTTTCTTCCTCAATTAGGTTGGAGACTATTGATATAGGAGGCTTTAGAAAACATAAAAAATGAAAATGTTCAAAATTTTATGGAATAACATCAATCCATAGAGCTCATTGAGTCAATTCTAATGGTGAAAATGACACCTTAATACGAGTCTATATGAAAATGCTATGGCCAAACAAAGTTTTGATCAAATTCACAAAAATTCAAAGTCAAGTGATGCCATCAGTTCTTTGTATTCCTAACATCGACATGACATCACCAGGGTGACGTGATAGCCCAAGGGCATGACACATGTCACCTATTTTTTTCAGTTTTGGATTGTCAAATTGACCAATACAAAAGTTCCACATGGTACATCTAGATCTTGTCATGTGGCACAACCAAGCCACACCACATGGCACCACTATACAATGACTAAGTGTTAACATGGTAGTGATGTGGCACTTTAATGGCTATTGATGTGGCTTAAAAAATAGGGACCACATGGAATCACCAATACGTTTAATGTGGAAAGGTATTGATGTTCCACATGGCATCACCATAGCATGCCATGTGTCCTCTCCATATACGCCAAATTGGAAAATTAGTGGACCAACGAGGGCTTCCATGTGGCAGCACCTAGTTGGCCAATCAAATCTGGCATGGGACAATATATCGATTGGGATTGGAAAACATTGGTTATTATTTGTGCTTAAGAAAATTATAACAATGTGCATATGTGTGTGTGTGTGTGTGTGATATTTATAACCAACAAGCCAAAATTGGGAGTCTGTAAGATTTGAATATAGGACTCCCCGACAACCAAAAGATTAACATAACCACACCAACCATATGAGACAACGAATCTCATTGATAATTTTTCCCACAAATATAATATATCAATTTTGTATTCACATGTTATTGAAGATCACGAGTGGAGAACGAAGTAGAGTTGAGCCACAAACTAGCACTTGACACAGAAGCCAAGGGGGTCTAGTGTAGGAACAAATTTTAAGGAAAAATATAGGAATATTTTATAGTATATTCCAAGGAGTATTCTTAAGGAATATTATTAGTATATTTTATATTATGGAATATTGTACATTCTCAAGGGATCCAGAATGATAGTATTAGAAACTAGTTAAGTTTATACTCATTTTACTCATAACTTCGCAAGGAATTTAATGGTGCTTTGAGAATTGAGATTTGAGCAGTCGATCTAAGGGCTCATGGTAGAATCCCATGTTTCCCATTAATGTTACACATGAGATTTGAGGAAGCCTTGCACATGTCAGAATGTGGTCATGTTTATATTTTAAATTTGTAGATTCTCGATACAAAGCTACTAGTATGGAGAATGTTGTAATTTGAACATCAAAATTCAGAGCTCATGATTGGAGCTCACATTTGATAGTGACTACATGGAACATTTAATGACAAAAGGTTACACTCCTCATAAGGTGGTTGATTCTACAGTCAAACATCGCAAAATCATGACACGAACATGTTGGTGATGTTTGAGTTGTGTTTTGAGCAACACAGTGATCACCTTGGCATGAGAACCAATGTAAGGTTTGTGAATTTAGGGTGTTTGTATCTTTTTGGATATTGTGAAGGGATGAATGTATGTTGTAGGCTATATTATTATTTTTATGATGCGGTAAAGAAACAATATCTAAATCATTGTAGGGAATTCATCATTTTAGCCTTTCCATGTAAACCAAGGTGGTGTGGTGCTTAATTTCACACTTCACCAAAAATTAGTCATGTTTACAGTCATTGGTTTCAGAATTTCCAAACTAATATGAAGATGATGAGCATGATTTGAATATGATCAGTGGATTTAAGAGGAATTGCTGCCACTTTATGTGAGAGAGTGCAGTTTATGCCACATGCTTGTGGCAACGCATCCCATTCAGAGTAGATCATCTCTTTGTAAGAGACAAGTGGCCACATACTTGTGACAGCTCATCCCATTCAGAGTAGATCATATCCTTGTAAGAGACAAATGGCCACATGATTGTGACATTTATCTCTACGTATTGTGTATGAGAGAATCTCTTTGTTACTACCACTATTATGGGAATTCTACTGCTACTTGATGATGTGGGAATACAACCATTTGTAAAAGAGAATACCTTTGAGGAAGAGATGAATCGTTTCATGGATTCATGAGCTCAGAGACGTAGCACACACCAGGTGAACATAATCACGAACTTGGTGGTATATTCCCTTATGTTTTTGGTATCTTATCTCTTGTTTCTTATGTATGCTTTTATCGATTATTTAATTATTTCAAGACTCACTAAGTGATGATAAAGAGAGAAAAAACATAGTTAAATGATGTTTTAATTCAATTTGGATTCAAGAATTCAAATGCAATCAAGTTTAATTAAAATTCTCCTATAAATCTATTCCTTTTAATTGAGCCAAATCCAAGGCAAGGTTGTATCTAGGCTCACCCGATATCAAATCAAGTTTCCTATCAAAGTGTGATTGAAGAAAAATCTAGGTGTTGAATTAGATATGGAAAAATGATTGAAGTGAGAGAGGCTTCATGAGCTCGAAGTGATCAACCAATGCATTCTAGCAGAGAATTTTAATTTAAATAAGATGTTGGGAGAAGCAGAGGATGAAAACCATAATTTGAGACTCATGTTGGAGCATGTTGTGGAAGAGAAATTTGGAGAATTTTCCACTACAAATGAGGCAAGAAGTCCCTCCAATATTAGGCCAACAAATGTTCATGACAACTACAATAATCATGGTACCTTTTATGAAGATATGAATGTATGCACATATGATGATACCTCCTATGTATCAAGTAACCAATGTGGTTTCCTATGAGCTTCAACTTCAACATCATCCAAAGTACGACAACAAGAAGAATTGGTCGAGCTCTCAGAATAAGACTAAGTTCATAGATAGGAATGGAGGTAAAGAATTATCCTTGTGCAATTACTTGTTTTCATGATGATGATTTTGATTCTTTTGAAAAGCACAATACAGGCATTGGTTTGAAGCTGCCAAAGAAAATGGGATATGAAAAAGGCAACCATGGAGCTAATGGTCATGACATTGTGAATCCCATCCAAGTGGTGGAACTACCTTAATACGTAGGAGTATGATATGTTAGAGTGGACGTGGGATAAATTTCCAATACCGCCAATGAAAGACACTCCAAACCCACAAAGACAGGAGGTTCTTCAATTGACAAGTCTAAGCCAGTGTAGGAGGGTAAGAGCACATCAGAACATTCCAGTGATAGTGATCGTTGCAAGGAAAGAGCTAAGGAAAGCTCTCCTTGTCAGGCTTACACCAAAGACAACAAATAAAGATATAAAAAGTTTGAGTATTGTAATGTTCATTTTGATTACAAGTAAATTGGTAAAAATGAGCAAAACTTATGGCATAGAAAACCATGTATATTTTTTGTTTTGAATAACCATGTGTTTTCCAAGCATTGGAAAAGAATTGCATTGTATAGGAATGTTATGGAAATGAGGGAGAAGCCAAGTCATGAAGACCCTTCTCCACATCAAGAGAAAAAAAGGGAATGAGAAACTAGAGGAAGAAAGGCTACTACAAGCATTGTAACAACTGTGGATATTAGGAATACAGACATTGGACATTCCATCGAGATCAGTGTCTCAAAAAGGATAAGAAGGTTGTGGACGAACCAAGAAGTGAAGTAGCTCATGCAGTAAGTTAGCTACAAAAAGAAGGCCAGCTATAGAAACAAATAGAAAGGGGGAGCATGTTTTCCTTGATGAATAAAAGGATGAATCGTCTTGTAGATTTATTTTATAAGTTCCCATCATTGTAAATAACTTGTTGCTTCTAAGACCCCATAGATGGAAAAAAATTGTAAAAGTTATAAAATGTATAAGATCACTAACGAATGCAACATACTAATACTTTAGACCATTTCTAGGGAGAAAAGAGTATGAGCTTTATTGTAAATTAGAGAAGCTTTTCTAATATCATGATGTAAACTGTTCGGGTCCAAATTTCCTTCAATAGAGAATAATGAAAGAGAAGGCTTTAGAAAACCTCAAAAAATAAAAATTCACAAAATTTTATGAAAATAGAGTCAAGTCATATAGCTCAACAACCGGATTCCAATGACACAAACGAATCCTTAATATGATTTTGTATGGAAAAGTTATGACCAATCAAATTTTTGGTCAAATTAGCAAAACATCCAAGTCAAATGATGACATCAACAGGTTGTACTATTGATATCAGCATGACATCATCAGGGTCACACGGCAACCCAAGGACATGACACGTGTCACCTATTTGGAAATTTTCAACTGCCAAATGGACCAATAGAAGCCACATGGCACATCTAGATCCTACCATGCGGCACCATCAGGGCATACCACGTGGCACCATATACAGGGAGTCAGCACTGACATGGAAGTGATGTGTCACCCCCATGGCCATTGACGTGGCTCGAAATGTAGTTGCCACGTGGTATCACCATGGAACACCACATGTACTCCCCATATAAGTCCAATTGGAAAATTAGTGGACAAAAACAGTGCTACCATATGGAAACACCGAGTTAGCTAATCAAATTTGGCATGGGATAATATATCAATTATGTTTGGTAAACATTGGTTATTATATGTGGTTAAACAAAGTATAACAACGTGTGTGTGTTGTGTGCGCGTGTGCGCGTGTCTATATATATACAAATTATAGTAAAGAAGCCAAAATTCAGAGTCCCTAGGGTTTGAACTCAACACTCCCCAACATATAAAGTCTTAACATAGCCACACTAACCATGTTAGCCAATAGCTCTCATAGATAGCTTCACCAAAAAAGTTAATATATGAAATGTGCATTCACATATTGGTGAATACCATGAGCAGAGAAGGGAGTGGGGGTGAACCAGGTACCAACACTCAACACATAGGCCTAGGGGATCCCATGTAGGAACAAACATCGAGCCAATATATAGGAATATTCCACATTATAACAACAAATATTCTTAGTATGTTATCTATTGTGGGAATCTTGGAGATTCTCAGCGGATCCAAAATTGGTAGTGTCAGAACCCAACTGAGTTTATACTCATTTTACTCATCATTTCATAAGGAATTCAACAATGTAGTTATAACCAAGATTTGAGCATACAAATTGAGGTCTCATGGAAAAATCCCACGTTTTTCATTAATATTTACCATGAGATTCAATAAATCCTTACACATGTTAGAAGGTGAGCATGTCTATACTCTAAAGTTGCAAAATTCTGAGACAAAGTGGCTGGTATGGAGTATGTTACAATTTAAGAAATGGAATTCAAAGCTCATGATTGGATCTCACATTTGATAATGACTAAGTGGCATGTTGAATGAGGCAAGGTTACACTCCTCAAAAGGTGGTCAAGTATACAGTCAAAATTCACAGAATGATGAGATGAAAAAAAAAAGTGGACAAAAACAGTGCTACCATATGGAAACACTGAGTTAGCTAATCAAATTTGGCATGGGATAATAATCAATTATGTTTGGTAAACATTGGTTATTATATGTGGTTAAAGAAAGTATAACAACATGTGTGTGTGTGTGTGTGTGTGTGTGTGCGCACGCGCATGTCTATATATATACAAATTATAGTAAACAAGCCAAAAGTCAGAGTCCGCAGGGTTTAAACTCAACACCACCCAACATATAAAGTCTTAACATAGCCACACTAACCATGTTAACCAATAGTTCCAATTGGAAAATTAGTGGACAAAAACAGTACTACGATATGGAAACACCGAGTTACCTAATCAAATTTGGCATGGGATAATATATCAATTATGTTTGGTAAACATTGGTTATTATATGTGGTTAAACAAGGTATAACAACATGTGTGTGTGTGTGTGTGTGTGTGTGCGCGCGCGTGTGTCTATATATATACAAATTATAGTAAACAAGCCAAAAGTTAGAGTCCATAGGGTTTGAAGTCAACACTCCCCAACATATAAAGTTTTAACATAGCCACACTAACCATGTTAGCCAATAGCTCTCATAGATAGCTTCACCAAAAAAGTTAATATATGAAATGTGCATTCGCATATTGGTGAATACCATGAGCAGAGAAGGGAGTGGAGGTGAACCAGGAACCAACACTCAACACATAGGCCTAGGGGATCCCATGTAGGAACAAATATCGAGCCAATATCTAGCAATATTCCACATTATATTACAACAAATATTCTTAGTATGTTATCTATTGTGGGAATCTTGGAGATTCTCAAGGGATCCAAAATTGATAGTGTTAGAACCCAACTGAGTTTATACTCATTTTACTCATCATTTCATAAGGAATTCAACAATGTAGTTATAACAAAGATTTGAGCATACAAATTGAGGTCTCATCGAAAAATCCTATGTTTTTCATTAATGTTTGCCATGAGATTCAGTAAATCCTTACACATGTTAGAAGGCGAGCATGTTTGTACTCTAAAGTTGCAAAATTATGAGACAAAGTGGCTGGTATGGAGTATGCTACAATTTAAGAAATGGAATTCAAAGCTCATGATTGGATCTCACATTTGACAATGACTAAGTGGCATGTTTAACGAGGGAAGGTTACACTCCTTAGAAGGTGGTCAAGTCTATAGTCAGAATTCACAGAAGGATGAGATGAAAAAAAATAGTGGACAAAAACAGTGCGACCATATGGAAACACCGGGTTAGCTAATCAAATTTGGCATGGGATAATATATCAATTATGTTTGGTAAACATTAGCTATTATATGTGGTTAAACAAATTATATCAACATGTGTGTGTGTGCGTGCGTGCATGTGCGCGTGTGTCTATATATATACAAATTATAGTAAACAAGCCAGAAGTCAGAGTCCGTAGGGTTTGAACTGAACACTCCCCAACATATAAAGTCTTAACATAGCCACACTAACCGTGTTAGCCATATAGGTCCAACTCGAAAATTAGTGGAGAAAAACAATGCTACCATATGGAAACACCAAGTTAGCTAATCAAATTTGGCATGGGATAATATATCAATTATGTTTGGTAAACATTGGTTATTATATGTGGTTAAACAAAGGATAACAACGTGTGTATGTGCGCGCGAGTGTGTCTATATATATATACAAATTATAGTAAACAAGGCAAAACTCGGAGTCCGCAGGGTTTGAACTGAACACTCCCTAACATATGAAGTCTTAACATAGCCACACTAACCATGTTAGCCAATAGCTCTCATAGATAGCTTCACCAAAAAAGTTAATATATGAAATGTACATTCGCATATTGGTGAATACCATGAGCAGAGAAGGGAGTAGAGGTGAACCAGGAACCAACACTCAACACATAGGCCTAGGGGATCCCATGTAGGAACAAATATCGAGCCAATATATAGAAATATTCCACATTATATTAGAATGAATATTCTTAATATGCTATCTATTGTGGGAATCTTGGAGATTCTCAAGTGATCCAAAATTGATAGTGTCAAAACCCGACTAAGTTTATACTCATTTTACTCATCATTTCATCAGGAATTCAACAATGTAGTTATAACCAAGATTTGAGCATACAAATTGAGGTCTCACGGAAAAATCCCATGTTTTTCATTAATGTTTGGCATGAGATTCATTAAATCCTTACACATGTTAGAAGGTGAGCATGTCTGTACTCTAAAGTTGCAAAATTCTGAGACAAAGTGGCTGGTATGGAGTATGGACTATGTTACAATTTAAGAAATGGAATTCAAAGCTCATGATTGGATCTCACATTTGACAATGACTAAGTGGCATGTTTAACGAGGCAGGGTTACACTCCTCAAAAGGCGGTAAGTCTACAGTCAAAATTCACAGAATGAGATGAAAAAAAAAACATGTCCCTGAGCGATTGTTCTGAGTCTTATTTTCTCAGCCATTGACATACATGTCAGGAAAAACGTGTTGAAGTGTTTTATATTGGATTTGTCTACCTGGAAATTGTACTCATATTTTCTTATTAGTCACGGGCACATTCCAAATAAAGCATGCAATGAAGGAAGACATTTTATTTACGGTAAAGTCTTGTCAATTTGAACCCATCCTCCAGTATTATTATACTTTTATTTTTAAGATCATCATAACTTCATTTCAGCATCTTTCATCACAACCTATCATCCATTTCTGTCTTCATTTACAGGTCCCAAATATTCGTCGTACAACGACTTGGGAATCATGGAATCGATCGCATACCACAAGAGGGTTTGCACTGTCATTCATTCACTTGCGTTCTGTGCCTGGGAGTATACTGGGACATCGATCCTCCAACCGTGGGCCCTGTCTTTCTCTACAGAAATGATCAGTTTACAGACTAGCACCCGTACACGTGAAACGTCACCTATCAGTGCAGTTAGAGTACAGAGTAGATTGGAGATGCAACCGAGCTTTTCTGCGGTTGTATCTAAAGCTGGGAGTTATGATCAGTTTGATAGAATTAATTAATCAATTAATTTAATTATATGGTAGATTTTAGAAATATTTTGAAATCTAATCTTAATGAATTTAGTTTTCTGTGATCTATATCAATTTTGAGAAAATTTTCGCGAAAATCACATAGAGAAATTTTTGTTGACTTGTTTTGAAACAACCAGTGTGGTTCATCGTCAGGACAAGTTGAATGAGCAGATTTTGCTATGCATTATTATAAATAGATTGGACAGAATATCCAAATTTCCAAATTAGGTAATGACTAAAATGATAACAACTAGATTTTAGTTTAATTTAGTCAAATAAATTAATTTGGTTAATAATTTTCTTATTAAAATAAACATAAATGGCCAATTTTATAATTATAAATATATATTAGAATAAGCGAGTTAATATACTATAATTATAAAATAATTAAAGTAATAGAGAATAGTTAATTATATTTTAAATAAAATATAAATTATATTTTAGTTAAAATATAAGTTAAAGGGACATTTAAATCTTAATTTAAATTAAGTAAATAAATTAATTAATTAGTTATCAAAGATGTTATATAAATATTAGTTAATTGTATAAGTTAAAAATAGAATAATCTATAAATAGTTAATTCTATTTTAAAACATAAGCTAAAAAGACATATATTTATAAATATATATTAAAATAAATAGATTAGTTTCATATTCATAGTCAAAGAGTATCTCCATAAAAATATTAGAGAATTATAATATTAATTAATAGTTTATTAAGGATAAAAATTAATATATTAAATTTAAATTAATTAAGATATATACATTTTTTCAGAGAGAAAATCATCATGGATTTATATTAAGAAAAATTAAGATATATATATATATATATATATATTAATTATAATTTTATAATGAGTTTCATTCTAATGGAGTATTTCTAATTCAATTATTTCATTCAAGTTATAAATTCGTTAGTGAAATGTAACAAAAATAAAAGTTATCTAACATTCAAGTTATGAATTTGGTCCGTGTAAAGTGACCAGAATAATAATGATCAAAGGCGGGTTATGAATTTGACAGCTGACCTACAAGAATAAAATGATCAAAAGGTTTTGACGCTAGTTTTAATAATCTTTCATAAAATGTGACATGAATTTGACAGCTGACCTTCGACAATAATAAAAATTATCGAAAGTTTTTGACGCTAGCTTTAATAATCTTTCATAAAATGTGACCACAATAAAAGTTATCAATACTCAAGTTATAAATTAGGTCAGTGTAATGTGACCAGAAAAAAAATGATCAAAGGGGGGTTATGAATTTGACAGTTAACCTCTCACAAGTATACAAATGATCAAATGGTTTTGACGCTATCTTTAATAATCTTTCGTTATTTTTTTTGTAGATTTAGTAATTAGCATGGGTAAGTCCGTTCTCTTGTAAAGAATGTTGGTTTAATTGGTTATAAACTCGAGAGACGCCACATGAATAAGTGACGCTAGCTTTAATATTTTTTTTCATAAATTTTTACGGATTTAGTAATTAGTATGGGTAACCCCCTTCCTCTTGTAAGGTATGTTTGAATTGTGATGGCACTGTTGGTTAAAAATTAAAATGTGATCGGCAAAATAATCTTTCATAATTTTTAATTGAGGTTGTAATGTATGTTGGTTGAATTGTGATGGCCCTGTTGGTTAAAAATTAAAATGTGACGGGTAAAATAATCTTTCATAATTTTTTATTGAGGTAGTAATTAACATGGGTGACTCCGTGTTATTGTAAAGTACGTTAGTTTGAATTGTGATCAGTTTATTCGGTGTCGGTTGCATTGATGAGTTGATTAGAATGAGGTATTTTGTTATTAATTTGGTATTTTCATATTTAATTTTATTAATAAATTATTAATACTAGTATATATTTATTTTAAATTAAGATTTATTAAAAGTGGAGATAATAAATCTCTGGCTATTTAAATCTCATTAAATTTAAATTTTTTCTTTTTCAAAAGTTACATTTTTAAAGATTTGATAGTTGAATGGATAAATGGATTCAATCTCTTGAAAATCCTGCAAACACACATAGAATATAATAGCTTAAACATTCAATTCCAACAAATATTTAATTATGCCATAAGGCATTCCCTCTGAAATAAGCTTTGCTCTCTGCCTACGTGTCATTACTTTGCACCATTTGATGATATGTTAGACGATTGAGCCATGTTGAGTCGTTCGATTATGGTGAGATAGTTGCAACTCTCTAACGCCCTGAGCAGCGCAAATTTCTAGAGACATGGAGATAGCCTAGGGCTGCTACCAGCCAAAGCACATCGACCAGCAGGGTCGCCGAGCTCGAGGGGAGATATTCGGATACCGAATGTCCCTGTGGTACAAACATTTTGCGTAGAAGAGGCTCTCGGGCGAATATCCACTGCTCCAAGCCCATTTCTGATAATTTGCTCAAGATTTGTACGACTGCTTTTATGATCTCCATCCAAAATATATCGAGAAAATAATGAAGATCCATGATGAACTTTATGGTATTTTCTAGATCGTTCTTTATTTTCCTCTCGGCCTCATGTGCTAGGAGAGTCACTGTTTGAAATTCCTGCCATTTTCCACGCTCTTTCTCATGATCTCTTCCTGTTTCTTTCTTAAAATTTTCATGCTTTATATCTTCTTGTACTCCTCTCATGTCTTACTTTGTGGGAGATTCTCTATGCACGGCCTTTGCATACTCTGTTCATGTAACTTTTTGCAGCACTACCTTTGCATACTCTGTTCATGTAACTTTTTACAGCATGGCCTTTGCATACTCTGCTCATGTAACTTTTTGCAGTCCTACTCATCATCTTTGGTTATCAGTGGACCCTAATAACATATGCATTTCCTTACCTAGGAAATTGCATCTCACCCGTCTTTTGTGCTACTTCATTGTTTTTCCAGTCATTAGTTATGTAGGAATATTGTTCTAAGTCAATTCATTTAGCGAAAGCAAGCTTACTGAATTTGCTGTAACATGCACAGAAAGAGCTCACCAATGTAAAGTCCAAAAAATTGGGCCTGTGGAAAATTTCTGGTGACCATGAATCCGAGGGGAGAAATGAAGGAAGTTTCCATAAGAGGATAAATTCAAACGGGGAGACATTTGAAGTTATATCTGCTGCTGTAGAGGCTTATAATGCTGCAGTGGCCACTATTGTGAGGGCTCCTCCTAAAGACTTCAAGGTTGTCAGATAAGAATGGGCAGCCATTTGCATACAGACTGCTTTTCGAGGACTTTTGGTAACCATTCTTCATGCACGAGCTTCTATGGATTATATGGTTGGTTGTTTTGAGAGATGATTGTTTTCAATCCATTGGCTTTGATTTGGGTTTTACAGGCCAAGAGGTCACTGCGAGCGCTGAAAGGGTTTGTGAGATTACAAGCATTGTTTCGAGGTCGTCAGCTAAGGAAACAAGCAGCAGTTACCTTGAGGTGCATGCAAGCACTTGTTAGAGTTTAGGCCTGTGTAAGAGCTCCCCGTGTTCGGATGTCAACTGAAGGCTTAGCTGTGCAAAAAATGATTGTTGAGCATTGAATTCGCCAAAAAAAACTGTGAGAATCCGAGGTATTTTAACACTTTGGCCACTATGGTTTTGTAGCTTACTCTACCCACACAATAGGTCAGAGTGCCAAATCCTGTGAGTGTCATATTACCATATGTGAACTGTAGTTTAAGATATATACGAAACCACAAGCAAATCATAACCATCATCGTGTTTACTCTTATCATGAAAATTTCCTGCACAAACGCTTCAGGCCCCTATTCTGATTTGTGCTCAGACACCAAACCAAGACTACTCATGAATAAAAGTAGCTGCCCTTTCTGTAGAATTTTCCTGGCCATATTGCTTTTCACGACCCTTGTGCAGTGGACTAGATCATATATCATATAGATACTTCTTTATCATAGGTCTAAAACAATCTTGCTCTTTCTTACCAGTGCTTTCCCTTTGTTTCTAGATATGCTAAACTTTAGTTTCTGACAATCCCATCACTTACACTACAATAGTAATATCTATGTGATGTGGAATTGCCAGAATAATTCTGATAACCTAGAAACCTTTTATATTTTAACTTGCAAAAAACTGGCTCTGTTATCCATTTTGTTTCAGAAGTGCATTGCATGTTTCAGGAGGGGTGGTGTGATAGTCAAGGAACACTTGAAAAAGTTCGTGCAAAACTGCAGATGAGACAAGAGGGTGCAATCAAACGTGAGAGAGAAATTGCTTATGCTCTCTCCCATTAGGTACATAACTATGTTCAATGCAGAAAAGTCACTTGAAAATTCATTTGTATAAGCCCTTGATTGAACACTTTGTTTTTGGTAGATTTTAAATGTTGTGGTAGAATCCTCTACACAAGACCTTAGATGTAGATGCCAAGTTGCATTTTGAAATTTATATACTAGTAACTTTTATGTTTGTTGAATCTGTTTTCGGCAATGGTTCAAAGAGTTCAGCAGGTTTTCTGTTTCCAAATTTGAGATTAAATTTTAATATTACTAATATTGGGTTCTGTTGTTGGGATTTTTACAGTCTCTTATTCAGCTGGAAAATGTAAAATGTGTGGCTCCTGCCACAATAGTGAACTCTATGCCAATATTAACTTTTGATGGAAATAAGTCTGAACAGGGATCGACAGATGAAATGGAGTAAGGGTTTATCTATTATCAGGTTCTCATGTCTTGTATTTAGGGTATAATGTCTATCATTGTTCTTAACAACCTAAGGAGATGATTTATTTTCTGTGATTTTGATAATCTATGTTAGGGATGTTGTGTAGGAAATGTGCAATATGCCAGTTTGAATATGAATTTGGTGACCAGATCATCTCCTTACCATGCACCCACAGTTTCCATACCCACTGTGGGGCAGAGTGGTTGCTAAATCACTCTAAGTTGTGCCTCATATGTAAGCACGATGCTATGGACCAGGATCTTGTGGATACTTAATTTGGTCCCTTAGCTTTTGCAACTAAAAATGGCAGAGAAAAGAAACATTGTACAGTTCCCTTTTTGTATAGAATTCAGTGGCTGATTTGTAAATATTACTGCAGTGGTATTTCTTCGTTAAAAACACATTTATGGCCACAACTGTGTAAACAGATGTAATATTTAAGGAGAAATATTGTTGTAAAGTGTAGAACTGCCATTGTATTTATTCAGAATCAGCAATTCTATTCTCATCAGAATATGCCTCCTTCCTGCCAAACAGTAACTTAAAAATCTCAATATTTAAGAATCCGAGCATTGCCAAAAGATACCTTGTTTCTGCATTTTTTGGGCAGATTTGAAGTACATGGTTTGTTGAATATGTTGTATGCTCAATGCCCCACCTACCGTTTTGGGCAATAAGTTATATGCTCATGTTTCAGGAGGGGTGGTGTGATAGTCAAGGAACCCTTGAAGAAGTTCGTGCAAAACTGCAAATGAGACAAGAGGGTGCAATCAAATGTGAGAGAGAAATTTCTTATGCTCTCTCCCATCAGGTACATAACTATGTTCAATGCAGAAAAGTCACTTGAAAATTCATTTGTATAAGTCCTTGATTGAACACTCTATTTCTGGCAGATTTTAAATGCTGTGGTAGAATCCTCTGCACAAGACCTTAGATGCTTCCACACTCTTTCTCACGATCTTTTCCATTCAAATCAACTGAGAAATGAAAACTGTGATTATTTTGACCTTGAAATGGCATTATGTAAGCTACTTCTCTGGGGTTGAATTGTTGCAAGCAAGTTTCATATAATAATGGATTCTCATGATTTAACTTTTCCATCCTGTTAGCATTCATTAACTGATGCATTTCTTAAAGCTTGTTTTCTTTTATTGAATACCAACTTATTAAGTAGAACTATGACCAATTTAATCATTGCACGTTTCAGCCCTTTCATTGTCATTGGCAGATCCTCCTCCATACTCGGGGGGCATTGAATATTGTAACCAAGGCACTATTGACATGCACTACAACAAAAAATGCAATTTGCGCCAGATTTAGCACCAGATTTTAGTGCATTTTTTTCTCAATTAGGATAAGAAGCTTGGTGCTGAATCTGGATCTACTGTACAATTTTTAAAGCGTCCTTTTTTGCACCAAATTTTGCATCTTTTTTATGCCAAGTTTTCCATCATTTTTTGCATCATATTTTGCACCAAGATTTTCATTTGGTTTTACAACAGATTTTGCTTCTAGTTTTGTGCCATTTTTTGCATCTATTTTTGCATCATTTTTTGCTTCCTCTTTTGTGGTATTCTTTGCTTCTAGTTTTGTGTCGTAATTTACATCGATTTTTACACCATCTTTGGCATCTGATTTAGTGCCTTTTTTACATCCAGTTTGTGCCAATTTTTGCATCTGGTCTTATGCCATTTTTTGCTTCTAATTTTGTACTTATTTTTACATCTATTTTTGTGCCAGTTTTTCTCCCTTTTCTTACAGCATTTTTTCCATCCTATTTTGCACCATATGTTGAATCTGATTTAGTGTCAAATTTTGCATGCATTTTTGCACCATTTTTTGCATCCACCTTTGCATTTTATTTATCTCCCTTTCTTGCATCCTATTTTGAACCATATTTTACATTTAATTTTGCATCATTTGTTTCATCCAATTTAGCATCATTTTTAACACCATTTCTTGCATCCAATTTTGCATCCTTTTGAGCAGCTAAATTTTCATCCTATGTTGAACCATATGTTGCATCCGCCTTTGCATCCCATTTTGTGTCTATTGTTACGTTCAATTTTGAGCCATTTTTTAGTCTACTTTTGCATTTGTTTTTGCACCAAATTTTGAATGATTTGTTGCACCTCATTTTACATCCAATGTTGCATCTCAATTTGCACCCAAATCTGAGCCATTTTTATGCCCATTTTTGCATCATTTTTTCTTTTGTTTTGTCCAATTTTGCACCATTTTTTATGTCCAAATTTGCATCCTTTTTGGTATCTAACTTTTCATCCTTTTTGGCTTCTAAATTTGCATCCTTTTTTCTGCCACATTTTGTGTCCACGTTTGCATTTCATTTTGCACCTAGATTTTAGTTTGAATTTTCATCTAGTTATGCATCATTTTTGACATCCTTGGTTTCACCCCTTTTTTAGTCCCATTTTGCATCTTGTTTTGTGTCTTTTCTTACATCCTTTTTTCATCCTAATTTTACACCATCCTTTGAATCCTCATTTTGGTGTCCATTTTTGCATCCTTGTTTGTGCCCAATTCGGTATCCTTTCATATGCCCTATTTTGTTCCCTTATTTGTGTCTAGTGTTGCACCATTTTTTTTATTTTACTTTAAAACCCTTTTTGTGTCATTGTTTGCATCTTGTTTTCATGGCTAGTTTAATATCCAATTCTACTCCCAATTTTGCATCCATGGTTAAGTCCACTTTTGGTTTCTTGTTTAGAGTTTTACTTTTATTTCCATTTATGACCCCCTCTATGGGTTCGTTTGACTAAGTTCATTTACATAGTGAAATATATTAAAGTTTCTAAATATCATTTTGCTGTAGGATTTAATGCATGGTTAGATGAAAATAAAACTCCATCAGTTTACCTCGGAAACCTAGGACAAACCAATTAAGAGAAAGGTTGTTCTAAGGCTTAGGATTCTTAGTAGATCAAGATGTAGAGTATAGATTAAGAAAAAGAGAATGAATTCTTGTGAGTCCTTGCATGCAGGTCTTCTTGGAGTTTTTAGTATAGCTAGGAAGCGCTCCTAGCTAGCTCCAAAGCTTGGTCCTACACATAAGAGAGAGAATAAAGCAACCTTCACAACATAATATCTTGATAATCGAAACTATCAGAAACATATAAATATTATTGAATAAATAAATACAAACCAAAATTCCATACATCCATTAGTTAAATAGAAGAAGTAAAGAATGAATAGAAACATATGGAAGGAAGAACAATTGATCTATATGAATAAAGGAGTTGGAGGAAAGTTACAACAATCAGATGTAGTTGCAACAACACCTCCCCCAACTCATAGCTCCAAAACTCTCCCTCTCAAGATAGATCTCAACAGCATGACAATACAAGAATTCCCATCATTTTTTCAATGGCCAAGCCTCCAATATATAGGAAAGTGAAGGCTATGAAGATTTCCCAAATTCCTCATTAGTTCAATTTGGGAAAAATATTTTGGGTGAATAATGTTTCCTCATATAAAAATGGCATTTTCCACTTTTTAGATGCTTTTGTGCTTAGGAAAAAGCTTCCCGATGCTTTATGGCTCTTTCTTGCTTTTGTATGCTTTTATTTTTTAGGAAAAAGCTAAAGATGAGGATAAAGAGATCACATTCCACCATATGAGTTTCCGAAAGTGAACAAGAGTGTCAAATTCAAATTCTAGTTTGCTTATGCTTTAGTTTTTTTTAATATATATTTAGTTTTGCTATATTTTTATTTTCTAAAAAATATATATTTAGTTTTTGGTATTTTTTTCTATAAGAAAAAATATATTTTGTTTTTATAAAAATGGATTTTAAACATTCCATTCATGCTAAATTTGTGATTTTATGATAGGAGTTTAAATTATATATAGAAAAGTAACTCAATGCCATGTGTTGTGTCGTTGACATGGGTGTTATACATCTCTTCCTTGCTAAGTTATAGAATGTGCTTGGATTTTCTTAACGTAATAAAACTAATTATGTTCTTCATGATATCTTGAAATGTTCATCTTGAACCAGGCTAATAAAACAATAAAGTTAAAATAGGTTTTCTTTTGTCCTTTGTAGATATTTTTCTCCATTAATCTTCATCTTAATAGATTAGTTGTCTTATGGTGGCCTTGAGTGGTCACTTCCATTAGTTGCATGCTTTATAGTTTTCTGTTAGTGACATTTTTAGGCTTGATAATATGTTATTTAATTTATCAAAATGTGTTATTGTCCATATTATTGTTAAATATGTTGGTTTTTGAGCATGTTTTAGCAAAATGTTCCCAAAATGTTTATAGATTGTATTTTATAATGCAATGATTCATTGCTTGATGAAATTGTTTTGGATTTTTTTTTAATGATTCATTGATTGATGAAATCGTTATGGATATTTTTTTAGTATATTAAATTGTATGTGATAAAGTAAAAAGTCACCTCTTTTTTGATTTTCATTGGTCAATTTCCCTTAAGGCCATCAAGTTCACCATTTGGTCCCAGGTTAAGGAAATATAGGAGTCATGAAGTGGAATTGTCCAAGCACTTAAATCTTGAGACATGTTTTTTTAGTCACATTATACTTCCTTTCTATGTAAATTCTCGATGAAAATAGTCTCATGGAACATGAGGGGCCTCAATAGTAAAGGAAAACAAAGTAAAATGGTACGCAAAGCACCCATCAATAATGTTGATATGAGAAGCAAAAATATTAAGTGAGGTTCTACCTCATATAATTAGAAAATGGGGGAGGAATTTCCAAGTAGTAGTGATTGATGCTTAGAGATACTTGGGTGGAATGGTTATTATTTGAAATGATCAAGACATCAAGGTTACCAATATGTTTACCTCTTTTCGCATTATGACAATACAATTTTAGTTAATTGACATCGAGGACTACTACCATGTATCCAATGTCTATGACTCCAATATCGCAAATGGAAAACCTCTATTTCTAAATTCTATTTCTAACACAAGTAATTTATACTCCCCATCTCCATGGATTATTGGGAGTGACTTCAATATTATCAAGTGTCTCGAGGAAAAGAAAGGATGAATCGCAATGTTTAACAAGATATTTTGTAAGCTATAACATTAAAGCCATAAAGTAGTCTCCATTAAAGTTGTCAAGCAATGAGTCTCCAACCCACACATGTGGACCAATGAGATCTAATACATGTGTGTGTGGTGACTAACTTAATACACCACTCTAATAACTCCACAAACTTATGTATTTCACTCCGTCACATAAATTGACAAGAGTGTGACATAAGTAAACCAAGAGTAGACATGAAAGCCTTAGGCAACAAACATTCCATATATCCTCAATTAGGTGCTTAAATGATGAAGTGAAAATGAAAGGAGAAAAGAGGAATTCATGATTTAACCATCACAAACATGTGATCAAGTGTGACTAGGAGTGTATATATTCATATATTTTCCAAAGAGGGAGTGAATACATGAGTTACCATTCATTGGCCCTTATTTTTCTTTCTTTTTTATTTTCTTAAATATAGGATTTAGGGAATAAGGTTTTCATAAGTTTGGCACAACTCGTAGATTTAAGATTTACATGAATTTTCACTTCAACCTTAGGGTTTAGATTTAGATAAATCAATATAGTGTATCTTTAATGATTTTGGCTTTCACTTTTTCATTTTATTTCATCACAAATGACAAAAGGGGAAATATTTTGCCACAAATATATGAATGCTTAATCATAAAGGCATCATGTGATGAAAACAAATTAATGATGTTATTCTCTATGAAAATGATGGGTATTCTTGAGAAAATCTTATACTTGTGAATGTCTCCTCTCCGGTTGAGAGAGAGTGAGGGTAGACACCATATTATCCATGTGTCATGTACTATGGCCAGGACTAACAATCGTAAGCCTAGTAAAGACACTAGTAGGGAGAATGGTGGATTGGATAAACATCTGGGACCAATATTCTTTGAGAATTTGGACTTTGACAAGGACTAATTGCCATAAGTCAAGTACATTAATCCAAGATAAGAATAGTCATGAGGATTGACATTTCTTGGTGTCAAATATTATGATAGTGGATTAGGAAATGATCATGTGAGGACATACTTGGTGAGCATCTTGGTGGGGTAAGTGCCTAAAGAGGTAGTGGTGTCCAAATTTATGCGTCCCAACATTGTGCTCTGATCTAATGGAGAGATAAACTTGTTAGTCAAGGCCTTACTATTTTGACAATGTTGGCTATGATGATGTAAATCATCATTGATGCTTATCAATCCAGATCCCTTCTTATATGAATATTTCAACTTGAGATTACTTTTTTGTCTTATTATGAGTACCTACCTAGTTTAGAGGGAGGGTCATCATCTTCATTATCACCATCATCACCACCATCAATGTCATCATTTCATTATCGTCATAATCACCATTCATGTCTTCATCATCATCATGATTATGGATATTGTCATCAATTGTTCATAATTATAGGCATCATAAGAAATATCATCAACCTAAAAAATGTTACGAGTGCTCAAAAAGGGTTGTTAGGACACATGATATATGCAAGAAAAATAACAACTTTATTTTTTAGAGATGATCGATGATCATCATCATTACTACCATTATCATCGTCATTATAATTTTCATCATCCCCATCATCATAACTAATATAATTTTTATCATAATTGTTGTCATCTTCATGATGTACATCATAATCATCATTCATGCCATTATTGTTCTTGATGATGACCAAGATGAAAATAATGATAATGACGATCAGATGACGATGACTTGGAAGATGTCGCCAAAGATAATTATTATGATTTTGACCATGACAACATTTAAAAATTGGGAAGAATGGACAAGGTCATTAGCATCATCATCATCATTGTCATTGTAACTCTCATCGTCTTTATCATCATTGTCATTATCATAACAATCAAAATTCATGTCATCGTAATCATGTTCATTATCATCATCGTTATGATTATTGACATTGTCATCAGTTGTTCATAATTTTCAATGTCATAAGAAATATCATCAATGCAAAAAATATGATGTGTGTTGGAAAAGGGATGCAAAAGTGAACCAAAAAAATGGGGGTAAAAATAGACGTAAATTTGGATGAAGAGTGGACACAACATAAGTAGATGTAGAACAAGACAGAAAAATTGACACAAAAGTGGATGAAAAAATGGATGCAATAGTTTACGCAAACTTGAACACAAAATAGGATTTAAACATGGATGAAAAAGTGGAAGAAAACATGGGCGCAATAGTAGGCATAAAACTTAGCATGAATTATGGTGAAAAAAATGTGGATAGTACAATGAATGTAAAAAAAAAAAGAACACAAACTTGAATGCAAAAAGGAGGAAAAATTGGATGAAAAAAAGGGATGTAAACATGGGCCAAACATGGGTGCAATAGTGAACACAAAATTAGTTGCAAAATTGGACGAATCAAAAGTGGATATAAAAGTAGATTTGAAATGGGATGCAAATAACATTAACAATATTTGATGCAAACTTGGACACAAAAGAGGATACAAATGTGGATGCAATATTGGAAGAAAATGTGGGTTGCAACGATAGGCATAAGATATGGCACAAATCATAGCACAAAAAAGTGGATGAGAAAGTGGATGTAATAATAGACAAAAAAAATATGCAAACTTCGATGCAAGACAAGATGCTATAAGGGATGTAAAAGTGGATGCAAACATGGATGCAGCATGAGAAACAAAATTGGATGCAAAATATGGATGCAATGGAAGTACTTGCAAAAGAAGATATAGAATGAGATACAAAACCCAACACAAAAGTGGATGCAAAAATAGATGAAACGTTTTATGCAAAAGAGGATGCGAAGATGGATGCAAAATTGGAAGAAAACGTGGGTACAATAGTAAATACAAAACATGGCACAAATTGTGTCACAACAAAAGTGGATGTAATGATAGATACAAAAAAAGAATGAAATGAAAATGAAAAATAGGATGCAAAAAGGGATGTAAAAGTGGGCGTAAACATGGGTGCAACAATGGATGTAAAATATGATGCAAAAGTTGATGCAACAAAATTCTATGCAAAAGTAGATGCAATACAAGACACAAAACCTGATGCAAATCTTGGCAGAAAAGTGGATATAAGAAGGGATTAAAAATATATGTAAAAGTCAATGAAAACCTAGATGTATATGAGGATGCAATCGTGGATGAAAATTTAGAAACAAAAAAGGGTGCAAAGGGAGGTGTCAAACTAGATGCAAATTATGGCACAAGAAAAATGGATGCAATAGTGGACACAATAATAGATGAAAAAGAGGATGTAAATATGGATGCAAAACAAGTTGTAAAAGTCAACGCAACAAAAGTAGATGCAAAATTAGATGCAAAAACTAGACACAAACCTTGATGCGAAACTTGGAACAAAGGGGATGCAAAAAATATACAAAAATGGATGCAAAAAAATGATTTTAAAAATGATGCAAAAGAGGATGCAAGAGATGATGCAAAAGTTGATGCAAGTGTAGGTGCAAAAAGTGGATGCAATAGAGGATGAAAAATATGGTGAAACAAAATTAGGTGCCAAACTTGATGCAAAAGATGGTGCAAAGGATGGCACAAAACTTGGCATAAAACGTGGCGTAAAACTTGGTGTAAAATCTGGTGCAAAACCTATTACAATACCTGGTGCTAAACTTGATGTAAGACTTGGTGCAAAACTCGGTGAAAACTTCACATCAATTTTTGCACCATATTTGATAAATGGACACAAATATCACCAAAAATGGTCTCTAGACGCAAAAAAGGAAGCAAAAAGGGATGCTAACCACAGGGTTTTGTTGTAGTGATGTCATATGAGGTATGCCTCTAATAACTAGATATTTGCCTGAAAGGAGATATATTAGTCTTCAGATTTTGTTATCATTTGTCTTCCCCTTATTCTTTTTTTGGTAATATTTACATATATCTAAGATTCAAGTCTCTACACTTTGCAGGAGGGAAAATGTATTATGCTGTAATATGCACATTATTGCTAATAATTATTGGTGAAAATAAATTTTCATGGCACTAGTGGAGTAATCACTCGCCCTCTTAGGGGATTGAACAATTTTCCCCCTTGTGGAACAAATATAAGCATGAAGATATATTTGTGTGGACCTCCTAAGGTACGGTGAGAATATGGGTTGCCTAATAAGCATGGAATTGCATATGAGGCTTGAGCCATGAGCTTTTCTAGCTCAAAATCAAAATCAAAATTTCTTTCAAATGGCGACAAATTCTATTCCTTAGTAGTGTGTGTCCTAAGTGCTCAGGGGAGAAAGGGTAGCAAACGAACTTCTTCCTAAAGAACTAACAAAAGGTTTGATGCATTAGTGCTTCTACAGGGGATGTCCAAACATTCCTGTCAGCTTTGTCATGTTCGAGAGTTTCCTGACAGAGGTATAGGTAGGTCCATTTTGTGTTAGGCACGTGCCATATTCTATTAGCTGATTCTGTATCCGTTGGATAGAAGATCCATGTGTCTTATTCGCTTCAATGTGTTTCATACATCTTTCGAATGCGAGAGTGGAAGGCTTCGTTATGAGGGCTTGGTGTGCATTACGCGTATTTAATTCTTTTTCCAATTCGAGTACATAACAAAGCAAGTCCACATGCCTAAGTGGATAGTCACAAAGTTAGAAAAATTTGTGCATGACTTTATAACGTTAAGTGGATTTGGTTTCATTGGGTTTTTAATTCTGAGAACCTTAGCGTTGATTCTTGAATTGAAAAGATGTCAGGACTGATGTCAGGTTCAATCACGGTGATCCATATTAGTTAATTCTTATTGAGGGAGATAAGTTTATATTTTGTATTTGATATGAAATACTTGAAAATAATCCTTTTAATATTAATAAGGTGTTCTGTCCAGATGTCATGGATTTTGAGTAGATACAAGGTTCACCTCTTTCTATGCCCAACCTTTACTATAAGTGAAGTCTTGTGCAGTCATGATTAGGTCCTGTTCATTGGTCTTTTACATACATGCTAGAGTTGCCATTAGACTAGTGTATTTGATTCTATTTGATAGCTAGTTTGCGTAGTTTGGAAATTTGTTGAATAGGGAAATAAATCAGGCCATCAAACTTGGGTGATATATGTTCAAAACTGATAATATTTCTTCATACAAAAGGATATACATTAAATATTGGCACCATTAGTAGATGAACCAACATAATGAAATGATTTATGCTTTCATTGGAATGTGTATTTTTAAGAGACTAGCTGGAGTGAGTGTACACTTGTGGTAGTAAGGTTCAGAGAGTTCAACAGGCTTTCTATTTCCAATTTGAGATTAAATTTTAATCTTACTGATATTGGGGTCGGTTTTTGGGATTTTTACAGTCTCTTGTTCAGCTGGAAAATGTAAAATGCGTGGCTCCTACCACAATAGTTAACTCTATGCCAATATTAACTTTTGATGGAAATAAGTCTGAACAGGGATCGACAGATGAAATGGAGTAAGGGTTTATCTATTATTAAGTTCTCATGTCTTGTATTTAGGATACAATGTCTATCATTGTTCTTAACAACCTAAAGACATGATTTATTTTCTGTGATTTTGATAATCTATGTTTTGGGACGTTGTGTAGGAAACGTGCAATATGCGAGTTTGAATATGAATTTGGTGACCAGATCATCTCCTTACCATGCACCCACAGTTTCCATAACCACTGTGGGGCAGAGTGGTTGCTAAATTACTCTAAGTTGTGCCTCATAGGTAAGCACGACGTTGTGGAACAAAAATCCGTGGATACTGAATTTGGTCCCTGAGGTTCTACAACTAAAAATGGCAGAGAAAAGAAACACTGTACAATTCCATTTTTGTATAGAATTCAGTGGCTGATTTGTAAATATTACTGTAGTGCTCTTTCTTCGTTAAAAACAAATTTATGGCCACAAATTTGTAAATAGATGTAATATTTAAGGAGAAATATTGTTGTAAAGTGTAGAACTGCCATCATATTTATTCAGAATCAACAAATCTATTCTCATCAGAATATGCCTCCTTCCTGCCAAATAGCCACTTAAAAATTTCAATATTTAAGAATCCGAGCATTGCCAGAAGATACCTTATTTCTGCGTTTTTTTGGTAGATTTGAAGTATATGGTTTGTTGAACATGTTGCATGCTCAATGCCCCACTTATCCTTTTGGGCAATAAGTTGTATGCTCATGTTTCAGGAGGGGTGGTGTGATAGTAAAGGAACGCTTGAAGAAGTTCGTGCAAAACTACAAATGAGACAAGAGGGTGCAATCAAGAGTGAGAGAGAAATTGCTTATGCTATCTCCCGTTAGGTACATAAATATGTTCAATGCAGAAAAGTCACTTGAAAAATCATTTGTATAAGTCCTTGATTGAACACTCTATCTCTAGCAGATTTTAAATGCTGTGGTAGAATCCTCTGCACAAGACCTTAGATGTAGATGCCAGGTTGACATTTTGAAATTTTTATACTAGTAACTTTTATGGGTGTTGAATCTGTTTTCAGCAATGGAGAAGCAATTCAAAAACAAACATGAATTATGCTAGAATTGAGCCAGACAAAAATAGCTGGGGTTGGAGCTGGTTAGAACGTTGGATGGCTGCAAAGCCTTGTGAGAATAGACTCATGGAACAAGAACAAATGGATGCTTGTGAAATTAAGTCTCTCAAAATCTATGATGATGTTGGAGAGAATCTGAGGAAATCTCATAAACCATGCAAAGTTAAAGTTAAAAGAAACAATATTAGTGTTCGTGTCGTTGCAAAACCACCTTCATCGGTTTCTAGTCATCCTACTGGTAGATCATTTTCAAATCCTAGATCTGATATCCAATCTGATGAGAGCTCAACAATCTCAAGGGGATCATGTACTCCAAAATCTGGAAATACTCTACAGACATCAGATGAGAGTGTGGGAAGGCCTAATTCCATGAACTCTACAGAGTCTGCCAAGGCTAAAATACGCTCATCTAGTGCTCCAAAGATAAGACCCTCATATGATGATCTTCAATTGCAGAAGAAAGTTTCTTCATATAATGTTGAAGTGAAGAGCACAATCAGTTCAGATTCTTCTCTGCATTCTTGCAAATTGATTCCACCTATGTTGAGATCTAACAAATCATCTATCAAGAGTGGAGAGATTTCTTCTCGTTCTTATGGAGAGTCCCAAAAACCCTTTTATCAATGCTAAGTTTCAGAGTTCTATCTTGTCACTACTAGTGGCTGAAGGTTGAAAACTCTGCTGTGAATGGTTTGAGCTACAGTGACCAGCATTTCATGCGCATTCTTCTGTATGTTTGAACGGAAGTTCAACTTAGCTGCAGAGATTAATATTTTAGCTCTTTAGGAGTGGAGAGTAAAATTTTGAGTTCAGTTTTAAATAGTTTTTACTTAAGAACTCAAAAGAAGACATGAATATTTTCATTTGTTTAGTTGGGCCAACATGAAACATCTCTTTGTGGTTGCACAAAGAGGGATCAAAATGTTGGTGCTAGAATCTAGGCCCCATTACTGACTGTATAGTGTTGTTTCTCAAGGTTTTCCTCTGCCACTTAAGGTCCACTAGGGTAGTCTTACATGTGTTTAGTTCTTTTTATGATGGAGAGAAACCCATTTTGAAATCACACAACTTCTCTTCTGTGCTATTATTTCTTATGCATTGTATAAAATTTTGACTTCTTTTTTCTATACTATTATTTCTTATGCCATTGCCTTATGGTGTTTCCTTTGCAACATGTGTTGCAAATTCTAGTTTATTGAAAATTAACCATTAATAAAAAGGTTAAAAAGTAAAATAATGATACTTAAATGGTATACAAATAAGAAGTTAATTTTTCAATTACTTTATAATATAAAGACAATATTATTTATTATTATTATTAAAAAAACAATATACAATATGTAAATTCTTGACGTTGAAATCATTCTCATATTTTATTTATGATTATATTACAATTTTTTTTTATTAATATATTTTTAAAAAATATAAATTTTTACTTTTAATTATTTTTTCCTGGAAATATTTTATTGTTATATATATATATATATATATATATATATATATAGGAATATTAAAGTGGTTTATTTACCTATCTCATTGAAATATGAAAATAAAATAATATTATTTTTGTTTCTTTTTTTTAATTACTTTAAATGAATTTTAAAAGTAACCATATTTGTTTATTAATTTAAAGAATATTCTATTTTTATTTTAAAAAGGACACTACAAAGTGAATTACACATTGGCTAGTGAATCCCTCCCTAAAACATAGGAAAATTTAAATATCATAATTAATTATATTTTTAATATATTTAAATGTAAATATAAGAAATTTATAAGAAATTATAAATTGTTTTGTTAATACTTAATGAGATAGATTTGTTTATTTTGGAATAGAATTTTTACAATTTTAATTTAATCATTAATAATTGTTAAGCGGATAATAGCATTTAGCCTCCACAAAATATCTTAGAATATTCATAGCAATATACACAAATTAGAGGTTGATTTTATATCTTTAACTAAATTGATTATTTAGAAAAATGTCATATGCAGTGATTTATGGTTTTTGGGGTAGGTATTGTAACAAATTCTATTTACAATTTAAAAATCTCCATGGTAAAGTGGAGAGTAGATCTCCATGGTTAGTTTCATGTTCTTTTAAATGTATATATGTTTAACTTATATATTAATTCTTTTAATAATAATGATGATGATATTGTTATTATTTAGTTTTTAAAGATTTTTTTAATTTTTTTTAATTTTAAGAACTTAAGACATATCATGAAATATTTTTTATGTTTATGATGGATTAATATCTATCTGCATTTATCATCCATTTAATTTATATAGTTGCATTAAGATTTATGCGATAATGAAATAGATTTTCTAAAACATAGATTAAATTATGTAGAATTTTGAGTGAAATTGTCATTTTAAATATTTAATTTTTTTTTAAATAAATATATAAACTATATAATACCATTTCCAATTTATAATTCTAATAAATCTCTATAATATTTTAAATAATCAAAATTGATAATCCATACAACGTTTTAAATAATTAAAATTGATAAAAGGAAAATTTCAAAAAGTCAAAACATTAAAAAATAGACTATAACCCCTATCTTCTACCAAATTGTCAATTTATATTGTTTAATTACAACTTATGCCCAACCTATTTCTTTCTTTATTTTAAACCATTCCATTTTTCTCTTACTGTTAACTGATAAATGACTCTCGTAATAATTTTTTTAATAAATTATTGCAATGCTTGTAAAAGTAGAATGAGTAGTAATACTTTACACTCTAATTTCGATATTTTCATGTAAAACAGTTGTGAAATCACATTGTCTTGGCATATCCCACTACCTTCCATCTGTAAGTGTTGCTTGTGATCTACTCGTTGAAATAGAACGATGCTAAAATAATGAAAACCAAATTTATGAAATTGGAGAGCGCAATTCAAATATAAAAGAATAAAAGAGAAGAAAGAAAATGAAAACTTATCTCAATTTGGCATCAAAATGAAATAACAAAAAAACAGAGAAATCATTGAAATTTCACTATTTCATCTCACTAGCGGATGAGATGTCAAATGCCACACCTGCACGTGTTTACCAATTGGTATTCGTCACATCCAGGTACTTCGATTTTCTTCAATTTGTCATCATTCTCGGAGCTATTCCGTCATCTCAAGGCCCGTAATGGTTCTACTGCTTGTGTTTCTAGCTGAAATATTGGGGAGAGCACACAACACTCTGATACCAATTGAAGGTTTAGAGTAAACAAAAACACAAACACAACAAGAATATAAGAACACAACTACAGTTGTTCAACAACACAAATCCAAACATTAATTTACAGAAGGTCAAGCATCTACAGCTGCGGACAATTCACACTCTATGCATTCGGACTATGCTTCATATTCATTTATACAAAAACTAAGTCGCTTTTTTGCCTTTTCGACGTTAAATAAGTTGAGACAATGATGGCTCTTTGAAACTCAACAAGTATGGCGGTGGGGCTCTTCAAGTCTGAGTAGGTCATGACGGTGACGGTGAGGCGGTGTGGAGTGTAGCTGTGGCGATGTGTTGTTAGGAGTAATTATTTCCAACACTCCCTCTTAATTATGACTGACAACTTAACCATGACTTAACAAAACTTAAACATGCCTGCTGGTCTAAGTCTCAGCGAGGATTATAATGATTCAAAACTTTGACATCAACTCGTGTGTTGGATTTATTTTTCCTTTTCTTCCGGATCCTGTATCCTCTAAATTGCTTCATCTTTTTCTTTTTGGCGTAGGTTCCAAATTTCAGTTTCTTCATTTGTTGTCACAACTCTACCAAAACATAAAAAATAATTTCACGGTGTCCATGGATTTCTTTTACCTCTTCAAAAATCTGTTCGTATGTGGACTTCTACCACATGTCATCTTCTATAGTTGTTCTTCATCATCAATATTCTGATTTTCATTTTGATGCATCATAAGTTCATAATCAAATTTAATCTCTTTAGGGTTCCAATACATGAAAAATTCATTTTCATTTTCAAATATCATCCATACTGTCTTCAATATTCATAGCTCCAACATCTATGTAGGCATCATCAATACGTGGTTTTTCAAGTCGTACATGCACACTGGAAATCAATGTTAGAATTAAAAAAAATTGCAGAACCAATTTGGTTTTGTTCCTTCTCCGGATTTTCCTCTGTCCTTATTTTCTCTTTGTGGGCTTCCTTCTTTGTCTCTGACTCTATTTCTACCTCTATCATTGTCTCTCTCTCCGTCTCTTCTAGTTTCCTTTCAGACACAAGTGGGATTCTCTCACCAAATAATAGTGTATCAATAAGATGTTTATGTTGCATCATCTGTGACCGCCCATCACGAGTTAATTGTTCTTCATCAAATTTAACATCAACAATTTCAATTGCTGGATCTACTAAATTAGATGCTTCTCCATTGGCAACATTATCTATACCAAAATCAGTGTCTGCTGATAACACACCATCAACATTGTGATCCACTTTCAAGTGAGATTCACAAAATCCTTCATCTCTTTGTGCATTCGCTACTACAGATCCATCTTCATTCTCATCTTCAAGTGCTACCACAACAAGCTGAACAACACTCCTTTCTTCAACTCAAGGACTGCTACAATAGGCTGAACAACTCTACTGTCTTCAACTTGATTATTCATCGTTGCCCCAAATTTTGCTTCAAGCATCTTTTATGCTTCATTCAAAGTTTTAGCTTCTGCTACCATGCACAAAAACTTCTCATCAAACCCTTTTTTAATAAAATTTAATGCTAAATGATCACATACATCATCATATGTGTTATTAGACCAATGTTCAATTAAGTCTTTAGCTCAAAGAAAAGTAAACATTCTAATAACCCACAAATCAAAATATTTACCAATAAACATAGGTGGTGGTAGCAGACCAAAGCTACACCAATCACCTTCGATTTCTTCTTTGTGTTCTACTAGAATTCTTAATTCCTCAACTCTAGCCTGAACTTCTCTAAATAAGGCAAAAATCTTTTCCTTTTCTTTTCGATTCATTTTTTTCATCTGCCTCAGTCGTGATTTACGACCCATGACTATTGTATTTCCTCTGTCTTATAGATATTTTCATGATTGAATGAGGATATCTTCCATATCGCCCCCCGGAAAAAATATGATTTTTAATATGCACCTTGTAAGGCACAATCTTCTTCCAAAACATTGGGATACTTACAAAACAAAAATTTGTATAGAAAGTAAACTTTTGCAAAGCAAGTTATTTCCAATTTTTTTTTTTAATATAATAAAAATCAACTCAATCTCTTAATTTTTTTTTTTATTTGAATCCCTTTTATTAACATTCATAACCCACACTAAAACCATGAAACATACTTCATATTGTACCATAAGACTTTTATAACCTATCTTACTAAGGTGACTTTAATATTTTTAACACTTGAACAAAAATCCTTTCCAAATATATGCATGAACACTTACGAATACCTTTGAGACTTTTAGCATGCCTTTTTTAATTTATGGCTAATTCACTATTTACGTTTTTGACTTCGTTCTGTGGAACTTTCAGCCGACTTTTCACACTCAATTTACGCCTCCTTTTAATTTACACAAACATATCTTACCTCTTTTTATTTTAAGGACAAAGACTTTCAATCGTAGGTTGAATCTTCAACATAACATCGTAGACATTCAACCACAAAAAACCTGCGAAACTTGTTTTCTTTAAAGTCGTGCAACACAACCAAAAACTATAAACAACTAGCCGCAAGGGTTGTGGCATCTTCCTATGGTTATGGTGGCTCACAAACTTATAACTCATTGCCACAACGACCACTCTGCGTTCTTTGAAACATCGATGATCGCTATTCAATCCCCTCTAAACAACGAAAATATCCTTGGCTTCTTCGTCTACTGACTCCTCTAATATTCAAGTTGGAAGCTCCACAGAACAAACAGTTTACGACTTATCCTTCAAAAAAGACGGGTTTTGAAACCCTTTTTGAAACACTCAACAAACTCTATTATATATTAAACTAACTCGAACTTGGCTAAGGTGACTGAGAAACCCACTCCATGTAAAGAAATTAGCAATTGCTTGTACCTTAGCCACTTCACACCACAATAATTTATGGTGTTCTCACACAGTCACTGCAACTCAAACCCACGGGAAACCAACCTCAATGGTCATTGTATCACGTGTTAACTCACGCACACAGGTCGCTCATTCCTTAGTTTCTACTTTAGGTTAGCCGGCACTTGCTTATACTCCACACCTTGACTTCACTACAACTCTACTACGACTTAGTAGCGGTGGCTTTATCTTCAAACAATCTTCTATTCACAGCTACGACTGTTCAATAACACAAAGCCAAACATTAATTTACAGAACTTCAAGAAACTACAGCTACATGCAATTCACACTCTATGCATCTGGACTATCCATCGTCTTCATTTATACAAAAACTAAGTGGGTTATTTGCATGGTCGACGTTAAATAAGTTGAGGTGGTGATGGCTCTTCGAAATTCAATAAGTATGGCAGTTCGGCTATTCAAGTCTGAGTAAGTCATGGTGGTGATGGTGAGGCGGTGTGAAATGCAGCAATGGCGATGTGTCGTCAGGAGTAATTATTTCCAACACTAACCATAGAAAATATTTACATATTCGGTAAAATTTCTCATGGAAATCGTAGCTGAGAGATTCCGGAAATACATTCGCCTCAACGTTCACTTGAATGTCTAGAAATAGGATCACATTTTTTATAATTGTTTCGTAACAATTGTAACTATTTTTTATCATTAGCCATAATATTAATGATTTTTTTATTTTTCTTTCCATTCAACCATTTATGTATGATTCTATTTGAGTATTATTTTTTGTTAGTGCAATCTCCTATGGTTTCTCTTCTCCAACATGGATGAAAGGTTATCTTTGTTCTTTGCCTTTGAGGCTTGACACGTTGGGATCACTATGAGAACTTTACCACCAGGTTTGTTTTGTCATAAAATTTTTATGAGGGCAAAGGAGCTTAGAAATCAGTTGCAACAAAGTAGGCAAGGTCAACTTTAGTTGCAGAAAGGTAAATCTTAGGTTGCGACAAGCATATCACAACCACACAGGGACTTAATTAAAAACACAGAGTTCATGCATGACAAAGCAGAGTAAAATTATTTAAAATTAAAACCATAACTCAACTGACCACACTTTATATTATATGTCAAAACATAAAGAAATTACATTTGCTTGATAAATGGAGGCTGCAGCTTGAAGTGAAAAACAAAACAAACTTACTGTGATTTACGCATTACTGGGTTGTAGAGTAAACTTTTGTATAACTCATTAAAACTTGTTTTCACATGCCCACCAATATTGCCTCCACAATTTTCTCCTCACTACCTCACGAACTCTCGCTCCCTAACTTTCCCAACATGCTCAACATTACAAATGAATTTTACTTGCATATTTATCCTAACATAGGAATTTGACATTAATTACATGACAGAGAAAATATTTACTACCCAACATGGGCGATTTTACATAGTAAATGATTTTCTGAACTTGCAGGTGTTGTGGAGTGTGGGAAACAGTCAGGAAACGAATGTTTTCCCATATCTATTTAATAAACTTCATTAAGTTCCTTAACTTCTATGATGTGTTGCGGAAAGGTCTGCTCTGAACTTCTGTTCTAACTTCTCTCCTTCTGCCTGCAAACAAAATCGAAACCATGTAGTGGTTGACTAGGCAACCAGGCAAGCATGCTGGTTGTCAGTGTGTTTAAGGCGGTGGTTAGCATTAATATTTTCAACACGCCCCCTTAATAAAAACTTCCTCCATTGACAATTCCCAAACAATCTCTGAGACAAACAAAATTTTCACGTGCCAATGGATTTGTGAAAATATCAGCAAACTGTTCCTGTGACCTGCAGTGCTGCAACACAATTTCATCATTGTTAATCAACTCTCCAATAACATGATATTTAGCATCAATATGCTTGGTCCTCTTGTGAAATACCAAATTCTTTGACAATGCAATTGCGGATGAGTTATCGCAGAAAATAATTGTCGCTCCCTCTTGGTCACGGTGAAGATTCCTCAAAATCTGTCTCATCCAAACTTCCCGGCATACTGCTTCTATTGCGGCAACATATTCAGCTTCTATTGTTGACAGTGACACTATTGGCTGCTTCATGGAGGCCCATGAAATGGATCCAGAGTGCAAATGAAAAAAATAGCTCGACGTGCTCTTTCTGTCATCAACACTTCCTGCCCAATCACTTTCGGTGTAGCCAACTAGCCTAAAATCATGTGTTGTGGTGTACAAAATGCCATATTTTTTTGTCCCATTGACATACCTTCGGATTCTTTTCGTTGCTTGCCAATGTGTCTCCTTGGGTGTCTCCATGAACCTTGACACCAAACTCACTGCATACATTATATCCGGCCTAGTTGCAGTTAAATACATCAAGCTACCTATCATGCTTTTGTATAATGTCAGATTGACATTGCTGCTGCAATCTTCTTTGCTCAACTTCAACCCCATGATAGTTGGAGTTGGTGCGGGCTTGTTGTTCTACATTTTAAACCTCTCCAAATGTCTCCTACATACTTTGCTTGAGAGATAAAAATGACTTTTTTTGTTTGCTTTACTTCTATGCCCAAAAAATACCTTAACAACCCCATGTCTGTCAGTTCAAATTCATTCTTCATGACTTTTTTGAAATGAGCGATGACAAAATCATCACCTCCCATAAAAATCAAATAATCTACATATAAGACAATAATGAAAATCCTGCCATCATTCTCTTTGATGTAGAGAGTAGGCTCACCGTCACATTTGTCAAAATGATTTTCCATCAAGTAGACATCTATCTTGTTGTACCATGCACGCGGTGCTTACTTCAACCCATAAATATCTTTCCTCAACCGATACACTTTGTCTTATTGGCCTTCTACCTCATAATCAGGTGGTTGCGCAACATACACTTCCTCTTACAACACTGCATTCAAGAGCACTGACTTTACATCCATTTGATACACTTTCCATTTATGTTGCGCAAAAATCATCACAACTATACACATTGTCTCCATCCTCACGATTAGTGTGAACGTTTCCTCATAATCTCTTCCATGTTGCTACTTGTATACTTTGACAACTAGCCTTGCTTTGTGCCTTTCAATCTTTCCATCGACATTGCTCTTGGTCTTATAGACCCACTTCACTCCAATGACTTGTTTTCCTTGCGGAAGGTTCACTAGTTCCCATGTGTCATTCCTTTCTATTGCTTCCATTTCTTCCTCCATTGTTGCAAAGCCGTTTTTCATCTTTGACCGCACCTTCAAAATGGATTGGGCCATCTACATGATAACAAAGAAAATAATGAATTCCGGCCAACACAGCTATTAAATTCATCTTTCTCATATATTTCATTCAAATTTCTGAATTTTGGTCTTCTTATGCTTGTTGAAGATGGGCTTGATATGTCACTTGGTGTTGCGCTTTGCGACGTGCTTGGAGAAGCACTTGCTTGACTGCGCGACACTGTCCTAATATTTTTTGATGGTGTTCCTTGCTACGTGCTTTATTGTGCTTGAATAAGAGTAGAGGGAGTCACTGTTGAGGAATTACTTGTTGTTGTTAATTCCTCTTTGTCCTCATGTGGTATACATGCTTTCACATTGACTATCTTCTCTAAACTTCCATCCCATGCTTCCTCTTCTATGAACTACACATCTCTGTTGATTATGACTTTCTTTGTTGATGGATTGTAGAGTTTGTATGCCTTTGATTCATCACTGTATCCAACAAATATACATTTCTCCCCCTTTCTATCCAAGTTCTTCCTCAACTCATCCGGGACATGTGCATATTCCACACAACCAAAGACTCTTATGTGAGTGACACTATGCTTTCTTAGACTCCATGCCTCTTCAGGAACTATGTTCTGGATGCTTTTGGTTGGATATCTATTCAAGATATATGCTACACAAGCGACAGCTTCAGCCTAATAATCATCTAGCAGATGCTTTGCCTTCAATATACTCCTTGCCATTTCCATAATGGTTCTATTCTTCCTTTCCTCCACACCATTTTGCTGAGGTGTATATCTTGTTGTAAATTGCTTCCGAATTCCATGTTCCTTGCAGAATTGAAGGAAGTCATTTGAGATGTATTCACCACATTTGTCAGTCTTGAGAACTTTGATGTAGTGTCTGCTTTGCTTCTCAACAAGAGCCTTGAATTGGCGAAAGTGCTCAAACACTTCACTTTTTTACTTTAGGAGATATACCCATGTCTTCCCTGTGTAGTCATCTATGAATGTCAATACATAGTGGCTGCCACCGATTTATGGTGTCTGCATTGGTCCATATAAATCTAAGTGGGTAATCTCCAAAGGTTCCTTTGCCCTTATTGACTATCCTGCTGGAAATGTCTCTCTATGTTTCTTGCCCAAGATACATCCTTCACATACACTGTCTGGTTTTCCTATGAGTGGAAAACCCTTCACCATGCCTTTCCTATGCAGCAAATTCAAACCTCCAAAGTTGAGATGTCCAAATCTCAAATTCCATAACCATTTTTCATCTTTGACCTCTTCTTTATAGTTCACTTGTGTGACAGCTGCATCTTTTCTTCCATTTTCTTGTGAGTTCATTGATAGTTGTGCTTGTGCACCTTCTTCCTTCAAATCTAATCTTAATTTTAGGGGAAACATTCTATTTTTTGTCATCTGAACCTTTGCAATCAGTTTTTTTCTTGGAGGCCTATCCAAATTTGTGCATACATCATTATTTAAAAAGGTATTGTAACCCTTTTGCATGAGTTGTCCAATGCTTATGAGGTTATGTTTCAAACCGGGGACAAAGTAAACATATGAGATGTACTTCTTCTCCCCCTTCTTTGTTAGGATATTAACTCTTCCTTTTCCCATGACAGAGACTTTGTTATTAGTCCCTAATGTCACTTCAAATTTCACACTTTCATCTAGATTGGAAAACATTTCTATGTTCCATGACATGTGGTTGCTACACCCTGAATATAGATACCATATATCACTTTGTTTTTCTTGTGCTACATTACAAGCGTAAAACATGCTATCATGGTTCTAATTTTCTCTTGTGAAATTTACACTTGGTTTGTTACTAATGCCATATTGCTTCTTTCTACATTCATTTCAATAATGACCATGCTTCTTACAATAATGACATTGAACTTGAGATTTATCATACCTCTGACCTTGTGCTTGATTCTGGCTTGGGCTTTGACTTGGATTTTGATTGCTTCACCTTTCACTTGAGCTTGAAGAGCTACTTCTTCCACGTCCATGTGGGCTTCTTCCTCTTCCTCTAGTATATGATCTTGCTTTGCCACGACCTTGACCAAAGGAAAATAGTGTCTTGAAGGAATGCTCCAATGAGGATCTTGTTGTTATATTCAGTTTATGTTCATGAGAAATCAATGGTGCATGAAGCTCATCCACTAAGAACTGTGAGAGATCCTTTGTCTCTTCTATGGCCACAACAATGGCATCAAACCTTTCTAGCAAACTTCTCAAAACTTTCTCAACTATTCTTCTTTCTTCAAGTGTCTCACCATGAGACCTGATTTGAGTAACCAACCCAATTACATGTGTGAAAAACAAGTCTACATTCTTAGACTCTTTCATACAAAGTGTTTCAAAATCTCTTCTCAACATTTGTATTTTTGTTGTCTTGACTTTTGCCATGCCTTGGTAGGCTGTCTGGAGGGTGTCCCATGCTTGCTGGGACTTCGTTGCTGCTGCAACCCTTGGGAAAATCCTTTCATGAACTGCTTGGAAAATATAAAACAGGGCTTTTGAATCCTTCTTCTTGTTGTCCCTTAACAAATATTTTCCGTGTTGAGATAAGGCATTGTATGCTGCTGCATGTGTTGGTTCTTGAAAGCCATTCTCCACCAAATCCCAAATGTCTTGAAACGAGAACAGGGCCTTCATTGTAACAGCCCAATAATCATAATTTTTTCCGTCAAATTGAGGTATCTAAGGATTAGTCAACCTTGTGGTTGATGTTATCATTTCTTAGTATAAATAAAACTTTCTACGTGCTAGTAAATTCACTCCAAAGGAAAAAACGATATGCCCTCAAAATAGTTTTAAATTGCTAGTAAAAGCACTTGTTTTTACACTAACAATATTTAACCCGCATTTGAGGGCATAGAGAGTAAGCTCACTGTCACATTTGTCAAAATGATTTTCCATCAAGTAGGCGTCTCTCCTATTGTACCAAACATCATGTTGAAATGAAAATTTCAATTAACAAAATCACAATGAATCACTTTTACATGAGATTTAATTTAGCAAACAATATGAATATTTCAATATATCGTATGGTATGGTGTGAGCATTGAGGTATATGATAAGATGAATAAACATATGTTATTAGAATTGAGCTAATGACGAATGATTGAGATATAAATAAGGGTGAATAAAGCTTTTTATTAATTTAAACTTTTAATTAAATTAATCACAAAGATATAAATAGTTTTTAATTAATTATTATTTTATACAAAAGTATTGTATTGAAAAAATTCTCCAAAAGAAAATCATTAATAAAATAAAAATTAAATATGTTAAATATATTTATTTAAATTAATAATTATTATGATTAAAGCTCTTCAAATACACAGAATTATAAATTATTATATTTTTAAATAATATTAAAAAAATCAAATATATAGAATCACATTCAAATTTTATAAACAAATAATTGAATAATTATGAATTCATATATTTTAAAATAACGTTTAAAAAGTGAAATATAGAGAATGAAATTGTAATTTTATAAATAAATAATTAAATAATTATAAATTAATATATTCTTACGTAATGTTAAAATGGAAATTATAATTGGAAGAAAATAATATAGATTGTTTTAGTTATTTATTATTTAAATTTATTTAAAAATTCAAAACTATTTATTTATAAAAAATATTTTTCTTATATAAATATAATTAAATTATAATTTTATAAATAAATAATTAAATAATTATGAATCAATATATATTTTAAATAATGTTAAAAAGTCAATTAAAATTAAAAGAAAATAATATAAATTATTTTTAAAAATTCAAAATTATTTATTTATAAGAAAATATTTTCATTATGTATAATTATAATTTGAGTATATTTTAAAATTAATTTTGTTTTACTAAAATCTAGGGTTTTTTTAATTAAAGAAACACATTAATGATCCAAAACGCATAAGCATCTTACAGGTTTTAAAACACATTAATGACCCAAAACGCGTAAACATCTTGCAAGGCCGAACTTCACCTTTATATAAATCACCAATAGATAATTTTATAGAATCTTAAGTAAACCTATAGGAATTTTGCAAACTTGAAGTTCACCGTTAGATGGATTATCAATAAATCATTTTAATTGACATGATTTACCTAAAATAAAATTGATAAATCAACTTGTACATATAATAATGAATTATCATACCCTTTTATTCCTATATTATGATATAATAATGAATTATTATATATTTTTCTCCCTATATCAAATATATAATATTTCAAATATGATTAATAAAAAAAAATCATAAATATTAACCTCTCCATTCACTTCATTCTAATGTGCACATTATTATGCCATATTGTACAGGTGTATGCTTATTTTTTAACAATTTTTTTTTGCTTCAAATAGGGCCAAAACGTTTAGATGCCAATGTAGTTTTGTCTACTCTTTGCAAAAGCCCAATTTTCCAATTTCATGTTTGAAAACAAACATGTCCCCGGGCGATTTTTCTGAGTCTTGTTTTCTCTGCCATTGACATACATGTCAGGAAAAACGTGATGAAGTGTTTTATATTGGATTTGTCTACCTGAAAATTGTACTCACATTTTCTTATTAGTCACTGGCACATTCCGAATAAAGCATGCAAGGAAGGAAGACATTTTATTTACGGTAAAGTCTTGACAATTTGAACCGATCCTCCAGTATTTTTATACTTTTATTTTTAAGATCATCATAACATCATTTCAGCATCTTTGATCATCCATTTCTGTCTTCATTTGCAGGTCCCAAATATTCATTGTACAACGACTTGGGAATCATGGAATCCATCGCATACAACAGAAGGGATTGCGCTGTCGTTCATTCACTTGCGTTCTGTGCCTGGGAGTATACTGGGACATCGATCCTCGAACTGTGTGCCCTATGTTTCTCTAAAAAAAAATGATCAGTTTACAAACTACCACCTGTACACGTGAGAGGTCACCTATCAGTGCAATTAGAGTACAGAGTAGATTGGAGAGGTAACCGAGCTTTTCTGCGGTTGTATCTAAAACTGCGAGTTATGATCAGTTTGATAGAATTAATTAACTTTAATTATATTATAGATTTTAGAAATATTTTGAAATCTAATCTTCCTAGTTATATATATAAATATAAATGACGACTAACATTCCTAGTTATGTTTGCACTCACTCATGCAAACAAATAACTAAAATATATATAAATTATAACTAATAAGTTCTCCTCTATGGTTTACCTACACGCAAACAAACAAGTAGTAATTATATATATATATATAAATTAACAACTAATAATTACTCCTCTATGCTTTACCTACGGTGACATTTAGGAGAAGTGAGGTGAATAATGTGAAAGAGTGATGGAGGTTGGCACAACTCACATGGAGAAATAACAAACTGTCAAAAGGCTCAACGTTCGACTGCCTTCACAACAACCCTCACAACGGCCTCACGTTGCTTTTCCTTGCCACGATAGAGTACAAGTAGTCATTGTCATTTGGGATAGTAAGATTGCCTTGTGTCCATAGAGTACAGGTAGTCATTGCCAAATAGGATAGTAATCCACAGCATGAAAGGATGGTTGCAAAGTTTGCTTGACCTATGAGTTATTAAAGGCTTCGAATTTGACATTTTCTAAAACGTTTTTTGGAAGGAGGTTGATTGTGTAAGACACACGAACTGGAAATCAAATCAAATGTATATTAATCGATCTCAAAGAATTATGTACATGATGTACATACAAATATAGATACGAAACAATTGAATTAGTTCTTGAGTTCTTTTGGACTTCAATAACAACCGAAACTAACAATATCATTAACCTTGAGGATTAGTTGTCTAACATTCCCCCTTTAATCTGAAGGGATGCACCAAATTCCAAGAATGAGAGTTCAAAATGGGAAAATGCATCTCATCCAAGAACTAAATGTCTCTCAAGAACTTGTTTCTAAGGATGACCACAAACCAATACGGGAGAGCCGAGGGTCTCAACCAACACCAACTCTAGAACCTTCATAGAAGTTCTCAGAACAACAAAAAATGTAGTTTTAGGGTGATCACAAACTTTGGAAATATCACAATAGTTACTCGAACAATTCCAAATATAGAAGTGATCAATCAACACAATCAACTCAACTTTGACTCAGGCTCACTTGACATCTCGAGCTCGAACCTATAGCAGACCATCAACAATTCCCCCCTTGTCGAATACAGGATGAGAAGTATTCTTCGTCACTGCAAGTCCGGTCATCACTCTCAAACATATTATTTGATATGACCCATAAATCTTCTTGGATGTTTTCGTCCAATCTCAAGAAGCAATCTATCCAAAATTTAGCTTCTTTCTTAGAGTAGCATTCGTTTTGGAACATCTATTTGTATGATGATTTCACTTTTCACAATGCCCGCACAAGTAAAGATCAAAACACCAATCTTTCACATGTCCAACTCTGTTACACTATTGGCATCTATCAACCTATTTTGGAACAACACCATCCAGAAATATATCGCTTCGGAATTGTATCGGTTTAGAAAAATCTAGAATGTGTAAAGATACATCCAGAATATCCTTGTTGTAGCCCAAACCAGTTCTGTGTTTATTGTTAGTAATCTATTCTGACGGTTTTATAAAATTTTTGGTAACAAAATGCTTCACATTTGTATGCAAATGACTCTCACATAAATTTCCCTGAACACGACTTTCCGTTGCACCCAAAATTTGCTCCTGAAATGTCTTTAAAAAAATCATTAAACATTGACTGTTGATGGGAATCAAAATCAAAAAGAAATTTGAGAACAAAAACAAGTTTAGAATCACAAAGGCTTGGAATTTGACATTTTCTAAAACGTTTTTTGAAAATGAGGTTGATTGTGTAAGACACACGAACTGGAAATCAAATCAAATGTATATTAATCGATCTCAAATAATTATGTACATGATGTACATACAAATACAGAGACGAAACAATTGAATTAGTTCTCGGGTTTTTTTGGACTTCAATAACAACCCAAACTAACAATATCATTAACCTTGAGGATTAGTTGTCTAACATTCCCCTTTAATCTGAAGGGATGCACCAAATTCCAAGAATGAGATTTCAAAATGGAAAAATGCATCTCATCCAAGAACTAAATGTCTCTCAAGAAATTGTTTCTAAGGATTACCACAAACCAATATGGGAGAACTGAGGGTCTCAACCAACACCAACTCTAGAACCTTCACAGAAGTTCTCCGAACAACAAAAAATGTGGTTTTAGGGTGATCACAAACTTTGGAGCTATCACAATAGTTACTCGAACAATTCCAAATATAGAAGTGCTCAATCAACACAATCAACTCAACTTTGACTCAGGCTCACTTGACATCTCGAGCTTGAACCTGTAATAGACCATCAACAATTCCCCCCTTGTCGAATACAGGATGAGAAGTATTCTTCATCACTGCAAGTCCGGTCATCACTCTCAAACATATTATTTGATATGACCCGTAAATCTTCTTGGATGTTTTCGTCCAATCTCAAGAAGGAATCTATCCAAAATTTAGCTTCTTTCTTGGAGTAGCCTTCGTTTTGGAACGTCTATTTGTATGATGATTTCAGTTTTCATAATGCCCACACAAGTAAAGATCAAAACACCAATCTTTCACATGTCCAACTCTGTTACACTATTGGCATCTATCAACCTATTTTGGAACAACACCATCCAGAAATATATCGCTTCGGAATTGTATCGGTTTAGAAAAATCTGGAATGTGTAAAGATACATTCAGAATATCCTTGTTGTAGCCCAAACCAGTTCTGTGTTAATTGTTAGTAATTTATTCCCACATTTTTATATAATTTTTGGTAACGAAATGCTTCACATTTGTATGAAAATGACTCTCGCATACATTTTCCTGAACATGACTTTCTGTTGAACCAAAATTTGCTCCTAAAATGCCTTTAAAAAAATCATTAAACATTGACTATTGATGGGAATCAAAATCAAAAAGAAATTTGAGAACAAAAAAAAGTTTAGAATCACAACGCTTTTGTTGAAGTTCATCTCTCTTGAATTGACATTTGAATTGCAAAAACTCTATCTTCTCTTGTGCATTTGGCAAACAACTTCTAATATGAGACATGGTTTCTTTGTTGATTTGGACACTATTATGAATAGTCGACGACATAAAATTGTTCAAAAACTTCGACCATTTTCTCCGGGTGTCGGCTACCAGCAAAAATGCACACAATGCAAATGAATTTACAATGATTTAACCCAGTGTCGATTTCAACCAATCATGCACCCACTAACGATACAAATTCAAATAAAGGATGAATAACACCTTGTACAATATTCAAAAAGTTAAGATGGAGGAAAGTGAGAATAAACACCCTTATACAAAGTAGAAAAAAAAATTATTTTCCACAGCTGTCACTCTCTTCAACTAATTGTCCAACTAAAATATGCCACCAAAAATTATTTACTTCTCAAAAATAACTCTCTGTGGCCAAAATATCACGTCTAGGTAAAGCAACAATCAATCTCCACTGAGTAACGAAATTATCTCACAGAAATATCTTGTTTATTGGTCATACTCAATGTTTTTGTTTATTGGTCAAACTCAATATTTTATCACACTTGTTCAATAATTGAATTATTTATGCACTTTTACCTTTAACTATAAATGAGAATAAATTTATCCATAATTACTTCATTCTTTCAATCAGTGTTCCTCCCTAAATTAAGGCACAAACTGTATCCTTCCAAAATTAACTTCTATTTTTGTTTTGTCAAAAGAAAAAATCAAAAATCAAGCACAAGGATTTGAACTTGTGAACTTGTAATCTTTAAAATGCCAAATTATACCAAATTAGCATTCCTCACCACAACCCCTTTCCCCTTTTGGTTTTATACTCATAAATTGTATAGTTTGAACTTATCCGAATAAAAATGAAAGCCTCAAGAAGACCAACATCATTACATCTCAAGATTATTGACTTCCTCCATCAATTTTTTACCTTTCTTCCCTGCAGAAAACTATGTGGTCAAGTGGACTTACCTCATTACGATTCAGATACTAATAGAGTTGTTTTTAAATAGCAGTACAAGTTCATGCTTCATGTTTTCTGATACATCAAGACTATTCTGGAGACTCTTCGAGCTCCACACCTTCCCTTGCAAGCATAAAAAATCAGACACAACACAAATCCAAATAAAATCTTCGCATGGTAACCAAAGTTTAACCCATCCGCTCGCAGTTCAAAAATGTAGAAAAAGCCCTAAATTAATCTTCCTTTAAGCATTTTATGCACAAATCTGACCTCAGAACTTTAAAAAAAATTTAAAAAAACTCAAATCTTTCGCTTTTGTGGACAAGAACTCCAAAACATCAATAATATAGGAATATTATGGCGATTATTCTCTATAATTCTTTACCGGAATCCGAATATTGAGGTGAGACTTGCAATAGGATTTCTTGGTCGCCTTCCTTCAGCATCTCCTTCTTCTTCCTCCACCGTTGCTTCTCCCAATGTCGTTTCATCGAATGTTAAAAGTCAACAAAATAAAAGCATAGAAAGCGCCAGGAAAAATGATAATTATCAGTGCATGTGCCTATGCATATGGGGTCTCTGAGTGTGAACACGAACAATTGGCTTCAGGGGGTTCCTTATTCACTTAGAATCCATATGTCATGCCCGCCTCATAAACTAAAATTCATTTTCATTTGCCAAGAAAGAATGCCTTGAGGTTCATTTTCTTGCTCTCTGCTTCTAATGAACGGAGTATTTCTAATTCAATTATTTCATTCAAGTTATAAATTCGTTAGTGAAATGTACAAAAATAAAAGATATCAACATTCAAGTTATAAATTTGGTCGGTGTAAAGTGACCAGAATAATAATGATCAAAGGCGGGTTATGAATTTGACAGCTGACCTACAAGAATAAAAATGATCAAAAGTTTTTGACACTAGCTTTAATAATATTTCATAAAATGTGACATGAATTTGACGGCTGATCTCTGACAAGAATAAAAATGATCAAAAGATTTTGACGTTAGCTTTAATAATCTTTCATAAATGTGGCCACAATAAAAGTTGTCAACACTCAAGTTATAAATTAGGTCAATGTAAAGTGACCAGAATAAAAATGATCAAAGGTGAGTTATGAATTTGACAGCTCACCTCTCACAAGAATATAAATGATCAAAAGCTTTTGACACTATCTTTAATAATCTTTCATTATATTTTGTAGATTTAGTAATTACCATGCGTAACTACGTTCTCTTGAAAAGATTGTTGGTATAATTGGTTATAAACTCAAGAGACGCCACATGAATAAGTGATGCTAGCTTTAATACTTTTTTCATAAATTTTTACGTATTTAGTAAATAGTATGGGTAACCCCCTTCCTCTTGTAAGGTATGTTGGTTGAATTGTGATGGCCCTATTGGTTAAAAATTAAAATGTGATCGGTAAAATGGATTCAATCTCTTGAAAATCTTGCAAACACACATAAAATAAAATAGGTTAAACATTCAATTCCAACAAATATTTAATTACGCCGTAAGGCATTCCCTCTGAAATAAACTTTTCTCTCTACCTACGTGTCATTACTTTGAACCATTAGATGATATGTTAGATGATTGAGCCATGTTGAGTCATTCGATTATGCTGAGGTAGTTGCAACTCTCTAATGCCCTGAGCAGTGAAAATTTCTAGAGACACAGAAATAGCCTACGGATGTTACCAGCCAGAGCACATCAACCAGCAGGGTTGCCGAGCTCGAGGGGAGCTATTCGGATACCGAATGTCTCTGTGGTACAAACATTTTGCACAGAAGAGGCTCCCGCGCGAATATCCACTGCTCCAAGCCCATTTCTGATAAATGGCTCAAGATTTGTATGACTACTTTTATGATCTCCATCCAAAATATATCGAGAAAATAATGAAGATCCATGATGAAATTTATGGTATTTTCTGGATCATTCTCTATTTTCTTCTCGGCCTCATCTACTAGGAGAGTAGCTGTTTGACATTCCTGCCATCTTCCTTGCTCTTTCTCATGATCTTTTCCTATTTCTTTCTTAAATTTTTCATGCTTTATATCTTCTTGTACTTCTCTCATGTCTTACTTTGTCAGAGATGCTCTATGCACGACCTTGGCATACTCTGTTCATGTAACGTTTTGCAGCATTTCCTTTGCATACTCTATTCATGTAACTTTTTACAGCATGGCCCTTGCATACTCTGCTCATGTAACTTTTTACAGTCTTGCTCATCATCTTACGTTATCAGTGGACCCTAATAACAGGTGCATTTCCTTACCTGGGAATTTGCATCTCACACATCTTTTGTGCTACTTCATTGTTTTTCCAGTCATTAGTTATGTAGGAATCTTGTTCTAAGTTCATTCATTTAGTGAAACGAAGCTTATTAACTTTGCTGTAACATGCATAGAAAAAGCTCACCAATGTAAAGTCCAGAAAATGGGGCCTATGGAAAATCTGTGGTGACCATGAATCCGAGGGGAGAAATGAAGGAAGTTTCCATAAGAGGGTAAATTCAAGCGGGGAGACATCTGAAGTTATATCTGGTGCTGCAGAGGCTTATAATGTTGCAGTGGCCACTATTTTTAGGGCTCCTCCTAAAAACTTCAAGGTTGTCACAGAAGAATGGGCCGCCATTCGCATATAGACTGCTTTTCGAGGACTTTTGGTAACCATTCTTCATGCACAAGCCTCTATAGATTGTATGTTTGGTTGTTTTGGGAGATGATCGCTTTCAATCCATTGGCTTTAGTTTTGGTTTTACAGGCCAAGAGGGCACTGTGAGCGCTGAAAGGGTTCGTGAGATTACAAGCATTGTTTCGAGGTCATCAGGTAAGGAAACAAGCAGCAGTTACCTTGAGGTGCATGTAAGCACTTGTTAGAGTTCAGGCCCGTGTAAGAGCTCGCCGTGTTCAGATGTCGACTGAAGGATTAGCTGTGCAAAAAATGATTACTGAACATTGAATTCGCCAAAACAAATTGCGCGAATCTGAGGTATTTCAACACTCTAGCCACTATGTTTTAGTAGCTTACTTTACCCACATAATAGGTCGGAGTGCCGAATCCTGTGAGTGTCGGATTACCATATGTGAACTATAGTTTAAGATATAAACGAAACAACAAGCAAATCCTAATCATCATCGTGTTTACTCTTATCATGAAAATTTCCTACACAAACGCTTTAGGCCCCTATTCTGATTTGTGCTCAGACACCAAACCAGGACTAGTCATGAAGAAAAGTAGCTACCCTTTGTGTAGACTTTTCCTGGCCATATTGCTTTTCACAACCCTTGTGCAGTGGACTAGATCATATGTCATATAGATACTTCTTTATCATAGGTCTAAAACGATCTCGGTTTTTCTTTCCAGTTGCTTTCCCTTTGTTTCTAGATATCCTAAATTTCAGTTTTTGACAATCCCATCACTCATACTACAATAGTAATATCTGTGTGATGTGGAATTTCCGAAACAATTTTGATAACCTAAAAGTATTTAATGTTTTAACTTGCAAAAAATTGGCTCTGTTATCCATTTTGTTTTAGAAGTGCATTGACTGTTTCACAAGGGGTGGTGTGATAGTCAAAGAACACTGAAAAAGTTCGTGAAAAACTACAGATGAGACAAGAGGGTGCAATCAAACGTGAGAGAGAAATTGCTTATGCTCTCTCCCATCAGGTACATAACTATGTTCAATGCAGAAAAGTCACTTGAAAATTCATTTGTATAAGCCCTTGATTGAACACTCTGTTTCTAGCAAATTTTAAATGTTGTGGTAGAATCCTCTACACAAGACCTTAGATGTAAATGCCAGGTTGAAATTTTGAAATTTTTATACTAGTAACTTTTATGGGTGTTGAATCTGTTTTCAACAATGGTTCAGAGAGTTCAGCAGGCTTTCTGTTTCCAAATTTGAGATTAAATTTTAATATTACTGATACTGGGGTCTGTTTTTGGGATTTTTACAGTCTCTTATTCAGCTGGAAAATGTAAAATGTGTGGCTTCTTTTACAATAGTGAACTCTATGCCAATATTAAATTTTGATGGAAATAAGTGTGAACAGGGGTCGACAGATGAAATGGAGTAAGGGTTTATCTATTATCAGGTTCTCATGTCTTGTATTTAGGATATAATGTTTATCATTTTTCTTAACAACCTAAGGAGATGATTTATTTTCTGTGATTTTGATAATCTATGTTTGGGACGTTGTGTAGGAAATGTGAAATATGCCAGTTTCAATATGAATTTGGTGACCAGATCATCTCCTTAACATGCACCCACAATTTCCATAACCACTGTGGGGCAGAGTGGTTGCTAAATCACTCTAAGCTATGCCCCATATGTAAGCATGACGTTATGGACCAGAAACCTGTGGATACTGAATTTGGTCCCTTAGCTTTTGCAACTAAAAATGGCAGAGAAAAGAAACACTGTATAGTTCCCTTTTTGTATAGAATTTAGTGCTTGATTTGTAAATATTACTGCAGTGGTCTTTCTTCGTTAAAAACAAATTAATGGCCACAACTGTGTAAACAGATGTAATATTAAGGAGAAATATTGTTGTAAAGTGTAGAACTGCCATCGCATATATTCAAAATTAACAAATCTATTCTCATCAAAATATGCCTCCTTCTTGCCAAACATCAACTTAAAAATATCAATACTTAAGAATCCGAGCATTGCCAGAAGATACCTTATTTCTATGTTTTTTGGGCAGATTTGAAGTACATGGTTTGTTGAACATGTTGTATGCTTAATGCCCCACCTATCTCTTAGGGCAATAAGTTGTATGCTCATGTTTCAGGAGGGGCGGTGTGGTAGTCAAGGAAACCTTGAAGAAGTTCGTGGAAAACTGCAAATGAGACAAGAGGGTGCAAACAAATGTGAGAGAGAAATTGCTTATGCTCTCTCCCATCAGGTACATAACTATGTTCAATGCAGAAAAGTCACTTGAAAATTCATTTGTATAAGTCCTTGATTGAACACTCTATTTCTAGCAGATTTTAAATGCTGTGGTAGAATCCTCTGCACAAGACCTTAGATGCTTCCACGCTCTTTCTCATGATCTTTTCCATTCAAATCAGCTGAGAAATGAAAATTGTGATGATTTTGACCTTGAAATGGCATTATGTAAGCTACTTCCCTGGGGTTGAATTGTTGCAAGCATGTTTCATATAATAATGGATTCTCATGATTTAACATTTCCATCCTGTTAGCATTCATTAGCTGACACATTTCTTAAAGCTTGTTTTCTTTTATTGAATACCAAATTATTAGGTAGAACTATGACCAATTTAATCATTGCATGTTTCAAACCTTTCATTACCATTGGCAGATCCTCCTCCATATTCACGGGGCATTGAATATAGTAACCAAGGCACTATTGACATGTCATATGAGGTATGCCTCTAATAACTAGATATTTGCCTGAAAGGAGATATATTAGTCTTCAGATTTCGTTATCATTTGTCTTCCCCTTATTCTTGTTCTGGTAATATTTACATATTTCTAAGATTCAAGTCTCTGCACTTTGCAAGACGAAAAATGTATTATGTTGTACTATGCATGTTATTGTTAATAATTATTGGTGCAAATAAATTTTCATCGCATTAGTGGAGTAATCACTCGGGCTCTTAGGGGATTGAAGAGATTTCCCCCTTGTGGAACAAATATAAGCATGAATATATCTTTGTGTGGACCTCCTAAGGTACAGTGCGAATATGGGTTGCCTAATAAGCATGGAATTGCATATGAGGCTTGAGCCATGAGCTTTGCTAGCTAAAAATCAAAATCAAAATTTCTTTCAAATGGCGACCAATTCTGTTCGTTACTAGTGTGTTTCCTAAGTCCTCAAGGGAGGAAGGGCAACAAATGAACTTCTTTCTAAAGAACTAACAAAAGGTTTGATGCATCAGTGCTTCTACAGGGGATGTCCAAACATTCCTGTCAGCTCTGTCATGTTCAAGAGTTTTCTGACAGAGGTACAGGTAGTTCTATTTTGTGTTAGGCATGTACCATATTCTATTAGCTGATTCAGTATCCGTTGAATAGAAGATCCATGTGTCTTATTCGCTTCATTGTGTTTCATACATCTTTCGAATGCGAGAGTGGAAGGCTTCATTATGAGGGCTTGGTGTGCATTACACGTATTTAATTCTTTTTCCAATTCGAGTACATAACAAAGCAAGTCCACATGCCTAAGTGGATAGCCACAAAGTTACAAAAATTTGTGCATGACTTTATAACGTTAAGTGGATTTGGCTTCATTGGGTTTTTAATTCTGAGAACCTTAGCATTGATTCTTGAATTGAAAAGATGCCAGGTCTGATGTCAGGTTCAATCACGGTGATCCATATTAGGTAATTCTTGTTGAGGGACATAAGTTTATATTTTGCATTTTTTGGGCAGATTTGAAGTACATGGTTTGTTGAACATGTTGTATGCTCAATGCCCCACCTATCTTTTTGGAGAATAAGTTGTATGCTCATGTTTTAGGAGGGGTGGTGTGATAGTCAAGGAACCCTTGAAGAAGTTCGTGCAAAACTGCAAATGAGACAAGAGGGTGCAATCAAACGTGAGAGAGAAATTGCTTATGCTCTCTCCCATCACGTACATAACTATGTTCAATGCAGAAAATTCACTTGAAAATTCATTTGTATAAGTCCTTTATTGAACACTCTATTTCTGGCAGATTTTAAATGTTGTGGTAGAATCCTCTGCACAAGACCATAGATGTAGATGCCAGGTTGACATTTTGAAATTTATATTCTAGTAACTTTTATGGGTGTTGAATCTGTTTTCAGCAATGGAGAAGCAATTCGAAAACACACATGAATTATGCTAGAATTGAGCTAGACAAAAATAGTTAGGGTTGGAGCTGGTTATAATGTTGGATGGCCGCAAAGCCTTGCGAGAATGGAATCATGGGACAAGACCAAATGGATGCTTGTGAAATTCAGTCTCTCAAAAGCTATGATGATGCTGGAGAGAATCTGCGGAGATCCCATGAACCAGGCAAAGTTAAAGTTCGCAGAAAAAATATTAGTGTTCGTGTTGCTACAAAACCACCTTCAAGGGTTTCCAGTCATCCTATTGGTAGATCATCTTCAAAGCCTAGCTATGATATCTAATCTGATGAGAGCTCAACAATCTCAAGGGGATCATTTACTCCAAAATCTGGAAATACTCTGCAGACTTCAGATGAGAGTGTGGGAAGGCCTAATTACATGAACTCTATAGAGTTTGCAAAGGCTAAAATACGCTCGTCCAGTGCTCCAAAGATAATACCCTCATATGATGATCTTCAATTGCAGAAGAAAGTTTCTTCATATAACGCTGAAATGAAGAGCACAGGCTCTTCAGATTCTTCTCTGCATGCTTGCAAATTGATTCCACCTATGTTGAGATCTTACAAATCATCTACCAAGATTGGAGAGATTTCTTCCTGTTCTTATGGAGAGTCCCGAAAACCCTTTTATCAATGCTAAGTTTCAGAGTTCTATCATATCACTACTAGTGGCTGAAGGTTGAAAACTCTGCTGTGAATGGCTTGAGCTACAGTGACCAGCATTTCATGTGCATTATTCTGTATGTTTGAACAAAAGTTCAACTTGGCTGCATAGGTTAAGATTTCAGCTTCAAGTTGAACTGTGTCAGATGCTCTTTAGGAGTGGAGAGTAAAATTTTGAGTTCAATTTTAAATAGTTTTTACTTAATAACTCAAAAGAAGACATGAAATATTTTCATTTGTTTGGTTGGGCCAACATGAAACATCTCTTTGTGGTTGCACAAAGAGGGATCAAAATGTTGGTGCTAGAATCTAGGCCCCATTACTCACTGTATAATGTTGTTTCTCAAGGTTTTCCTCTGCCACTTAAAGTCCACTAGGGTAGTCTTACATGTGTTTAGTTCTTTTTATGATGGAGAGAAGCCCATTTTGAAATCACACAACTTCCCTTCTATGCTATTATATCTTATGCATTGTATAAAATTTTGACTTCTTTTTTCTATACTATTATTTCTTATGTGATTGCCTTACGGTGTTTCCTTTGCAACATGTGTTGCAAATGCTAGTTTATTTAAAATTAACCATTAATAAAAAGGTCAAAATATAAAATGATGATACTTAAATGGTATACAAATAAGAAGTTAATTTTTCAATTACTTTATAATACAAAGACATTATTATTATTTATTATTATTATTACTAAAACAATATATAATATGTAAATTCTTGACATTGAAATTATCCTCATATTTTATTTATGATTATATTGCAAATTTTTTTCTATTAATATATTTTTAAAAAATATATAAATTTTTACTTTTAATTATTTTTTCCTGGAAATATTTTATTGTTATATATATATATATATATATATATATATATATATATATATAGGGATATTAAAGTGGTTTATTTACCTATCTCATTGAAATATGAAAATAAAATAGTATTATCTTTGTCTCCTTTTTTTTAATTACTTTAAATGAATTTTAAAAGTAACCATCTTTATTTTTCAATTTAAAGAATATTTTATTTTTATTTTGAAAAGAACACTACGAAGCGAATTACACATCGGCTATTGAATCCCTCCCTAAAACATGGGAAAATTTAAATATTAAATTAACTATATTTTTAATATATTTAAATGTAAATAGAAGAAATTTATAAGAAATTAGAAATTGTTTTGTTAATACTTAATGGGATAGATTTGTTTATTTTGGAATAGAACTTTTAGAATTTTAATTTAATCATTAATAATTGTTAAGTGGATAATAGCATTTAGCCTCCACAAAATATTTTAGAATATTCATAGTAATATACACAAATTAGAGGTTGAGATTTATCTACAAAATAGTTGTGTTATTTTATCTCTTTAACTAAATTGATTATTTAGAAAAATGTCATATGAAGTGTCATATGCAGTGATTTATTGTTTTTGGGGTAGGTATTGTAACAAATTCTATTTACAATTTCAATTTCAAAATCTCCATTGTAAATTGGAGAGTAGGTCTCCATGGTTAGTTCCATGTTTTTTTAAATGTATATATGTTTAACTTATATATTAATTCTTTTAATAATAATGATGATCATATTGTTATTATTTATTTAGTTTTTTAAGATTTTTTTAATTATTTTTAATTTTAAGAACCTAAGACATATCATGAAATCTTTTATGTTTATGATGGATTAATATCTATCTTCATTTATCATCCATTTAATTTATATAGCTGCATTAAGATTTATGCGATAATGAAATAAATTTTCTAAAACATAGATTAAATTATGTAGAATTTTGGGTGAAGTTGTCATTTTAAATATTTAAAAATTGTTTTCAAATAAATATATAAATTATATAATACCATTTCCAATTTATAATTCTAATAAATATCTATAATATTTTAAATAATCGAAATTGATAATCCATACAACGTTTTAAATAATTAAAATTGATAAAAGAAAATTTCAAAAAGTCAAAACATTAATAAATAGACTATAACCCTATCTTCTACCAAATTGTCAATTTATATTATTTAATTACAACTTATGCCCAGCATATTTCTTTCTTCATTTTAACCATTCCATTTTGTCTTACTGTTAACTGATAAATGACTCTCGTAATAATTTTTTTAATAAATTATTGCAATGCTTGTAAAAGTAGAATGAGTAGTAATACTTTACACTTTAATTTCGATATTTTCATGTAAAACAATTGTGAAATCACATTGGCTTGGCATATCCCACTACCTTCCATCTGTAAGTGTTGGTTGTGATCTACTCGTTGAAATAGAACGATGTTAAAATAATGAAAACCAAATTTATGACAGTGGAGAGCACAATTCAAAATATAAAAGAATAAAAGAGAAGAAAGAAAATGAAAATTTACTTCAATTTGGCATCAAAATGAAATGACAAAAAAACCGAGAAATCATTGAAATCTCACTATTTCATCTCACTAGCGGATGAGATGCCAAATGCCACACCTGCACGTGTTTACTAATTGGTATTCGTCACATCCAGGCACTTCGATTTTCCTATATTTGTCATAATTCTCGGAGCTATTCCCTCCTCTCAAGGCCCGTAATGGTTCTACTGCTTGTGTTTCTAGCTGAAAGATTGGGCAGAGCACACGATGCTCTGATACCAATTGAAGGTTTAGAGTAAACAAAAAAAGAACAAACAAAATAAGAATATAAGAACACAGATACAATTGTTCAACAACAGAAAACCAAACATTAATTTACAGAAGGCCAAGCATCTACAACTGTGGACAATTCACACTCTATACATTCGGAATATGCCTTATCTTCATTTATACAAAAACTAAGTCACTTTTTTCCCTTTTCGACGTTAAACAAGTTGAGGTAGTGATGGCTCTTCGAAACTCAACAAGTATGGCGGTGGGGCTCTTCAAGTCTGAGTAGGTCATGACGGTGATGGTGAGGCGATGTGGAGTGTAGCTGTGGCGATGTGTTGTCAGGAGTAATTATTTCCAACGCTCCCCCTTAATTACGACTGACAACGTAACCATGACTTAACAAAACTTAAACATGCCCGCTGGTCTAAGTCTTAGTTAGGCTTATAATGATTCAAAACTTTGACATCAACTCGTGTGTTGGATTTCTTTTTACTTTTCTTCAAGATCCTGTATCCTCTGAATTGCTTCATCTTTTTCTTTTTGCCATAGGTTCCAAATTTCAGTTTCATCATTTGTTGTCACAGCGCTACCAAAACATAAAAAATCATTTAAGGGTGTCCATGGATTTCCTTTACCTCTTCAAAAATCTGTTCGTATGTGGACTACTACCACATGTCATCTTCTATAGTTTGTTCTTCATCATCAATATTCTGATTTTCATTTTGATGCATCATAAGTTCATAATCAAATTTAATCTCTTCAGGGCTCCAATAAATGAAAATTTCATTTTCATTTTCAATATCATCCATACTGTCTTCAATATTCATAGCTCCAACTTCTATGTAGGCATCATCAAGACGTGGTTTTTCAAGCCATGCTTCAATGAACTTTAATTCTTCTTCATAATCATTATGTGTACATGCACACTAGAAATCAATGTTAGAATTAAAAAAGTTTACAGAACCAATTTGGTTTTGTTCCTTCTCTAGATTTTCCCCTGTCTTTATTTTCTCTTTGTGGGCTTCCTTCTTTGTCTCTGACTCTATTTGTACCTCTATCTCTCTCTCTCTCTCTCTCTCTCTCTCTCTCTCTTCCAGTTTCCTGTCAGACGCAAGTGGGATTATCTCACCAAATAACAGTGTATCAATAAGATGTTTATGTTGCATCATCTGTGATCGCCCATCACGAGTTAATTGTTCTTCATCAAATTTAACATCAGCAATTTCAATTGTTGGATCTACTAAATGAGATGCTTCTCCATTGGCAACATTATCTATACCAAAATCAGCGTCTGCTGATAACACACCATCAACATTGTGATCCACTTTCAAGTGAGATTCACAAAATCCTTCATCTCTTTTTACATTCACTACTACATATCCATCTTCATTCTCATCTTCAAACACTGCCACAACAGGCTGAACAACACTCCTTTCTTCAACTCAAGCACTGTTGCAATAGGTTGAACAACTCTACTTTCTTCAACTTGATTATTCGCCCTTGCACCAAATTCTGCTTCAAGGATCTTCCATGCTTCCTTGAAAGTTGTAGCTTCTGCTACCATGCACAAAAACTTCTCGTCCAATCCTTGTTTTATAAAATCTAATGCTAAATCATCACATACATCATCATATGGGTTATTAGACCAGTGTTCAATTAATTCTTTAGCTCGTAGAAAAGTAAACATTCTAATAACCCACAAATCAAAATATTTACCAGTAAACATAGGTGGTGGTAGCAAATCAAAGCCACACCAATCACCTTCGATTTCTTCTTTGTGTTCTGCTAGAATTCTTAATTCCTCGGCTCTAGCCTGAACTTCTCTAAATAAGGCAACAATCTTTTCCTTTTCTTTTCGATTCGTTTTCTTCATCTGCCTCAGTCGTGATTTGCGACCCATGGTTGTTGCATTTCCTATGTCTTATAGATGTTTTCATGATTGAATGAGGATATCTTCCATATCGCCCCTCGGGAAAAATATGATTTTTAATATGCGCCTTGTAAGGCACAATATTCTTCCAAAACATTATGATACTTACAAAACAAAAATTTGCATAGAAAGTAAACTTTTTCAAAGCAAGTTATTTCCATTTTTTTTTTAATATAATAAAAATCAACTCAATCTCTTAATTTTTTTTTTATTTGAATCCCTTTTATTAACCTTCATAACCCACACTAAAACCATAAAACATACTTCATATCGTACCATAAGACTTTTATAACCTATCTTACTGAGGTGACTTTAATATTTTAACACCTGAACAAAACTCCTTTCCAAATATATGCATGAACACTTACGAATACCTTTGAGACTTTCAACATTCCTTTTTTAATTTATGGCTAATTCAGTATTTATGTTTTTGACTTTGTTCTGTGGAACTTTCAGCTGACCTTTCATACTCAATTTACGCCTCTTTTAATTTAGACAAACATACCTTACCTCTTTTTATTTTACGGACAAAGACTTTCAATCGTAGGTTGAATCTTCAATGCAACATCGTAGACATTCAACCACACAAAACCTGTGAAACTTGTTTTCTTTAGACTCGTGCAGCACAACCAAAAACTGTAAACAACTGGCCGCAATGGTTGTGGCCTCTTCCTCTGGTTATGGCGGCTCACAAACTTATAACTCATTGCCACAACGACCACTCTGCATTCTTTGAAACAACGATGATGGCTATTCAATCCCCTCCGAACAACGAAAATATCTTTGGCTTCTTCATCTACTCACTCCTCTAATCTTCAAGTTGGAAGCTCCACAAAACACACAGTTTACGACTTCTCCTTCAAAACAGACAGGTTTTGAAACCCTTTTTGAAACACTCAACAAACTCTATTAGATATTAAATGAACTCGAACTTGGCTAAGGTGACTTAGAAACCCACTCCATGTAAAGAAATTACCAATTGCTTGTACCTTAGCCACTTCACACCACAATACTTTATGGTGTTCTCACACAGTCACTGCAACTCAAACCCACGGGAAACCAACCTCAATGGTCATTGTATCACGTGTTGGCTCATGCGCACAGGTCGCTCATTCCTTAGTTTCTACTTCAGGATAGCTGGCACTTGCTTATATTCCAACCACACCTTGACTTCACTACAACTCTACTAGGGGTGGCTTTATCTTCAGATAATATTCTCTTCACAATAGGAATGGGGTTGCGAACTCAATGTGGATGGTGGTTGTTCACATAGTAATGACCATCTGTCTCTGCAAATGATTCCTTGAACAATTCCTTGCTCATGTGGCTCTGATACCAGATGTTCAAACTTGGTGTGGATGGTGGTTGTTCACATAGTAATGACCATCTATCTCTGCAAATTATTCCTTCAAAAATTCCTTGCTCGTGTGGCTCCAATACTAGATGAAAGATTTGGCAGAGAACACAACGCTTTGACACCAATTGAAGCTTTAGAGTAAACAGCAGAAACACAAACACAACAAGGATATAACAACACAGCTACGACTGCTCAATAACACAAAGCCAAACATTAATTTACAGAACTTCAAGCAACTATACCTACGTACAATTCACACTCTATGCATCTGGACTATCCATCGTCTTCATTTACACAAAAACTAACTAGGTTATTTGCATTGTCGACGTTAAATAAGTTGAGGTGGTGATGGCTCTTCGAAACTCAATAAGTATGGCAGTTCAGCTTTTCAAGTCTGAGTAATTCATGGTGGTGATGGTGAGGCGGTGTGAAATGCAGTGGTGGCAATGTGTTGTCAGGAATAATTGTTTCCAACACTAACCATAGAAAATATTTACATATTCGGTAAAATTACTCACGAAAAGCGTAGCTGAGAGATTGAGGAAATACAGTCGCCTCAACTTTCACTTGAATGTCTAGAAATATGGTCACATTTTATATAATTGTTTCGTAACAATGTTAACTGTTTTTTATCATTAGCCATAATATTGATGATTTAATTATTTTTCCTTCTGGTCAACCATTTATGTATGATTCTATTTGAGTATTATTTTTTGTTAGTGCAATCTCATATGGTTTCTCTTCTCCGACAGGGATGAAAGGTTATCTTTGTTCTCTGCCTTTGAGGCTTGACACTTTGGAATCACTATGAGAACTTTGCCACCCGGTTTGTTTTGTTATAAAAAATTTTATGACGACAAAGCAGCTCAGAAATCAGTTGCAACGAAGTAGGCAAGGTCAAATTCAGTTGTGGAAAGATAAATCTTAGGTTGCGGCAAGCATATCGCAACCACACAGGGACTTAATTAAAAACACAGAGTTTATGCATGACAAAACAGAGTAAAATTATGTAAAATTAAAACCATAACTAAACTGACCACACTTTATATTATATGTCAAAACATAAAGAAATTACACTCGGTTGATAAATAGAGTTTGCAGCTCGAAGTGAAAAACAAAACAAACTTACTACGATTCACGCATTACTGGGTTGCAGAGTAAACTTTTGTATAACTCCGTAAAACTTGTTTTCACACACCCACCAATATTGCCTCCATGATTTTCTCCACACTACCTCACAGACTCTCGCTCCCTAACTTTCCCAACATGCTCAACATTACAAATGAATTTTACTTGCATATTTATCCTAACATATTAATTTGACATTAATTACACGACATAGAAAATATTTATTACCTAACATGGGTGATTTTACATAGTAAATGATTTTCTGAACTTTCAGGTGTTGTGGAGTGTGGGCAATAGTCGCGAAATGAATGTTTTTCCATATCTATTTAATAATCTTCATTAAATGCCTTAACTTCTATGATGTGTTGCAGAATGGTCCCCTCTAAACTTCTATTCTAACTTCTGTCCTTCTGCCTGCAAACAAAATCGAAACCATGCAGTGGCTAACTAGGCAAGCATGCTGGTTGTCAGTGTGTTTAAGGCGGTGGTTGGCATTAATATTTCCAACACGCCCCATTAATAACAACTTCCGCCATTGAAAATTCCCAAACAATCTCTCAAACAAACAATATTTTCACATGCCAATGGACTTAAGAAAATATCAACAAACTGTTCCTATGACCTGCAGTGTTGCAACACAATTTCATCATTGTTAATCAACACTCCAATAAAATGATATTTAGCATCAATATGCTTGGTCCTCTTGTGAAATACCAAATTCTTTGACAATGCAATTGCGGATGTGTTATCGCAGAAAATAGTTATCGCTCCATCTTGGTCCCGATGAAGATTCCTCAAAATCTGTCTCATCCAAACTTCCTGACACACTGCTTCTATTGCGGCAACATATTCAGCTTCTGTTGTTGACAGTGACACTATTGTCTGCTTCATGAAGGCCCATGAAATGGCTCCAGAGCGTAAATGAAAAAATAACCCGACATGCTCTTTGTCATCGACACTTCCTACCCAATCACTTTCAGTGTAACCAACTAGCCTAAAATCAACTGTGTTGTGGTGTACAGAATGCCATATTATTTTTTCCCATTGACATTCCTTAAAATTCTTTTCACTGCTTGCCAATGTGTCTCCATGATAGTTGGAGTTGGTGCGGGCTTCTTGTTCTACATTTTAAACCTCTCCAAATGTCTCCCACATACTTTGCTTGAGAGATAAAAATGTTATTTTCTGTTTGCTTTACTTCTATGCCCAAAATACCTTAACAACCCCATGTCCATCATTTCAAATTCATTCTTCATGACTTGTTTGAAATGAGCAATGAAAAAATCATCACTTCCCATAAAAGTCAAACCTACATATAAGACAATAATGAAAATCCTGCCATCATTCTCTTTGATGTAGAGAGTAGGCTCACCGTCACATTTTTCAAAATGATTTTCCATCAAGTAGGCATCTATCCTATTGTACCATGCATGCGGTGCTTGCTTCAACCCATAAAGATCTTTCCTCAACCGATACAATTTGTCTTCTTGGCCTTCTACCTCATAATCAGGTAGTTGCGCAACATACAGTTCCTCTTTCAGCACTCCATTCAAGAGCGCTGACTCTACATCCATTTGATACACTTTCCATTTATGTTGTGCAACAATCGCCGCAACTGTACGCACTATCTCCATCCTCGCGATTGGTGCGAACATTTCCTCATAATCTCTTCCATGTTGTTGCTTGTATCCTTTGACAACTAGCCTTGCTCTGTGCCTTTCAATCTTTCCATCGACATTGCTCTTGGTATTATAGACCCACATCACTCCAATGACTTGTTTTCCTTGCGGAAGGTTCACTAATTCCCATGTGTCATTCCTTTCTATTGCTTCCATTTCTTCCTCCATTACTGCAAAGCCATTTTTCATATTTCACTGCATCTTCAAAATGGATTGGGACATCTACATGACAAAAAAGAAAATAATGGATTCAGGCCAACGCTGCTATTAAATTCATATTTCTCATATATTTCATTCAAATTTCTCAATTTTGATCTTCTTATGCTTGATCAATATGGGCTTGATATGTCACTTGGTGTTTCTCTTTGCGGCGTGCTTGGAGAAGCACTTGCTTGACTGCGCGACACTGTCCTAATATTTGTTGATGGTGTTCCTTGCTACCTGCTTTATTGTGCTTGAATAAGAGTAGAGGGAATCACTGTCGAGGAATTTCTTGTTGCTGTTAATTCCTCTTTGTCCTCATGTGTTATACATGCTTTCACATTGACTCTCTTCTCTAAACTTCCATACCGTGCTTCCTCTTCTATGATCTGCACATCTCTATTGATTATGACTTTCTTGGTTGATGGATTATAGATATTGTATGCCTTTGATTCATCAATGTATCCAACAAATATACATTTCTACCCCTTTCTATCCAACTTCTTCCTCAAATCATCTGGGACATGTGCATATTCCACATAACCAAAGACTCTTGTGAGTGACACTATGCTTTCTTCCACTCCACGCCTCTTTACGAACTATGTTCAGGATGCTTTTGGATGGGCATATATTCAAGATATATGATACACAAGCGATAGCTTCTGCCCAATAATCAGCTAGCAAATGCTTTGCCTTCAACATACTCCTTACCATTTCCATAATGGTTCTATTCTTCCTTTCCTCCACACCATTTTGTTGAGGTGTATTTATTGTTGTAAATTTCTTCTAAATTCCATGTTCCTTACAAAAGCAAAGGAATTCATTTGAGATGTATTTGCCACCTTTGTCAGTCTTGAGGACTTTGATGTAGTGTCTGCTTTGCTTCTCAACAAAAGCCTTGAATTGGCGAAAGTGCTCAAACACTTCACTTTTTTTTTTAGGAGATATACCCATGTCTTCCCTATGTAATCATCTATGAATGTCAATACATTGTGGCTACCACCAATTTATGGTGTCTGCATTGGTCCATATAAATATGAGTGGGCAATCTCCAAAGGTGCCTTTGCCCTTATTGACTTTCCGGCTGGAAATGTCTCTCTATGTTGCTTGCCCAAGGTACATCCTTCACGTACGTTGTCTAGTTTTTCTATGAGTGGAAAACCCTTCACCATGCCTTTACTATGTAGCAAATTCAAACCCCCAAAGTTGAGATGTCCAAATCTCAAATTCTATAACCATTTTTCATCTTTGACCTCTTCTTGATAGTTCACTTGTGTGACAGCTGCATCTTTTCTTCCATTCTCTTGTGAGTTCATTGATAGTTGTGCTTGTGCACCTTCTTCCTTCAAATATAATCTTAATTTTTGGGGAAAAATTCTATTGTTTCTCATCTGAACCATTGCAATCAGTTGTTTGCTTGGAGGCCTATCCAAAATTGTGCATACATCATTCTTGAAAAAGGTATTGTAACCCTTTTGCATGAATTGTCCAATGCTTGTGATGTTATGTTTCAAACCGGGGACAAACTAAACATATGAGATGTACTTCTTCTCCCCCTTCTTTGTTAGGATATTAACTCTTCCTTTTCCCATGACAGAGACTTTGCTCTATGTCACTTCAAATTTCACACTTTCATCTTGATTGGAGAACATTTATATGTTCCATGGCATGTGGTTGCTACACCCTGAATCTAGATACCATATATCACTTTTTTTTCTTGTGCTACATTACAAGCCTAAAACATGCTATCATGGTTCTGATCTTCTCTTGTGAAATTTACACTTGGTTTGTTACTAATGTCATATTGCGTTTTCCTACATTCATTTGCATAATGACCATGCTTCTTACAATAATGACATTGAACTTGATATTTATCATACCTCTGACCTTGTGCTTGATTCTGGCTGGGGCTTTGACTTGGATTTTGATTGCTTCACCTTCCACTTGAGCTTGAAGAGCTACTTCTTCCACATCTGTGTGAGCTTATTCCTCTTCCTCTAGTATATGATCTTGATTTTCCTCAACCTTGACCAAAGGAAAATTGTGTCTTGAAGGAATGCTCCAATGAGGAGCTTGTTGTTATATTTAGTCTATGTTCATGAGAAATGAGTGATGCATGAAGCTCATCCACTGAGAACTGTGAGAGATTCTTTGTCTCTTCTATGGCCACAACAATGGCATCAAACATTGCTAGCAAACTTCTCAAAACTTTCTCAACTATTCTTCTTTCTTCAAGTGTCTCACCATGAGACCTGGTTTGAGTAACCAACCCAATTACATGTGTAAAAAACGAGTCTACATTCTCAGACTCTTTCATACAAAGTGTTTCAAAATCTCTTCTCAACATTTGTATTTTTTTTTATCCGGACTTAAATAGGAACGCAAAAAATTATAGAGATAACCATAAACACAGATATGCAGTGAAAATAATACTTCATTTCATTAATGTTAAATATTGAAATATGCTTACAAGCAGTAATGGAAATAAACTAGCTAGGGAGATGGTAGCTTATCTCTGATAAGAGATGTGGTGGCTACATGCCTCTGAACTGTGTTACAATGAGGCTCGAAGGCCTATTTATTGTTGAGAAACAATGGAAAACCCTTAACATTCCAAAACCTAACCCTAGAAGATGAAACACCAAATTGTGGGCCCCGTTTGGGTAAATTGGTACACCAATTTCCCGGGGTCATAAGTTTGGCATACGATCTCCGTTTGACGTGTACAATAGCTCGTTAGAAAGATCTATCCGAGCACTACCACTTTAGGAGGCAACATGGACCCATGTTTCCCTAGATTTCCCAAGAAATGTTGTTCAGGGCCTCAAAACGGCTCCGGAAGTTCAGGACACGAAAAACTGCTAAAAATAGTAAGTTGTGCTACAATTAAGGAAACTGAAAATGCTAAGAGAAACAATGGCGAGGGTCCAGGTGGACTTGGCAGGTGGCCACCAATATCCACCTGGATCATTCCTCCCCCCTTAGGAAGCAATGGTCCCCATTGCGTTGAGTTCCTCCATGAGATGAGGAAACATTTGCTGAACTTCTTCCCTGGTGAGCCACTTGCCCTAGTGAAGGAGTTGGCCTACTTTGACAACTAGATACAGTTGGATAGTCTATTGGCGAGTGTTCTTGATCTGTGTGTCCATGATCTGATTAGTTGCAGCTTGTTCCATGCAATCTGGATTTAATTCTGTGGGTGTGAGATGTTTTGCAATGTCAGATGTGTCTAGCAATGGTGGAAAGTATGGCTAAAGGCGGTCCAAATTGAACACTAGGTGCAGGCCAGGGAATGGGGGAATGTTGAGCTCAAATGCATGTCTCCCACAGCCTTAGTAATGGTGTAAGGACCATATCGGAGTGGTCTCAGTTTCCGATAGGCTCCAGTAAGGTGTTCCTTTTGCAAATGCAACCAGACTTTGTCGCCCACCTGAAACTTGTGTGGCACCCGATGTTGATCATGTCGCTGCTTGTACTTGGCATTTGATTTCTCCAGAATTTCATGGACCTTCTGGCGAATATGTTGGATGCATTCAATGAATTTGGTGGCCTTATCTATTTCGAACTGGACATGAGCTGAATTTATGTGAGTAGCTGCAAGTGGCATGGCCACATGAATGGGGCATAGTGGCTGGAATCCCAAACCCACCTGAAAAGGGCTATGGCCAGTGGAGCTGTGAAGAGCTCGGTTGTAGCTATGCTGAACATAGGGCAGGCTCTCGTCCCATGCACATGGATGCTTTGAGTTATACATGCGCAGAATGTGCACAATCATCCTATTGACAACCTCTGTCTGGCCATCAGTTTCAGGATGGAAGGTTGTGGACTTCGTGAGTTTGGTGTCCAGCATGACCAGAGACTGGACCAAAATGTGCTGAGGAAAAGACTATCCCGATCTAAGATGATAGACTATGGGATCCCAAAGTGTACCCACACTCGTTCAAAGAAGAGTTTAGCAGTGGCTTCTGCTGTGATATTCTTCTTGCAGGCTGCCATAATGGCCATCTTCGAGAACCTATCGACAACCACAAAAACACAGTCATTTCCATTGCTTAGTGGAAGGAAGGCCTAACATGTAATCCATGGAGATGGATTCCCAAGGTCGATTAGGGGTAGGCAACGGGGTATAGAGGCCATGCTTCTTGATGGTCGGTTTGGCAATGGCACAGGTAGTAAATGCTCTGATGTACTTCCCAACATCCTCTTGAAGATTCTGCCAATAGAAATAATTTTGCAGTACTGCCACTATTTTCTCGACCGCGAAATGCCCAGCAGCCTGATTGTAGTGTGCTTCCCAAATCATCTTGGCACGCTCACTTGAAGGAACACAAAGGTGACCCAAGTGGCATAATAGGACATCCTGGAGGTGAAAATATGGAACATGCCGACCCTCCAAGAGTGTCTGGTATGTGCGGCTGAATTCTGGGTCGCTTTTGTAGAGAAGTGGCCAATCATAAGTCTCGTTCCCACAAGAGTTTAGCATGGTGGTTAACGCCATGATCAGTGGTCGACTGAGGCAATTTGCAACATTATTGGTGTTGCCCTTCTTATACTTTATATTCAAGTGGAACTGTTGCAGGTATGTAGACCACTTCTGATGGCGATCATTCTGCAATTTCCCTTGGGTTTGGATGAACTGCAGGGTCGATGGTCTATGTGGATGACCGTTTCCTTCCCCAAAATTCAATGCTTCCATTGTCAGCAGGCCTGCACAATGGAATACATCTCTTTATCATAAGTGGGGTACTTCCAGACTATGTCTGAAAGTGTTTCACTGTGAGATGCCCCTAGATGTCCATGTTGAGTAAGGACTGCCCCAATAGCATAGTCAGAGGCATCTGTCTCGACCTCAAATGGTTGTTTTAAATCTGGTAACGCGAGCACTAGTGTCGTGCAGAGGCGATCCTTCAACTCTATGAATTCCTTCTGCTGAGATTCAGACCAAAAGAATTTTTCTTTCGCTCCTCCCTTGGTGACTTGACTCAAGGCCAAGTAATATGAGAAAACCCCAACACGAACTTGCAGTAGAAGTTGGCAAGACCTAGAAAGCTGCGGAGCTCTATTAGAGTGGTTGGAGATGGCTAATCCCGAATGACTTGGATCTTGGTTGGATCCACATGCACCCCCTGTTCATCAATGATGTATCCCAGATACTGAACCTGGGTCATGCCAAAAGTGCATTTCTCCAAATTGGCACATAGCTTGTGTTGCCACAGCATTTGGAGAACCTGTCGGATGTGGTGGAGGTGCTCTTCCCAACTCTGGCTGAAGATCAGAATGTCATCCAAGTGTACTACTACAAATGAGTTGGTGAATGGCCGCAAGATGTCATCCATTAGCCTCATGAAGGTTGCAGGAGCATTCGTTAATTCGAAAGGCATAACCAACCATTCAAAAAGGCCCTCCTTGGATTTGAAGGCAGTCTTCCACACATTAGAGGGTTCAATTGGTACCTGGTGATATCCTGACTTCAGATCGATCTTGCTGAAATATTTCGCCCCCTTTAGTTGGTCCAGGAGGTCATCAATCCGTGGGATCGGGTACCTATTACGGACAGTGATCTTGTTCAGTGCCCGATAGTCAATACAGAGTCTCCACATCCCATCCTTCTTCTGTACCAACACGATCGGGCTCCCACAAGGTGATGAACTCAGACGGATGTGTCCTTTTTGCATGAGCTCCTGAATTTGCTTCTTGATTTAATCGTTCTCCAGAACGGAGCGCCGATAAATTGGTCCATTGGGTAGCGGCGTCCCTGGGGTCAGATCGATGGAGTGCTTGACCTGACAGTGCAGAGGAACCCCTGCGGGGGAGGTGAAGATGTCCTCGTATTCCTCCACGACCTTGTCCATCTATAGTTGTCGTGCGGAGGGGTCCTGTCTGGCGGCCGCGACCACCATCTTCTTCTTTCCTTGAGGGCGTATCATCAGGAAAACAAATTTCCTGGTTTTGGAAATGAGCTTACTGCATTGTTTTGCAGTAATCAAAGAGATGGCAGTAGGTGGTGCTACCTCTGGTATCCTGTACATCTTATTTCCCAATGTAATAATAACAGCACGGGGCCTTGATTCATACACAGCATGTTGCTTCCACAAGTATGGTTGTCCTAATAATACATCACAAACTTCAAGAGGGGTAATGTCACACAATACCTCATCTGTGAAGGGCTTGATGTTGTATGGAAGGCGACACTGCTGGCTCACGCGAAGATCTCGCCCTTGGTGAAGCCACCGATGGTGTACGGTTGTGGATGTGTTGTGGTCGGTAACCAGGTGGATCATTTGTTGTCTTGACTTTGCCATGCCTTGGTAGGCTATCTGGAGGGTGTCCCATGCTTGCTAGGACTTCGTTGCGACTGCAAACCTTGGGAAAATCGTTTCATGAACTGCTTGGAAAATATAAAACAGGGCTTTTGAATCCTTCTTCTTATTGTCCCTTAACAAATATTTTCCGTGTTGAGATAAGGCATTGTATGATGCTGCATGTGATGGTCCTTGAAAACCATTCTCCACCAAATCCCAAATGTCTTGAAATGAGAACAGGGCCTTCATTGTAATAGCCCAATAAGCATAATTTTTTCCATCAATTTGAGGTATCTGAGGATTAGTCATCCTTGTGCTTGATGTTTCCATTTCTTAGTATAAATAAAACTTTCTACGTGTTGGTAAATTCACTCCAAAGGAAAAAACGATGTGCCCTCAAAACAATTTTAAATTGCTAATAAAAACACTTGTTTTTACACTAACAATATTTAACCCACATTTGAAGGCATAGAGAGTAAGCTCACCATCACGTTTGTCAAAATAATTTTCCATCAAGTAGGTGTCTATCCTGTTGTGCCAAACGAAAATTTCAATTAAAAAAATCACAATGAATCACTTTGACATGAGATTTAATTTAGCAAACAATATGATTATTTCAATATATCGTATGGTAAGGTGTGAGCATTGAGGTATATGATAATTCTAATGACGAATGATTGAGATATAAATAAGGGTTAATAAAGCTTTTTATTAATTTAAACTTCTAATTAAATTAATCAACAAAGATATAAATAGCTTTTAATTAATTATTATTTTATACAAAAGTATTTTATTCAAAAAATTCTCCAAAAGAAAATCATTATAAAATAAAAATTAAATATGTTAAATATATTTATTTAAATTAATAACTATAATGATTAAGCTCTTAAAATACATAGAATTACATTATAATTTTATAAATAAATAATTAAATAATTATGAATTATTATATTCTTACGTAATGCTAAAATGCCAATTATAATTGGAAGAAAATAATACAGATTGTTTGAGTTATTTATTGTTTAAATTTATTTAAAAATTCAAAATTATTTATTTATAAAAAAATATTTTCCTTATATAAATATAATTAAATTATAATTTTATAAATAAATAATTAAATAACTATGAATCAATATATATTTTAAATAATGTTAAAAAAGTAATATTTTCATTATGTATAATTATAATTTGAATATATTTTAAAATTAATTTTGTTTTACTAAAATTTAGGGCTTTTTTTAAATTAAAGAAACACATTAATGATCCAAAACGCATAAGCATCTTACAGGTTTTAAAACACATTAATGACCCAAAACGTGTAAGCATCTTGCAAGCTTGAAATTCACCTTTATATAAATCACCAATAGATAATTTTATAGAATCCTAAGTAAACCTATAGGAATTTTGCAAACTTGAAGTTTACCCTTACATGGATTATCAATAAATCATTTTAAATGACATGATTTACCTAAAATAAAATTGATGAATTAACTTGTACATATAATAATGAATTATCATACCTTTTTATCCCTATATTATGATATAATAATGAATTATTATATATTTTTCTCCCTATATTAAATATATAATATTTCAATTATGATTAATAAAAAAAGTTCATAAATATTAACCTGTCCATTCACTTTATTCTAATGTGCACATTATTATGGCATATTATACAGGTGTATGCTTATTTTTAGCCATTTTTTTTGCTTCAAATAGGGCCCAAAACGTTTAGATGCCAATGTAGTTTTGTCTACTCTTTGCAAAAGCCCAATTTTCCATTTTCATGTTTGAAAACAAACATGTCCCCGAGCGACTTTTCTGAGTCTTATTTTCTCTGCCATTGACATACATGTCAGGAAAAACGTGGTGAAGTGTTTTATATTGGATTTGTCTACCTGAAAATTGTACTCACATTTTCTTATTAGTCACTGACACATTCCGAATAAAGCATGCAATGAAGGAAGACACATTTTATTTACGGTAAAGTCTTGTCAGTCTGAACCCATCCTCCAGTATTTTTATACTTTTATTTTTAAGATCATCATAACTTCATTTTAGTATCTTTGGTCATCCATTTCTGTCTTCATTTACAGGTCCCAAATATTCATTGTACAACGACTTGGGAATCATGGAATCCATCGCATACCACAGAAGGGATTGCACTGTCATTCATTCACTTGCGTTCTGTGCCTGGGAGTATACTGGGACATCGATCCTCCAACCGTGTGCCCTATGTTTCTCTAAAAAAATGATCAGTTTACAAACTACCGCCTGTACACGTGAGAGGTCACCTATCAGTGCAATTAGAGGAGTACGGAGTAGATTGGAGAGGTAACCGAGCTTTTCTGCGGTTGTATCTAAAACGGGGAGTTATGATCAGTTTGATAGAATTAATTAACTTTAATTATATTATAGATTTTAGAAATATTTTGAAATCTAATCTTCCAAGTTATATATATATATATAAATGACGACTAACCTTCCTAGTTATGTTCGCACTCACTCATGCAAATAAATAACCAAAAATATACATAAATTATAACTAATAAGTTCTCCTCTATGGTTTACCTACACGCAAACAAACAAGTAGTAATAAAAAAATATATAAATTATAACTAATAATTACTCCTCTAGAATAGAAATAGAAATAAATATATATATGGTAACATTCCTACTTATTGTCACATTAACTCGGGAAAAAATAACTAAAAATATATATAAATTATAACTAAGTTCCCATGTATGCTTTACCTACACGCTATATATATATTACAACTAATAATTACTCCTCTATGCTTTACCTACGGTCACATTTAGGAGAAGTGAGGTGAATAATGTGAAAGAGTGATGGAGGTTGGCACAACTCACATGGAGAAATAACAAATTGTCAAAAGGCTCAACGTTCGACTACCTTCACAACAACCCTCGCAACGGCCTCACGTTGCTTTTCCTTGCCGCAATAGAGTACAGGTAGTCATTGTCATTTGGGATAGTAAGATCGCCTTGTGGCCATAGAGTACAGTTACTCATTGCCAAATAGGATAGTAATCCACAACATGAAAGGATGGTTGCAAAGTTTGCTTGACCTATGAGTTATTAAAGGCTTGGAATTTGACATTTTCTAAAACGTTTTTTGAAAATGAGGTTGATTGTGTAAGACACACGAATTGGAAATCAAATCAAATGTATATTAATCAATCTCAAAGAATTATGTACATGATGTACATACAAATACAGATACGAAACAATTGAATTAGTTCTCGGGTTTTTTTGGACTTCAATAACAACCCAAACTAACAATACCATTAACCTTGAGGATTAGTTGTTTAACATTCCCCCTTTAATCTGAAGGGATGCACCAAATTCCAAGAATGAGAGTTCAAAATGGAAAAATGCATCTCATCCAAGAACTAAATGTCTCTCAAGAAATTGTTTCTAAGGATAACCACACCAATATGGGAGAACTGAGGGTCTCAACCAACACCAACTCTAGAACCTTCACAAAAGTTCTCAGAACAAAAAAAAATGTGGTTTTAGGGTGATCACAAACTCTGGAACTATCACAATAGTTACTCGAACAATTCCAAATATAGAAGTGCTCAATCAACACAATCAACTCAACTTTGACTCAGGCTCGCTTAACATCTTGAGCTTGAACCTGTAGTAGACCATCAACAATTCCCCCCTTGTCGAATAGAGGATGAGAGGTATTCTTCATCACTACAAGTCCGGTCATCACTCTCAAACATATTATTTGATATGACCCGTAAATCTTCTTGGATGTTTTCGTCCAATCTCAAGAAGGAATCTATCCAAAATTTAGCTTCTTTCTTGGAGTAGCCTTCGTTTTGGAACATCTATTTGTATGATGATTTCAGTTTTCACAATGCCCACACAAGTAAAGATCAAAACACCAATCTTTCACATGTCCAACTCTGTTACACTATTGGCATCTATCAACCTATTTTGAAACAACACCATCCAGAAATATATCGCTTCGGAATTGTATCGGTTTAGAAAAATATGGAATGTCTAAGGATACATCTAGAATATCCTTGTTGTAGCCCAAACCAGTTCTATGTTTATTGTTAGTAATCTATTCCCACGGATTTATAAAAATTTTGGTAACGAAATGCTTCACATTTGTATGAAAATGACTCTCGCATACATTTTCCTGAACATGACTCTGTTGAACCAAAATTTGCTGCTAAAATGCCTTTAAAAAAATCATTAAACATTGACTGTTGATGGGAATCAAAATCAAAAAGAAATTTGAGAACAAAAACAAGTTTAGAATCACAACGCTTTTGTTGAAGTTCATCTCTCTTGAATTGACATTTGAATTGCAAAAACTCGATCTTCTCTTGTGCATTTGGCAAACAACTTCTAATGTGAGACATGGTTTCTTTGTTGATTTGGACACTATTATGAATAGTCGACGACATTAAATTGTTCAAAAACTTCGACCATTTTCTCCGGGTGTCGGCTACCAGCAAAAATGCACACAATGCAAATGAATTTACAATTATTTAACCCGGTGTCAAGTTCAACCGATCATGCACCCACTAACGATACAAATTCAAATAAACGATGAGTAACACCTTGTACAATATTCAAAATGTTGATGGAGGAAAGTGAGAATAAACACCCTTATACAAAGTAGAAAAAAAATTGTTTTCCATAGCTGTCACTCTCTTCAACTAATTGGCCAACTAAAATATTCCACCAAAAATTATTTACTTCTAAAAGATAACTCTCTCTGGCCAAAATCTCACGTATAGGTAAAGCAACAATCAATCTCCATTGAGTAACGAAATTATCTCACGGAAATATCTTGTTTATTGGTCATACTCAATGTTTTTGTTTATTGGTCAGACTCAATATTTTATCACACTTGTTCAATAATTGAATTATTTATGCACTTTTACCTTTAACCATAAATGAGAATAAATTTATCCATAATTACTTCATTCTTTCAATCAGCGTTCCTCCCTAAAGTAAGCCACAAAACGTATCCTTCCAAAATTAACTTCTATTTTTGTTTTGTCAAAAGAAAAAATCAAAAATCAAGCACAAGGATTTGAACTTGTGAACTTGTAATCTTTAAAATGCCAAATTATACCAAATTAGCTTTCCTCACCACAACCCCTTTCCCTTTTGGTTTTATAATCATAAATTGTATAGTTTGAACTTATCCAAATCAAAATGAAAGCCTCAAGAAGACCAAGATTGGTACATCTCAAGATTATTGACTTCCTCCATCAAATTTTGACCTTTCTTCCCTGTAGAAAACTATGTGGTCAAGTGGACTTACCTCATTACGATTCAGATACTAATAGAGTTGTTTTTAAATAGCAGTACAACTTCATGCTTCATATTTTCTGATACATCAAGACTATTCTGGAGACTCTCCGAGCTCCACACCTTCCCTTGCAAGCATAAAAAATCAGACACAACACAAATCCAAATAAACTCTTCTCATGGTAACCAAAGTTTAACCCATCTGCTAGCAGTTCAAAAATGCAGAGAAAGCCCTAAATTAATCTTCCTCTAAGCGTTTTATGCACCAGTCTGACCTCAGAACTTCTTTAAAAAATTAAAAAAAACTCAAATCTTTCGCTTTTGTGGACAAGAACTCCAAAACATCAATAATATAGGAATATTATGGTGATTATTCTCTATAATTCTTTACCGGAATCCAAATATTGAGGTGAGACTTGCAATAGGATTTCTTGGTCGCCTTCCTTCATCATCTCCTTCTTATTCCTCCACCGCTGCTTCTCCCAATGTCGTTTCATCGAATTTTAAAAGTCAACAAAATAAAAGCGTAGAAAGCGCAACGAAAAATGATAGTTATCGGTGCATGTGCCTATGTAGATGGGGTCTCTGAGTGTGAACACGAACAATTGGCTTCAGGGGGTTCCTTATTCACTTAGAATCCAGATGTCATGCCCGCCTCATAAACTAAAATTCGTTTTCATTTGCCAAGAAAGAATGCCTTGAGGTTCATTTTCTTGCTCTCTGCTTCTAATTAACGGAGTATTTCTAATTCAATTATTTCATTTAAGTTATCAATTCGTTAGTGAAATGTACAAAAATAAAACATATCAACATTCAAGTTATAAATTTGGTCAGTGTAAAGTGACCAGAATAATAATGATCAAAGGCGGGTTATGAATTTGACAGCTGACCTACAAGAATAAAAATGATCAAAAGTTTTTGACGCTAGCTTTAATAATCTTTCATAAAATGTGACATGAATTTGACAGCTGACCTCTGACAAGAATAAAAATGATCAAAAGGTTTTGATGTTAGCTTTAATAATCTTTCATAAATGTGACCACAATAAAAGTTGTCAACACTCAAGTTATAAATTAGGTCAATGTAAAGTGACCAAAATAAGAATGATCAAAGGTGGGTTATGAATTTGACAGCTGACCTCTCACACGAATACAAATGATCAAAAGCTTTTGACGCTATCTTTAATAATATTTCATTATATTTTGTAGATTTAGTAATTAGCATGCGTAACTGCATTCTCTTGTAAAGATTGTTGGTTTAATTGGTTATAAACTCAAGAGACACCACATGAATAAGTGATGCTAGCTTTAATACTTTTTTCATAAATTTTTACGTATTTAGTAAATAGTATGGGTAACCCGCTTCCTCTTGTAAGGTATGTTGGTTGAATTGTGATGGCCCTGTTGGTTAAAAATTAAAATGTGATCGGTAAAATGGATTCAATCTCTTGAAAATCCTACAAACACACATAAAATAAAATAGGTTAAACATTCAATTCCAACAAATATTTAATTACGTCGTAAGGCGTTCCCTCTGAAATAACATTTTCTCTCTACCTACATGTCATTACTTTGCACCATTAGATGATATGTTAGACGATTGAGCCATGTTGAGTCGTTCGATTATCCTCAGGTAGTTGTAACTCTCCAACGCCCTGAGCAGTAAAAATTTCTAGAGACACAGAAATAGCCTAGGGATGTTACCAGCCAGAGCTCATCAACCAGCAGGGTCGGCGAGCTCGAGGGGAGCTATTCGGATACCGAATGTCTTTGTGGTACAAACATTTTGCGCAGAAGAGGCTCCCGTGCGAATATCTACTGCTCCAAGCCTATTTCTGATAAATGGCTCAAGATTTGTACGACTACTTTTATGATCTCCATCCAAAATATATCAATAAAATAATGAAGATCCATGATGAAATTTATGGTATTTTCTAGATCATTCTCTATTTTCTTCTCGGCCTCGTCTACTAGGAGAGTAGTTGTTTGACATTCCTGCCATCTTCCACGCTCTTTCTCATGCTCTTTTCCTGTTTCTTTCTTAAATTTTTCATGCTTTATATCTTCTTGTACTTCTCTCATGTCTTACTTTGTCGGAGATGCTCTATGCACAGCCTTTGCATACTCCGTTCATGTAACTTTTGTAGCACTGCCTTTGCATACTCTATTCATGTAACTTTTTACAGCATGGCCTTTGCATACTCTGCTCATGTAACTTTTCGCAGTCCTGCTCATCATCTTAGGTTATCAGTGGACCCTAATAATAGGTGCATTTCCTTACCTGGGAAATTGCATCTCACACATCTTTTGTGATACTTCATTGTTTTTCCAGTCATTAGTTATGTAGGAATCTTGTTCTAAGTTCATTCATTTAGTGAAAGAAAGCTTATTAACTTTGTTGTGACACGCATAGAAAAATCTCACCAATGTAAAGTCCAGAAAATGGGGCCTGTGTAAAATTTCTGGTGACCATGAATCCGAGGGGAGAAATGAAGAAAGTTTCCATAAGAGGATAAATTCAAGCGGGGAGACATCTGAAGTTATATCTGGTGCTGCAGAGGCTTATAATGCTACAGTGGCCACTATTGTGAGGGCTCCTCCTAAAGAGTTCAAGGTTGTCAGAGAAGAATGGGCTGCCATTCGCATATAGACTGCTTTTCGAGGACTTTTGGTAACCATTCTTCATGCACAAGCCTCTATAGATTGTATGTTTGGTTGTTTTGAGAGATGATTGCTTTCAATCCATCGGATTTAGTTTGGGTTTTACAAGCCAAGAGGGAACTGCGAGCGCTCGAAGGGTTTGTGAGATTACAAGCATTATTTCGAGGTCGTCAGGTAAGGAAACAAGCAGCAATTATCTTGAGGTGCATGCAAGCACTTGTTAGAGTTTAGGCCCTTGTAAGAGCTTGCCGTGTTCAGATGTCGACTGAAGGCTTAGCTGTGCAAAAAATGATTTCTGAACATTGAATTCGCCAAAACAAACTGCGAGAATCTGAGGTATTTCAACACTCTAGCCACTATGTTTTAGTATCTTACTCTACCCACACAATAGGTCGGAGTGGTGAATCCTGTGAGTGTCGGATTACCATATGTGAACTATAGTTTAAGATATATACGAAACCACAAGAAAATCCTAATCATCATCGTGTTTACTGTTATCATGAAAATTTCCTACACAAAAGCTTCAGGTCCCTGTTCTGGTTTGTGCTCAGACATCAAACCAGGACTAGTCATGAAGAAAAGTAGCTACCCTTTCTGTAGACTTTTCCTGGCCATATTTCTTTTCACGACCCTTGTGCAGCGGACTAGATCATATGTCATATGGATACTTCTTTATCATAGGTCTAAAATGATCTCGGTTTTTCTTACCAGTTGCTTTCCCTTTGTTTCTAGATATGTTAAATTTCAGTTTCTGACAATCCCATCACTTATACTACAATAGTAATATCTGTGTGATGTAGAATTGCCGAAACAATTTTGATAACCTAAAAGTATTTTATGTTTTAACTTGCAAAATACTGGCTCTGTTATACATTTTGTTTTAGAAGTGCATTTCTTGTTTCACGAGGGGTGGTGCGATAGTCAAGGAACACTTGAAAAAGTTTGTGCAAAACTATAGATGAGACAAGAGGGTGCAATCAAACGTGAGAGATAAATTGCTTATGCTCTCTCCCATCAAGTACATAACTATGTTCAATGCAGAAAAGTCACTTGAAAATTCATTTGTATAAGCCCTTGATTGAACACTCCGTTTCTAGCAGATTTTAAATGTTGTGGTAGAATCCTCAACACAAGACCTTAGATGTAGAAGCCAGGTTGACATTTTGAAATTTATATACTAGTAACTTTTACGGGTGTTGAATCTGTTTTCAGCAATGGTTCAGAGAGTTCAGCAGGCTTTCTGTTTCCAAATTTGAGATTAAATTTTAATATTACTGATATTGGGATCTGTTGTTGGGATTTTTACAGTCTCTTATTCAGTTGGAAAATGTAAAATGTGTGGCTTCTGCTACAATAGTGAACTCTATGCCAATATTAACTTTTTATGGAAATAAGTCTGAACAGGGATCGACAGATGAAATGAAGGCTTTATCTATTATCAGGTTCTCATGTCTTGTATTTAGGATATAATGTTTATCATTGTTCTTAACAACCTAAGGAGATGATTTATTTTCTGTGATTTTGATAATCTATGTTTGGGACGTTGTGTAGGAAATGTGAAATATGCCAGTTTGAATATGAAATTGTTGACCAGATCATCTCCTTAACATGCACCCACAATTTCCATAACCACTGTGGGGCAGAGTGGTTGCTAAATCACTCTAAGTTGTGCCCCATATGTAAGAATCACATTATGGACCAGAAACCTGTGGATACTGAATTTGGTCCCTTAGCTATTGCAACTAAAAATGGCAGAGAAAAGAAACACTGTACAGTTCCCTTTTTGTATGGTATTTAGTGGTTGATTTGTAAATATTACTGCAGTGGTCTTTCTTCATTAAAAACAAATTAATGGCCACAACTGTGTAAAAAGATGTAATATTTAAGGAGAAATATTGTTGTAAAGTGTAGAACTGCCATCGTATTTATTCAGAATCAGCAAATCTATTCTCATCAAAATATGCCTCCTTCCTGCCAAACATCAACTTAAAAATCTCAATATTTAAGAATCCGAGCATTGCCAGAAGATACCTTATTTCTGTGTTTTTTGGGCAGATTTGAAGTACATGGTTTGTTGAACATGTTGTATGCTTAATGCCCCACCTTTCTCTTCGAGCAACAAGTTGTATGCTCATGTTTCAGGAGCTGTGGTGTGATAGTCAAGGAACCCTTGAAGAAGTTCATGCAAAACTGCAAATGAGACAAGAGGGTGCAATCAAATGTGAGAGAGCAATTGCTTATGCTCTCTACCATCAGGTACATAACTATGTTCAATGCAAAAAAGTCACTTGAAAATTCATTTGTATAAGTCCTTGATTGAACACTCTATTTCTAGCAGATTTTAAATGCTATGGTAGAATCCTTTTCACAAGACCTTTGATGCTTCCACGCTCTTTCTCATGATATTTTCCATTCAAATCAGCTGAGAAATGAAAATTGTGATGATTTTGACCTTGAAATGGCATTATGTAAGCTACTTCCCTGGGGTGAATTGTTGCAAGCATGTTTCATATAATAATGGATTCTCATGATTTAACATTTCCATCCTATTAGCATTCATTAACTGACACATTTCTTAAATCTTGTTTTCTCTTATTGAATACCAACTTATTAGGTAGAATTATGACCAATTTAATCATTGCATGTTTCAGCCCTTTCATTATCATTGGCAGATCCTCCTCCATATTCAAGGGGCATTGAATATAGTAACCAAGGCACTATTGACATGTCATATGAGGTATGCCTCTAATAACTAGATATTTGCCTGAAAGGAGATATATTAGTCTTCATATTTTCTTATCATTTGTCTTCCCCTTATTCTTGTTTTGGTAATATTTACATATTTCTAAGATTCAAGTCTCTGCACTTTGCAGGACGAAAAATGTATTATGTTGTACTATGCATGTTATTGTTAATAATTATTGGTGAAAATAAATTTTCATGGCATTAGTGGAGTAATCACTTGCCCTCTTAGGGGATTGAAGAGCTTTCCCCCTTTTGGAACAAATATAAGCATGAATATATCTTTGTGTGGACCTCCTAAGGTACGGTGAGAATATGGGTTGCCTAATAAGCATGGAATTGCATATGAGGCTTGAGCCATGAGCTTTGCTAGCTAAAAATCAAAATCAAAATTTCTTTCAAATGGCGACAAATTATGTTCCTTAGTAGTGTGTTTCCTAAGTCCTCAGGGGAGGAAGGGCAGCAAACGAACTTCTTTCTAAAGAACTAATAAAAGGTTTGATGCATCAGTTCTTCTACAGGGGATGTCCAAACATTCATGTCAGCTCTGTCATGTTCAAGAGTTTCCTGACAGAGGTATAGGTAGGTCCATTTTGTGTTAGGCATGTAACATATTCTATTAGCTGATTATGTATCCGTTGGATAGAAGATCCATGTGTCTTATTCGCCTCAATGTGTTTCATACATCTTTTGAATGCGAGAGTGGAAGGCTTCGTTATGAGAGCTTGGTGTGCATTACACGTATTTAATTCTTTTTCCAATTTGAGTACATAACAAAGCAAGTCCACATGCCTAAGTGGATAGCCACAAAGTTAGAAAAATTTGTGCATGACTTTATAACGTTAAGTGGATTTGGCTTCATTGGGTTTTTAATTCTGAGAACCTTAGCATTGATTCTTGAATTGAAAAGATGCCAGGTCTGATGTCAGGTTCAATCACGGTGATCCATATTAGGTAATTCTTGTTGAGGGACATATGTTTATATTCTGTATTTGATATGAAATACTTCAAAATAATCCTTTTAATATTAATAAGGTGTTCTGTCCTGATGTCATGGATTTTGAGTAGATACAAGGTTCACCTCTTTCTATGCCCAACCTTTGCTATAAGTGAAGTCTTGTACAGACATGATTAGGGCCTATTTGTTGGTATTTTACATACTTGCCAGAGTTGCCATTATACTAGTGTATATGATTCTGTTTGATAGCTAGTTTGCATAGTTTGGAAATTTGTTGAATAGGGAAATAAATCAGGCCATCAAACCTGGGTGATATATGTTCAAAACCGATAATATTTCTGCATACAGAAGGATATACATTAAATATTGGCACCATCAGTAGATGAACCAACATAATGAAATGATTTATGCTTTCATTGGAATGTGTATTTTTAAGAGACTAGCTGGAGTGAGTGAGTGTACACTTGTGGTAGCAAGGTTCAGAGAGTTCAACAAGATTTCTATTTCCAATTTGGGATTAAATTTTAATCTTACTAATATTGGGGTTTGTTGTTGGGATTTTTACAGTCTCTTGTTCAATTGGAAAATGTAAAATGTGTGGCTCCTACCACATTAGTGAACTCTATGCCAATATTAAGTTTTGATGAAAATACGTTTGAACAGGGATCGACAGATGAAATGGAGTAAGGGTTTATCTATTATCAGGTTCTCATGTCTTGTATTTAGGATACAATGTCTATCATTGTTCTTAACAACCTAAGGAGATGATTTATTTTCTGTGATTTTTATAATCTATGTTTTGGGACATTGTGTAGGAAATGTGCAATATTCTAGTTTGAATATGAATTTGGTGACGAGATCATCTCCTTACCATGCACCCAGAGTTTCCATAATCACTGTGGAGCAGAGTCATTGCTAAATCACAGTAACCTGTGCCTCATATGTAAGAACGACGTTATGGACCAGAAACCTGTGGATACTGAATTTGGTCCTTGAGCTTCTGCAACTAAAAATGGCAGAGAAAAGAAACACTATACAGTTCCCTTTTTGTATAGAATTCAGTGGCTGATTTGTAAATATTACTATAGTGGTCTTTCTTCGTTAAAAACAAATTTATGGCCACAACTTTATAAACAAATGTAATATTTAAGGAGAAATATTGTTGTAAAGTGTAGAACTGCCATCGTATTTATTCAGAATTAGGAAATCTATTCTCATCAGAATATGCCTCCTTCCTGCCAAAACAGCAACTTAAAAATCTCAATATTTAAGAATCTGAGCATTGCCAGAAGATACCTTATTTCTACATTTTTTGGGTAGATTTGAAGTACATGGTTTGTTGAACGTGTTGCATGCTCAATGCCCCACCTACCCTTTTGGGCAATAAGTTGTATGCTCATGTTTCAGGAGGGGTGGTGTGATAATCAAGGAACCCTTGAATAAGTTCATGCAAAACTGCTAATGAGACAAGAGGGTGCAATCAAACATGAGAGATCAATTGCTTACGCTCTCTCCCATCAAGTACATAACTATGTTCAATGCAGAAAAGTCACTTGAAAATTCATTTGTATAAGTCCTTGATTGAACACTCTATTTCTGGAAGATTTTAAATGTTATGGTAGAATCCTCTGCACAAGACCTTAGATGCTTCCACGCTCTTTCTCATGATCTTTTCCATTCAAATCAGCCGATAAGTGAAAATTGTGATGATTTTGGCCTTGAAATGGCATTATGTAAGCTGCTTCCCTGGGGTTGAATTGTTGCAAGCAAGTTCCATAGAATAATGGATTCTCATGATTTAACTTTTCCATCCTATTAGCGTTCATTAACTGATGCATTTCTTAAAGCTTGTTTTCTTTTATTGAATACCAACTTATTACGTAGAACTATGACCAATTTAATCATTGCATGTTTTATACTCGGGGGGCATTGAATATAGTAGCCAAGGCACTATTGACATGTCATATGAGGTATGCCTCTAATAACTAGATATTTGCCTGAAAGGAGATATATTAGTCTTCAGATTTTGTTTTCATTTGTCTTCCCCTTATTCTTGTTTTGGTAATATTTTCATATATCTAAGATTCAAGTCTCTGCACTTTGCAGGAGGAAAAATGTATTATGTTGTACTATGCACATTATTGCTAATAATTATTGGTGAAAATAAATTTTCATGGCATTAGTGGAGTAATCACTCGCCCTCTTAGGGGATTGAAGAGCTTTCCCCTTGTGGAATAAATATAAGCATGAAGATATCTTTGTGTGGACCTCCTAAGGTATGGTGAGAATATGGGTTTCGTAATAAGCATGGAATTGCATATGAGGCTTGAGCCATGAGCTTTGCTAGCTCAAAATCAAAATCAAAATTTCTTTCAAATGGCGACAAATTATGTTCCTTAGTAGTTTGTGTCCTAAGTCCCCAGGGGAGCAAGGGTAGAAAAAGAACTTCTTTCTAAAGAACTAACAAAAGGTTTGATGCATCAGTTCTTCTACAGGGGATGTCCAAACATTCCTGTCAGCTTTGTCATGTTCAAGAGTTTCCTGACAAAGGTATAGGTAGGTCCATTTTGTGTTAGGCACGTGCTATATTCTATTAGCTGATTCTGTATCTATTGGATAGAAGATCCATGTGTCTTATTCACTTCAATGCATTTCATATATCTTTTTAATGCGAGAGTGGAAGGCTTCGTTATGAGGGCTTGGTGTGCATTACACGTATTTAATTCTTTTTCCAATTCGAGTACATAAGAAAGAAATTCCACATGCCTAAGTGGATAGCCACAATGTTAGAAAAATTTGTGCATTAATATATAATGTTCAGTGGATTTGGCTTCATTGGGTTTTTAATTCTGAGAACCTTGGCATTGATTCTTGAATTGAAAAGATGCCAGGTCTGACGTCAGGTTCAATCGCGCTGATCCATATTAGGTAATTCATGTTGAGGGACATAAGTTTATTTTCTGTATTTGATATGAAATACTTCAAAATAATCATTTTAATATTAATAAGGTGTTCTATCGATATGTCATGGATTTTGTGCAGATACAAGGTTCACCTCTTTCTATGCCCAACATTTACTATAAGTGAAGTCTTGTACATACATCATTAGGATCTGTTCCTTGGTCTTTTACATACATGCCAGAGTTGCCATTAGAATAGTGTATCTGATTCTGTTTGTAGCTAGTTTGCGTTGTTTGGAAATTTGTTGAATAGGGAATAAATCAGGCCATCAAACATGGGCAATATATGTTGAAAATCGATAATATTTCTGCATACAAAAGTATATACATTAAATATTGGCACCATCAATAGATGAACCAACATAATGAAGTGATTTATGCTTTTATTGGAATGTGTATTTTTAAGAGACTAGCTGGAGTGAGTGTACACTTATGGTAGCAAGGTTCAGAGAGATCAACAGGCTTTCTATCTCCAATTTGAGATTAAATTTTAATCTTACTAATATTGGGGTTTGTTGTTGGGATTTTTACAGTCTCTTGTTCAGCTGGAAAATGTAAAATGTGTGGCTCCTGCCACAATAGTGAACTCTATGCCAATATTAAGTTTTGGTGGAAATAAGTCTGAATAGGGATCGACAGATGAAATGGAGTAAGGGTTTATCTATTATTAGGTTCTCATGTCTTGTATTTAGCATACAATGTCTATCATTGTTCTTAACAAACTAAGGAGATGATTTATTTTCTATGATTTTGATAATCTATGTTTTGGGATGTTGTCAAGGAAATGTGCAATATGGCAGTTTGAATATGAATTTGGTGACCAAATCATCTCCTTACCATGCGCCCACAGTTTCCATAACCGCTGTGGTGTAGATTGGTTGCTAAATCACTCTAAGTTGTGCCCCATATGTAAGCACGACGTTATGGACCAGAAACCTATGGATACTGAATTTTGTCCCTGAGCTTCTGCAACTAAAAATTGCAGAGAAAAGAAACACTGTACAGTTCCCTTTTCGTATAGAATTCAGTGGCTGATTTGTAAATATTACCGCAATGGTATTTCTTCGTTAAAAACAAATTTATGGCCACATCTTTGTAAACAGATGTAATACTTAAGGAGAAATGTTATTGTAAAGTGTAGAACTACCATCATATTTATTCAAAATCAACAAATCTATTCTCATCAGAATATGCCTCCTTCGTGCCAAACAACAACTTAAAAATCTCAATATTTAAGAATCCGAGCATTGCCAGAAGATACCTTATTTCTGCATTTTTTGGGTAGATTTGAAGTACATGGTTTGTTGAACATGTTGTATGCTCAATGCCCCACCTATCTTTTTGGGGAATAATTTGTATGCTCATGTTTGATGAGGGTTGCTGTGATAGTCAAGGAACCCTTGAAGAAGTTCGTGCAAAACTGCAAATGAGACGAGAGGGTGCAATCAAACATGAGAGAGCAACTGCTTATGCTCTCTCCCATCACGTACATAACTATGTTCAATGCAGAAAAGTCACTTGAAAATTCATTTGTATAAGGCCTTGATTGAACACTCTATTTCTGGAAGATTTTAAATGTTGTGGTAGAATCCTCTGCACAAGAACTTAGATGTAGATGCCAGGTTGACATTTTGAAATTTATATTCTAGTAACTTTTATGGGTGTTGAATCTGTTTTCAGCAATGGAGAAGCAATTCAAAAACACACATGAATTATTCTAGAATTGAGCTAGACAAGAATAGTTGGGGTTGGAGCTGGTTAGAATGTTGGATGGTTGCAAAGCCTTTCGAGAATGGACTCATGGAACAAGACCAAATGGATGCTTTTGAAATTCAATCTCTCAAAAGCTATGATGATGCTGGAGAGAATCTGCGAAGATCCCATGAACAAGGCAAAGTTAAAGTTCGCAGAAACAATATTAGTGTTCGTGTTGCTGCAAAACCACCTTCAACGGTTTCCAGTCATCCTATTGGTAGATCATCTCCAAAGCCTAGCTCTGATATCCAATCTGATGAGAGCTCAACAATCTCAAGGGGATCATTTACTCCAAAATCTGGAAATACTCTGCAGACATCAGATAAGAGTGTGGGAAGGCCTAATTACATGAAATCTATAGAGTCTGCCAAGGCTAAAATACGCTCGTCCAATGCTCCAAAGATAATACCCTCATATGATGATCTTCAATTGCAGAAGAAATTTTCTTCATATAATGCTGAAGTGAAGAGCAGAGCCGGTTCAGATTCTTCTCTGCATGCTTGCAAATTGATTCCACCTATGTTGAGATCTGACAAATCATCTACCAAGAGTGGAGATATTTCTTCCTGTTCTTATGGAGAGTCCCGAAAACCCTTTTATCAATGCTAAGTTTCAGAGTTCTATCCTGTCACTACTAGTGGCTGAAGGTTTAAAACTCTGTTGTGAATGGCTTGAGCTACAGTGACCAGCATTTCATGTGCATTATTCTATATTTTTGAACAAAAGTTCAACTTGGATGCAGAGGTTAAGATTTCAGCTTCAAGCTGAACTGTGTCAGATGCTCTTTAGGAGTGGAGAGTAAAATTTTGAGTTCAATTTTAAATAGTTTTTACTTAAGAACTCAAAAGAAGACATGAAATATTTTCATTTGTTTAGTTGGGCCAACATGAAACATCTCTTTGTGGTTGCACAAAGAGGGATCAAAATGTTGGTGCTAGAATCTAGGCCCCACTACTGACTGTATAGTGTTGTTTCTCAATGTTTTCCTCTGCCACTTAAAGTCCACTAGGGTAGTCTTACATGTGTTTAGTTCTTTTTATGATGGAGAGAAGCCCATTTTGAAATCACACAACTTCCCTTCTATGCTATTATTTCTTATGCATTGTATAAAATTTTGACTTCTTTTTTCTATACTATTATTTCTTATGCCATTGCCTTACGGTGTTTCCTTTGCAACATGTGTTGCAAATGCTAGTTTATTGAAAATTAACCATTAATAAAAAGGTCAAAATGTAAAATAATGATACTTAAATGGTATACAAATAAGAAGTTAATTTTTCAATTACTTTATAATATAAAGACATTATTATTTATTATTATTATTAAAACAATATATAATATGTAAATTCTTGACATTGAAATTATCCTCATATTTTATTTATGATTATATTGCAAATTTTTTTCTATTAATATATTTTTAAAAAATATAAAAATTTATATATATATATATATATATATATATATATATATATATAGGGATATTAAAGTGGTTTATTTACCTATCTCATTGAAATAGTATTATCTTTGTTTCCTTTTTTTTAATTACTTTAAATGAATTTTAAAAGTAACCATATTTGTTTCTTTAATTTAAAGAATATTTTATTTTTATTTTAAAAAGAACACTACGAAGAAAATTACACATCGGCTAGTGAATCCCTCCCTAAAACATGGGAAAATTTAAATATTAAATTAACTATAGTTTTAATATATTTAAATGTAAATATAAGAAATTTATAAGAAATTAGAAATTGTTTTGTTAATACTTAATTGGATGGATTTGTTTATTTTTGAATAGAACTTTTAGAATTTTAATTTAATCATTAATAATTGTTAAGTGGATAATAGCATTTAGCCTCCACAAAATATTTTAGAATATTCATAGTAATATACACAAATTAGAGGTTGAGATTTATCTACAACATAGTTGTGTTATTTTATCTCTTTAACTAAATTGATTATTTAGAGAAATGTCATATGAAGTGTCATATGCAGTGATTTATCGTTTTTGGGGTAGGTATTGTAACAAATTCTATTTACAATTTCAAAATCTCCATGGTAAAGTGGAGAGTAGATCTTCATGGTTAGTTCCATGTTTTTTTAAATGTATATATGTTTAACTTATATATTAACTCTTTTAATAATAATGATGATCATATTGTTATTATTTATTTAGTTTTTTAAGATTTTTTTAATTATTTTTAGTTTTAAGAACCTAAGACAGATCATGAAATTTTTTATGTTTATGATGGATTAATATCTATCTGCATTTATCATCCATTTAATTTATATAGCTTCATTAAGATTTATGCGATAATGAAATAGATTATCTAAAACATAGATTAAATTATGTAGAATTTTGGGTGAAATTGTCATTTTAAATATTTAAAAATTGTTTTTAAATAAATATATAGATTATATAATACCATTTCCAATTTATAATTCTAATAAATCTCTATAATATTTTAAATAATCAAAATTGACAATCCATACAACGTTTTAAATAATTAAAATTGATAAAAGAAAATTTCAAAAAGTCAAAACATTAAAAAATAGACTATAACCCTATCTTCTACCAAATTGTCAATTTATATTATTTAATTACAACTTATGCCCAGCATATTTCTTTCTTTATTTTAAACCATTCCATTTTCTCTTACTGTTAACTGATAAATGACTCTCGTAATAATTTTTTTAATAAATTATTGCAATGCTTGTAAAAGTAGAATTAGTAATACTTTACACTCTAATTTCGATATTTTCATGTAAAACAACTGTGAAATCACATTGTCTTACCATATCCCACTACCTTCCATCTGTAAGTGTTGCTTGTGATCTACTCGTTGAAATAGAACAATGTTAAAATAATGAAAACCAAATTTATAACAGTGGAGAGCGCAATTCAAAATATAAAAGAATAAAAGAGAAGAAAGAAAATGAAAATTTACTTCAATTTGGTATCAAAATGAAATGACAAAAAAACCGAAAAATCATTGGAATTTCACTATTTCATCTCACTAGCGGATGAGATGTCAAGTGCCACACCTGCAAGTGTTTACTAATTGGTATTTGTCACATCCACGCACTTCGATTTTCCTAAATTTGTCATCATTCTCGGAGCTATTGCCTCCTCTCAAGGCCCGTAATGGTTCTACTGCTTGTGTTTCTAGATGAAAGATTGGGCAGAGCACACAACTCTCTGATACCAATTGAAGGTTTAGAGTAAAAAAAAAAGAACAAACACAACAAGAATATAAGAACACAGCTATAGTTGTTCAACAACACAAAGCCAAACATTAATTTACAGAAGGTCAAGCATCTACAGCTATGGACAATTCACACTCTATGCATTTGGACTATGCTTCATCTTCATTTATACAAAAACTAAGTCGCTTTTTTGCCTTTTCGACGTTAAATAAGTTGAGGTCGTGATGGCTATTCGAAACTTAACAAGTATGGCGGTCGGGCTCTTCAAGTCTGAGTAGGTCATGACGGTGATGGTGAGGCGATGTGGAGTGTAGCTGTGGCGATGTGTTGTCAGGAGTAATTATTTCCAACACTCCCCCTTAATTACGACTGACAACTTAACCATGACTTAACAAAACGTAAACATGCCCGCTGGTCGAAGTCTCAGCTAGGCTTATAATGATTCAAAACTTTGACATCAACTTGTGTGTTGGATTTCTTTTTCCTTTTCTTCGAGATCCTGTATCCTCTGAATTGCTTCATCTTTTTCTTTTTGGCATAGGTTCCAAATTGTCAGTTTCTTCATTTGTTGTCACAACTCTACCAAAACATAAAAAATCATTTAAGGGTGTCCATGGATTTCCTTTACTTCTTCAAAAATCTGTTCGTATGTGTACTACTACCACATGTCATCTTCTATAGTTTGTTCTTCATCATCAATATTTTGATTTTCATTTTGATGCATCATAAGTTCATAATCAAATTTAATCTCTTCAGGGCTCCAATACATGAAAATTTCATTTTCATTTTCAATATCATCCATATTGTCTTCAATATTCATAGCTCCAACTTCTATGTAGGCATCATCAAGACGTGGTTTTTCAAGCCATGTTTCAATGAAATTTAATTCTTCTTCATAATCATTATGTGTACATGCACACTGGAAATCAACGTTAGAATTAAAAAAGTTTGCAGAACCAATTTGGCTTTGTTCCTTCTCTAGATTTTCCCCTGTCTTTATTTTCTCTTTGTGGACTTCCTTCTTTGTCTCTGACTCTATTTTTGCCTCTATCTCTGTCTCTCTCTCTATCTCTTCCAGTTTCCTTTCAAACGCAAGTGGGATTCTCTCACCAAATAATAGTGTATCAATAAGATGTTTATCTTTCATCATCTATGATCGCCCATCACGAGTTAATTTTTCTTCATCAAATTTAACATTAGCAATTTCAATTGTTGGCTCTACTAAATGAGATGCTTCTCCATTGGCAACATTATCTATACCAAAATCAGCGTCTGCTGATAACACACCATCAAAATTGTGATCCACTTTCAACTGAGATTAACAAAGTCCTTCATCTCTTTTTACATTCACTACTACATATCCATCTTCATTCTCATCTTCAAGCACTCCCACAACAGGCTGAACAACACTCCTTTCTTCAACTAAATCACTGCTACAATAGGCTGAACAACTCTACTGTCTTCAATTTGATTATTCCCCCTTGCACCAAATTCTGCTTCAATGATCTTCCGTGCTTCATTGAAAGTTGTAGCTTCTGCTACCATGCACAAAAACTTCTCATCCAATCCTTGTTTTATAAAACTTAATGCTAAATAATCACATACATCATCATATGGGTTATTAGACCAATGTTCAATTAAGTCTTTAGCTCGAAGAAAAGTAAACATTTTAATAACCCACAAATCAAAATATTTACCAGTAAACATAGGTGGTGGTAGCAGATCAAAGCCACACCAATCACCTTTGATTTCTTCTTTCTGTTCTGCTAGAATTCTTAATTCCTCAGCTCCAACCTGAACTTCTCTAAATAAGGCAACAATCTTTTCCTTTTCTTTTTGATTCATTTTATTCATCTGCCTTAGTCATGATTTGCGACCCATGACTGTTGTATTTCCTATGCCTTATAGATGTTTTCATGATTGAATGAGGATATCTTCCATATCACCCCCCCAGGAAAAATATGATTTTTAATATGCGCCTTGTAAGGCACAATCTTCTTCCAAAACATTGTGATGCTTACAAAACAAAAATTTGTATAGAAAGTAAACTTTTGCAAAGCAAGTTATTTCCATTTCTTTTTTTAATATAATAAAAATCAACTCAATCTCTTAATTTTTTTTTTTATTTGAATCCCTTTTATTAACCTTCATAACCCACACTAAAACCATAAAACATACTTCATATCGTACCATAAGACTTTTATAACCTATCTTACTGAGGTGACTTTAATATTTTAACACTTGAACGAAACTCCTTTCCAAATATATGCATGAACACTTACGAGTACCTTTGAGACTTTTAGCATTCCTTTATTAATTTATGGCTAATTCACTATTTAAGTTTTTGACTTTGTTCTATGGAACTTTAAGCCGGCCTTTCATACTCAATTTACGCGTCCTTTTAATTTACACAAACATACTTTACCTCTTTTTATTTTAAGGACAAAGACTTTCATTCGTAGGTTGAATCTTCAATGTAACGTCGTAGACATTCAACAACACAAAACCTGTGAAACTTGTTTTCTTTAAGCTCGTGCAACACAACCAAAAACTGTAAACAACTGGCTGCAATGGTTGTAGCCTCTTCCTCTGGTTATGGCGGCTCACAAACTTATAACTCATTGCCACAACGACCACTCTGCATTCTTTGAAACATTGATGATGGCTATTCAATCCCCTCCGAACAAGGAAAATATCTTTGGCTTCTTCATCTACAGACTCCTCTAATCTTCAAGTTGGAAGCTCCACAGAACCCACAGTTTATGACTTCTCCTTCAAAACAGACAGGTTTTGAAACCCTTTTTGAAACACTAAACAAAATCTATTAAATATTAAATGAACTCGAACTTGGCTAAGGTGATTGAGAAACCCACTCCATGTAAAGAAATTACCAATTGCTTGTACCTTAGCCACTTCACACCACAATACTTTATGGTGTTCTCACACAGTCACTACAACTCAAACCCACGGGAAACCAACCTCAATGGTCATTGTATCACGTGTTGACTCATGCACACAGGCCGGTCATTCCTTAGTTTCTACTTTAGGATAACCGGCACTTGCTTATATTCCAACCACACCTTGACTTCACTACAACTCTACTACGACTTAGTATTGGTGGCTTTATCTTCAGAAAATATTCTCTTCACAATAGGAATGGGGTTGCGAACTCAATGTGGATGGTGGTTGTTCACATAGTAATGACCATCTGTCTCTGCAAATGATTCCTTGAACAATTCTTGCTCATGTGGCTCTGATACCAGATGTTCAAACATGGTGTGGATGGTGGTTGTTCACATAGTAATGACCATCTATCTCTGCAAATTATTCCTTCAACAATTCCTTGCTCGTGTGGCTCCAATACTAGATGAAAGATTTGGCAGAGCACACAACGCTTTGACACCAATTGAAGGTTTAGAGTAAATAGCAGAAACACAAACACAACAAGGATATAACAACAAAGGTACGGCTATTCAATAACACAAAACCAAACATAAATTTATAGAACTTCAAGCAACTAGAGATACGTACAATTCACACTCTATGCATCTGGTCTATCCATCGTCTTCATTTACACAAAAACTAAGTAGGTTATTTGCATTGTCGACGTTAAATAAGTTGAGGTGGTGATGGCTCTTCGAAACTCAATAAGTATGGCGGTTCAACTATTCAAGTCTGAGAAAGTCATGGTGGTGATGGTGAGGCGGTGTGAAATGCAGTGGTGGCAATGTGTTGTGAGAAGTAATTATTTCCAACACTAACCATAGAAAATATTTACATATTCAGTAAGATTCCTCACGAAAAGCGTAGCTGAAAGATTGCGGAAATACAGTCACCTCAACTTTCACTTGAATGTCTAGAAATAGGGTCACATTTTATATAATTATTTCGTAACAATGTTAACTATTTTTTATCATTAGCCATAATATTGATGATTTAATTATTTTTCCTTCCAGTCAACCATTTATGTATGATTCTATTTGAGTATTATTTTTTGTTAATGCAATCTCCTATGGTTTCTCTTCTCCGACAGGGATGAAAGGTTATCTTTGTTCTCTGCCTTTGAGGCTTGACACTTTGGAATCACTATGAGAACTTTGCCACCAGGTTTGTTTTGCTATAAAAATTTTACGAGGGCAAAGGAGCTCAGAAATCAGTTGCAACAAAGTAGGCAAGGTCAACTTCAGTTTCAGAAAGGTAAATCTTAGGTTGCGGCAAGCATATCGCAACCACACAGGGACTTAATTAAAAACACAGAGTTCATGCATGACAAAACAGACTAAAATTATGTAAAATTAAAACCATAACTAAACTGACCACACTTTATATTATATGTCAAAACATAAAGAAATTACATTCGGTTGATAAATGGAGGTTGCAGCTCGAAGTGAAAAAAAAAAACAAACTTACTACGATTCACGCATTACTGGGTTGCAAAGTAAACTTTTGTATAACTCTATAAAACTTGTTTTCATGCACCCACCAATATTGCCTCCATGATTTTCTCCTCACTACCTCACAAACTCTCGCTCCCTAACTTTCCCAACATGCTCAACATTACAAATGAATTTTACTTGCATATTTATCCTAACATACGAATTTGACATTCATTACATGACAGAAAATATTTATTACCTAACATGGGTGATTTTACATAGTAAATGATTTTCTGAACTTTCAGGTGTTGTGGAGTGTGGGCAACAGTCGCGAAATGAATGTTTTCCCATATCTATTTGATAATCTTCATTAAATGCCTTAACTTCTATGATGTGTTGCGGAATGGTCCGCTCTGAACTTCTATTCTAACTTCTATCCTTCTGCCTGCAAACAAAATCGAAACCATGTAGTGGCTAACTAGGCAAGCATGTTGGTTGTCAGTGTGTTTAAGGTGGTGGTTGGCATTAATATTTCCAACACACTCCCTTAATAACAACTTCTGCCATTGAAAATTACCAAAAAATCTCTCAGACAAACAAAATTTTCACGCGCCAATGGACTTGTGAAAATATCAACAAACTGTTCCTATGACCTATAGTGTTGCAACACAATTTCATCATTGCTAATCAACTCTCCAATAAAATGATATTTAGCATCAATATGCTTGGTCGTCTTGTGAAATACCAAATTCTTTCACAATTCAATTGTGGGTGTGTTATCGCAGAAAATAGTTGTCGCTCCATCTTGGTCGCGATGAAGATTCCTCAAAATCTGTCTCATCCAAACTTCCTGACACACTGCTTCTATTGCGGCAACATATTCAGCTTTTGTTGTTGACAGTGACAATATTGGCTACTTCATGGAGGCCCATGAAATTGCTCCAGAGCACAAATGAAAAAATAACCCGACATGCTCTTTCTGTCATCGACACTTCCTGCCCAATCACTTTCAGTGTAACCAACCAGCCTAAAATCATGTGTTGTGGTGTACATAATGCCATATTGTTTTTTCCCATTCACATTCCTTCGAATTCTTTTCACTGCTTGCCAATGTGTCTCCTTGGGTGTCTGCATGAAGCTTGACACCAAACTCACTACATACATTATATCCGGCCTAGTTGCAGTTAAATACATCAAGCTGCCTATCATGCTTTTGTATAATGTCAGATTGACATTGCTGCTGCAATATTTTTTGCTCAACTTCAACCCCATGATAGTTGGAGTTGGTGCGGGCTTCTTGTTATACATTTTAAACCTCTCCAAATGTCTCCTACATACTTTGCTTGAGAGATCAAAATGCCATTTTCTGTTTTCTTTACTTCTATGCCCAAAAAATACCTAACAACCCCATGTCTGTCATTTCAAATTCATTCTTCATGACTTGTTTGAAATGAGCGATGACAAAATCATCACTTCCCATAAAATTCAAACCTACATATAAGACAATAATGAAAATCCTGCCATCATTCTCTTTGATGTAGAGAGTAGGCTCACCGTCACATTTTTCAAAATGATTTTCCATCAAGTAGGCGTCTATCCTATTGTACCATGCATGCGGTGCTTGCTTCAACCCATAAAGATCTTTCCTCAACCGATACAATTTTTCTTCTTGGCCTTCTACCTCATAATCAGGCGGTTGCGCAACATACACTTCCTCTTTCAGCACTCCATTCAAGAGCGCTAACTTTACATCCATTTGATACACTTTCCATTGATGTTGCGCAACAATCGCCACAACTGTACGCACTATCTCCATCCTCGCGATTGGTGCAAACATTTCCTCATAATCTCTTCCATGTTGTTGCTTGTATCCTTTGACAACTAGCCTTGCTCTGTGCCTTTCAATCTTTCCATCGACATTGCGGAAGGTTCACTAATTCCCATTTTTCATTCCTTTCTATTGCTTCCATTTCTTCCTCCATTACTGCAAAGCCATTTTTCATATTTGACTGCATCTTCAAAATGGATTGGGACATCTACATGACAAAAAAGAAAATAATGAATTTAGGCCAACACTGCTATTAAATTCATCTTTCTCATATATTTCATTCAAATTTCTGAATTTTGGTCTTCTTATGCTTGTTGAAGATGGGCTTGATATGTCACTTGGTGTTGCTCTTTGCGGCGTGCTTGGAGAAGCACTTGCTTGACTGCGTGACACTGTCCTAATATTTGTTGATGGTGTTCCTTGCTACCTGCTTTATTGTGCTTGGATAAGAGTAGAGGGAATCATTGTCGAGGAATTTCTTGTTGCTATTATTTCCTCTTTGTCCTCATGTGGTATACATGCTTTCACATTGACTGTCTTCTCTAAACTTCCATCCCATGCTTCCTCTTCTATGAACTGCACATCTCTATTGATTATGACTTTCTTGGTTGATGGATTGTAGAGATTGTATGCCTTTGATTCATCACTGTATCCAACAAATATACATTTCTACCCCTTTCTATCCAACTTCTTCCTCAAATCATCTGGGACATGTGCATATTCCACACAACCAAAGACTCTTATGTGAGTGACACTATGCTTTCTTCCACTCCATGCCTCTTTAGGAACTATGTCCTCGATGCTTTTGGATGGATATCTATTCAAGATATATGCTACACAAGCGACAACTTCTGCCAATTAATCATCTAGAAAATGCTGTGCCTGCAACATACTCCTTACCATTTCCATAATGGTTCTATTCTTCCTTTCCTCCACACCATTTTGCTGAGGTGTATATCTTGTTGTAAATTTCTTCTAAATTCCATGTTCCTTACAAAAGCAAAGGAAGTCATTTGAGATGTATTCGCCACCTTTGTCAGTCTTGAGGACTTTGATGTAGTGTCTACTTTGCTTCTCAACAGTAGCTTTGAATTGGCGAAAGTGCTCAAACACTTCACTTTTTTGTTTTAGGAGATATACCCATGTATTCCCTGTGTAGTCATCTATGAATGTCAATACATAGTGGCTGCCACCAATTTATGGTGTCTGCATTGGTCCATATAAATCTGAGTGGGCAATCTCCAAAGGTGCCTTTGCCGTTATTGACTTTCCTGTTGGAAATGTCTCTCTATGTTGCTTGGCCAAGATACATCCTTCACGTACGCTGTCCAGTTTTTTTATGAGTGGAAAACCCTTCACTATGCCCTTCCTATGTAGCAAATTCAAACCTCCAAATTTGAGATGTCCAAATCTCAAATTCCATAACCATTTTTCATCTTTGACCTCTTCTTGATAGTTCACTTGTGTGACAGCTGCATCTTTTCTTCCATTCTCTTGTGAGTTCATTGATAGTTGTGCTTGTGCACCTTCTTCCTTCAAATATAATCTTAATTTTAGGAGAAAAATTCTATTGCTTGTCATCTGAACCATTGCAATCAGTTGTTTGCTTGGAGGCCTATCCAAAATTATGCATACATCATTCTCGAAAAAGGTATTGTAACCCTTTTGCATGAATTGTCCAATGCTTGTGAGGTTATGTTTCAAACCAGGGAAAAAGTAAACATATGAGATGTACTTCTTCTCCCCCTTCTTTGTTAGGATATTAACTCTTCCTTTTCCCATGACAGAGACTTTGCTATCAGTCCCTAATGTCACTTCAAATTTCACACTTTCATCTAGATTGGAGAACATTTCTATGTTCCATGGCATGTGGTTGCTACACCCTGAATCTAGATACCATATATCACTTTTTTTTTCTTATGCTACATTACAAGCCTAAAACATGCTATCATGGTTCTGATTTTCTCTTGTGAAATTTACACTTGGTTTGTTACTAATGTCATATTGCTTTTTCCTACATTCATTTGCATAATGACCATGCTTCTTACAATAATGACATTGAACTTGATATTTATCATACCTCTGACCTTGTGCTTGATTCTGGCTTGGGCTTTGACTTGGATTTTGATTGCTTCAACTTCCACTTGAGCTTGAAGAGCTACTTCTTCCACGTCTGTGTGGTCTTATTCCTCTTCCTCTAGTATATGATCTTGCTTTTCCTCAACCTTGACCAATGGAAAATTGTGTCTTGAAGGAATGCTCCAATGAGGAGCTTGTTGTTATATTTAGTCTATGTTCATGAGAAATGAGTGATGCATGAAGCTCAGTCACTGAGAACTATGAGAGATCCTTTGTCTCTTCTATGGCCACAACAATGGCATCAAACCTTGCTAGCAAACTTCTCAAAACTTTCTCAACTATTCTTCCTTCTTCAAGTGTCTCACCATGAGACCTGATTTGAGTAACCAACCCAATTACATGTGTAAAAAATGAGTCTACATTCTTAGACTCTTTCATACAAAGTGTTTCAAAATCTCTTCTCAACGTTTGTATTTTTGTTGATCCGGACTTAAATAGGAACGCAAAAAATTACAGAGATAACCATAAACACAGATATGCAGTGGAAATAATACTTCATTTCATTAATGTAAAATATTGAAATATGCTTACAAACAGTAATGGAAATAAACTAGCTAGGGCGATGGTAACTTATCTCTCAGAAGAGATGTGGTGGCTACATGCCTCTGAACTATGTTACAATGAGGCTCGAATGCCTATTTATTGTTGAGAAACAATGGAAAACCATTAACATTCCAAAACCTAACCCTAGAAGATGAAACGCCAAATTGTGGGCCCCATTTGGGTAAATTGGTACACCAATTTCCCGGGGTCATAACTTTGGCATACGATCTCCGTTTGACGAGTACAATAGCTCGTTAGAAAGATCTATCTGAGCACTACCACTTTGGGAGGCAACATGGACCCATTTTTCCCTATAGTTCCCAAGAAACGTTGTTTAGGGCCTCAAAACGGCTCCGGAAGTTCAGGACCCGAAAAACTTCTAAAAATAGTAAGTTGTGCTACAATTAAAGAAATTGAAAATGCTAAGAGAAACAACGGTGGGGGTCCAGGTGGACTTGGCAGGTGGCCACCAATATCCAGCTGGATCATTCCTCCCCCCTTAGGAAGCAATGGTCCCCATTGCGTTGAGTTCCTCCGTGAGATGAGGAAACTTTTGCTGAACTTATTCCATCGTGAGCCACTTTCCCTAGTGAAGGAGTTGGCCTGCTTTGACAACTCGATACAGTTGGATAGTCTGTTGGTGAGTGTTCTTGATTTGTGTGTCCATTATCCGATCAGTTCTAGCTTGTTCCATGCAATCTGGATTTAATTCTATGGGTGTAAGATGTTTTGCAATGTCAGATGTGTCTAGTAATGGTGGAAAGTGTGGCCGAAGGCGATCCAAATTGAACATTAGGTGCATGCCAAGGAATGGGGGAATGTTGAGCTCAAATGCATGTCTCCCATAGTCTTAGTAATGGTGTAAGGACCATATCAGAGTGGTCTCCGTTTCCGATAGGCTCCAATAAGGTGTTCCTTTTGCAAATGCAACCAGACTTTGTCACCCACCTGAAACTTGTGTGGCACCCGATGTTGATCATGTCGCTGCTTGTACTTGGCATTTGATTTCTCCAGAATGTCATGGACCTACTGGCAAATATTTTGGATGCATTCAATGAAGCTAGTGGCCTTATCTATTTTGGACTGGACATGAGCTGAATTTATGTGAGTAGCTGCAAGTGGCATGGCCACATCAATGGGGCATAGTGGCTGGAATTCCAAACCCACCTAAAAAGGGCTATGGCCAGTGGAGCTGTGAAGAGCTCGGTTGTAGCTATGCTAAACATAGGGGAGGCTCTCATCCCATGCGCGTGGATGCTTTGAGTTATACATGCGCAGAATGTGCACAATCATCCTATTGACAATCTCTGTCTGGCCATCAGCTTTAGGATGGAAGGCTGTGGACTTCCTGAGTTTGGTGTCCAGCATGACCAGAGACTGGACCAAAATGTGCTGAGGAACTGACTGTCCTGATCTGAGATGAAAGACTGTGGGATCCCAAAGTGTACCCACACTCGTTCAAATAAGAGTTTAGCAGTGGCTTCTATTGTGATATTCTTCTTGCAGGCCGCCATAATGGCCATCTTCGAGAACCTATCGACAACCACAAAAACACAGTCATTTCCACTGCTTAGTGGAAGGAAGGCCTGACATGTAATCCATGGAGATGGATTCCCAAGGTCGACTAGGGGTAGGCAACGGGGTATAGAGGCCATGCTTCTTGATGGTCGGTTTGGCAATGGCACAGGCAGTACATGCTCTGATGTACTTCCGAACATGGATAATTTTAGGGGCGAATGTTCGCCCTTTGGCGAAATTAAGGGGTTTTAAATTTTTAGTGGGCGAATATTTTGTATCATAGTACATTTTTACAAATCACCTCAAATAGCCCACCTTATTTAAAGGGAGAGGGTAAAAAAGGTAAATTTAGCCCTTGAAATTAGGACTTACAACATTCCATTCGCCCATTTTCAAGAATAGGTTTTATTTAAGTGAATCCATTCGCCCATTTTCAAGAATAGGTTTTATTTAAGTGAATCCTATGGGCCAAATACCATATTTATAAAAGAGGTATGGTAAATTAATAAAAATATAAATAAATGAGAGGTATGGTAAATAAATAAAACATTTTTTATATTTACTCCATAAGTCACCTTATATACATGTAAGGGTGTAAACAAATAAAAATATAAGTAAAGTGGAGGTATGCTAAATAAATAAAACGTCTTTTTATACTTACACAAAAGGTATGGTAAATAAATATAAATATAAATAAACTAGACGTATCGTAAATAAATAAAACAAAACCTCTTTTTATATTTAGTCCATAACCCTCGTTCTATTTATGAAGGCTCAAGAAAGAGGTTTTATTTAAGTGAATCCTATGGGCCAAATACCATGTTTGTAAAAGAGGTATGGTAAATTAATAAAAATATAAATAAACGAGAGGTATGGTAAACAAATTAAATATTTTTTTACATTTACTCCATAAGTCACCTTATATTTACGAACACTCAAAAAATGGGTTATATTTAGGTGAAACCTATGGCCAAAATACTATGGGACAAATACCATGGACTAGATTGTTATTAATACCATGCAAAAAACCATTATTAACCCTAATATTAGAATTAATAAAAATAAAAATGGAACATGGTATTCACCCATGGTATTCACCAAAATGGCACATGGTATTTACCCATGGTATTCACCTGGAATGTAGCCTATTTAAATGGGGGAATTAAACCAACAGGTAGCCTATGCTAAGATTCACTAGGACCTTACAAAGTTTTATTATTTAATGAAAGACTAGCCAAGATCTTACAAGATTTTATAATTGAGTAAAATATTCTAATAAAAATAAAAATGGCACATGGTATTGACCCATGGTATTCACCAAAATGGCACATGGTATTGACCCATGGTATTCACGTGGAATGTAGCCTATTTAAATGGGGGAATTAAACCAACATGTAGCCTATGCTAAGATTCACTAGGACCTTACAAAGTTTTATTATTTAGTGAAAGACTCGCCAAGATCTTACAAGATTTTATAATTGAGTAAAATATTCGCCATGCATGGTGAGAGATTCACCAAAAAATTATATATACATGTTATATTATTGATAAAATCGCCTTCCATTTTTCCTATATACCATGGAGATTCGCCCATTTATTATTTTTATAAATTTAGGGGGTGTTCTTAAAATTTTCCCTGCTTCCCAACATCCTGTCGAAGATTCTGCCAATAGAAATAATTTTGCAGTACTACCACTATTTTCTCGACCCCGAAATGCCCAACAGCCCATTTGTAGTGTGCTTCCCAAATCATCTTGGCACGCTCACTTGAAGGAACACAAAGGTGACCCAGGTGGCATAACAGGGCATCGTGGAGGTGAAAATCTGGAACATGCCGACCCTCCAAGAGTGTCTGGTATATGCAGCCGAATTCTGGGTCGCTTTTGTAGAGAAGTGGCCAATCATAAGTCTTGTGCCCACAAGAGTTAAGCATGGTGGTTAACGCCATGATCGGTGGTCGAGTGAGGCAATCTGCAACATTATTGGTGTTGCCCTTCTTATACTTTATATTCGAGTGGAACTGTTGCAGGTATGTAGACCACTTCTGATGGGGATCATTCTACAATTTCCCTTGGGTTTGGATGAACTGCAGGGGTCGGTGGTCTATGTAGATGACCGTTTCCTTCCCCAAAATGTAATGCTTCCATTGTTAGCAGGCCTGTACAATGGAATACATATCTTTATCATAAGTGGGGTACTTTCGGTCTGTGTCTGAAAGTGTTTCACTGTGAGATGCCACTGGATGTCCATGTTGAGTAAGGGTTGCCCCAATAGCATAGTCAGAGGCATCTGTCTCGACCTCAAATGGTTGTTTTAAATCTCGTAACGCGAGCACTGGTGTTGTGCAGAGGCGATCCTTCAACTCTATGACTTCCTTCTGTTGAGATTCAAACCAAAAGAATTTTGCTTTCGCTCCTCCCTTGGTGACTTGACTCAATGGCCAAGTAATATGAGAAAACCCCAACACAAACCTTCGGTAGAAGTTGGCAAGACCTAGAAAGCTGCGGAGCTCTGTTAGAGTGGTTGGAGATGGCCAATCCCGAATGACTTGGATCTTGGCTGGATCCACATGCACCCCCTGTTCATCAATGATGTATCCCAGATACTGAACCTGGGTCATGCCAAAAGTTCATTTCTCCAAATTGGCACATAGCTTGTGTTGCCGCAATGTTTGGAGAACCTGTCGGATGTGGTGGAGGTGGTCTTCCCAACTCTGGCTGAAGATCAGAATGTCATCCAAGTGTACTACTACAAATGAGTTGGTGAATGGCCGCAAGATGTCATCCATTAGCCTCATGAAGGTTGCAGGAGCATTCGTTAATCCGAAAGGCATAACCAACCATTCAAAAAGGCCCTCCTTGGATTTGAAGGCAGTCTTCCACACATCAGAGGGTTCGATTGGTACCTGGTGATATCCTGACTTCAGATCGATCTTGCTGAAATATTTCACCCCCTTTAGTTGGTCTAGGAGGCCATCAATCCGCGGGATCGGGTACCTATTACAGACAGTGATCTTGTTCAGTGCCCGATAGTCAATACAGAGTCTCCACGTCTCATCCTTCTTCTGTACCAACACGATCGGGCTCCCACAAGGCGATGAACTCAGACGGATGTGACCTTTTTGCAAGAGCTCCTGAATTTGCTTCTTGATTTCATCGTTCTGCAGAACGGAGCGCTGATAAATTGGTCCATTGGGTAGCGGCACACCTGGGGTTAGATCAATGGAGTGCTTGACCTGACAGTGCAGAGGAACCCCTGCGGAGGAGGTGAAGATGTCCTCGTACTCCTCCACGACCTTGTCCATCTGTAGTTGTCGTGCGGAGGGGCCCTGTCTGGAGGCCGCGGCCACCGTCTTCTTCTTTCCTTGAGGGCGTATCATCAGGAAAACAAATTTCCCAGTTTTGGAAATGAGCTTACTGCATTGCTTTGCAGTAATCAAAGAGATGGCAGTAGGTGGTGCTACCTCTGGTATCTTGTACAACTTATTTCCCAATGTAATAATAATAGCATGGGGCCTTGATTCATACACAACATGTCGCTTCCACAAGTATGGTTCTCCTAATAATACATCACAAACTTCAAGAGGAGCAATGTCACACAATACCTCATCCGCGAATGGCTTGATGTTGTATGGAAGGTGACACTGTTGGCTCATGCGAAGATCTCTCCCTTGGTGAAGCCACCCGATGGTGTATGGTTGTGGATGTGTTATGGTCGGTAACCAAGTGGATCATTTGTTGTCTTGACTTTGCCATGCCTTGGTAGGCTATCTAGAGGGTGTCCCATGCTTGCTAGGACTTCGTTGCTGCTGCAAACATTGGGAAAATCCTTTCATGAACCGCTTGGAAAATGTAAAACAGGACTTTTGAATCCTTCTTCTTGTTGTCCCTTAACAAATATTTTCCGTGTTGAGATAAGGCATTGTATGTTGTTGCATGTGCTGGTTCTTGAAAACCATTCTCCACCAAATCCCAAATGTCTTGAAATGAGAACAGGGCCTTGATTGTAATATCCCAATAAGCATAATTTTTTCCATCAAATTGAGGCATCTGAGGATTAGTCAGCCTTGTGCTTGATGTTTCCATTTCTTAGTATAAATAAAGCTTTCTACGTGATGGTAAATTCACTCCAAAGGAAAAAATGATATGCCCTCAAAACAATTTTAAATTGTTAGTAAAAGCACTTGTTTTTACACTAACAATATTTAACCCACATTTGAGGGCATGGAGAGTAGGCTCACCATCACATTTGTCAAAATAATTTTCCATCAAGTAGGTGCCTATCCTGTTGTGCCAAACGAAAATTTCAATTAACAAAATCACAATGAATCACTTTGACATGAGATATAATTTAGCAAAAAATATGGCTATTTCAATATATCGTATGGTATGGCGTGAGCATTGAGGTATATGATAATTCTAATGACAAATGATTGAGATATAAATAAAGGTGAATAAAGCTTTTTATTAATTTAAACTTTTAATTAAGTTAATCAACAAAGATATAAATAGCTTTTAATTAATTATTATTTTATACAAAAGTATTTTATTGAAAAAATTCTCCAAAAGAAAATCATTATAAAATAAAAATTAAATATGTTAAATATATTTATTTAAATTAATAACTATAATGATTAAGCTCTTAAAATACATAGAATTACATTATAATTTTATAAATAAATAATTAAATAATTATGAATTATTATATTTTTAAATAATGTTAAAAAAATCAAATATATAGAATCACATTCTAATTTTATAAACAAATAATTGAATAATTATGAAAAAATATATTTTAAAATAACGTTTAAAAAGTGAAATATATAAAAAGAAATTATAATTTTATAAATAAATAATTAAATAATTATGAATTAATATATTCTTACGTAATGCTAAAATGCCAATTATAATTGGAATAAAATAATATAGATTGTTTTAGTTATTTATTGTTTAAATTTATTTAAAAATTCAAAATTATTTATTTATAAAAAAATATTTTCTTTACATAAATATAATTAAATTATAATTTTATAAATAACTAATTAAATAATTATGAATCAATATATATTATATATAATGAAAATATATATATTTTAAAATTAATTTTGTTTTACTAAAATTTAGGTTTTTTTTTTTAAATTAAAGAAACACATTAATGATCCAAAACGCATAAGCATCTTACAGGTTTTAAAACACATTAATGACCCAAAACGTGTAAGCATCTTGCAAGCTTGCAATTCACCTTTATATAAATCACCAATAGATAATTTTATAAAATCTTAAGCAGACCTATAGGAATTTTGCAAACTTGAAGTTTACCTTACATGGATTATCAATAAATCATTTTAAATGACATGATTTACCTAAAATAAAATTGATGAATCAACTTGTACCTATAATAATGAATTATCATACCTTTTTATCCCTATATCATGATATAATAATGAATTATTATATATTTTTCTCCCTATATTAATCATATAATATTTCAAATATGATTTATAAAAAAAATCATAAATATTAACCTGTCCATTCACTTCATTCTAATGTGCACATGATTATGCCATATTATACAGGTGTATGCTTATTTTTAACAATTTTTTTTTGCTTCAAATAGGGCCCAAAACGTTTAGATGCCAATGTAGTTTTGTCTGCTCTTTGCAAAAGCTCAATTTTCCATTTTCATGTTTGAAAACAAACATGTCCCCGAGCGACTTTTCCGAGTCTTATTTTCTCTGCCATTGACATACATGTCAGGAAAAACGTGGTGAAGTGTTTTATATTGGATTTGTCTACCTGAAAATTGTACTCACATTTTCTTATTAGTCACTGACACATTCCGAATAAAGCATGCAATGAAGGAAGACACATTTTATTTACGGTAAAGTCTTGTCAATTTGAACCGATCCTCCAGTATTTTTATACTTTTATTTTTAAGATCATCATAACTTCATTTCAGTATTTTTGATCATCCATTTCTGTCCTCATTTACAGGTCCCAAATATTCTTTGTACAAAGACTTGGGAATCATGGAATCCATCGGATACCACAGAAGGGATTACATTGTCATTCATTCACTTGCGTTCTTTGCCTGGGAGTATACTGGGACATCGATTCTCCAACTGTGTGCCCTATGTTTCTCTACAAAAATGATCAGTTTACAAACTACCACCTCTACACGTGAGAGGTCACCTATCAGTGCAATTAGAGGAGTACAGAATAGATTGGAGAGGTAACCGAGCTTTTCTGCGATTGTATCTAAATCTGGGAGTTATGATCAGTTTGATAGAATTAATTAACTTTAATTATATTATAGATTTTAGAAATATTTTGAAATCTAATCTTCCTAATTATATATATAAATATAAATGACGACTAACATTCCTAGTTATGTTCGTACTCACTCATGCAAACAAATAACTAAAAATATACCTAAATTATAACTAACAAGTTCTCCTCTATGGTTTACCTACAAGCAAACAAACAAGTAGTAATAAAAAAAAAATATAAATTATAACTAATAATCACTCCTCTAGAATAGAATAGAATAGAAATAGAAATAAATATATATATATATATAGACTAACATTCCTACTTATGGTCACATTCACTCAGGCCAAAAAATAACTAAAAATATATATAAATTATATCTAAGTTCCTAGGTAGGCTTTACCTACACGCATCATGCCAAAAAATAACTTAAAAATATAAATAAATTATAACTAAGTTCCCATGTATGCTTTACCTACACGCAAACAAGTAATAATATATATATATATTACGACTAATAATTACTCCTCTATGCTTTACGTACGGTCACATTTAGGAGAAGTGAGGTGAATAATGTGAAAGAGTGATGGAGGTTGGCACAGCTCACATGGAGAAATAACAAACTGTCAAAAGGCTCAACGTTCGACTGCCTTCACAACAAGCCCCGTAACATCCTCACGTTGCTTTTCCTTGCCGCGATAGAGTACAGGTAGTCATTGTCATTTGGGATAGTAAGATCGCCTTGTGGCCATAGAGTACAGGTAGTCATTGCCAACTAGGATGGTAATCCACAGCATGAAAGGATGGTTCAAAGTTTGGAATTTGACATTTTCTAAAACGTTTTTGAAAATGAGGTTGATTGTGTAAGACACACGAACTGCAAATCAAATCAAATATATATTAATCGATCTCAAGGAATTATGTAAATGATGTACATACAAATACAGATACGAAACAATTGAATTAGTTTTCGGGTTTTTTTGGACTCCAATAACAATCCAAACTAACAATATCATTAACCCTGAGGATTAGTTGTCTAACATTCCCCATTTAATCTGAAGGGATGCACCAAATTCCAAAAATGAGATTTCAAAATGCAAAAATGCATCTAATCCAAGAACTAAATGTCTCTTAAGAAATTGTTTCTAAGGATGACCACAAACCAATATGGGAGAACTCAAGGTCTCAACCAACACCAACTCTAGAATCTTCATAGAAGTTCTCAGAACAACGAAAAATGTGGTTTTAGGGTGATCACTAACTCTGGAACTATCACAGTAGTTACTCGAACAATTCCAAATATAGAAGTGCTCAATCAACACAATCAACTCAACTTTGACTCAGGCTCGCTTGACATCTCGAACTCGAACCTGTAGCAGACCATCAACAATTCCCCCCTTGTAACGCCCTGCGGTCATCAGGCGACCGGGCACGCGCTCCGCTCACTCCAAAAATCAACTAAGGCAAAATAGCGAGCGACCAAGGACGAAATACACAAGTATAGGCGGGTTGGCCTTCATATGTATATAGGGCGAGTCGATGGAATGACTTGTGAACGGACCGGCCAAAGGGTGCACCAAACGAGGGAGCAAGCCGACATGTAAAAGCGTTTGGAGACACATTGGTTGGGCGCTTTGGTGGGTCAGCCGAGGGTGAGGTCGTCACACCATGAAGGTGTATAAACTCTTGGAAGAAATGGTCATTCGATTAACAAACCTTCGCAAGCTTCAAGCGCACAAGGAAAATGTGCAAAGTTAGAGAAGCCGCAGCTTGAAGGCGCATAGGTGATGCGCCCGCCGAACTGGGCAAGGTGACACGGTCGCACATTGTGTGGGCGGTTGGAGGTGCGGGTGGAGAGTGTACTAAGGCGCCCACCCGCCAGTTGTGTGCGAGTTTGTTGTGGGTCGTGCGGGTGTGCACGACTGCACCCGCCCGTTCGGGCAAACGCTTGCACGTATTGTATATGTTGTATTGTTGGGTAAGTTGAGGTGTGATTGTCGTGCGCTCTTGCACGGGCCGACGCCCAACTTCGGTTATGAACGCCGGTTGAGCCCAAGCTCCCGGTCATTGTACTATTTCCTCATATACATAATAAAAGAAGTTCTCTTGCATATTCTTGTGTTCTTATTGCTATTCTATGTTGTTATTAATGGATTCCGCACATTAATAATATAAATCATGCATATAATGAATGTTGAAGGCGTAGTTCGTAAAGTAAACTAATAATGGAGAATTTATGTTACTTAGGTGGTGCCGCACCTGGCCAATTTAGGGAAAAAAGAATTGGGGGCGTGACAATTGGTATCAGAGCAGGTTCACAAGGAGTGAAGCCATTGCTTGATGAACGCAGAGAACAGACATGTATGCAGGGAAAAGTTATGGAGAAATCATGGATGAATAGTCTGGGTTTCGTGGACTTGATGGTTCATGGCAAGACCATTCAAGCTCTAGTGGACACGGGGGCCACTCATAACTTTATGACGACACGGTTGGCAAAAGAGGTTGGAATGATGATCTTCCCATCGAATGTGGAAGTCAAGGCAGTGAACTCTAGAGCTAAAGTTGCAGGTTTGGTACACGAAGTACCTGTGCAGATAAAAGACTGGAAGGGTCAGTTGGACTTCACAGTGATGGAGATGAATGACTTTGATATGATACTCGGACAAGATTTCTTGAAGGGCAACAAGGCAATTGTTGTCCCCTTCTATGATGAGGTGGTGCTGGTTGGACAGGCAGAAACTTGGACTTTGCCCACTCATAGGCAAAGGGTGGGAGTCAGGGTGCAACATGTTTCTGCACTAAGTTTGGAGAAGGCTATGAAGGAGTCAGATATGGAGACATATGCGGTGATGTTCAAGGATGTCGAAGGTGATGGAGTGGGGACGTCTGTTCCAGCTGAGATTTCTGAAGTGCTGACCAAATTTGCAGATTTGATTCCTGATGAGCTACCAAAGAAGCTTCCACCAAGGCGTGCAATGGACCATAGCATTGAGCTTGAGCCAGGAAAGCAACCCCCGGCTAAAGCACCTTATCGGTTGTCAAGACCTGAGTTGGAGGAGTTGAAACGACAGTTAAAGGAGTTAAATGATGCATGTTTCATTAGACCTTCAAGGTCCCCTTATGGAGCTCCGGTATTGTTCCAGCAGAAGAAGGATTTGAATGAGCTAGGGATGTGTTGTGATTACTGTGCACTGAACAAGCAGACGGTAAGGAACAGGTATCCTTTGCCATTGGCTGTTGATTGCTTTGACAAGCTTGCGAAAGCCCGAGTGTTTTCCAAGCTGGACTTGAGGCATGGGTATTATAGTGTGCGGATAGCTGAAGGAGACGAGAAGAAGACCGCGATAGTAACAAGGTATGGTAGCTTTGAGTTCCTTGTTATGCCATTCGGATTGTGTAACGCTCCTGCTACGTTTTGCACTTTGATGAATGATGTCCTACGACCATACTTGGATTCGTTCGTAGTAGTGTACTTGGACGATATAGTGGTGTTTAGTGACAACATGGAGGATCATAAGAAGCACTTGGCGATGGTGTTCGAGGCACTGAGGACAAACCAGTTGTTCTTGAAGAAGTCTAAGTGTGTGTTCGCTCAGACCGAGATTCTGTTCCTTGGACATATTGTTGGTCAAGGGTACATACGGATGGAGCCGAGCAGAGTGAAGGCGATTGAGGACTGGGTTGAACCGAATAATGTCCATGAGATGAGGGTGTTCTTGGGCATGACCAACTACCAACAGAAGTTTGTAGAGGGGTACTCCAAGGTGACATCGGCACTGATGACTTGAAGAAGAGGATGGTTACAGCGCCGATACTGAAGTTGCCGGACTTCGAGAGACCGTTTGAGGTACACACTGATGCTTCAGATTTTTCCATAGGAGGGGTTCTTATGCAGGATGGGCATTCGGTGGCGTATGAGAGCCGGAAGTTGCAGGATAGAGAACAGAGGTATCCGGTTCATGAGAAGGAGATGACTGTAATCATTCACTGTCTTCATGTGTGGAGGCATTACCTATTTGGGAAGTCGTTTGTGTCAAGACTGACAACGTTGCAACAAGTTATTTTGCATCACAACCGAAGCTTTCTGCGAAGCAAGCTCATTGGCAAGACTTCTTGGCAGAATTTGACATGAATATTGAGTATAGACCGGGAAGAAAAAATGCGATAGCAGATGCCCTTAGCAGGAAGGGACATCTTGTAGCATTGGAAGGAGAAGACCGGGCAGCAAGGAGTAGGAGTCGAGTTCAGATGTCAGAAGAGATGCAAAATAAGATCAAAAAAAGTGTTGAAACCGATACTTTGGTGCAAAATATAGTGAAGCAGATAAAGGAGGGGAAGACACGAAAGTTCTTTCTACGAGACGGGTTCTTGTTCTTTGGAAACCGACTCTATGTTCCAAAGTCATCTGGACTCAGGAGCCACCTTTTGAAGGAGTGCCACGACTCGCCGTGGGCTGGCCACCCAGGGATGTGTCGTTCTTTGGCATTGTTGGAGAGAGGACTCTTTTGGGAGAAGATGCAGGAGGATGTAGAGGAGTATGTACATACATGCATCATTTGTCAGCAGGACAAATCGGATACTGAGAGGCAAGGAGGACTGTTGCAGCCTTTACCAATTCCAGAGAGGCCATGGATGAGCATCTCGATGGACTTCATCACTCAGTTACCACAGGTTCAGGGGTATAATGGGATAATGGTCGTGGTTGATCGTTTTTCCAAGTATGATGTCTTTGTTCCTACAAAGATGCCTTGTGGAGCCGAGCGGACTACGGAGTTGTTCTTTAAGAACATAGTGAAGTATTATGAGATGCCATTAAGCATCGTGTCAGATAGAGATCCGCATTTTACAGGCCGATTTTGGACCACATTGTTCAAGTTAGTCGGGACAGAGTTGTTGATGAGTTCAAGTTACCATCCACAGACAGATGGGCAGACCGAGAGGATCAACGCACTGTTGGAGGACTACTTGAGACATTATGTGACGGCTGATTAGAAGAATTGGCCTGAACTCTTGGATATTGCTCAATTTAGCTACAATATTCAAAAGAGCTCTACGACGGGGTATAGTCCATTTGAGTTGGTGAATGGACAGATGCCGGTTGCACCGCATACCGTAGTGACAGGAGGTTTTTTGAGGAGTCCTCATGCGAAGAAGTTCATGAAGGCTTGGGATGACACCTTGGAGTTAGCACGGTTGTGCTTGCACAGAGCTGCAAGGAGAATGAAGAAATATGCTGATCGAGGGAGACGGGATGTGCACTTCAGTGTGGGAGATATGGTGTTTCTCAAGATTACCAGGGAGCAGTTTCAGCCAGCCAAGGGGACTGTGAGTAAACTGACACGGAAGTATGAGGGACCATTCCAAGTGAAGAAGAGAGTGGGGGAAGTTGCTTATGAGCTGGAGCTTCTGCACCATATGCACATGAAAGCATTCAGTTTTTCACATGAGTCAGTTGAAGAGATGCAGACTTGATGTTGATCATCCAAAGAGAGCTGAGCCGCCGAGAGGACCAGCCGGGATTATGGACAAGCCAGGACTGGAGTTGGATAACATTTTGAGGTACAGAACTACAGGGATTGGTTGCCACATGAAATGGGAGTATCTTTTCAGATGGAAGAGCGCACTAGAGGAGGAAAGCTGGGAAACGAAGGACTCACTTTGGAGATGGAAGAAGAAGATTGTGCAGTATGAACGAAAGACACTGAGGCAGTTGGGATTGTCGAGGGCGACAATGATTTCCAATGGGGAAGGATGTAATGCCTTGCGGCCATCGGACGACCGGGTGCGCACTCCGCCCACTCCAAAAATCGACTAAGGCAAAATAGCGAGTGACCAAGGACGAAATACACAAGTATAGGCTGGTTGGTGCTCATATGTATATAGGGCGAGTTGATGGAACGACTTGTGAACGGGTCGGCCAAAGGGTGCACCAAATGAAGGAGCAAGCCAACTTGTAAAAGCGTTTGGAGACACATTGGTTGGGCGCTTTGGTGGGTCAGCTGAGGGTGAGGTCGCCACACCATGAAGGCGTATAAACTCTTGGAAGAAATGGTCATTTGATCAACAAACCTTCACAAGCTTCAAGTGCACAAGGAAAAGGTGCGAAGTGTAGAGACGTCGCAGCTTGAAGGTGCATAGGTGATGCGCCCGCCGAGCCGGGCAAGGTGACACGGTCGCACATTGTGTGGGCGATTGGAGGTGCGGGTGGAGGGCGTACTAAGGCACTGCACCACCGGTTGTGTGCGAGTTGGTTGTGGGTCGTGCGGGTGTGCACGGGCGCACCCACCCATTGGGGAAAACGCTTGCACGTATTGTATATGTTGTATTGTTGGGTAAGTTGAGGTGTGACCGCTGTGCGCTCTTGCACGGGCGGGCGCCCATCTTTGGTTATGAACGCCGGCTGAACCCAATCTCTCGGTCATTGTATTATTTCCTCATATACATAATAAAAGAAGTTCTCTTGCATATGCTTGTGTTCTTATTGCTGTTCTATGTTGTTATTAATGGATTCCGCACATTAATAATATATATCATGTATATAATGAATGTTGAAGCCATAGTTTGTAAAGTAAACTAATAATGGAGAATGTTGGTTACTTAGGTGGTGCCGCACCCGGCCAATTTAAGGAAAAAAGAATTGGGGGCGTGACACCCCTTGTCGAATATAGGATGAGAAGTATTCTTCGTCACTGCAAGTCCGGTCATCACTCTCGAACGTATTCTTTGATATGACCTGTAAATCTTCCTAGATGTTTTCGTCCAATCTCAAGAAGCAATCTATCCAAAATTTAGCTTCTCTCTTGGGGTAGGCTTTATTTTGGAACATCTATTTGTATGATGATTTCACTTTTCATAATGCCCACACAAGTAAAGATCAAAACACCAATCTTTCACATGTCCAACTCTGTTACACTATTGGCATCTATCAACCTGTTTTGGAACAACACCATCCAGAAATCTATCGCTTCGGAATTGTATCTGTTTAGAAAAATATGGAATGTGTAAAGATACATCCAAAATATCCTTGTTGTAGCCCAAACCAGTTCTGTGTTTATTGTTAGTAATCTATTCCCATGGTTTTATAAAGTTTTTGGTAACGAAACGCTTCACATTTGTATGCAAATGACTCTCGCATACATTTTCCTGAACATGACTTTCCGCTGCACCTAAATTTTCTCCTAAAATGTCTTTAAAAAAATCATTAAACATTGACTATTGATGGGAATCAAGATCAAAAAGAAATTTGAGAACAAAAACAAGTTTAGAATCACAATGATTTTGTTGAAGTTCATCTCTCTTGAATTGAGATTTGATTTGCAAAAACTCGATCTTCTCTTGTGCATTTGGCAAACAACTTCTAATGTGAGACATGGTTTCTTTGTTGATTTGGACAATATTATGAATAGTCGACGACATTAAATTGTTCAAAAACTTCAACCATTTTCTCCAGGTGTCGGCTACTAGCAAAAATGCACACAATGCAAATGAATTTACAATGATTTAACCCGGTGTCGGGTTCAACCGATCATGCACCCACTAACGATACAAATTTAAATAAAAGATGAATAACAGCTTGTACAATATTCAAAATGTTGATGGCAGAAAGTGAGAATAAACACCCTTATACAAAGTAGAAAAAAACTTATTTTCCACATATGTCACTCTCTTCAACTAATTGGTCAACTAAAATATGCCACCAAAAATCATTTACTTCTCAAAAATAACTCTATGTAGCCAAAATCTCATGTATAGGTAAAGCAACAATCAATCTCCACTGAGTATCGAAATTATCTCGCAGAAATATCTTGTTTATTGGTCATACTCAATGTTTTTGTTTATTGGTCGGACTCAATATTTTATCACACCACAAGGATTTGAACTTGTGAACTTGTAATCTTTAAAATGCCAAATTATACCAAATTAGCTTTCCTCACCACAACCTCTTTTCCTTTTTGGTTTTATACTCATAAATTGTATAGTTTGAACTTATCCGAATCAAAATGAAAGCCTCAAGAAGACCAACATCAGTACATCTCAAAATTATTTAGTTCCTCCATCAAATTTTTACCTTTCCTCCCTGCAGAAAACTATGTGGTCAAGTGCACTTACCTCATTACGATTCAGATACTAATAGAGTTGTTTTTAAATAGCAGTACAACTTCGTGCTTCATATTTTCTGATATATCAAGACTATTCTAGAGACTCTCCGGACTCCACACCTGCCCTTGCAAGCATAAAAAATCAGACACAACACAAATCCAAATAAACTCTTCGCATGGTAACCAAAGTTTAACCCATCCGCTCGCAGTTCAAAAATGCAGAAAAAGCCCTAAATTAATCTTCCTTTAAGCGTTTTATGCACAAATCTGATCTCAGAACTTAAAAAAAAAATAAAAAAAATTAAACTCAAATCTTTCGTTTTTGTGGACAAGAACTCCAAAACATCAATAATATAGGAATATTATGGCGATTATTCTCTATAATTCTCTACCGGAATCCGAATATTGAGGTGAGACTTGCAATAGGATTTCTTGGTCGCCTTCTTTCAGCATCTCCTTCTTCTTCCTCCACTGCTGCTTCTCCCAATGTTGTTTCATCGAATGTTAAAAGTCAACAAAATAAAAGCATAGAAAGCGCCAGGAAAAATGATAATTATTGGTGCATGTGCCTATGCAGATGGGGTCTCTGAGTGTGAACACGAACAATTGGCTTCAGGGAGTTCCTTATCCGCTTAGAATCCGGATGTCATGCCCGCCTCATAAACTAAAATTCGTTTTCATTTGCCAAGAAAAAATGCCTTGAGGTTCATTTTCTTGCTCCCTGCATCTAACCAACGGAGTATTTCTAATTCAATTATTTCATTCAAGTTATAAATTCGTTAGTGAAATGTAACAAAAATAAAAGTTATCAACATTCAAGTTATAAATTTGGTCCGTGTAAAGTGACCAGAATAATAATGATCAAAGGCGGGTTATGAATTTGACAGCTGACCTACAGGAATCAAAATGATCAAAAGTTTTTGACGCTAGCTTTAATAACCTTTCATAAGATGTGACATGAATTTGACAGCTGACCTCTGACAGGAATAAAAATGATCAAAAGTTTTTGACGCTAGCTTTAATAATCTTTCATAGAATGTGACCACAATAAAAGTTATCAACACTCAAGTTATAATGGTGGGTGTAAAGTGACCAGAATAAAAATGATCAAAGGCGGGTTATGAATTTGACAGCTGACGTCTCACAAGAATACAAATGATCAAAAGGTTTTGACGCTATCTTTAATAATCTTTCAGGTGGGTTATGAATTTGACAGCCGACCTCTCACAAGAATACAAATGATCAAAAGGTTTTTGACGCTATCTTTAATAATCTTTCATTATTTTTTGTAGATTTAGTAATTAGCATGGGTAACTCCGTTCTCTTGTAAAGAATGTTGGTTTAATTGGTTATAAACTTGAGAGACGCCACATGAATAAGTGACGCTAGCATTAATACTTTTTCATAAATTTTTACGGATTTAGTAATTAGCATGGGTAACTCCCTTCCTCTTGTAAGGTATGTTGGTTGAATTGTGATGGCCCTGTTGGTTAAAAATTAAAATGTGATGGGTAAAATAATCTTTCATAATTTTTTATTGAGGTTGTAAGATATGTTGGTTGAATTGTGATGGCCCTTTGGTTAAAAATTAAAATGTGATGGGTAAAATAATCTTTCACAATTTTTTTATTGAGGTAGTAATTAATATGGGTGACTCCGTGTTATTGTAAAGTACGTGAGGTTGAATTGTGAGCAGTTTATTCGGTGTCGGTTGCATTGATGAGTTGATTAGAATGAGGTATTTTGTTATTATTTGGTATTTTCCTATTTAATTTTACTAATAAATTATTAATACTTGTATATATTTATTTTAAATTAAGATTTATTAAAAGTGGAGATAATAAATCTCTTGTTATTTAAATCTCGTTAAATTTAAAAATTTTTGCTTTTTCAAAAATTACATCTTTAGGGATTTGATAGTTTAATGAATAAATGGATTCAATCTCTTGAAAATCCTGCAAACACACATAGAATAAAATAGCTTAAACATTCATTTCCATCAAATATTTAATTTATTGAAAATTGACCATTAATAAAAAAGTCAAAATGTAAAATAATGATACTTAAATGATATACAAATAAAAAATTAATTTTTCAATTACTTTATAATATAAAGACTTTATTATTTATTTATTTATTTATTATTATTATTATTATTAAAACAATATATAATATATAAATTCTTGACATTGAAATCATCCTCATATTTTATTTACGATTATATTGCAATTTATTTTTATTAATATATTTTTAAAAAATATATAAATTTTTACTTTTAATTATTTTTTCTTGGAAATATTTTATTAATTATTTATTTATATATATATATATATATATGGATATTAAAGTGATTTATTTACCTATTTTATTGAAATATGAAAATAAAATAATATTATCTTTATTTCTTTTTTTTTAATTACTTTAAATGAATTTTAAAAGTAACCATATTTGTTTTTTAACTTAAAGAATATTTTATTTTTATTTTAAAAAAGGACACTACGAAGCGAATTACACATTGGTTAGTGAATCCCTCCCTAAAACATAGGAAAATTTAAATATTATAATTAATTATATTCTTAATATATTTAAAGGTAAATATAAGAAATTTATATGAAATTATAAATTGTTTTGTTAATACTTAATGCCATAGATTTGTTTGTTTTGGAATAGAATTTTTAAAATTTTAATTTAATCATTAATAATTGTTAAGTGGATAGTAGCATTTAGCCTCCACAAAATATTTTAGAATATTCATAGTAATATACACAAATTAGAGGTTGAGATTTATCTACAAAATAGTTGTGTTGTTTTATCTTTTTAATTAGATTGATTATTTAGAAAAATGTCATATGAAGTGGCATATGCAGTGATTTATGGTTTTGGGGTAGGTATTGTAACAAATTCTATTTACAATTTCAAAATCTCCATGGTAAAGTGGAGAGTAGATCTCGTTAGTTCCATGTTTTTTTAAATGTATATATGTTTAACTTATATATCAATTCTTTTAATAATAATGATGATGACATTGTTATTATTTATTTAGTTTTTTAAGTTTTTTTTTTTTAATTTTAAGAACCTAAGACATATTATGAATTTTTTATGTTTATGATGGATTAATGTCTATCTGCATTTATCATCCATTTAATTTATATAGCTGCATGAAGATTTATGTGATAATGAAATAGATTTTCTAAAACAGAGATTAAATTATATAAAATTATGGAAATGGTCATTTTTAATTTATTTAAAATTGTTTTTAAATAAATATATAAATTATATAATACCATTTCCATTATAATTCTAATAAATCTCTATAATATTTTAAATAATTAAAATTGATAATCCATACAACGATTTAAATAATTAAAATTGATATAAAGAAAATTTCAAAGAGTCAAAACATTAAAAAATAGACTATAACCCTATCTTCTACCAAATTGTCAATTTATATTATTTAATTACAACTTATGCCCAACATATTTCTTTCTTTATTTTAAACCATTCCATTTTCTCTATTCCATTTTCTCTTAGCGTTAACTGATAAATGACTCTCGTAATAATTTCTTTAATAAATTATTGTAATGCCTGTAAAAGAAGAATGAGTAGTAATACTTTACACACTAATTTTCTTGGTATATCCCACTACCTTCCATATAAGTGTTGCTTGTGATCTATTCGTTGAAATAGAACTATGTTAAAATAATGAAAACCAAATTTATGAAAGCGGAGAGCGCAATTTAAAATATAAAAAATAAAAGAGAAAAAAGAAAATGAAAATTTATCTCAATTTGGCATCAAAATGAAATGACAAAAAAAACCAAGAAATCATTCAAATTTCACTATTTCATCTCACTAGCGGTTGAGATGTCAAATGCCACACCTGCACGTGTTTACTAATCGGTATCTGTCACATCTAGGCACTTCAATTTGCTTAAATTTGTCATCATTATCAGAACTATTCCCTCCTCTCAAGGCCCACAATGGTTCTACTGCTTGTGTTTCTCGTTGAAAGATTGGGCATAGCACACAACGTTTTGATACCAATTGAAGGTTTAGAGTAAACAACAAAAACACAAACACAGCAAGAATATAAGAACACAGCTACAGTTTTTCAATAGCACAAAGCCAAACATTAATTTACAGAAGGTCAAGCAGCTACAACTGCAGAAAATTCACACTCTATGCATCCGGACTATGCTTTGTCTTCATTTATACAAAAACTAAGTCGCTTATTTTCCTTTTCGACGTTAAATAAGTTGAGGCATTGATGGCTCTTCGAAAGCCAACAAGTATGGCAATGGGGCTCTTCAAGTCTTAGTAGGTCATGACGGTGACAGTGAGGCGGTGTGCAGTGTAGCTGTGGCGATGTGTTGTGAGGAGTAATTATTTCCAACACTCCCCCTTAATTACGACTGACAACTTAACCATGACTCAACAAAACTTAAACATGCCTGCCAGCTAGGCTTATAATGATTGAAAACTTCGACATCAACTCATGTGTTGGATTTCTTTTTCCTTTTCTTCCAGATCTTGTATCCTTTGAATTGCTTCATCTTTTTCTTTTTGTCATAGGTTCCAAATTTCAATTTCTTCATTTGTTGTCGCAGCTCTACCAAAACATAAAAATTCATTTCAAGGTGTCCATGTATTTCCTTTACCTCTTCAAAAATATGTTCGTATGTGGACTGCTGCCACATGTCATCTTCTATAGTTTGTTCTTCATCATCAATATTCTGATTTTCATTTTGCTGCATCATACGTTCATAATCAAAATTAATCTCTTCAGGGCTCTAATACATGAAAATTTCATTTTGATTTTTAATATCATCCATACTGTCTTCAATATTCATAGCTCCAACTTCTATGTAGGCATCATCAATACGTGGTGTTTCAAGCCATGCTTCAATGAACTTTAATTCTTCTTCATAATCATTATGTGTACATGCACACTTCAAATCAATATTAGAATCAAAAAAATTTGTAGAACCAATTTGGTTTTTTTCCTTCTCTGGATTTTCCTCTATCTTTATTTTCTCTTTGTGGGCTTCCTTCTTTGTCTCTGACTCTACTTCTGCCTCTATCTCTATCTCTCTCTCTATCTCTTCCAGTTTCCTTTTAGATACAAGTGGCATTCTCTCACCAAATAACAATGTATCAATAAGATGTTTATGTTGCATCATCTGCGACCGTTCATCATGAGTTAATTATTCTTCATCAAATTTAACATTAGCAATTTCAATTGCTAGATCTACTAAATGAGATGCTTCTCCATTGGCAACATTATCTATACCAAAACCAGTGCCTGCTGGTAACACACCATCAACATTGTGATCCACTTTCAAGTGAGATTCACAAAATCCTTCATCTCTCTGTACATTCGCTACTACAGATCCATCTTCATTCTCATCTTCAAGCACTACCACAACAGGCTGAAAAACACTCCTTTCTTCAACTCAAGCACTGCTACAACAGGCTAAACAACTCTACTATCTTCAACTTGATTATTCCCCCTTGCACCAAATTCTTCTTCAAGGATCTTCCATGCTTCATTGAAAGTTGTAGCTTTTGCTACCATGCACAAAAACTTCTCATCCAATCCTTGTTTTATAAAATTTAATGCTAAATCATCACATACATCATCATATGGGTTATTAGACCAATGTTCAATTAATTCTTTAGCTCGAATAAAAGTAAACATTCTAATAACCCACAAATCAAAATATTTACCAGTAAACATAAGTGGTGGTAGCAGACCAAAGATACACCAATCACCTTTGATTTCTTCTTTGTGTTCCGCTAGAATTCTTAATTCCTCAGCTCTAGCCTGAACTTCTTTAAATAAGGCAATGATCTTTTCCTTTCCTTTTCAATTCATTTTCTTCATCTACCTCAGTTGTGCTTTTCGACCCATGATTGTTGTCTTTCCTCTATCTTATAGATGTTTTCATGATTGAATGAGGATATCTTCCATATTGCCCCCTGAAAAAAATATGATTTTTAATATGCGCCTTGTAAGGCACAATCTTCTTCCAAAACATTGTGATACTTACAAAACAAAAATTTATATAGAAAGTAAACTTTTGCAAAGCAAGTTATTTCCAATTTTTTTTCTTTAATATAATAAAAATCAACTCAATCCCTTAATTTTTTTTTTATTTGAATCCCTTTTATTAACCTGCATAACCCACACTAAAACCATGAAACATACTTCATATCATACCATGAGACTTTTATAACCTATCTTACTGAGGTGACTTTAATATTTTTAACACTTGAACAAAAATCCTTTCCAAATATATGCATGAACCCTTACGAATACCTTTGAGACTTTTAGCATGCCTTTTTTAATTTATGGCTAATTCACTGTTCATGTTTTTGACTTCATCTCTATGGAACTTTTAGCCGACCTTTCACACTCAATTTATGCCTCCTTTTAATTTACACAAACATACCTTACCTCTTTCTATTTTAAGGACAAAAACTTTCAATCATAGGTTGACTCTTCAATGTAACATCGTAGACATTCAACCACACAAAACCTGCGAAACTCATTTTCTTTATAGTCGTGCAACACAACCAGAAACTGTAAACAACTAGCCGCAAGGGTTGTGGCCTCTTCCTCTGGTTATGGCGGCTCACAAACTTATAACTCATTGACACGACAACCACTCTGTGTTTTTTGAAACATCGATGATGGCTATTCAATCCTCTATGAACAACGAAAATATCTTTGGCTTCTTCGTCTACTCACTCCTCTAATCTTCAAGTTGGAAGCTCCACAGAACACACAGTTTACGACTTCTCCTTCAAAACATATGGGTTTTGAAACCCTTTTTGAAACACTCAACAAACTCTATTAAATATTAAATGAACTCGAACTTGGCTAAGGTGACTGAGAAACCCACTCCATGTAAGGTAACTACCAATTGCTTGTACCTTAGCCACTTCACACCACAATACTTTATGGTGTTCTCACACAGTCACTGCAACTCAAACCCACGGGAAACCGACCTCAATGGTCACTGTATCACATGTTGACTCATGCACACAGGGTGCTCATTCCTTAGTTTCTACTTGGCTAGTCAGCACTCGCTTATACTCCAACCACACCTTGACTTCACTACAACTCTACTGCGACTTAGTAGGGGTGGCTTTATCTTTAGACAATCTTCTCTTCACAATAGGAATGGGGTTGCGAACTTAATGTGGATGGTGGTTGTTCACATAGTAATGACCATCTGTCTCTGCAAATGATTCCTTCAACAATTCCTTGCTCATGTGGCTCCGATACCAAATGTTCAAACTTAATGTGGATGGTGGTTGTTCACATAGTAATGACCATCTGTCTCTGCAAATGATTCCTTCAACAATTCCTTGCTTGTGTGGCTCCGATACCAAATGAAAGATTCGGCGGAGCACACAATGCTCTGATACTAGTTGAAGGTTTAGAGTAAACAGTCGAAACACAAACACAAAAAGGATATAAGAACACAACTATGGCTGTTCAATAACATAAAGCCAAACATTAATTTACAGAACTTCAAATAGCTATAGCTGCATACAATTCACACTCTATGCATTCGGACTATCTATCGTCTTCATTTATACAAAAACTAGGTAGGTTATTTGCATTCTCGACGTTAAATAAGTTGAGGCGGTGATGGCTCTTCGAAACTCAATAAGTATGGTGGTGCAGCTATTCAAGTCTGAGTAAGTCATGGTGGTGATGGTGAGGCGGTGTGAAATGCAGCGGTGGTGATCTGTTATGAGGAGTAATTATTTCCAACACTAACCATAGAAAATATTTACATATTTGATAAAATTCCTCACGAAATGCGTAGCTGAGAGACTGTGGAAATACAGTCGCCTCAACTTTCACTTGAATGTCTAGAAATAGGGTCACATTTTTTATAATTGTTTCGTAACAATGTTAACTATTTTTATCATTAGCCATACTATTAATGATTTATTTATTTTTCCTTCCAGTCAACCATCTATGTATGATTCTATTTGAGTATTATTTTTTGTTAGTGCATCTCCTATGGTTTCTCTTCTCCAAAAGGGATGAAAGGTTATCTTTATTCTCTGCCTTCGAGGCTTGACACGTTGGAATCACTCTGAGAACTTTGCCACCAGGTTTGTTTTGTTATAAAAATTTTACGAGGGCAAAGGAGCTCAGAAATCAGTTGCAGCAAAGTAGGCAAGGTCAACTTCAGTTGCGGAAAGGTAAATCTTAGGTTGCGGCGAGCATATCACAACCACACAGTGACTTAATTAAAAACACAAAGTTCATTCATGACAAAATAAAGTAAAATTATGTAAAATTAAAACCATAACTCAACTCACCACACTTTATATTATATGTAAAAACATAAAGAAATTACATTCGCTTGATAAATGGAGGCTGCAACTCCGAGTGAAAAACACAACAAACTTACTGTGATTTATGCGTTACTGGGTTGCAGAATAAAGTTCTATATAACTCCATAAAACGTTTTTTCACGCGCCCAACAATATTGCCTCCATGATTTTCTCCTCACTACCTCACAGATTCTCGCTCCCTAACTTGCCCAACATGCTCAACATTACAAATGAATTTTACTTGAATATTTATCCTAACATACGAATTTGACATTAATTACATGACAGAGAAAATATTTAATACCCAACATGGGCGATTTTACATAATAAATTATTTTCTAAACTTGCAGGGGTTGTGGAGTGTGGGCAACAGTGGCAGAATGAATGTTTTCCCATATCTATTTAATAAACTTCATTAAATGACTTAACTTCTATGATGTGTTGTGGAATGGCCTGCTCTGAACTTCTGTTCTAACTTCTGTCCTTCTGCCTGCAAACAAAATCACAACCATGAAGTGGTTGACTAGGGAAGCATGTTGGTTGTCAGTATGTTTAAGGCGCTGGTTGGCACTAATATTTCCAAAACTCCCCCTTAATAACAACTTCTGCCATTGACAATTCCCAAAGAATCTCTCAGATAAATAGAATTTTCACATGCCAATGGATTTGTGTAAATATCAGCAAACTGTTCCTGTGACCTGCAGTGCTGCAACACAATTTCATCATTGTTAATCAACTCTCCAATAAAATGATATTTACAATCAATATGCTTGGTTCTCTTGTGAAATACCAAATTCTTTAACAATGCAATTGCAGATGTGTTATCGCAGAACATAATTGTCGCTCCCTCTTGGTTGTGGTGAATATTCCTCAACATTCGTCTCATCCAAACTTCCTGACACACTGCTTTTATTGCGACAACATATTCAGCTTCTGCTATTGACAATAACACTATTGGCTACTTCTTGGAGGCCCATTAAATGTCTCCAGAGCCCAAATGAAAAAAATAACCCGATGTGCTCTTTCTTTCCTCGACACTTCCTGCCCAATCACTTTCGGTTTAACCAACCAGCCTAAAATCATGCATTGTGGTGTACAGAATGCCATATTGTTTTGTCCCATTGATATACCTTAGAATTCTTTTCGTTGCTTGCCAATGTGTCTCCTTGGGTGTCTCCATGAACTTTGACACCAAACTCACTGCATACATTATATCCGACCTAGTTGCAGTTAAATACATCAAGCTACCTATCATGCTTTTGTATAATGTCGGATTGACATTGCTGCTGCAATATTCTTTGCTCAACTTTAACCCCATGATAGTTGGAGTTGGTGCGGGCTTGGTGTTCTGCATTTTTAACCTCTCCAAAATGTCTCCTACATACTTTTCTTGAGAGATAAAAATGCCATTTTTTGTTTTCTTTACTTCTATGCCCAAAAAATACCTTAACAACCCCAAGTCAGTCACTTCAAATTCATTCTTCATGACTTGCTTGGAATGAGCGATGACAAAATCATCACTGCCCATAAAAATCAAATAATCTACATATAAGACAATAATGAAAATCTTGCCATCATTCTCTTTGATGTAGAGAGTAGGCTCACCGTCACATTTGTCGAAATGATTTTCCAACAAGTAGGCGTCTATCCTATTGTACCATGCACGCGGTGCTTTCTTCAGCCCGTAAAGATCTTTCCTCAACCGATACACTTTGTCTTCTTGGCCTTCTACCTCATAATCAGACGGTTGCACAACATACACTTCCTCTTTCAGCACTCCATTCAAGAGCGTTGACTTTACATCCATTTAATACACTTTCCATTTATGTTGCACAACAATCACCACAACTGTACACACTATCTCCATCCTTGCGATTGATGCGAACGTTTCCTCATAATCTCTTCCATGTTGCTGCTTGTATCCTTTGACAACTAGCCTTGCTTTGTGCCTTTCAATCTTTCCATCGACATTGCTTTTGGTCTTACAGACCCACTCCACTCAAATGACTTGTTTTCCTTGTGGAAGGTTCACTAACTCCCATGTGTCATTCCTTTCTATTGCTTCCATTTCTTCCTCCATTGCTGCAACCCATTTTTCATCTTTGACTGCATCTTCAAAATGGATTGGGCCAACTACATGACAACAAAGCAAATAATTAATTTAGGCCAACACTGTTATTAAATTCATATTTCTCATATATTTCATTCAAATTTCTAAATTTTGGTCTTCTTATGCTTGTTGAAGATGAGCTTGATATGTCACTTGGTGTTGCGCTTTGTGGCGTGCTTAGAGAAGCACTTTCTTGACTACACGAAATTGTCCTAATATTTGTTCATGGTGTTCCTTGCTGCCTGCTTTGTTAGGCTTGAATAAGAGTAGAGGGAGTCACTGTTGAGGAATTACTTGTTGCTGTTAATTCCTCTTTGTCCTCATGTGGTATACATGCTTTCACATTGATTGTCTTCTCTAAAATTCCATCCCATGCTTCCTCTTCTATGAACTGCACATCTCTGTTGATTATGACATTCTTGGTTGATGGATTGTAGACATTGTATGCCTTGGATTCATCACTGTATCCAACAAATATACATTTCTCCCCCTTGTTGTCCAACTTCTTCCTCAACTCATCCGGGACATGTGCATATTCCACACAACCAAAGACTCTCATGTGAGTGACACTATGCTTTCTTCCACTCCATGCCTCTTCAAGAACTATGTTCTGGATGGTTTTGGTTGGACATCTATTCAAGATATATGCTTCACAAGAGACAGCTTCAGCCCAATAATCATCTAGCAAATGCTTTTCCTTCAACACACTCCTTGCCATTTCCATAATGGTTCTGTTCTTCCTTTCCTCCACTCCATTTTGCTGAGGTGTATATCTTGTTGTAAATTGCTCATGAATTCCATGTTCCTTGCAAAATCGAAGGAAGTCAATTGAGAAGTATTCTCCACCTTTGTCAATCTTGAGGACTTTAATGTAGTGTATTCTTTGCTTCTCAAAAAGAGCCTTGAATTGGCGACAGTGCTCAAACACTTCACTTTTCTATTTTAGGAGATATACCCATGTCTTCCTTGTGTAGTCATCTATGAATGTCAATACATCGTGGCTGCACCAATTGATGGTGTCTGCATTGGTCCATATAAATCTGAGTGGGCAATCTCCAAAGGTGCCTTTGCCCTTATTGATTTTCCTACTGGAAATGTCTCTCTATGTTGCTTACCCAAGATACATCCTTCACATACGCTATCTAGTTTTTCTATGAGTGGAAAACCCTTCACCATGCCTTTCCTATGAAGAAAATTCAAACCTCCAAAGTTGAGATGTCCAAATCTCAAATTCCATAACCAATTTTCATCTTTGACCTCTTCTTGATAGTTAATTTGTGTGACAGCTGCATATTTTCTTCCATTCTCTTGTGAGTTCATTGATAGTTGTGCTTTTGAACCTTCTTCCTTCAAATCTAATCTTAATTTTAGGGGAAACATTCTATTCTTTGTCATCTGAACCTTTGTAATCAGTTGTTTGCTTGGAGGCCTATCTAAAATTGTGCATACATCATTCTTGAAAAAGGCATTGTAACCCTTTTGCATGAGTTGTCCAATGCTGATGAGGTTATGTTTCAGACCGGGGACAAAGTAAACATATGAGATGTACTTCTTCTCCCCCTTCTTTTTTATGATATTAACTCTTCTTTTTTCCATGATAGAGACTTTGCTATCAATCCCTAATGTCACTTCAAATTTCACATTTTCATCTAGATTGGAAAACATTTCTATGTTCCATGACATGTGGTTGCTACACCCCAAATCTAGATACCATATATCACTTTGTTTTTTTTGTGCTACATTACAAGCTAAAAGCATGCTATCATGGTTCTGATTTTCCCTTGTGAAATTTACACATGGTTTGTTACTAATGTCATATTGCTTATTTCTACATTCATTTTCATAATGACCATACTTCTTACAGTACTGACATTGAACTTGAGATTTATCATACGTCTGACCTTATGCTTAGTTTTGGCTTGGGCTTTGACTTGGATTTTGATTTCTTCGCCTTCCACTTGAGCTTGAAGAGCTACTTCTTCCACGTCTGTGTGGGATTCTTCCTCTTCCTCTAGTATATGATCTTGCTCTGCGTCGACCTTGACCAAAGGAAAATTGTGTCTTGAAGGCATGCTCCAATGAGGAGCTTGTTGCTCTATTCAATCAATGTTCATGAGAAATCAGTGATGCATGAAGCTCATCCACTGAGAACTATGAGAGATCCTTTGTCTCTTATATGGCCACAACAATGGCATCAAACCTTGCTAGCAAACTTTTCAAAACTTTCTCAACTCTTCTTCTTTCTTCAAGTGTCTCACCATGAGACCTGATTTGAGTAACCAACCTAATTACATGTGTAAAAAATGAGTCTACATTTTCAGACTCTTTCATACAAAGTGTTTCAAAATCTCTTCTCAACATTTGTATTTTTGTTGTCTTGACTTTTGGCATGCCTTGGTAGGTTGTCTGGAGGGTGTCCCATGCTTGCTCGGACTTCGTTGCTGCTACAACCCTTGGGAAAATACTTTCATGAACTTCTTGGAAAATATAAAATAAGGCTTTTGAATCCTTCTTCTTGTTGTCTCTTAACAAATATTTTCCGTGTTGAGATAAGGCATTGTATGCTACTGCACGTGTTGGTTCTTGAAAACCATTCTCCACCAAATCCCAAATGTCTTGAGATGAGAACAAGGAGTTCATTGTAATAGTCCAATAATCATAATTTTTTCCATCAAATTGAGGTATCTGAGGATTAGTCAACCTTGTTCTTGATGTTTCCATTTCTTAGTATAAATAAAACTTTCTACCTAATGGTAAATTTGCTCCAAAGGAAAAAGAAATCTGCCCTCAAAACAATTTTAAATTGCTAGTAAAAACAGTTGTTTTTACGCTAACAATATTTAGCCCGCTCTGATACTATGTTGGAAAAATAATTTTACCGGGCTAGAGGAACTCAAAAATCAGTTTCCCCAAAGTAGGAAAGGTCAAATTGAGTTGCGGAAAGGTAAATCTTAGGTTGCGGTGAGGATATCGAAACTACACAGGGACTTAATTAAAAACACAGAGTTCATTCATGTTAAAACATAGTAAAATTATGTAAAATTAAAACCATAAGGCAACTGACGACACTTTATATTATATGTCAAAACATAAAGAAATTACATTCGCTTGATAAATGGAGGTTGTAGCTCCAAGTGAAAAACACAACAAACTTACTGCGATTTACGCATCACTGGGTTGCCGAGTAAACTTAAACTCTATAAAACTTGTTTTGAGACACCCACCAATATTTCCTCCATGATTTTCTCCTCACTACCTCACAAACTTTGGATACCTAACTTGGCCAACATGGTCAACATTACAAATGATTTTTACTTGCATATTTATCCTAACATACCAATTTGACATTAATTACGTGACACAAAAAATATTTAATACCCAACATGGGTGATTTTACATAGCAAATGATTTTCTGAACTTGTAGGTGTTGTGAAGTGTGAGGAACAATCTTAGAATGAATGTTTTCCCATATCTATTTAATAAAGTTCATTAAATACCTTAAATTCTGTGATGCGTTGTGGAATGGTCCGCTCGCTTTGAACTTCTGTTCTGACGTCCTCATGCCTTCAAACAAAGTTGCAACCGTGCAGTGGTTGACTAGGCAAGCATGTTGGCGGTGGTTGGCATTCACATTTCCAACAAGTTAGCTTTGCCTGTTGTAACCGTACTAATGCGAACTAAATTTCCAAACTTTGTTTATTCAAAAAGTTCAGGTCGACCTGTCTAATAACGCGAGTCAGCAAAATGTATCTCTATCAATGATTCAAATGTGCTAACCCATCATTCATTACATAGGAATATATGTCCATTACAACAGACCAATTGGTTCTAAACTAGTAGAATTTAGGCATTGAGGTTGGTTTTAAAGTGTAGAAATTTTGGTTAGTTTTCAAATATTTACATATTATCTAAATTGTAAAATGTTATGCAATATAAATCTATTAATTTCTGGTATAATAAATTTTTTTATTAATATAAATAATTTTTATTTTTATTTTTTTTAAATAAAAAATTAGTTTGTTTTAGATGAAAATTTAATCCATCCACTAATATTAACCCCTAACCCTAAAATTATATTGTTGTAAACATGACCATTGACAATTAGTTAAAATGTGGCTTCTGTAATATATTTCTCTCCCTGATGACAGCACAAAACATCTACCCATTCACACAAATGAAGGTGTCAATGATATACATAAATCTGTCAAGCAAGTGTTAAGAGTTCGTGTCCATTTAAGAAATGCTCAAATTTCAACTGCTTCATTCACATTTTCAACACCATAGCCAAGGAGAACCCTGATTAATAATTAAATTAACTATGAGTAATACCTCAAAAACTTTCAACTAAAACGACATAGCCAAAGAAAATTAACTCTCCTTAATACTTGAAATCCCTTCAATGCTGGCTGTCCCTGGCAATCTCAATACTCATGTGTTCAAATCTCTTCAACATTAATTGTACCTAGCAATTTCAATACTAAAGGTTCAACTTTCAAGCAAGTATTGCATTCAAGCAAACCGACCAAAAGTAGTTGGCTAGCAGCTTGCCAAGCATTGCTCGAGAGCACATAGTTGTAAGAGAATCCTAGTGTTTAATAGGGTTTTCACCCATAGCCTTAGTCAACCAACAATGTGGGAAATGATGAATTAATAGGCTATATCTAACATTCTATAAAAGGTACATCAAACAATTACACAGTAATTGAATTCCAGTTTCCATGCACAATTACTCAATGCAAAGCATCATGGCGCTCTACGCATCCTTTAATTATTCCTATGGTGAAGTGACAAACATTAAATTTCGAGAGGTCAGCCAATGAATAAGATAATATACAGTGAATTACTATGATTGAGATGTTTGAAATGGGACAAACTAAACCTTTTGTGTTTTTCCATATGGACTAACAATTTTTAGTGGATCTTCGGCAATGTTAGCATCTATGGATTTTGGTTTAACTGAAATAGTAATTCCTAACAGTCTAAAACAAGAAGTTTTTGTGGAAGGCTTCAATATTTTTTTACTGATACTTGTTCAGCATAAATAGTCGTTGTATACAATTTAGATCCTATAGTTTAGGACCAGTATAAGGAAAGATGATACAATCACAGGAGTGATTGTCATCTATCTGTATAGCTAATTTTCAGGTGTGATTCTCGTCTATCTGTACAACAAGTGGCAAAGACAAATTAGGAACTCGAATTACAGAGAACCAACATGGAGATACTTGATCCCAATTGTCAACACTCCTCATGTTGGTGAGTGGATGTCAGTCATGCCAAGTTTGTTGAGACAGCCATTAAATACTTGGTTTAACACTGCTTTGGTTAGCACATCAGTAAGCTGGTCTTGAGATCGAACATGAGGAACTTCAATCAACTATGCTTCTAGTTTCTCCTTGATAAAATGCCTATCAACCTCAACATGCTTAGCTTGATCATGTTGAACTGGATTATGAGCAATATCACATGCTCCCTTGTTATCACAGTATAAATTCATAGGACTGACTTGCTTCATATGTAAATCCTGCAACAGATTTCTGATCCACAACAATTCACATATTGCCTTAGCCATTCCTTTGTATTCGACATCATCACTGGATCTAGCAACTACCTCTTGTTTTTTACTTCGCCAAGTAACCAGATTTCCTCTTACAAAAGTGAAGTAGCCTGATGTAGAACGTATATCCTCAATTGACCCAGCCCAATCAGCATCTGTATAACCTTTAACATCCAAGCTATCACCTTTTGTGAATAAAATTCCCTTTCCTGGAGATGACTTCAAATAGTGTAAGATCCGGATGACAACATTCATATGTTATTCACGTGTGGAGTGCATGAATTGATTGACAACACTTAGTGCATAAGCTAAATCTTGCCGAGTATGTGCAAGATACATTAATCTTCCAACCAATCACTGATAGCACTCCTTGTTAGCAGGAACTTGGGTTGGTTTCACACCTAGCTTCAGATTTTCTTCCATAGGGGTACTAGCTGGACTACAACCTATCATGCCAGTTTCCTTCAATAAGCCTAAGACATATTTCCATTGTGATATAAAAATTCCTTTCTTTGATCTTTACACTTCAATTTCAAGGAAATACTTCAATTCCCCAAGATCCTTCATTTCAAACTCACGGGCAAGCTGCTCTTGCAGTGCTTTCCTTTCTTCAGGATCATCTCCAGTTACTATCATATCATCAACGTACACAATGAGGGCTGTGATTCGTTCTCCATTATGTTTCAAGAAGAGAGTGTGATCTGAGTTACTTTGCTTGTAACCAATAGACCTCATAAAGCTAGTGAACCTTCCAAACCATGCTCTAGGAGACTGCTTCAAGCCATATAGAGATTTTTTCAATCTACAAACCTATTTATTGCCTTTAGTCTGCAGCTTACAGCCAGGGGGAAACTCCATATATACTTCTTCTTGGAGATCTCCATGCAGAAATGCATTCTTTACATCGAATTGATGCAAAGGCCAATCAAAATTCACCGCAAGAGATAGTAAAATACGGACTGTATTAATTTTGGCCACTGGTGTGAATGTCTCCATATAATCAATTCCATATGTTTGAGTATATCCCTTGGCGACAAGTCTTGCTTTGAACCGTTCTATGGTTCCATCAACTTTGTATTTAATGGAGAATACCCACCTACATCCAATAGGTATCTTCCCTTCAGGCAAGTCAACAACTTCCCACGCTGAATTCTTTTGAAGAGACTTCATTTCTTCATTCATCGCCTCCCTCCATCTAGGATCTTTCAAAGCTTCCTTTACACTATTAGGAATAGCTACAACAGATAATTGATTCACAAATGCCTTACTCTCATTTGACAGTCTATGGTAGGATACATAATTGCTTATGGGATACTTAAATTTGGAGTTGAGAACAGGTTGATAGTTAACTTTGGGTTTCCCTCTTGTGACTCAATCTGGTAACATTTTTAAGTGAGGTTTGGATTCAGAGTTTACCTGATACTCAGGCATGGAATCGGTTGGAGAAGACAATTGGTTTGGTGGTACATCGTGAGAGGAGGAAGACATAGACAACACTTCCACTTCCGTTTGATCTAAAACCTCATTCTCCAAAACTTGCTACCCATCTGGACAATCACCTCTGTGAGTTACAGTGTCACCATCACTTGGACATTCATCACTAGTTTCCAACTGGTCACATTCACCCCTAGTGTCCAAATTATCTCCACTTATAAGATCAAGGTCCAAAGAACGATACAAAGTCTCCATTTCATCTCTATTCTCCCCCTAAAGTGGAGACACAGAGGCAGAATAATACGTATCATCTTCATGAAAGACTACATCAAGTGTAACATAAATTTTACGAGAAGGGGGGTGATAACACCGATAGCCTTTTTGATGCAAGGCATAGCCAATAAAGACACAACGAAGGGCATGGGGTTCCAGCTTATTTCTCAAGGGTTTGTTAAGGTGCATAAAGGCTACACACCCAAAAACTTTAGTGGACAGATTCGGTATGGTAGGGGCACTCACAGTATTATGGAGAACATCAAAGGGGGTCTGGAATTGTAGTGAACTCGAGGGTACATGGTTAATGAAATAAGCTTCGACTGTAATGTCTTCTCCCCAATAACTAATAGGCATATGAGCCCCAAACAAGGAAGCACGAGCAAGAAGAACACTAGGGGTGAAGAACCTCACTCTGATACCAAGTCAAAAACAAGAAGTTTCTGTGGAAGGCTTCAATATTTTTTTACTGATACTTGTTTATCATAAATAGCCGCTGTATACAATTTAGGTCCTATAGTTTAGGACTAGTATAAGGAAAGCTGATACAATCACAGGACTGATTCTCGTCTATCTGTACAGCCAATTTTCAGGAGTGATTATCGTCTATCTATACAGCGAGTGGCAGAAACAAATTAGGAACTTAGGAAGAACCAACTTGGAGATAATTGCTCCCAATTGTCAACGCTAACAAGTGGTATTGTATTAGACAATATGTCACGAGTTCTTCAATACACACCTCTCGATTGCGTGATCATTCTTGTAGATACGGCAGGTTTTGATCTAACTGCAAATAGTGGGAGTCCAAACAAACACATAAAATTAAATGAATCTAGTGAGCAGTCAGCTTTACATTAATTATTTTGCTAATTAATCTTTTTTATCAGATAATATAAATTGAAAAATACTAGTATATTCTGGTAGTTTCTACTCATCAATAAGTAAAATTAGAAGTTACAATTTCTTTATATATCTAAATTAAAACATGTTTAAATTAAAGATTTACACGTCCTTGTTAAAAATTTACTATGCCATCGGGTAATTGCCACCTTCGGTATTAAGAATAAGTGATTAAAAATTACTGCAACACATAGCACAGTAGTCATTACCATCTGGTTCAATTTAGCCTCGCCATGGAAGTATTGTTGTGACACGTATCACAGTACCCATCACCATCCGTTTCAATTTAAGCTTGCCATCACCAACAGTCTCAATTTCCCTGGCCATCACTTACCGTTTCAATTCGCCTCCTCCATGCAAATAACCACACAGTAGATGAAGCATTGCTCGAGGGATCTAAGATAGTGTATGTCATCAAGTAGACGAAACGATTCCTCGAAGCCAAATTGATACAGTTACAGGGATGCAAAGGAAGACTGCGTCATCACCTTATAGACATGTAAAAACTCTGGCTGATGATTCAAGATTGCTGCATTGTCTTTAAGGCGGGGGGAGAGCACTGATGATTTGTTGAAGCAGTCATATTATAATGTAATTAATTCTTCATTTATTTACAGTCTACATATTATTGAAAAGAATTATGGGTAATTTTTTTGAAATTTTGATTGCTTCTAAGATTAATAGGTCGTAACCAAAGTTCGGGGAATTAGGATGCGACTCCATAAATATGAAGAGGTCCTTATGAAGAATATGCATCATTTTCATGGTACAAAATCAGAAAGCTGCAAGTTCTTGAAACTGAAGGTTCTCAGAACGCATTCTGAGAAGTGTTCACTCATCAAATTTCATGTGTTATGAGACTTGGAAACCTATGGCGGGACGGATTGTAGGTAAATAGAAATTTGTTGGGTTAAAGTTTTTATGTTGAGGTCGAAAGGATTTGCAGAGGACAATAATCTATGTCATCATATTAATTGAAATAGGTGAATGTATTGTAGGACTGAGAAAGCTGGCTGAGTAAATATGGACAAATATAATATGTTATATTCTAGAAAATCAAAACACCAATGTAAAACAAAACACAACTATTTGATACTTGAATTTCCTTCAGGTTAATCTTTACAGTGATATTTGCACCTAATGTCTTTAATTGGTGCATGATTCTGGCTTTCTATATACTTATTTCATTATGGTGGTAATTAATCACGACAAGTTTATGCTATTATAATATTGCCGGAATCATAGGGCTGCTTCAATAATGATGCTGCTACATAAATATTTAGTTACATGGAATTTTCATGTCTAGGAAATTTTGAGACTAAGGATCAATGTAATTGAGATAACAATGATACGTCATCACATGAGCTATTTAATGTGATACTTTAGCAGTAGCTTCACCGAATTTTAATTAATAACACAATATATATTGAGAGAGAAAGGTATTTTTGTATACTACTGAATATACATACTTATAACATGGAGTTGTGTTAGCAATTAATAATAGCAGTAATAGGAATATTAACTATTACCTGTTTTCTTGCACATTTGAGGATGGCTAAGAAAGATTTGTTACAGCCTTGAAATAGCTAGATGGAGATAGATGTACATCGCAATTGATAGACGCCCATATATGCATAACTCACTGTAATTGATAGACGCCCATATATCCTTTACTGATAGCATTGATGAATTAAAAATATCCATTACTGATAGCATTGATGAATTAAAAATTATTCAGAAACGGATGTTTTATTAGTTGTGCTTGGATTCATTGAGTTTTATAATTCATTAACTTAAAACCGTGGAAACACCAACATAAAAATAACGGCTCAATCGCTACCCATCAAGTTCAAGCCTCACATGCAGGAGTCAATTCAAACAATCAGCTACTCTTCTATTTTCAGTGGGGCATGCAGGAGTAAACTCAAACAATCAGCTATTCTTCTTTTTAGTGGGGAGAGAATCTCTGCTGAAGAATCATAATACATAGTGGGGGAGAGAATCCCCGCTGAAGAATCATAATACATCAAAACAAATGTTGCTGCGCATTGCAGTTCCCGCAAGAATCGAACTTGACTAGGGTGAGAAAACCCAACCACCCTAACCAACTATTCGATATCTCACATATTTGAAACCTATATGTAAATCCAATAATACTGTTCCAAAAACCCAAATAGTTAATTTTACATTGTATTTTGTTTTACAATAAATAAATTTATAAATTTTATAATATTTTTAGTGTATATATTAATGGAATGTTTTTTTATATTATTATTATTATTATACATAAATTTTATAATAATTTTAATGTTTATATTAATAGATTTTTTTATATTGTTATATGAATAATGTTTTAACATTAAATATTATTATATTTATCATTATTAAATATGAGTATTAATTATTAAAAACTTAATATTAATAAATATAATAATTAAGAATAATAAATGAATTAACTTTTAAATTAATATTAAAAACTATATTATTAATAATGTCATTAATACAATATTAATAGTATTTAGAAAATAATATTAGTAATGTTATTAATATGGTCAGTTATGATTCATGATTGTTGATTTGAATATCAATATAAATAACAATAATTTATAATAAAAAAATATAATTATAAAAATATTGTTTATAATATTAATATGGCTTATTATATTAATGTTTCATACTTACAATATTAATATGGTTTATATTGTTTTATAGTATTGATGAATCCAATTTTAACAGAGTTTTAAGTTAAGATTATAATAGTCATTTCACAGGAAAGAAAAAATATTAACATGGTTTTGATTTCTGCTAAACAGCAAAAAGTTATGATAGTCGTTTTATGTTTTAAGTTATAATAGTCAATTTAGTTTTTAAATTATAATAGTATTTTAAAGTTATAATATATAACTTAGGTTTTACGTAAAAATTCGGTTTAGGTTATAATATTTATTATAATATGGAAACCACTCTTATATAACCTGTTTTGGGTTTTAGATTATAATAAATTATTATGTGTTAATAATGTTAATATATAATATTAAGTTTTAACATTAAATTTAATGCAAACAATTCAATTTAATATAAAATTTTGATATGTTAACCTGAAAATTCGTTTCAGGTTATAATATATAATATAATATGAAAATCACTATTACATAAGTTGTTTTAGGTTATAATATATAATATTAGGTTGTAATATTATTTTTTAATATAGTGGTATGGTGTTATTAGATTTTACCTCATGTATTGTATTTTTTTCCCTATGAATCAATAAATTTTATCTTAGATTTATTATTATTATTAAAATTTGATAATAAATATTAATATTAATAAAAAAAAGTAATATTCAAATTATTGCGAAAAATTATATTTTTAACAACATTATTAATATAATATTAATAATGTTTAGAAAAACAATGTAAGTAATGTTGTTAATATGATGTTTAGAAAAATAATGTAATTAATGTTGTTAATATGGTCAACCATTGTGAAGATATGTAACAATAATCTATCATAAAAAAGGTATGGTTTATAATATTAGTATGATTTTTAATATACACCGAAATATTAAGGCCTCTAGTGTTGAGTTTATAATATGAATATTAGCATTTACAATATATTTTTTTAAAGAAACGGGTAGCATTTTCATGAAGATTTCTGGAACGAGCTAGGTCTCTTACAAAACTCAGATATGAACTGTCTGTCGTTTTCTTTTCGTTACACAGAGTTTGGACCATATTTCTACCACAATTATTTACATATGTTCTATAGAAGGAGCTATAACTATAGATTCTCCAAAAAGTGTCATTACAGACTATACAATGATAATGCATATATATGTAAAAAGAGAGTGCAATCAATTAATTTATATCTTGGTGTTATCACCTGCACCTGAAGGCTCACTCACAGACATGTTCAGGATCTTCGATTCATTCTCTTCCTCTCCCTATATCTTCACATCATCAACAGTAGTTTTATCAACATCACCAACTGAATTCTTCAAAGCAACATCCTCATCACATTCTCCACAAGAGGCCGAGAGATTTCCAACCCCGAACAGATCCTTTAAGACTCCCCCAATAGCCGTCTACACCCTGGTCTCTATATTATCGAGCTTTTGTTGAACGCCCACAACATCCATACGCAAACCTTCTAGATTTTTCTACACAAGCTCCGAGTCTTTACCCAGTCCAGAAAACTACGTGTAAATTATCGTCATGTTGTCTTTTATTTCTTTGATGATTTCCCTTTTCACTTTTTTGTAGTAGCCCTCCACTATACTCTCCATACCAATGTTCCCAACGTGATTTCCTGAACCCCAGCTCCCAATGCCTGAACCACCCTGACTGACATTCCTTGTTGAAGATATTTTAGCAACAGTTCGCTTTTGCATGACATGAATCTTATGGTTAACAGACCTAAGCCATCCAAGGTATATGACGACTGGATCCACCCTAACATTCCTCTCCAGCCTGTCGCTTATAAATTCTAAATGGAGCTGGGTCTTATCAATAACAATTCCATGCATTCTTCCCCCCTTCCAGCACCAAACGCTGGCAACAATGGAGAAAATGTCCCCTTCAAAAGTTGAAATATAGTCGGCGATGATACGAAACCTCATTACACACCTGTCTTCGCACATGAACTGTCGTCCAACGACACCACTGTTGTGTAATAAACTACCACCTACCATCCCAGATATCAAAGAGTGAAGGTGCCTTGGATAGCCATCCAAGATAACTATCACTATGCAGAGGTGCCTCTGAAAGCAGGCCTTTTTAACAACAAACTTCTTGTTCTGACAACCCGTACCACCGGTGCACAACACTGTCATGTAGCCATCGACTAAGGGATGCCACATGATGAAACAAGGTTGCTTATGCATACAAAACCCCTCCCTAATAAAACTCTTGCATTTTCTTGGATGTCTGCCATATTGTTGTTGGCTCTCAACACGTGGAATAATTCAACTTTCTCAAATATTTTTAACAAGTGTATTATTGTTATCATGATTTAGGAGGACTCTTCCTTGAGGAGGAGGCCATTGCCGAGGAGCCTGACACAATTTTGGATGATAATCTTGGAATTGTCTACTATATTCAAGGAGTTGACACCGTTGTCTACACAATTTTTTAATCCTTCCCAAAGATATAGATCGTTTGCTTGGTTGTTAGATGTAACCCCAAGGCTTGAGGAATAATTTAGTTTTGTTTTTTCTTGGAGGTTGATTACTACCCCTCCCACTCCAGCCTCCCCATTAGCATTTATAATATTAATCCTATTATTTATAATGTTTATTGTAGGGTTTATAATATTAATCCTAGTGATTATAATATTAATCTTAGGATTTATAATGTTCAACTTTATAATGTTAGAATACATTGCAATTTATTCGTCATCGCAATGTGACATTACAAAATTAGGGTTTAATACAAGGTTTCATAATATTATGGCTTATAATATTCGGTTTATAATATTGGGGTATATAATATTATGTTTAACATTGCATCTATAGTATTAGGATTTAAAATTTGGTTTAATATTAGGGTTTTTAATACTATTCTAAGAGCTTATAATATTATTTTTAGTGTTTATGATATTGATATTGTGGTTTATAACATTTATTTTAGGGTTTATATTGTTAATCCTTTGGATTATAATGTTAATCTTATTTTTTATAATGTTGGGCTTTATAACATTAGTAGATATAATATGTAGTTTAATATTAGGGTTTAATATTGTAATGTTCGAAGGGTGCAAAAATCTGTCAAACGTTGGAGTGTCACAAGAATCATTAAAATGTGATAAGCAGCGAGACAAACATTGTCACAATGATATATTACATTGCAATTTATTCTATGTCACATTTTGACATTTAATAAATTAGGGTTTGATATTATTCCCTTAGGTTTATTATATGTTGGGTTTATAATATGAATCCCTCACTTTTATTAATCACTTGATTTTATAGTATTATTAATCCTTTAGGTTTATTAATCACTTGGGTTTATAATATCTATATTCCATTGGGTTTATCGATCCCTTTGGTTTATTTAATATTAGGGTTTTAATAATGTGATGTTGGAATGTTACAAAATTGTGTCCAACATTACACTGTGGCAAACATTGTCTCAATGTGATAATCAATCTCATAAAAATTGTTGCAATGTTACATTACATTGCAATTTATTTAATGTCACAATGTGAAATTATAAAATTAGGGTTTGTCATAATGGTTTAGAATATTAGGGTTTATAATATTAGGTTTCTAATATTGGGGTATATAATATTGTGTTTCATGTTAGACTTGTAATATGAGGGTTTAATATTGGGTTTAATATTAGGGTTTTATAATGTTAGTGTTTGTAATATTGATGCAAGGGCCTATAATATTAATCTTAGTGTTTATGATATTTAAATTATGGTTTATAATACTTATTGTAGGGCTTATAATGTTAATCCTATGGATTATAATATTAATATTAGTGTTTATAATGTTGGGATTTATAATGTTAGAGTGTATAATATTAGGTTTAATATTAGAGTTTAAGATTGTCATGAGTATGTTCTAGTTTGAGCATTACAATTCAGAGCTCATTGTTGAAGCTCGAATTTGATAGCGACTGTGTGGCATATTTAATGACGCAAGGTTAGACTCCTTAGAAGGTGGTTGATTCTCTAGTCAAAATTCATAAAATGATGAGACGAATGTGTTGGTGATGTTTCAATTGTGTTTTGGGTAACACTATCATCGCCCTGGCATGAGAACCATTGTAAGCTTTTAGAATTTATGGTTGTTGTCTCTTTTTGGATATTTTGAAGGGATGAATATATGTTGTAGATTATGTTATTATTTTATGTTGTAGTAAAGAAATAATATCTAAATCATTGTAAGGAATTCGATGTTTGAGCCATTGCATGAAACCCAAGGTGGTGTGGTTCTTAAAAATGGGAGTTTGACACCTCATCCGAAGCTAGTCATGTTTACAGTCATTGGTCTCATAATTTCCAAACTAATATGAAGATGATGAGCATGATTTGAATCTGATCAGTAGATTCAAGAGCACCTCTTGCGACTTTATTTGAGAGAGTCTACTTTATGCCACATGCTTATGAGAGATCATCCCATTCCGAGGATAACATCTCTATGTAAGATAGACATACTGACATGCTCATGAGAATCAACTCTCGGTATTGAGTATGAGAGCATCTCTTTGTTACTACCACTATTGTGGGAATTCTACTGCCACTTGATGATGTGGGAACACAACCCTCTATAAAGGAGAATATATTTGAGAAAGAGAATGAAGTGGTTTGGGGGTTCAAGAGCTTTGGGACTTATACCAAACCAGGTGAATTTTGTTACCAAATTGGTGGTATCTTTCCATATGTGTTTGGTATCCTATCTCTTGTTTCTTATGTATGTTTTTCTACATTCTGCAATTATTTTGAGTTTTAGTAATTGATTATAAAGACAAAAAAAAGCACAGTTAAATGATGTTTTAATTCAAATTGGGTTCAAGCCTTTAAATTCAATCAAGTTTAATTAAAACAATCTAATTAATATAATCCTTTTAAGTGAGCCAAATCCAAATCAAGTTTGTATCGAGGCTCACCTCATATCAAATCAAGTTTGGTATCAGAACAGGATTTAAAAAAATGTGGGTGTTGAATTAGAGATGGGAAAAGGACTGAAGTGAGAGAGTTTGAAGGAGCTCAAAGTGATCAACCAATGCATTCTAGTAGAGAATGTTGAGTTAAAGAGGATGTTGGGAGAAGAAGAGGATGAGAAGCGTAATTTGAGACTCATGTTGGAGCATGTTGTGGAAGATAAATTTGGAGAATGTTCCACTACAAAGGAGGCAACAAGTCCCTCCAAGATTAGGCCAAATAGTGGCCATGACAAGTATATCTATCATGGTACATCTTATGAAGATATGAATGTATGCACATCTAATGATAACTCCTATGTATCGAGTAACCAAGGTTGTTTCCTAGAAGCTTCAACATCAACATCATCTAAAGCAAGGAAACATGAAGAATTGGTCAAACTCTTAGAATAGGACTAAGTGTCGTAGACACTAATGGAGGTAAAAAAGGCTCCCTGTGAAATTACTTCACTTCATGATGATGATTTTGATGCTTTTGAAAAGCACACTATAGGAATTTGTTTGAAGCTACTGAAGAAAATGGGATATGAAGGAGGATGCCTTCAAGCTAATGGCCATGACATTGTGAATCCCATCCAAGTGGTGGAACTACCTTATTATTGAAGAGTAGGATATGTCAGAGAGGAAGTGCGAGAAAGTTCCAAGACCCCTAATGAAAGACACTGCAAACCCACAAAGGCAGGACAGTCTTCAATTAACAATTATGAGCCAATGTAGGATGCTAAGATCACATCAAAACATTAGAGTGATAGTGAGAAATTGAAAGAAACAAACAAGGAAAGCTCTCCCTACCATTATTACACCAAAGAGAACTAAGAAATATATAAAAGGTCTTAGTATTCTAATGTTCATTTTCGTTACAAGCGAATTGGTAATTGTTGGGTGTGTGTTATATTCTTTCAACAAATAGCAGCATTCGTAAGGGGGGTCACAGGGGGGCGTAGCCCCCCCTACCTAGTGGCTTCAGGGGGGTGATAGTCCACTTGAATGAGGTCGGGGGAAGTGCCTAAGGAAAAACAAAATGAACCCTATATTAGGTGGGCGGACCCACTTATGGTTTTGTGCATGGGTTTCACACATGGTTTTGGGCAGGATGGTATTCTACCCATCGTTTTTTGTAGATCCAGTCAATCGAACTATGATTATGTTCTAATATAGGGTTAATGGATTAGGGTGTATGAATGCTTTGGAATGTATATATATGTATTGTAACATTGAAAGGAACATAATCAAAAATCAATTTGGTAGTCTCAATTTTGGGATCTAGGGGAAAGCCTTTGTGTATTTGTTTATGTTTCTCGCCATTTTATATTTTCTATTTTTAAGAATTATTTTGCAGGTAATTTTTGTACAGGGTTAAGACCTACATTTGGCATCATAGTTGTTTTGGCTTCAAGGGGACACATTTTCTAGTGAGGGATTTTTCTCATGCCTGTGATAGACCCTGTTCAGTGAGAGATCTACAGGATCGATTCTCGCGATGAAAGAAGATGGGAGCAGTGGAAATATAGAAATCAATATATTTAATGGTTAGATTTTTTAGTTGTGGAAGGTCATGATGGAGGATCTCCTTGTGGATAAATATCGATGGATCGTAGTATATCCGAGTACTAAACCGACGACAATGTAAGCAAAAGACTAGGTGAATTTGGATCAGAAGGTAAAGAACACAATACGGTTGTGTATCTCTGATTCAATATTGTTGGATGTATCACAGGAAGCTATGGTAAAGGATTTGTGGTTCAAGCTAGGGACCTTCTACCAATCTAAGTCTTTGTTGAACAAATTATTTCTGCGGAAAAAGCTTTATAACTTGAGGGTGAAGGATGGAGACTCCGTGACAGAGCATTTGAATTCCTTTAATACTGTGGTAAGCCAGTTATTATTTTTTGATATAAAAAAATTAGATGAAGATAAGTGGATCAATTTGTTGTCATCTCTACCATATTCGTGGGATGGTCTGGTTTTTGCTATAAGTAGCAAAACAACTACCTTGAAGTTTGATGAAATAGTTTCATCCTTGTTATCAGAGGAGATGAGATAGAAAAATATGGAGATATAGAATGGTGATGCCTTGTCTGTATGAGGACGGTCCCAGAATAGAAATAAAAATAAGTACTCAAGTGGGAGATATATATCTAGAGGGAGATCTAAATCTCTAGGAAAATTGTGAAGGTATGTTAGAAATGTGGAAGGGAAGGGCACTACAAAAGGGGCTATAGATCTAAAGCTCCTAAGAAAGGAAATGGATCTGACGATTATCCTTTTGCGAAGGTGAAAACCACCTCAGATGAATGTGGGGATGTGTACTTGTCTTCTTTTTCAAGTACACATGTAGATCATGAGGCATGGTTGATTGACTCAGGTGCATCCTTTCACTTCACTCCCCATAGGGAGTGGTTCTGCAAGTATGAGAAATATTATGGTGGTGATGTCTTCTTAGGGGTTGATAGGAAGGCTATAATCATGAGAAGTGGAAAATTCAAGCTGAAGTTTCAAGCTCAAAGGATTAGAGAACTTCCGCGTGTCGTACATATTCGTGCATTGACCAAAAATCTGATTTTTGTAAGCAAGATGGATGGTGCATGTGTAAAAATAGTGTTCGATAAAGATACCTACAATATCGTTCGGGAACACTAGTATTGATGCAGGGAGTTTAGATTGGAACTTTGTATAAGATTTTAGGTAGTAGTGTTATTGATGAGTGGAACAACTATGTTGTTCCTAAAAGTGGAGCATAAAATCTAGTCGTCTCTGGAGAAAATACCATGTTATGGAATCAAAGGCTTGGGACATATTAGAGAGAAGGGCCTTCAAATAATTCATGGTAATGGTATGGTAGAAGGTATGTCTAATTTATCTATGTATTTCGATTTCTGTGAACATTGTGTATATGGGAAGTAGAATTGGGTGGGTTTCCCCTCTCGTGTTAAGAGGGAGAAAGGGATATTAGAGCTTGTGCACAGTGATGTGTTTGGCCCTGTATCAGTTCCATCACTCGGTAATTTTGTGTATTATGTATTATTTACATATGAATTCTGAAGGTATACATGGATATATTTCCTTAAGAACAAATATGAAGTCTCTCACAAGTTTAGAGAATTTAAGGCTCTGTTGGAAAACGAGATAGAGAAGATGATAAAATTCCTAAGGATAGTTAATGGTGGAGAGTTATACAAGAAGGAATTTGAAGAGTTATGTAAGAAATGTTGTATCACATAAAAGAATAATACTCCGTACACACCTCAGCAAAACAAAGTTTCAGAAAGAATGAAAAGGACAATGAAGGAAAAGGAAAGAATCATGCTCAGTGGTGTAGGTTTAGGACAAAAAATTTGGGTAGAGGTGGTGGAGACTGCATGTTACCTAGTTAATATATCACCTTCATCAACATTGGAGGATAAGTCTCCACATGAGCTAGGGACTGGTAATAAACCCTCTATTTTACATCTAAGGGTATATGACTATGATGCATATGTACATGTTCCAAAGGAAAAAAGAACCAAGTTGGATAGTAAATTTGAAAGTTGCTTCTTTATTGGGTATAAGTATGGTTTAAAAGGTTATAATCTTTGGAACACAAAAACAAGGAAGGTTGTTGACAATTGAGATATGGTGTTTAACGAGGTGAAATATGTTATTAAACATGAATTCCTACAAAAGGAACATGAGAAGATAGAGTTTTATCTAAAGGAGGAAGAATCTGAATCTACAACAAAACATGAATGAGAAGAAGAAGATCCACAAACTCTAGCTATGAGAAGATCACTTTGAGAAAGAAGACAAAAAGAAAGGTATAGTTGATCTCCTTTCTGTTCAATTTTTTCTCTGTCTATTACTGATGATGATCCCAGAGTTATCAGGGAGGTAGTAGATTTAGAGGATGGCAAACTCTGGAAAGAGGCCATGGTTGATGAAATGGCATATTTGGACAAAAATGAGGCTTTGGATCTAGTGGAGTTGTCAGCTCGAAGGAAACCCATTGGAAGGAAATGGGTGTTTAAGAAGAAGATGAATGCAGAAGGCGAGGTGGAGAAATACAAAGTTTGGTTGGTAGAAAAAGGTTATTCTTAGGTGTAGGGAATTGATTTTGGTGATATTTTTTCTCGTTTTGCCAAGGTAGCTTCTATTATACAAATTTCATCTATTGTTGTTGCTTTTGATTTAGAGATAGAATAGTTGGATGTGAAGACAACATTTCTTCATGGGGATGTTGAAGAAGAGATCTACATGAAGAAACCTGAAGGCTTTGTGGTGAAGGGAAACAAAGAACTGGTATGCAGGTTAAAAAAGTATATGTATGGGTTAAAATAATCACCAAGGATGTGGTATTAGAAATTTCATACATTTATACGAGGACTTGGCTTCACTAGAATCAAAGAGGATCATTGTGTGTATTTTAAATTAATTGGTGACCATGTTATTTATCTAGTCTTATATGTGGGTCATATGTTTCTAACTGGAAATGTAAAAAGAAATTATCCATAATTTGAAGAACCAATTGTCCTCCAAATTTGACATGAATGATATTGGTGTTGCAAACTATATTTTGGGCATGGAAATTAAATGAGAACGGGCAAAGAGGAAGCTCTATTTAAACCATCGGAAGTATGTCAAGACAACACTACAGAGTCTTAATATGCACGATAGTAAACCGATGAAGGTTCATATTCTTGTAGGTGTGAAGTTATATGTTGAAAAGTGTCCCAAGACACAAGAAGAGGAAGAGGACATGTCCCATGTTCCATATGTAAGTACAATCGGTAACTTGATGTATGCAATGCTCTGTACTAGACCAGATATTGCACATGCAATGGGAGTATTGAGCAGGTTTATGTCAAACTTAGGGAAGGAGCATTGGACATTAGTTAAGAGGGTTTTCAGATATTTTTGTGCCATTAGTGATTATTATTTGTGCTACCAAGGAAGACCAGGATTGGATATATTTTTTCACATCTGTGGCTTTGTTGATGTAGACTGGGTTGGAGATCAGGATCAGAGAATATCTACAAGTGGGTATGTGTTTAACCTATTTGGTGCCGCACTCAGTTGGATGAGAAAGAAACAGTATGTAGTGGCATTTTCAACTACAAAGGCAGAGTACATGGAAACCACTCATGCAACCAAGGAAGCAGTTTGGTTGCAGAGATTGTGTTCAAGTATGGGGTTAGTACAATGAGCTATAATGATAGGTTGCGACAACCAAAGTGAAATTTTATTGGCAAATAACTCTCTTATCATTCAAATAAAAAGAACATTGATGTTCAGTATCACATTGTGAGGGATATGGTAGAGGACAAAATGGTGTTGCTATTAAAGGTGGAAACTTTGAAGAATGTTGCAAATGTATTGACAAAGTTTGTGATCACTGAGTAGTTTTCCTGGTGTAGAGAAGAAATGGGTGTTAGAGGGTTGGACCAATGAATAAGCTTTTTTGTGACCCCCTGTGTGGAAAATAAAACAAAAAGTGGGAGAATCTTGGGTGTGTGTTATATTCTTTCCATGGCTAGTTGCATGCACGAGGTGGGGGGGGGGGGGGGGGGGTGGGAGTCACATGGCGGGAGATATCCCGCTTTGTTCGCTGTGACATATGCAGCACGGGGGTCATAGGGGGGCTCAATCCCCCTAGGTGGGGGGCTTTAAGGGGGTGGAACCACCCCTACCCAGGAATTTTCGTTGGACCCTATATTAGGTTGGTAGACCTAAATATTGTTTTGTGCATGGGTTTCGTACATGGTTTTGTGCACGATGATTTCCCTCCAATGGCATTTTGTAGATCCCGTGAAGGGAACTATGATGATGTTCTAATCCAAGGTGAATGGATTGGGGTTTATGAATGCTTCGGCATGTATATATATGTATTGTAACATTGAAAGGAGCATAATAAAAAATCAATCTAGTAGTCCCAGTTTTGGGATCTAGAGGAAAATCTTTGTATATTTGTTTGTGTTTCTCGCCATTGTATATTTTTTGTTTTAAGAATATTTTTGCATGTAATTTTTGTCAAGGGTTAAAAGCTACAGTAATGATGAGAAAAAATTATGGTAGAGAAAACCATCTATATTTTGTGTTTTGAATAACCATGTTTCTGCCAAGTCTTGGAAAAGAATGGATTTTTATAGGAATGTTATGGCAACGTGGAAGAATCCAAGCCATGAAGACTCTTCTACACATCAAGAGGAAAAGTAGGGCAACAAAAACTAGAGGAAGAAAGCGTACTACAAGCATTGCAAAAAGGGTGGAAATTAGCAAGCCACATGTTGGACATTCCATCCAGAGCTTTGTCTCAAGTAGGATAATAGGGTTGTGAAGGAACTAGATAGTGAAGTAGCTCATGAAGGAAGTTAGCTACAGCTATAGAAGCAACTTGAAAGGGAGAGAATGTTTTCCTTGATGACTAAAAGGATGAATTGTCTTGTAGATTTATTCAATAACTTTCCATCATTGTAAATCTCTTATTGCTTCTAAGACCTCATAGATGGAAAAAACTTGCAAAAGTTATAAAATGTATAAAATCACTTACGAATGCAACGTACTAATAATTTACACGTTTACTAGGAAGAAAAGAGTATGAGTTTGGTTGTAAATTAGAGAAAAAAATTTGATATGACGATGTAAATTTTTTGGGATCCAAATGTCCTTCAGTTGGGAAGAATGATCTAGGAGGCTTCAGAAAACCTCAAAAAATCAAAGTGCCCAAAATTTTATGGAAATGGAGCCAAGTTGTAGAGCTGAACAACCAAATTCCAATGACAGAAACAACACCTTAATCAGTGTTTGTATCGCAAATCTATGGCTAGTCAAAGTTTTGGTCAAATTAGGAAAAAGTCCAAGTAAAATGATGACATCAGTAGTCAGTACTATTAATGTCAGCATGACATCATAAGGGTGACAAGGAAGCCCAAGGACATGAAATGCGTCACCTATTTTGGAACTTTTTAACTAGAAAATGGACTAATAGAAAAGTGCCACATGGCACATATTAATCCTACCATGTGGGACCACCAGGGCATACCACGTGGCACCATTATATAGTGAGTCAATACTAACAAGGTAGTGATGTGGCACCCCTATGCCCATTGACATGGCTACACATGTAAGTGTCATGCGACATCACTAATATGTTCCATGTGGCATCTCCAAGATGTGCCACATCTCATCACCATGGCACACCACGTGTCCTCACCATATAGGCTCAATCGGAAACCTGCTGGAACAAACCAGTGTTTCCATACAGAAGCGCCTAGTTGGCTAATCTAATCTGGCATAAAATAATATATCAATTATGTCTGGTAAACATTATTTATTATATGTGGTTAAACAAAGTATAACAATGTGTGTGTTTATATATATATATATATATATATATATATATATACATATATATATATATATACATATATATATATATATATATATATACATATATATATATATATATATATATATATATATATATACACATATATATATATATATATATATATATATATATATATATATATATAAGTATATACAACTTACCGAAAACAAGCCAAAAGTGAGAGTCTATAGGTTTGAACTCAAGACTCCCCAACATCAAAAGGCTTAACATGCACACTAACATTGTGAGCTAACAACTCTCATTGATAACTTCACCAACAAAGTCAATATATGGAATACGCATTTTCATGTTGGTGAAGACCATGAGTAGAGAAGAGAGTGGAGGTCAGCCAAGAGCCAACACTTAGCACATAGGCCAATGGGCTCGTGTGCAGGAACAAATATCGAGGTAGTATATGGGAATATAACATATTATATTCCAAGGAATATTCTTAGTATGTTCTTGATTGTGGGAATATTAGAGATTCACAGGGGATCCAGAATTGACAGTGTTAGAACCCAACTGATTTTATACTTATTTTACTCAAAATTTCAAAAGGAATTCAACATTCTAGTCATAATGGAGATTTGAGCATCGAAATTGAGGTATCATGGAAAAAGCCCATGTTTGTGATTAATGTTTGGCATGCGATTCAAGACATCCTTACACATTTTAGGTGGGTATGTTTATACTCTAAAGTTGCATAATTCCAAGACAAAAATTCTAGTATCAAGTATATTACAATTTCAGCAACGAAATTCAAATCTCATGACTGGAACTCACATTTGATAGTGACTAAGTGGCATGTTTAATGAGGCAAGGTGACACTCCTCAAAAGGTGGTCAAGTCTACAGTAAAAAATTATAGAATGATGAGACGAACATGCTAGTGATGTGTAGGTCATGTTTTCACAAACATTATGATCACCTTGGCATGTGAACTGATATAAGCTTTATGCGTTTATGGATTTTATCTCTTTTTGGATATTGTGAATGAATCAATGTATGTTACATGTTGTGGTGATATTTGTATGTTGGATAAAGCCAACAAGATTTCAATCATTACAAGGAATTGATCATTTGACCCTTTTCACATAAACGAAGGTGGTGCGATGCTAAAAAATTCCATTTTGACACTTCATGAGAAAGTAGTCATATTTACAATCATTGGTATCAAAATTGCAATACTAATATGATGATGATGACAATGAATTGAATCTGAAAAACATACCCAATAGGACCTATGGCCACTTTATGTGAGAGAGTCTAGCTTACTCTACATGCTTGGGAGAGATCAACCCATTTAAAGGAGATCATCTCTTTGTAGGAGAGACATGGCTACATGCTTGTGGGAACCAACTCTCAGTATTGTGTATGAGAGCATCCATTTGATATTGCCATTGTTGTGGGCATTCTATTGCCACTTAATGATATGGGAATTAAACCCTTTGTAAAGGAGAGTATATTTGAGGAAGAGAATGAAGCAATTCATGCATGAGTCTAGATACGTAGCCCATGGTGATATCCATTACCAACTTGGTGATATTTTCCCTTATGTGTTTGGTATCGTGTTTCTTGTGCATTATTTTCTACATTCCATAATTATGTTGTTTCACTAAGTGATGATAAAGAGAGAATAATCATAATTAAATGACATTTTAATTCAAATTGGATTCAAGCATTCAAATACAATCAAGTTCAATTAATATGTTCCTATAAATCTAATCATTTTAAGTGATCTGAATGTAGGTCAAGTTCATAATGAGGCTCACCCCAGATCAAATCAACTACAAAATGTTGGTGCTTGAAGATTTCATAGGTTGGTGCTGCAATCATGTTGAAACCTACAACATGCTAGTCCTTGCATATGTCAGAGCTCCGTGGCTCAATCAGTTTGGAGACTACAATAAGTTAGTGCTTACATATTTCATAGGTTGGTGCCTACATTAGATTGAATCCTCCAAGAAGTTGGTGCTTCATATCTTTTAGGGTTGGTTCCTCTAGTAGGTTGGTTCCTGTCAATTGACGTAATAAAATATTAAAGAATATAAGATGATTTATGGTTTTCTCCTGCAAGGTTTTCCATATATATCTAGTGTTCATGTGTATTGATCTGTTCAGGTTGATTTTATTGATCCATAGTTATGTTTTTAGTTATGATCAAATGTGAAATTCTTTAAATTGGTTAAATTTTCCATTTCACTCACTCACTCCCCATCTTAGTGTAATCATAATTCTAACATAAATGTTCAGTCATATTGTGTCCATTGGACACCAAGTTTAGTAGGTTTCTCACGTTAGAGACCATATTTACCAATAAGGTTGATACATTTGAGGGTCGAGAAGGTTAACAAGGTCAATTCCTATGATGATAAGGCAGGACAAGAAGTATAAGATGACATGGATACTAGGTTGTAGGATGGATGATGTTGAGGTATAAAGCCCTGACACATGGCACTTACTTTTGGTATTTTGGGTGGCTTGCTGGACAGGTTGCACGTGACATTTCAAGGCACGTGGTAGAAGAATAGGTGGCACTGGGTGATTAGTACACGGTGTCATGATGTGGCAAATATAAAGGTCTTGAAATTTATGCTGGGATTTTTTGTGGTAAAGTATTTATGTGTTACAAATTATGGCACATTTATCATTGAAAGATGAAATCCTCATGACAACACATACTCAACAATATTAGCTCCCATATTGGGCCTCGGGTCATAGAAGCATTGAAGAATCAAGTGGAATGAGAGTGATTCACCCCAAATTAATGAGAAATTATTTATCAATAACACCCTAACTCCATTTCTAACAATGAATTCTGTGTAGGAACTTACAAGGTAAGTTCCTTAGATATAACAACAAAGGACACCACTCACAAACAGATCACAGATCAATACACCAGTATTCTTGACGTGGTTAAAACCCTCAAAGAGGGAAATAGTCCATGGCATGAGCCAATGCGGCCACTTTAGGAAATTTATTAATGTAAAAGAAAGAAAATTTACATAAGCTTCTCCCATGAGTTGTCACCTTAGAAATGACCCTCCATGCTCTTTAAATAGAGATCATGGACCAATCAGGTGTTAAGATAGGGATCAAGTGTCAGTAATACCAATGATAGAATGAGTCGTCAGATAATGTCATGTCTAGAACATATTGTGACCGTCAGATTGTAAGTTACAAAAGTACATAGTAAAGAAACACACTTTACCTAACTCTACACTATACCAAGTTATAATTAGTTATTTCCTATGTGTCGTAATATCTTAAATCCCCCATTAAGAACAACTTGCAATAGGATTGAAGGATGTAAAAATATGACACAATAGGAGAAGGAAGGAGGCATTAGAGCCTATCCCCCGTTAGTAATAACTTCCTGAACTCCAACGATATATCGAAGTTTAGTAAACTTCGCCTCTGTGAGAGCCTTTGTAAAGATGTCTGCAACATGGTCATTGGTTGAACAATATTGCACTTCAAGAACATGGTCATGAATGATCTTTCTAATGAATTGCATGTGTAGTTCAATGTATTTGTTGCACTGATGTTGGACTAGATATTTTCATATTTGAGTGGCACTTTGATTCATACTATCTTCTACGGTGCCATGATACTCTCCTTCTACTGAAAAAAGAGAAATGGAACTTTTTTTCTTGCAAGACCATGTAATAGGTCCAAAACCAAGAGTGAAGACATAGCCTGCAGTAGACTTCCGATCATCAGGGTCAGCAACCCAATCAAAATCAATGGAACCAACCAATAGAGGAGATGCTTCTGCACTGTAATGAATCCCAAACTCAATTTTACCTCGAACATAAGGAAGTATTGTTTTAGCTTCTTTCCAATGACTTTCATGTGGGTTTTTCATAAACCGAGTAATAAGGCCAACAACAAATGAAATGTTAGGACATGTATTGGTCGAATACAAAATTTTTCCTACAAGCTAACGGTTTAAGGTAGCATCAACTTTAGGGGAAGTACAAGTGATTAGAATTTTTTCTCCAGACTAAAAGCAAAAAGGGGTTGGCTTACAGTCTTCCATGTGAAAGTGGCGTAGAAGATCACATACATACTTGAACTAGGAAAGGGAAATATCTTCCTTGGATTGCAAGACTTAAAGACCAAGAAAATAATGCAAGTGTCCTAAGTCTATCATTCCAAACTACTTTTTAAGGTTGGACTTCACATGGTTTATAAGGTTAGGACTAGTACCAGTAAGGATAATATCATTAACATAAAGAGTAAGAATTATAAGAGACTTACCCACTTTCTTGGTGTAGACAATATTGTTAGAATGACACCTATAAAATCCAGTATCTAAAAGAAAGCTATCCATTTTTTCATACAAAGCCTGAGGGGATTGCTTGAGACGATAAAGGGATTTCTTAAGTTGACATACAAGGCTAGAGTCTATTTGTATAAATCTAGAAGGTTGTTCCATATAGATTTCTTCATGCATGTCCCCATGCAAGAAGGCAGATTTAACATCCATCTGATAGACTTCCCATATGAAAGAGGAAGCAAGGAAAAGAACAAGGCGTATAGACTTCATTTTGGTAACGTGGGAGAATGTTTCAGTATATTCAATTCCTTCAACTTGTGAAAAACCCTTAGCAACAAGACGAGATTTATGTTTATCAACTTTTCCATCTGGTACAAACTTGGTTCTGTAAACCCATTTACATCTAACAAGTTTTCGTCCCTTTGGGAGAGGAATAAGATCCCAAGTATCATTTGCCAGTGAGGAATGATATTCTTCATCCATAGCTGCATCCCAATCTGGCTGGCCTGAAGCTTCTACAAAGGCGTCAGGATCGTAATTCGTTGAAGCTTGAGCCAGTAAAGAAGAGGATCTATCGAACTGAGAACGTGTACATCGTTGATCTGTAGGATCACCTACAAGAGAACATGCTACATCCTTAGTAGAACAGACCCATTTTGGAAGATGAGGAGCTAAAGGAGGATCCTGAGAAGGTGGGGGAGGATTGTCATCTTCACTGTCATCATCTGAAGAATAAATATTTTCAGAAGTAGGAGGGATAGAGAGAGGTGGCACATCTGTCGAACTAGGCTCATAGGCAGATATATTTTCAACAAACTTTACATCTCTTCTAATGATAACATTTTTGGATTTATGTGGAAGAATTCTATATCCTTTGACATCTTCAGAATATCCAACAAAAATACATTTTCCACCCTTAGGTTCCAAGGGTTTATGTTTCTCATTGGGAATATGGGCCCATGCTTCACCTCCAAAAACACTAAAGTGAATTACATCTCGTTTAATTGAGCTCCATGCTTCTTCTAGAGTGATATTCTTCAAAACCTTAGTAGGAATGTGATTTACTTTGTAATTTTCACAGTTAATTTCTTCTGCCCAAAAATTGAGACTAAGTCCTTTAGATTGAAGCATACAATTAGCCATTTCCTTTAAGGTGTGATTCTTCCTTTCATCTACACCATTTTGTTGTGGAGTATATGGAACAATATGTTGCATTTGAATTCCACTCTTAGTGCAAAAGCTAATGAATTTGTTGCTAACGTATTCTTCTCTATTATCACATCTTAGCTTAAGAATTTGATTTCCAGATGTTTTCTCAACAAAGGCCTTAAAGGCCAAGAACATGTTAAAGGCTTCACTCTTGAGTTTTAAGAAGTATACCCAAGTGCATCTGGAGAAATCATCAATGAAAGTTAATAAATACTTGTTGCCAAAGAATAAAACAACTAGAAGTCGAGCACATAAATCACTATGCACAAGTTGTAAAGGGGTTGAGGTGTGCTAAGAGGTACATTTTTCAAAACTATCTTGATTATGTTCTCTGAGTACACATCCAAAACAAACGCCATCTCTGAAAGGTACCATAGGAAGACCTGTTAGCATATTTTCTCTACATAGATTTTGAAGGGGGTGATAGTTTAAGTGACCAACTCACTCATGCCAATGTTTGCTCACTTCATCGTTATGTGAACCAAATACCAAGGGAAGAGTTGAGAACCCAAAGTTGTTGAACCTATACAACCTTGTAGAATCGTCAACAATTCTAGTAGCTAAAAGCTGTCTAGAATATATTAGGTCCTTAATTACAACATCATGAGGTGAAAATTCAATTGTTTTACCTCACCTAAATGAGTTATCTGATATAAAGATAGAAGGTTGTAGGATAAGGTTGGAAAACATAATACATCATTAAATTGACCATTATCTAGATGAATAGTTCTAGTCCCTACAACACTAAGAGATCTATCATCACCAACATATATATTTTTGGTGTTACAATCATTTAAAGAACAAAACATTGTTTTTTTTTTCCATGTGATAAGAAGCTCCAAAATCAATGACCCACTTATGAGAATGAGAAGGAGAAGATACATTTAGTGCATAACCAAACCGAGATGCTTAACAACCACATGTAGAAATTGTTACTCCTTAAGATGAAGTTGAAGTCGATGAGTGCTCCAAATGGATGTTATGCTTCTTCATTGTTGCTTCCAAGGCTTCTATTTTCTTAAAGCATTCAAATTCTAAGTGGCCATTTCGATTACAAAAGTTGTAATGTCTATGAGTCTTCATCCCTTTGTTTTTATTTTGCTTATCATTTTGTTTAATTGATTTTTCATGTTGAGACTGAAAGTGCTTATGACCCTTGGTTGGTCTAGGACCATTCGTTTTAGGATGTTGCTTCTTAGGATTCTTTAAAATTGGTTGCTGTTGGGCAACTAAGGATCTCTTTGAAGAGTTTCCAAGATTAAAAAGACCAAGATATAAGAGTTTTTCTGTTCTCTTATTAGAGAATCACAAAAAGCATCAAAAGAGGGGGACTTGTAGTCATGTCCTTGAGAAATAAAGGTTTCTCTAGTAGAATGGAAGGTGGAAACAAACACAGTGTAGGCTGGTCCCAACTTAGTAAGAATGGAATAGATAAGGCTACCGTATTCTTTATTAAGCTTAACAACTTCCAAGAGAAGTCTAAGGGTCTTGAACTTGGAAAAAATATCTTCAATGGAAGAAAAATTATTGGGGTCCAACGTAAGAAACTCATTTTCGAGTTGATGGGCTTTAATTTCATTTTTAATTCCAAAAACTTTATTGAGTTGTTTCATTACTTCGTCAGGAGTATCCAGTTCTATGATATGGAATCTAAGGTCTGGAGAAATAGACATCCCTATCAACCCACATGCTTGATATTTCCTAATTCCCCATTTGTCTCGCTTATCTTCATCTTTAGGTTTAGACTCTTGGCCTGGGGCTATTCTATAAAAACTTTTACTTATAAGTCAATCCTTCATGTAGGACAACCATTGGAAATAGTTGGTGCTATCAAGAATAACGTGGTATGGAATTTCCATTTTAACAGAAACTGAAGCTATAGATGTTGTAACTAAGGGTTCTAATGGAAAGATCTAGAAAAAATAGGCCGATTCAAAAAAAAGTGACTCTGAAAACGACTTCCAGATGAAGAAGTTATGGTTTTTTCAAGAAAAGTTGTTGAAGATGTTGACGAAGTACGTGAATGTGCAAAAGTGAATGATAATATTATATTAAAAAAAAAAAAAAACCTCTTCCAAACATAATTTATTTAGCTCACTTTAAAAAAAATATATATGTGACTCACTTTTATAAATAAGTGAAAGTCACTTTTACAATGGTACTTTATGAGCTACCTAAAAAATTGTAACTTAAATAAAAGAGAAAGAGACTTTAGAATAATAAGTGACTCACTTTTTATAATGGGTGATTAACTCAACAAAAAGAAAGACTTGAACCCAAGACCTTTATTCTCATAAAGCAACTTTGGACCAAGTGAGCTAGTTTAAAAGGTTAGTAACTTTGTTAGGGTCCCACCCTAACCCCCTTATTTATGTCTTGGGATCACGTCATAGTCAAGAGTCAATAAAGCGCATATTAATATTTGTAAGTGGTTAACCCGCAATTAATGACGGGACCACAGTTAGTTGCAAATGGGCGGAAGTATTAGATAGATGGTAAATGGGCGGTAGTATTAGATAGATGGTATTAATAAAACCCACGATATTGGCCTGTGGTATTGCATGTATGAGTCATATATAAGGATAGAGACTCCCTGCGAGGAGCATCGTGTCTTGTTTTGTAATCGAGCTCTGCTCTATTGGAGGTTGCCCCCTCGAAGAGGCCTGTGAACATTTCTCTCTGAATAATAAAATCATTGCTATTCTATGCTCTGGGTATATTTTCTTCGCATATTTTGTGTTCTCGGTATCTTTTCTTTGCAAATTCTATGTTTGGGTATTACTTTGCAGGTTAAGAGCATAACAAGTGGTATCAGAGCACTTTCCAGGGCTCGGTGGGATCTCCAAATTTTAGCAAAAAAATTTTTGGCTAGAGACGTGTTCCGGTGTCTTTAAACCACTGGATCTGTCGTTAAGCGCATAAACCTGCGGATTTGGGGAGGCATGCACGCAGGAAATACAAGAGGTGGTCACGTCTGTTGGACTCCCTTGTAACCCCTGTGGGTACCCCTTCGAGTAGTAGCGCATTAGACAGAACTGCGCACGGACTGTCTTCCATGTACCCTTTGGGTATATAGGAAGCCCCCTAGCTCCCTTGAAACCTCGGCATAGATAAACCTTCGGCCGTCTTGTGGCTACAGTACACCGAGAACAGCACTCAGAGAGATTACTCACCCGTACGATAGGGTAGTTAGGTTGTACGGCTAAGGGTACGGTCGATCCTCCTTAGTTAGAGCCCTGAAACATTGGGCCGAGTACTACTGTCAAACCCTTATGTATATTGCGATCTGTAGCACCTGACACTCCTCAAGACCATAGTTCCCTTTCTATCGGGGGATCACACATCACCTATTCCAGATCAGCAAGGGCAGCGGCAGCAGACATCAGTCCCGCAGCTCCATCAGATCAGCAGCAACAGTTGTTCCACCATTCAGATCTCTCAGATCCACCAGATCGGAGTAGTTGTGAAGGGTTCCTGTCCCTAGATATAATTTTTGCAGGAATTTTGGCGGCATTGACATTCTAAGGATTTGGCGACTGCAGTATTGATTTGGAGTCTGAGATCTTCCGGGGCGCTTATTGGTGACCTAGCCCATCAGAATCAGGACGACGAGCTGAGCAAGGTGGTACCATTCAATTTCTTAGTAAAAAAATTTTAGGCGGTCCCAATTTTTGTCCTCAGGTTGGTGTATGGTAGAAACTCGCGCCCAAGCGATGGCCAATGAAAGGATCGACAAAATTGAAGAGCATGTGCACTCCCTCCAATCGACGGTGAAGCTTATCGAACTTGAGCTTAAAGGAATAAGTAACCAGATACATGATGCACTCCCAAAGGGCAAGGAGCCAGCCCACGAGGAGGCGTATAATGGCCATGAATACCATGAGGGTGAGTCTAGCCACTCTCATCACGTCTGGCACACCCATCCACCACCTAGTCAGCGACCTCCCAAGTTGGATATGCATAAATTTGACGGTTCTCACACGTCCGCATGGCTAGCACAAATGGAGCAGTATTTCCAATTGAATCATATCATAGATGAGGGGACTAAGCTTATGGTGGGCACCATGTACTTGGACAATGAACGATGGCAATGGAAGGAATGGCATCAGCGTTGCAACGGACAGTTTCGGGATTGGGCCCAATTTGGCAAAACTCTTCGCAGTCGCTTTGAACAGGAAGAATCTTTCTTGGGGCATCTCACTAAGCTCCGACAGACGGGTACAGTGGAGGAATATATTACTGCTTTTGAAGCCTTAGCCTTCCGCACTAGGGGTCTCACAGATGAGTTCTACATGGAATGCTTTATCAGCGGTCTTAAAGAATCCATCAAAGCTCAGGTTCTACTCCACCACCCTCCCACATGGACAGAGGCTTGCCAGGTAGCCCGTAAGGTGGAATGTGCATTAACAGCCCAATCCAGCCGCCCCAACTTCCCCACTAAAGGTCGTCCCTCACAGGCTCCCAATACGACTCAGACACTTAAGATTCAAAAGGTGTCACCTGCGGAAATGGCCGAAAGAAGGAAGCAAGGACTATGTTACTACTGTGATGAAAAATATTCCCCGGGTCATAAATGCAAAGAGCACAAGTTTCTTCAAATAGATGCCACTGACTACAACTCCACCGAGGAAGATCCACCACTTGAGGAACCAGAGGAGATCGAAGAAGATAACCAAAAGGAAATTGTATCTGATGAACCAATTATTTCGCTAAATGCATTGGCAGGAATTTCTTCCCCTCAAACTCTCAAAATCAGGGGTTTTCTTAAACATCGCCCAGTAGTAGTCTTGATTGATAGTGGAAGTACCCATAATTTCATCCATCAAAAGATCGTTGAAGCAGCACATTGTTTCGTCCGAGCAGTTTCTAACTTCCAAGTCCAGATTGCAGATGGGGGCACAATGAAATGTGAAGGTCGCTGTGAAAATGTCAAAATTCAAATGGGGGATTATCAATTGAAAACCCACATGTTTGCAATACACATGGGGGGTTGCGACATTGTCCTAGGCGCGGAATGGCTCCGCACTCTTGGGCCAATCACAATGGATTTCCAGGAGTTATATATGAGTTTTAAGCAGAACAACTCCACACATACCCTCTGTGGACTACAGGCGGGAGCCCCCTCTATCATTAGCTCGCATAGGATGGAAAAATTGTTAAAAAAGGGCCATCATGGAGTGGTAGCTCAATTTAATGCCATCCAGGTAGTAGACACCATGTCTCCGACAATTCATCCTTTGATGCAACAGATTTTAAATAAACATCGGACGGTCTTTGACAAGCCTCGAGAGCTTCCACCCTCGCGAGGGGAACATGATCATAGCATCACATTGGTTCCAGGGGCCCAACCCCCAAATGTGTGGCCATACAGATATCCGTTCACCCAAAAGAATGAAATAGAAAAAATCATCAAGGAATTGTTGGAAGCAGGTGTCATTCGTCCCAGCATTAGTCCTTATTCATCCCCAGTGGTCATGGTCCTCAAGAAAGATGGGGAGTGGCGGATGTGTCCCGACTTCAGGGCCCTCAATAAGTTAACAGTCAAAGATAAATTTCCCATCCCAGTGGTTGACGATTTGCTGGACGAACTCAATGGGGCTCAATTCTTCACTAAGTTGGATCTTCGCTCAGGCTATCACCAAATTCGCATGAAGGAAGTCGACATTCCCAAGACAGCTTTCAGAACTCATGAAGGCCATTATGAGTTCCTCATCATGCCATTTGGTCTCTGTAATGCCCCCTCTACTTTTCAGAGCCTTATGAATCACCTCCTCAAACCATATCTCAGAAAATTTGTCCTTGTCTTCTTCGATGACATCCTCATCTATAGTGGCACTTGGGCGGCACATCTTCAGCATGTAGATCTACTCTTGCAACTGCTCCGAACGCATAAATTATTTGTCAAGATGTCTAAGTGTTCATTTGGCATGGAAGAAGTTGAGTATTTGGGCCACATTGTGGGGCGTGAAGGTGTCAAGGTGGACCCCAAAAAGATCGAGGCAATGCAAGAATGGCCTCAACCTAAGACCTTGAAAAGCTTGAGAGGCTTTTTGGGTCTCACAGGCTATTATCGTAAATTTGTTCGCAACTATGGCTGCATAGCGAAGCCCCTAACGCAACTCCTAAAGAAAAGTTCCTTCTTCTGGAACGAGGAAGCACAACAGGAATTTACCTCTCTCAAAACAGCCATGTGTTCCACTCCTGTCTTAGCACTACCGGACTTCACCAAATCATTTGTCATTGAATGTGATGCTTCGGGAACAGGTATTGGAGCGGTCTTAATGCAGGAAGGGCGACCATTGGCCTTCACCAGCCAACAACTAAGTGGGAAGAATCTGGGCCAATCTACCTACGAGAAGGAAATGATGGCCATCTTACATGCAGTCGAGACCTGGCGACCTTACTTGTTGGGGCGACGTTTCCAAATCCGCACAGATCATCACAGTCTTAAATATTTTTTGGAGCAACGCCTATCTTCCCCACAACAAAATAAATGGTTAGCCAAAATGCTGGGATATGATTATGAGATCATTTACAAGAAAGGGAAAGACAACAGGGTAGCAGATGCATTGTCGCACCAATTTGAGGAGGAAAGTACTCTGCTCGCGATTTCCCTACCCATTCCCGACTGGATTGAAGAGGCTCGCAGGGAATGGTTTTCACATCCCGGGCTCTCCCAACTCATTTCTCAATTGCAGGTAGATCCTAATTCCAGCAAGGGCTACTCGTGGCAGAATGATATTCTTCTCTACAAGGACATAGTCGTAATATCGCCAACATCCACCCTCAAAAGTCGCATTTTGGCAGAATTGCACTCATCTCCCATTGCAGGACATTCGGGCTTTCAGAAGACGTATGCTCGCACCAGAAGATCATTTTTTTGGGCCGGCATGAAACAGGACATCCTTACTTTCGTAGCAGAATGTGACGTCTGTCAACGCCACAAACGGGAAACCGTCAACACACCAGGCACATTACAACCATTGCCCATTCCGACGTCAATTTGGACAGAGGTCTCCATGGATTTCATTACAGGTCTTCCAAAGTCTGGGAACAAGTCAGTCATCATGGTGGTTGTGGACCGACTGTCGAAGTATGCTCATTTCTGCGCCCTACCCCACCCATTTACACGAACCTTGGTTGCTCAAACTTTCATGGATCAGACCTTCAAATTGCATGGCATGCACACTTCTATTGTGTCCGACCGTGACCCAATCTTCACCAGTAATTTTTGGCAGGAGCTCTTCATAATACAAGGCACTCAACTCAAACTCAGTACTTCATATCATCCGCAAACAGATGGTCAAACCGAAGCCGTCAACAAATGTCTAGAAACCTACCTTAGGTGTTTCACTTCAGAAAAGCAACACCTTTGGGTACAGTGGTTACCTCTGGCGGAGTGGTGGTATAACACCAACTATCATGCCACCACCAAAATGACTCCCTATGAAGCAGTCTATGGACAACTTCCGCCTTCCCCTACTTCTTATCTCACGTGGTGCTCCAAAGTACAAGCCGTGGATCAACTCCTACAACACAGCGCAACCATGCTTGCCCATCTCCGCGAGAATCTTCATCAAGCTCAGAACCGTATGAAGCAACAGGCTGACCAACATCGCTCAGAGCGTCAATTTCAAGAAGGGGATCAGGTCTTTTTGAGGCTGCAACCATATAAGCAAACATCACTCAAAGACAAGGGTTGTCAAAAGCTCTCCCCAAAATTCTACGGACCATACCAAGTACTTCAGCGCATTGGAGAAGTGGCTTACAAGTTGGCTTTGCCACCTACAGCAAAAATCCACCTAGTTTTCCATGTATCGTGCCTCAAGAAAGTGATTGGGAACAATTGCCGAGTTCAATCCAGTCTACCTGAATTGGACGAAGAAGGGTCAATCTGGCTTCAACCTGAACAGGTTCTAGACACACGAGACAAGCACCTGCGCGGCCGCATGATTAAGGAGGTCCTCGTCAAATGGATAGACACCTCTCCGGAAGATGCAACTTGGGAACCAGCCACTATTCTTCAGCAGTGTCCGCAGCTTCAGCCTTGAGGACAAGGCTAGTCTTAAGGGGGAGGGCATGTTAGGGTCCCACCCTAACCCCCTTATTTATGTCTTGGGATCACGTCATAGTCAAGAGTCAATAAAGCCCATATTAATATTTGTAAGTGGTTAACCCGCAATTAATGACGGGACCACAGTTAGTTGCAAATGGGCGGAAGTATTAGATAGATGGTAAATGGGCGGTAGTATTAGATAGATGGTATTAATAAAACCCACGATATTGGCCCGTGGTATTGCATGTATTAGTCATATATAAAGGATAGAGACTCCCTGTGAGGAGCATCGTGTCTTGTTTTGTAATCGAGCTCTGCTCTATTGGAGGTTGCCCCATCGAAGAGGCCTGTGAACATTTCTCTCTGAATAATAAAATCATTGCTATTCTGTGCTCTGGGTATATTTTCTTCGCATATTTTGTGTTCTAGGTATCTTTTCTTCGCAAATTCTATGTTTGGGTATTACTTTGCAGGTTAAGAGCATAACAAACTTTTTAGAAAAGAGGAGGCTTTTTTTTGTTTTTTTTTTTCAATCATTGAAGCTTTGGAGTGCATGCTTACTTGGAAAAAACCATTTTTGCCTAAAAAATAAAACACCACACAACCCAACACAGACATGAAAAAAAACCAAACCTTATGGCTTGATGTTAACTTTCGCTAGAAACTAATTATTTTCCTTAATGTTTCTTATTTTCCAAGATCACACTAAGGCGTGGCGGAGAAGAGCATACACATGAGAAAAATCTTTCCTACTTGATTTTCCTAGATCACACAAAGTCGCATGGCAAAGAGAATATAAAGAAATGAAAGGTATAGACCCGGTAATAAAAAACAGAGATATAAATAAACCGAAATAAACAGAGAGGTAAATAACCTAAATTGCAAATAAAGACTATATATATCTAAATCTTAAAAATGACGTAGCTAAGGCTACAAGAAACCTTTTCGTATGAAACGAAAGGGGTTCCTCACTAGAACAGATTCTCCTAAAACAATAGAGTAGTCGCCTCGACCCGAAAGCGATCAGAAATAATAGATCTAGGAAACAACAATCAAACCTATTGTATCGACTTCAGATTTGGATCGCCAATGGATGCGGCCCTCAAATAACTTTGATGCCATGTAGGGGTTTAGAGGGTAAGTTCCTTAGATAGAAAACCAGAGGACACCACTCACAAATAGATCAAATATCAGTACACCAGTATTCATGATGTGGTTAAAACCATCAAAGAGGGAAACAGTCCATGGCTTGAGCCAATGCGGCCACTTCAAACAATTTATAATGTGAAAGAAAGAAAATTTACATAAACTTCTCTCATGAATGATCACCTTAAAAATGACCCTCCATGCTCTTTAAATAGAGATCATGGACCAATCGAGTGTTAACTCATGGATCAAGTGTCAGTAAGACGAGAGAATGAACCGTCAGATTAGTTCATGTCTAGAACATATCATGACCGTCAGATTGTAAGTTACAAGAGTACATAGTAAAGAAACAAACTTTACCTAACTCTACACTAGACCAAGTTATACTTAATTATTTCTTATGTGTCGAAATATCCTAAGATTCTCAGCAAATATAAACAAATAAAACACTGAGTGAATATACATTCAACAAGACATTTTAGCTTACATTATTTTGATTTAATATATGATTTAGAATATTAGGGTTTATATATGGATGTTTAGTCATAATAATGATTAATTAACCTACTTCTATATATATATATATATATATATATATATATATATATATATATATATCTATTAGTAAATTTAGTTTGATCATGTATAACTGTAGCTTTGTGGTTAAATGCTTATAATACATTTAATAATTATTAATGTGGTTGATATGTCAACCACATTAATATTGTACTAATAAATCAATAAATTATATTATTTTTATATTCCTAAATTTTATAATTTAATTTCTAAAATAAATTTTATAATACAAATAAATTTAATTTATATTATCGCCATATAAATTTAATTAAAAAAACACAAAGAAACAAACATAATGAACATAATGTTGCAATGAAGAATTTAACAAAATCACAATGAATCATTTTAACGAGAGATTTAATTCAGCAAAGCAATATGATTATTTCAATAGGTCATATGGTGTGAGCATTGAGCTGTATGACAAGATGAATAAAAATATGTTGTTAGTATTGACCTAATGACGAGAATGATTGAGATATAAATAGTTGTGAATACAGGTTTTTATCAATTTAAATTTTTTATTAAATTAATCAATAAAAGTCGGAATATTTTTTATTATTTATTAGTTATAAAAACAAAATTATTGTATTGGAAAAGATTAGGTATATGTAAAAGAAAACTATTGATAAAATAATAATTAAATGTTTTGAGATATATAAAAAAGAATTATTTAGATTTAATAATAATGTAACTGATTAAAGCCCTTCAAATATATAGAATTACATTATAATTTTATAAATAAATAATTATCTATTAATATATTTTTAAATTAAAAATTATTTCTTTATTAAAAAAAATCATTAGATAAATATATTTATAATTTGAGTAATTTTTAAAATTAATTTTGTTTACTAAAATTTAAGCTTCTTTTTAAAAAAAAACACATTAATAATCGAAAAAGTATAAGGATTTTGCAAGCTTGAAATTTACCCTTATATGAAGCATCAATAAATCATTTTAAATAACATCATTTAACTAAAATCAAATTAATGAATAAACTTTTACATGTAATAATGAATTATCATATATTTTTCTCCCTTTATTGAATATATAATTTTTCAAGTATGATTAATAAAATAATAATTGTAAACATTAACATGTCCATTCCCTCCATTCTAATGTGCACATTATTATGCAATATTATACAGGTGTGTGCTTATTTTTAGCAATTTTTATTGCATTAAATAGGGCCCAAAACGTTTAAATGCCAATGTAGTTTTGTAAACCCCGTTGCAATAGTCCGATTTTCCATTTTCACGTTTGAAAACAAACATGTCGCCCATATTGGAATTGTCTACCAGAAAATTGTACTTCAATTGTTTTTTTTTCTCACCTCTTCTTATAAGTCACTGGCACATTCCGAATAAAGCATGCAATTAAGGAAGAAAAATTATAATATAAAGTCTTTTCATACAATTCGTTTTGGGGTTGTATTTTGTCATGTTTAGGCAATTTGAACCCATCGTCCAGTATTTTATACTTTTATTTTAGGTAACATCATAACTTCATTTCGATCAAGACAACCTACCATCCATTCCTGTCTTCATTTACGGGTCCCAAATATTCATCGTGCAATGACTTGGGAAGCATGTAATTGATCGCATTTTTTGACTTGTGTTCTGTGCCTGGGAGTACACCGGGACATCAATCCTCCGGCCCTATCTTTCGCTACAAAAATAATCAGCTTACAAACTATAGTTACTAAATTCGAATTTGGATTCGATACGATACTGAAAAAATCGACTTTATAAATTTCACTATGGAAAAAATTCGACACTATATATCTTACAAATACTTAAATATATTAATTTTTTTATTTTATTTATAAATTTTAAAAAAAATCCTTATATTTAAAATTTCAATGAAAATATAAAAATTGTATATGTTAATTTTTTTCCAAAATAGAAGTTATTGTTTTTTATGTTTTATATCAAAGTTATTGATTTGCAACCAGTTTGCTATTTTATAATTTCCAATTTTCTATTTTATAATTTCTTATAAAATAGGAATTATCTTTTTTTTTATTATTGTCATTTTATAAAATTTTCTAATATAGAAATTATTATTTTTTTATTTTTTTTTTTATAAAAATTATAGTTTTTTTTTTCCAATAAAAATTACCAATTTGCTAAGATAGAAATTACCTGTTTTTTTATAGAAATCATCTTTTCTTTTTACTTTTTTTCCAATAAGAAACATGAACTTGTTAACTCTTATAACAAAATATATAAAAGTATTAGCTTTACCTTTCTTTATATTATTTCAATTTTCCACCAAAGCTGCCTAGTTCTAAACTTGTTTTGCCCTTCCTCTATTATTATTATTTCCACCCGGGTTGGGCAGGTTCGAATTTGTATTCTTCTAATACATGAACAAAGCAAAACTGGAATTAAAATTTTACATTGCGAGGACGATTCCTATTTAACAATTGAAGAGTAAGTTCAATAACCTATTTCCACCAATTCAACGATTGAAAAGTACGTTCCTAAATTATGAAGATAACTTTAAGTTTTATTAAAAAAAAAATCAATACTTTACAATTTCCATAAATACAACACCATTTTCTGAATTTATAAAATATATTTAAACCATGTTTAAAAATCTGTAACTTTGAAAAATTCTTATATTATTTAGTCAACTATATAGATTGGTATATATCAAACTTCCAGCTCTGTTTACTTTATATCTTACTTTGCTTATATGGCCACTGTTCAGTGTAACCAACCACATCACGTATTCTTTTTGGGGCCGAAACACATTCAAGTTAAGGGACGAAATAGAGTCATGTTGGGAGCGAAACACATTCAAGCTAAGGGACGAAGCAAAGTGAATGTTGGAGACAGCAAACCGAATTGGAATTCTCCGAATTTGGAATTCTCCGAATTAATCACCGTATCGAATCGAACTGGCGAATTAATGTATTTTTTTCGACGGTACGGACGAACTTGGTAACTATGTTACAAACTATCACCTGTAGGTGAGAGGTAAGCTATGAGTGCAGTTAGAGGAGCACATAGTAGATTGGAGAGGCAACCGAGATTTTCTGTGCTTGTATCTAAAACGGGGAGTTCTGATCAGTTTGATAGAAATAATTAACTTTAATTGTACTGTAGATTTTGCAAATATTTTGAAATCTAATCCAATAACATAGTTCCTATTCGAAAATATTCCGTTAAAAAAAACAATATAACATGAATCAAAATATATATATATATATATATATATATATATATATATATTTATTTATTACAATTAATACTCCTATCTATCGTCACAATCCGACCAAACTCAAGTTCGCCCACAGGCAGATATATTTCGACTTCCCCCTATGTATGACAGGAATTTCATTCTTTTTATTTATCAATGGCCAAGATCGATTGTTGCACGAATATTGTTGGTCTAATATCTTGATCCACGGCTGTGATGAGAGTGATTGGAAAGAGTCGTAGAATCGTGGCAGTGAAAGTTCGAAGGGTCGCGTGAAACCGAAGGGTGGGCATCGTGGTGATCATGGTGTATGAAGAGCGAACGCCACTTTACGAATTGAAACGTTTCAGTACCGATGATTTAAAGATCAAACAGAACAACGGTTTATGGTGTTGCTTAGCTTGGTTTGGTTTTCTATTGCTCGATTGGTTGAGTATTGTTCGGTTCGGATTTTTTGGATTTCTAATTCAAGTGGAGGGACATATTTTCTATGGAACAGTTTGCTCAGATTTGTGCTAAGATTTCATGGTGAGATATATGGAAAAAGCGTAGGGGACTTCATGCAACCATACAACTATATGAGTGGTAAGATGTTTTATGTATGTAGTGTTCTATTATTATTTTATTTTAGAAAAAATGCTTTTCATTATTATTTTATTTTTAAAAATTTGCTTTTTGCTTGTAATAAGATGGATAGAGAATGTGGGGTTGTCTCTGCCCATTATACTGATAGAATATATATAGTATAACTGGGCTTGAAATTGGTAAACATGTGAATTATATAGGTGATCATTCTAGTCTTATGCTTGCACTGAGTGGATGTAAAAATGCATCACGGATTTTTTGGAATTTCTAGTGAATCTTCTGATAAAAATGTGTGGTGGTTTGTGAGTTACCGATTAAGAGAATATAAAGCTATATGTTTTGATATAGAATTTGTTAAGAATTATTTTAAATATTTAGCTTTGTTTCACATCCACCGTCTTGTAAAAAGAAATGAAAACAATTTAAGTTTGTTAAACGAATATGGACTTCGATAACACTATTCTTTAGGAGATTGCATGTAAGAAGAAATTACGAATGATAACTTAAAATTGAAGTTCTGGCCTTCTAATTGGACAGAAGTTTCAGAGAAACAATGTTAAGAGCATGTGAAGAAGAGATTACGAAATAAAAATCTCAAAGGAGGAAAGCAAGAAAATTTCGTTAAAAGGCTATAGACGAAACGCAGTATATGTGCATGGAACTGAGGTCGGATGAAAGGACACAAGGGAAGTTTTAATTAAAATATGGTCTATAGCAAGTTGCCACTTATTTTATAAAGAAATAAAAGGAAAGTACAAGAAAGTGATTGTTCGAATGCAAATAGATAAAAATAATATTTTAACCACAGCCATAGCTAACGCGAATTGGGTAGTCGGAACGCGGGATGTTATTGCATACAAGTTAGTTACAATGGTTACACTGACCTCGACCTATAATGCGTTGTGCATAATGCATATTTCAGCAGTGGGAATGTCACGTCCCCAATTCTCTTTTCGTTTAATTGGCTGGGTGTGGCACCGCCTAAGTTAATAACTTGTTCCATCGTTAATTAACTTTGTGAACTATGCCTTCAACAATTCATAATAAACATGAACTACATATTATTAATGTGCGGAAACCATCAACAATATAAGAATAATATTAACTCGACAATAATATAAAAGAAGAGATCTTTTATTATATAAGAGGAATTACAATGGCCGGGAGCTGCGCTCCACCGACGTTAATAATATAAGTGGGCGCCCGCCCGTGCAAGAGCGCACGGCGGTCTGCCTTAATAATCCACCCAAATACAACATACACATAACCTTGGCGTTGGGTGGGCAGGCGCACCCGTGCATGACCCGTGCCCAAACCTCAACCCAATCCAAATGCGTAACCTGCATGGGCGCCCATGCACACCACCACAAACTCTTCCACCATGCACCCGAAACCTCTGCCCGGCTCGGCAGGCTCATTCCCTTTGTGCGAGCTGCGGTAGACTTGCGCTCGTCTCTTGTGCGCACAACTCCTTTGTGCGAAGAGACTTGCGATGAGAGTTGATGCCAATGAGCGTGCGTCCATCCTTTACTTATATGCACACATGGTAGTCGCCTCCCCATTCAGCCTACCTCCAAACTACATAAAACTTCGCCCACCAAACGCTCTATCCTCCGTCGACTTGCCCAACGTGTGGTTGCGCCCTTGGTCGGCTTGAACACACAAGTGAACCGCCTGTCCACCATATAACTAGGCGAGCTCTCTCCATATTCGCGCGCGCACTTCGCAAATGCCTTCGTCGTTTATGGAGCGCTCGCATCAACACTTAGTCGATTTTCAAGTGAGAGGGGCGCGCGCCTTCGCACGATCCTCCAAAGTGTTACATCCTCCTCCACTGGAAATCATTGTCGCCCTCGACAATCCTACTCTTCTCCTCAACTTCCTGTCATACTTCTCGATCTTGTTCTTCCATCTCCAAAGTGAGTCCTCCATTTTGCAACTGTCTTCCTCCCGTGCATCCTTCCATCTGCAAAGAAATTCCCGTCAATGTGGCAACCAACTCCTGTAGTTCTGAGACTCAAAATCTTCTCCAACTCTAGTCCTGATCTGTCCACAATCCCGGCTGGTCCTCTCGTCGGTTCAACTCTCTCCAGATGGTCTGAATCAAGTCTACATCTCTTCAACTGACCCACATGAAAAACTGGGTGCTTCATGTGCATATGGCGTGGAAGCTCCAGCTCGTAAGAAACTTCCCCCACTCTCTTCTTCACTCGGAATGGTCCCTCATACTTCCGTGTCAATTTGCTCATCGTCCCCTTGGCTGGCTGAAACTGCTCCCCGGTAATCCTGAGAATCACCATATCTCCCACACTGAAGTGTGCCTCCCGTCTTCCACGATCAGCATACTTTTTCATCCTCCTTGCAGCATCGTGCAAGCGCAACCATGCTAACTCCAAGGTCTCCTCCCAAGCCTTCATGAACTTCTTCGCATGAAGACTTCTCAAGAAGCCTCCTGTCACTACGGTATGTGGTGCAACCGACATCTGTCCATTCACCAACTCAAATGGACTATACCCCGTCGCAGAACTTTTTTGAATATTGTAGCTAAATTGAGCAATATCCAAGAGTTCAGGCCAATTCTCCTGATCAGCCGTCACATAATGTCTCAAGTAATCCTCCAGCAATGCGTTGATCCTCTCGGTCTGCCCATCTGTCTGTGGATAATAGCTCGAACTCATCAACAACTCCGTCCCGACTAGCTTGAACAATGTGGTCCAAAATCTGCCTGTAAAACGCGGATCTGTATCCGACACAATGCTCAATGGAATCCCCCAATACTTCACTATGTTCTTAAAGAACAACTCCGCAGTCTGCTCGGCTCCACAAGGTATCTTTGTAGGAGCAAAGACAACATACTTGGAAAAACGATCAACCACGACCATAATCCCATTATACCCCTGAACCTATGGCAACTGAGTGATGAAGTCCATCGAGACACTCATCCATGGTCTCTCAAGAATCGCTAAAGGCTGCAACAATCCTCCTTGCCTCTTAGTATTCGATTTGTCTTGTTGACAAATGATGCACGTATGTACATACTCCTCTACATCTTCTCGCATCTTTTCCCAAAAGAATCCTCTCTCCAACAATGCCAAAGAACGACGCATCCCTGGGTGGCCAGCCCATGGCGAGTCGTGGCACTCCTTCAAAAGGTTCCTCCTGAGTCCGGATGACTTTGGAACATAGAGTCGGTTTCCAAAGAACAAGAACCCATCTAGTAGAAAGAACTTTTGTGTCTTCCCCTCCTTTATCTGCTTCACTATATTCTGTGCCAAAGTATCGGTTTAAACACTTTCCTTGATCTTATTCTACATCTCTTCTGACATCTGAACTCGACTCCTACTCCTAGCTGCCCGGTCTTCTCCCTCCAATGCTGCAAGTTGTCCCTTCCTGCTAAGGGCATCTGCTACCGCATTGTGCCTTCCCGGTCTATACTCGATAGTCATGTCGAATTCTGCCAAGAAGTCCTGCCAACGAGCTTGCTTCGTAGACAGCTTCGGTTGTGATGCAAAATAACTTGATGCAACGTTGTCGGTCTTGACAACAAACAGCTTCCCAATTAGGTAATGCCTCCACACATGAAGACAGTGGATTATGGCAGTCATCTCCTTCTCATGGACCGGATACCTTCATTCTTAATCCTACAACTTCCGACTCTCATACGCCACCGGATGCCCATCCTGCATAAGAACCCCTCCTATGGCAAAATCTGAAGCATCAGTGTGCACATCAAATGGTCTCTTGAAGTCAAGCAACTTCAGTATCGGTGCTGTAACAATCCTCTTCTTCAAGTCATCAAATGCCTCTTGACATTTGTTCGTCCAACTCCACCTCTTGTCTTTCTTCAATAAGTCTGTCAGTGCCGATGTCACCTTGGAGTATCCCTCTACAAACTTCCGTTGGTAGTTGGTCATGCCCAAGAACACCCTCATCTCATGGAAATTCTTCGATTCAACCCAGTCCTCAATCGCCTTCACCCTGCTCGGCTCCATCCGTATGTACCCTTGACCAACAATATGTCCAAGGAACGGAATCTCGGTCTGAGCGAACACACACTTAGACTTCTTCAAGAACAATTGATTTGCCCTCAACGCCTCGAACACCATCGCCAAGTGCTTCTTATGATCCTCCATGTTGTCATTGAACGCCACTATATCGTCCAAGTACACTACTACGAACGAATCCAAGTATGGTTGTAGAACATCGTTCATCAAAGTGCAAAACATAACAGGAGCATTGCACAACCCGAATGGCATAACAAGGAACTCAAAGCTACCATACCTTGTTACTATCGCAGTCTTCTTCGCGTCTCCTTCAGCTATCCGCACCTGATAATACCCATGCCTCAAGTCTACCTTGGAAAACACTCGGGCTTTTGCAAGCTTATCAAAGCAATCAGCAGCCAATGGCAAAAGATACCTGTTCCTTACTGTCTGCTTGTTCAATGCATGGTAATCACAGCACATCCGTAGTTCATTCGAATCCTTCTTCCACTGGAACAATACAGGAGCTCCATAAGGGGACCTTGAAGGTCTAATGAAACCTGCATCAGTTAACTCCTTTAACTGTCATTTCAACTCCTCCAACTCAGGCCCTGACAACCGATAAGGTGCTTTAGCCGGGGGTTGCTTTCCTGGCTCAAGCTCAATGCTATGGTCCACTACACGCCTTGGTGGAAGTTTCTTTGGTAGCTCATCATGCATCAAATCTGCATATTTGGTCAGCACATCAGATATCTCAGCTGGAACAGGCGTCCCCACTCCATCACCTTCGACATCCTTGAACATCACCGCATATGTCTCCATATCTGACTCCTTCATAGCCTTCTCCAAACTCAGTGCCGAAACATGCTGCACCTTGACTTCCCTCCTTTGCCTATGAGTGGGCAAAGTCCAAGTTTGTGACTGTCCAACCAGCACCACCTCATCACAAAAGGGGACAACGATAGCCTTGTTGCCCTTCAAGAAATCCTGTCCGAGTATCATATCAAAGTCATTCATCTCCATCACCGTGAAGTCCAACTGACCCTTCTAGTCTTTTATCTGCACAAGTACTTCGTGTACCAACCCTGCCACTTTAGCTCTAGAGTTCACTACCTTGACTTCCATATTCGATGGGAAGATCATCAGTCCAACCTCTTTTTCCAACTGTGTCGTCATGAAGTTATGAGTGGACCCTGTGTCCACCAGAGCTTGAATGGTCTTGCCATGAACCATCAAGTCCATGAAACCCAGACTGTTCATCCACGATTTCTCCATAACTCTTCCTTGTTCATCAAGCTTCTTCAACCCTAAATCAGCGTCACCTGTCATAAGCAACGGCTTCACCACCTATGAACCTGCTCTATCAAGCTTCATCAACCCTAAATCAGCTCTGACACCACCTGTCACACCCCCAATTCTTTCTTCGTTTAATTGGCCGGGTGCGGCACTGCCTAAGTTAATAACTTGTTCCATCGTTAATTAACTTTGCGAACTACGCCTTCAACAATTCATAATAAACATGAATTACATATTATTAATGTGCGGAAACCATCAACAATATAAGAATAATATTAACTCGACAATAATATAAAAGAAGAGATCTTTTATTATATAGGAGGAATTACAATGGCCGGGAGCCGCGCTCACCGACGTTAATAATATAAGTGGGCGCCCACCCGTGCAAGAGCGCACGGCGGTCTGCCTTAATAATCCACCGAAATACAACATACACATAACCTTGGCATTGGGCGGGCGAGCACACCCGTGCACAACCCGTGCCCAAACCTCAACCCAACCCAAATGCGTAACCGGCGTGGGTGCCCGTGCGCACCACCACAAACTCTTCCACCGTGCACCCGAAACCTCTGCCCAGCTCGGCGGGCTCATTCCCTTTGTGCGAGTTGCGGTAGACTTACGCTCATCTCTTGTGCGCACAACTCCTTTGTGCGAAGAGACTTGCGATGAGAGTTGATGCCAATGAGCGTGCGTCCATCCTTTACTTATATGTGCACATGGTAGTCACCTCCCCATTCGGCCGACCTCCAAAATACATAAAACTTCACCCACCAAACGCTCTATCCTCCGTCGGCTTGACCAACGTGTGGTTGCGCCCTTGGTCGGCTTGAACGCACAAGTGAACCGCCTGTCCACCATATAACTAGGCGAGCTCTCTCCATATTCGTGCGCGCACTTCGCAAATGCCTTCGTCGTTTATGGAGCACTCGCACTAACACTTAGTCGATTTTCAAGTGAGAGGAGTGCGCGGCTTCGCACGATCCACCAAGGCGTTACAGGGAAGGTGGAGAAAAAGGAAAGTAAGAAAGTCCTTGTTGGCATGGAAATTGCTAAAAATACTATTGAAATGGTAGTTGGAGTTGAAGTAAGTTAGGAGGTCGGAAGTTGGGATGGTGTTGCATAGAAGTTAGTTAGAGGGGGGGGCGACTACCCCAACTAGTCGGCATACTCGCATAATTTTTGCTTTCCAGTAAAGTTGTTTTCGAAGAATTGTTACTTGAAATGATGTTTTGAAAGAAAAATGATTTTTTTTAAGATGCATTTTTTTCAAATTATCTTAAAATAATTTTGGTATATATATATATATATATAGATATATATAACAAATTTTTGTGAAGGATATTTTTTGGCATGCTTCATACGATAATTTACATGTTTAATAAGATGAAAGTAAGAGAAAGTGATTGCTGGCACGAAAATTGATTCAAAAAACAATATTGTATTGGTATGGAGAGTTGAAGTTAGTTAGGTATTCGAAAGTCAAGATGGTGTTGTGTAGAAGTAGTTTGAGGGTGACCCCGACCCCGACATACAACGTAGTCAACATAGTCGAATAATTTTATTTTTTATTTTTTATTTTTTTCGGTAATGTTACTTTATGGTGATTGTTAGTTGAAATGATGTTTTAAAAGAAAATTAATATTTTTTTTAATAATGAAAATCTTTTGAAATCGTCTTAAATTAATGTTATTTTTATTTTTTTTAATAAATGTTTGTGAAGGGTATTTTTGAGCATGTTTAATAACATGAGTATCTTTTTAAATATTTTATCCTTTGCAATGATATGTACAATATTGGGTTTTCTTTCAAGAAAGTTGTTGATTTTATGATGGATTGAAGTATTTGGAAGTTTCTACCATTTAACATTCTTGAGTTTATATTTCACTAGCTACATTTGTGGGTGTTGATAAATTTTTGGTTGGTTTGTAAAGAATGGAGTATTATGTTGGAAAACTCAATTTTTCTTTCTTCTGAAAATCGATGTACCGACAAAGAATTTGGATTTATTTCCATGCCAGCTGGTGTGGAGGATAGTTGCTTTGTTGGATCTTACCTTAATGACAAAGGTAAAATATCTCAATTGGTTTTTCCTTTTCTGCACTCTGGATACAAAATTCAATGTACATTTGAATCAATGGTTGTGTTTATTGAGCCTAAAAGCTCTTTGCATTCCAGGAATTATTTCATAGTAAACCCTTTTACAAGGACCTTTAAGAATCTTGGAAGTGTTACTGTTGGAGAGAAGAGATTCTTCTCCTTGTTGGGGAAATTTAGTCTGCAAACGTATGATTTGGTTATGCTTAAACATATGTGTTCAAAAACATGGAATCACATTTTTTTATTTGCACGAGTGTAGACATGGTTTGGACAAAGAGACACGTCCTTTTTTGTGGTGTAACACCCCTAAAAGAGGCTATCTTTCACAAAGGAAATTTTTTCTACTTATATTTAAACAAAGATTATGATGATTACCCTTCCTATGGCTACATTATCTATTGGTTGGATTTTATAAGAAAAGAGAAGGGTTTCTCATTTTCTCCTATCCCTGACATACGGTGTATGGCATTAGCATTGTAGTGGAACCAACTGGTTTGTCTTGTAAACAATAGTTCAACATTTGTTTGGTCTCTTGAAGAGATAGAAAATTTTGAATTTGATCAAACTTAAATTGGATGAAGCTTAGAATATTTTGAAGATGACTTAGGCTTCAGATGGAGATTTCTTCAAACTATCTCAATGGATATAAATAGTAAATGTCCAGGCTACATACCTTTTCATGCAGTTTAAATAAAAGTACTTATGTTGGGTTGTATGGAAGTGCAACTAAAGCTATGTGATATGGTGACCGGATTATTCACAACGACAATTGGTGATGGTGTCTCCCTCTTAGAAAGATTTGAGTTCCATGTGAAGTCGGTTGAAGGTTTCAATGATGTTATTGAAAATGGAAATCTTTTCTCACTTTTTCCAAATACAAATTCTATTCACGATATACCGCTATTGCCTGTGAATAACCTAGTTTAACCTTTGAGGATTCAAGAAGTTGGTTGATGGACACTATTGAATATGTCGTGTTTGTTTAATCTTTGCAAAGATATTTTGGAGATCATTATGATACAAATTTGGACTCTTTAATGAAAAGATAAGCATGTCAAATTTTCATATTTTTTTTGGAGGTTACCTGTTTTGTGCAATTTTGCGAATGGAAGAATGCAAACTTTTGTTATGCATCTGTGAAATTTTTCTATTTCTTATGTCAGACTATGCAAATGATGGTGCATTTTGTATTTGTAATATGGGAGTTTGATTACTTGTATTTAAACTTATTTAGTATTGAAATTTGGTTGAAGTATAAATTCAGTGAGCGTAAACAGTAAAACTTGTTGAAGATGTAATAAGAGATGCAAGATTTAGAATCAAAATATTAGATAAGCAATGTAAACCAGGTGTGAAGAACAAATTACAAAATAGAAAGCAGAATGAAGGAAATTATTAAAATTTTGTTTAAACCCTCAATAAGAGAAAAAATAAATTTGAACGAAAGGTGTTAATTTTTCATTAAAGTTGTGATTAAGCAAGTGAGCACAAGCTTCTGAGTTAGAAGTTGAGTGCTCTCTCAATGTTTTTCTGGTGTTTATCACAAAGAATCTAATGCACAAAAAGTATAATGGAACACATGATAACAAATACTAAACAATAACTCTACGCTTACCACCATCCTAAATGACATGCCTAACTGTACCAAAAAAAAAAAAAAAAACCACATGATTAAATACAAAGAAGTAGTAGGTCACCGTACAAGCCGCAGTGAAGGTGGCAAGATTCTAGATGAAACCATAAAAGAAAACATAGGGCTTAGAGACCCTTTTATTAATGTAAAAGGTTACATGTAGAATAATTGTATGGGAAGGGTATGTGGGTTCTCGTCAACTCTTTATGTCTTTTCTTCTAACCTGTGCTATTGTACAAATAATGCAACGTGGGTGTTGATGGGGTTGTTTCTTCTTTTGAGATTGAGGGTAGCTCAATGCTCTTGCAATAATCTAAGTTGGCCTTGCATTTTAAACATACTGGGTATCTGTCGCTAACGTCCTCACTTTGACGATATTTCACTAGAAGGTTCTTCACAGTGGCATAGATGTGGTTACAGTCTTGAAAAGTGTCCTTGAACAAATGGTGTGTGTCAGGAAAGGTGAAACCCCTTCAAAAGTTCACGCCAAAATCGTGCGGAATAATGGCCGTTGGAACACTTAAGACACAGTGTCTGGAAATCGTCATTCGAGTCTAGGGAAAACAAGAGGTGTCGAAACACATCGAGGAATCTAGGACCCAAGCTTAGGAGGGGTAGAACAGGAGAATGTCTCGAATACCCAAATATGTTGGTATGAAGCACTAGCATTGATATCGGGGTTTAATAACCTCTAAGGCACAGCCATGGTGGAGGAAACTAGCTCAAGGTGATCAATGTATACCTGATACTTATTTCCTTGGTGACCATAAAGGCCTTCCTCTAATGGATTGGATATGGTAAGAAACGTATCCCTTAGCTGATTCATATTGAAGGTAGAGAGCCACTTCGATTCGGTGCAGATAAGAGAGCTCTAACCTTATAGGATAGATTGTGTACACTTTATCCTACCCCAAAGACGTAAACCCTATGGGTGGTGACCCCTGACTTGTTATTGAGATGGCACAGGGCAGTGGTTAGTCAGAAATGGACCCTACATGCAGTGACCCTAGACTAGTTTCTGAGATCACACATCATGGTGGTTGGTAAAAAATAGACCCCTTGTAAAGTCTGGGTATCATGCTCAAGTCTAAGGTCGAACGTCGAGACAGGTGCGGAATAATACCACCACGGGATAACACATCTGACTCCGACTATGCTGAAGGATGGATAGCAAGACCCTAGGAGGTCGGGTACTAAACTAGGTTATAGATAGTAAGTTCGGTTGTTGTGAGATGTTTATCGGGAACAATTGTAAGACCAACTACGATAAGGTCGAATATCGGAGGTCAGACTAAGAGAAGCGAGAACGTGCTAGGAAAGTTAGATTTTTCTTGACCTCTCTACACAGTTCATTGACGCGTGGACTTATGGAAGAGGCGAACGAGGTTGAAAAAATTAGGTTGTTCCCTTAGAGGCAAGATCTCCCAATCGAGATGGTCTGTCGTGACAAGATTTCACATAACCAAGTTCATCTTAGTGAGATTGGCGTGATGGCAAATGTAACCCTAAGTCTAACGTAAATTGTACAAAACAAGATGTAGAAAACTTTAGGTCATGCTCCCATAATTGTACATTGGGAGCTATATTTTCACAATGGCTACCCACCTTCCTATGGGTTAGTGGGTTGGGTACATCACATTTGGATTGTAGAATGAAAATTTACCGATATACATTTTTCATTTCTTTTGTTGGATATTACTTCTGTTGATATGCTATTTTGCGGATCAAACAATGCACTTCAATGTCATATTTTGTTATGTATATATCAATATTATAGAGTATTTTTCTATTTCTTATATGAGACTATTCAAATGGTGGTTCTTTTTATATTGCAATATTTGAGATATTGTTTATATATTTGTATGTTTTTGTAATATGGAAGGTTGATAGTTAGTATTTTAATTTATTTAGTATTGAAACTTACTTCATGTATAAAGTTAGTGAGCATAAATAGTTTAACTTTGTGACATCACATACAATATTGAAAAGAAAAATGATAAAAGAATTGAAATCTTTTATTGAAAATTTAAGTGAAGGAACAAGAAATCATACTTCGAAAATAGATCGGTCACTTATTTCATGTGAGAGAGCCAATGAATATCACTAGAAATGGCATTGATAGAATAAAGATGTAGTAAATGTGCCCAAAAGATTCACGTATCAAGAAAATTAAATATCTTCAATAAAACAACATGATGAAGTTGACAACCGTAAGTATGGGAATACGAGTAGTATCATTGGAAGACAATTTTCTTGAAATGTTCCTTTACATGGATCTTGAAGATGTTGAAGATGTTGAATTCGTTTACTGAACCAAACTTTTCTAATTATAGTGTTCTTAGGGACCATTTTGTTTACAAAGAAATTGTTCGTGCAAGTGAGAACCAAGGGTCCTCTGCAAACAATGTAGGAAATGGAGTATTGGAACATGGGCACAGTGATTCCAATGAATAATTTGCATAATTTTAGTATATCTGATGATAGTAATAAGCTTGGTGACATGGTATGGAATTTTGGTCACTCTGGTGGAAAAGTGGGTTTGGGCATTCCTTCGAGAAACTATACAGTGAATATCATTAGTCCTCCAGAATTTGTTCACGCTCAGTGTTGTGGAAGAGAATAGGTGCTTTGTGTATTTTTTTTTAGGAATTTTACATGTGAATGGAATATATTAATTGTTCTATGTTTTTCTTGTTTCATTTCTTTGTGCAGAAGAATGTTCGAAGTAATGTTGGTGCAAAAGAAAAGGTAGAAGCAACACAAACTTTGTCGATTCCACAAGTTGAACCTCAAGCATGTGTTGTTTTTTCTTATAGTAGTATGGTTTTAGGGATGTTTGATAATTTGCGACATCCAGTTGCGAATTTTTGAACAATAATTTTTGGACGCAAGTGTGTAGATAATATTGTTATTGGTAGAGAATCTATGCAGAATCTGTTGTCAAACTGGACAGGTGGTGCAAGTGGATCTATTTTCATGGTATTTATGAATTTCAATATATATTTGGCATTTGAGCAATGAACATTTTATTTCATGTTTTTTTTTTTGTAGAGAAATATTTTATTTAGTAGTGGAGGAGAAATAAATTCAAAACCAAGGTGACCTTAATTGTTTGGTTAAGTTCAACTCTAACAGTGCAATCGACAAGAAAATGTGTTGGTTTTTTTTGTTAAACATACTGCAGACTTCAAAAAACTAACTTGGCATCTTTTATATGTTTAATTTTGGCATTATGATTTATAATTTATGTAAGCAGAACAAACCCAAATGAAACCAATATACAAGAATGGATTCCTATGAATTTATGGAAAGAAATGTTAAAGCCAGTGCTCCAACCTAGCAAGTTGTTTCACATCATCCTCAATCTAGATTGCTATTTCATAAAGAAAATGAAATTGTTCGCCATAGTTTTAGCAGAGAGCTGATTAAGGTGCATAAAAGCTTTCAGTGCAGGATTGATAACTTGTCTATCATGGAAATGTGTCGAGTCTTTAAGGAATCTTATCCTAGTATACAAACTGTGAGATAGCATGAAGGGCCCATATGTAAAAGTTGTAAGAATGAGTGAGGTGCTCACAATTTCTCTTGCTTTAATAACATGGATCCTGGTGAGAAACCTGAGGTTCTAAAAGTTTTGATGCAAGTTGAAGAAATGCTAATAGCAAGAGTGAATGTAATATTGCAAGTGACACATGCTCACGGTGTCTAGTATAAACATAATGTGAATATGATTAGCTTTCCACAAGATATACCTTTGATTGCAAAGAATTTTCCATGACGTGTAGAAAAACTTGATTTTCTAATTGTTATAAGATGTGGTGTTGTGTCAAAATATTAGAATGTTATGTCAAGATTCGTTGTGTGATGGATGCATTGGTTTGCAAAATTCGGATGGATAAATATTAAAGGATGTTGAAAGCGATATACATTTTCTTGTTTTTCTCCTAGAACAAGCCATCAATGTCTCTAGAAGACTACAATATGTAGATATTGATCTGGGTGAAACAAAGAGAGCCAATGAGGACATTGACATTTTGGGGCTTGGTGGTTTGCACTATAATCCATTATTGTTTCTTTCTCACATGCCTAAAGAGTTCAGGGAAGTTTAATGAATAATAATATTCATTGAAAATTCATATTCTAAAACTGATGAAGAAATGGAATTGCCAAAAATTGGCACATCTCCGGTCAACGAATGTAACACTAAAGGGTTGCTAGACATGGAATTTCCAACTTTGTTTCCTACTGGTGATGCTGATTAGTTTCATCCACGTATTTGCAATGTTGAAATGCATGAATATGTTTATATCTACTAATTATTGTGATCAAATATTTCAAAGCCATCCTTGGTTCTGATGTTTCTTCTTCAATATGATTATGTGCCATTGTAGCCAATGAACAAATTCTTTCTTCTTTAAAAAGAATATACATGAGACAACACCTCCAACTCTTCAAGAGTTGCATCAACAGCTCGAGGATCTATCTGACAATAAATTAGCATATAAATTAATGCATTTTTGTTATTTCCATATGGATACAAGGGAATATTGGACAAAGTTTCATTCTCAACTCATTGACATGATCAGACAATTGGGCTACCTAACTTTGTTTTTTTTTATGTTAAGTCTGGTTGACACTAAGTGGCATGACTTGCATTGTCTTATGCCTTCAAACATATGCTTCCATCCACAATGAACACACCAAAAAGATTGAGAATGTCATTTAGTACCTCCATATAGTTGCGATGTACATGCACCAAATATTTAATATATTGCTTGACTTAGTTCTTGAGAAATATCTTGGAGCTAAAGACTTTTGCTATGGGTTTGTGCTTGTTTATTTTGTCGTATTTTTTATGGGTTTGGAACAATGCGTTTTTTATTTTGGTTGGTTCTTAGATGCTAACTAAAAGTTTTTTTTTGTAGGTATGAGTGATAACACATGGGTTTAGCACACATCCATGGCTTCTTCTGGTCTCTAGGAGATCTGAATATGGAAATTCTAGACTAGTCTAACCCTTTAAATATTCATGAAGCAAAGTGTTACTTTGGAAAATAGGTAACAACATGGAGTCCGCACAACATGCACCATCGAAATGTAATGGTTCCTTAAAGTTTTAATGATGACCGGTGCCTTCTGAAATGCTCACAAATGTTTTCATGCAATCCCAATAAAGAGTATGAGCATTTGGTGAATAGAGTGAAAACACACACGTGTTGATTCCTATTTATGGAAAAAGGGGACTATCCTTTCATGCCATTATGATTCTCGATGGTAGGTGTCTGCAGAGTCTGTAATGTACATGGACGCGAAAGGGAGAAATAAATATAAAGAAACATGGAATGATGATCGTTTAAATGTTCACAATCTTGATCTTCTGACAATATGGTGAGCAAATGTTGTTGGGAAAAATACTGAGAGGGGGTGGTGAATTAGTATTTATAAATCAATAACTTTTTCCATTTCATAATTAGGTTTATATACGCTCCTTTATTGAATGGAACTCGCGTTTGCACGCAACTATTCTCAAGGAAACCAACGTATATCTATTGAACTCATGATTCAATTAATTCATCATATGTTGATCTTTAATCAGTGCACCAGTACTTTATTAAACATTAAACAGTAACCATGTGTAGAAATATCAGAATAAGCCATCACACATAATAAACACACATGAACACCAAGATTTAAGGTGTAAACTCAATGTGGGAGAAAAACCAACTGCTACTGTTGTCTCTTTCTTCTTTTTAATATAAAGAATAAGTTGTTTACAATCTTGTAGTAGTGCAAACTCATACCAGTATGTAGGCACCCACCTGTAGAAGACTACAACCTTCTCTCATTCTACGGCTTCTACTAGAAGGGAGTTACAAACCCTTCGCTCTTGTACTGGTTGATATGTTTACCAATACGTAGGCACCATCCTACCACCTTCACTCATTCTCCAGCCGCTGCTAGAAGGGAGCTCCAACCCGCTGATCTAGTCACTAGCCACAACTGGCAGGAAGCTTCGACTTCCTCACTAAAGGCTCCAACCCTCAGTATCCTCTAGGGACCACGTTTCATCAAATTTTCATGCTAAACCCATCAGTAACATTGAAGCTAAAAATTAATCACCACCGTAATACAACTACCAAATACAATCTACATCAACCAATCACTGAAACTCAATCATCAATATTTGATATAACTGAAACCCAATCATCACTTTCTGAATCAACCAATCATTGAAACAATCACTAAACCTCTGACACAACTGAGTCAAACAATCACTGAACCTCTGATACAATTGAATCAACCATTCATTCAAAAACAAATCAATCAATACTTAAAGAAAATACAACCAATCAATTGGAATAGTCAAATCATTATAACCAAAACATAGATATGAACCCAGAACACTGCATCAACAACCAAAACCAACTATGACCTCAAAAATCATGTGTCAAAATGTATACGCTACTTTGGTGAAGCCAACTTGCATGTATACGCTACTTCCTTTAACCAAAGCTTCTTATACCTCCAAAGATACTGAATCATAAAAACTTCTTAATCAAAACTGTACCAGCCAATGACATTCTGAAGATCAAATATCATATTACAGACTTCTAAATAGATAGCAGCAAGGATCACCCTTCTTACTGAATCAATCAATCAACGAGACTCAATCTCCTTATGCAATCTATTTTCTTTCATATCTAATGAATACATAATTGAAAAACAACAGTAAAACAACAACAATGATCTGATAGATTAGTCATCCCTGAACAACAAGCTTTTCTTCTACATACGCTACTTGGAAGTGTTGAACCAACATGTATATGTGCCTTCACCAAGGCGAACCATTGTATAAACCTATAAATAAAAGCTTATAGCTTCACATCTATTCCATACTTTACATATACCCATGTCATAGTATTTAAAGGACAAAACATTTGTCAACACTAAGATCTAGACTATCTATTATCAGTTCACATAATGATAAGACATTATGATCCTGATCCATCATTAGGTCTCATCCATCATCAAACACTCAAGTGCATACTTAGTCCAGATCAAGCAAAGCATTAGAAACCCATAACATGCATATTTTATTTTGATCTAACACTTCATAATATATTCATTACTTGTGCACTTAGCCCTTTGATCTTCTCCTCATATAGTTTTAGCCTTTATCAATCCCTTGGACCAAAACAACAATTAGAATGTGTGGTATTCTTAGACGGGATCAAGTAACTATTATTCTGCTCAATATTGTGGGCTAATACCATGGTATGTACCCTTGGTATTATTTAGTTTTAATTTTCCTTAATTTTCCATCCCATACGTGCTTCTCCTCTTGTCAAAGTGTGTATATACGTATACACTCTTTTTGTAAAGTGAATCCACTTGTATACACTACTTGGACTAGGTGAACCCGCGTATACAACTTAAAATAACTTAAAACATTATTTTTCTTCAATTTTTGGTTTGGATCTATAATCCTTTATCCCATCATCTTGTTCTTCTTTGCCATTACTCTATTACCTCTGAATAGACTTGTTACAATATGAGTTATCATCATACATCACTTCTGAACTGATTCCTCTGAACTGTCTTGTATTTTGTCACAACTATAAACACAACTCCCATGTATTCTGTCACATCCTTTTTTATACCTTCATCAAGTAGTCCATTCTTCAATTAGGTTTTCATCAAGGACAACACTAACATAATTATTATGTTCCATCATTCTATCATCTCTGATATATGTCCTATAGATTCATCTAGTTACCATATACAAGTGAGTTGTTCTACTCCAAGTGAGTTGTTTTGCTAGAGGTTAGTTGCCATCAAGGAAAAATATGCATCTAATGCCAAAAAATGTTGATTTTCAAGCAGTTGATTCTTGACATGTAGTATTGAAATATATTTCAAAATATGCTTCGAAGGCAGAAATAAGATTTAAAAACTATCATGAAATTTTGAAAAGGGTTGCAAGTGTAGGTGGATCTGATGCTCCTACGTTATCTACATATAGAAGGCTTCTTACAGAAATTCTTGTTGAGCGTGACATTGGAGCACAAGAAACGTGGAATATGTTACTAAAGTTTCCTCTTATTCTCTACAATCACAAATTTGTTCCCTTGAATGTTGGAAGGAAAGTATTCCAAAGACTATCAGTTCAATCTAATGAAATTTCATGTGAGAAAATTTTTTTCCAGCTTTAACAATACCGCCTGAATTTTCTGGAACATTTGTGTTTGATAGAAACAACAAGATTGTGGATTTATGATACCAAGTGTAGGAAAGAGCCATTGAACCCGCAAAATGTGCATGATATTGTTCATGTGTTGCCGTGCTTTTACACTATTCCAAACAAGGAGCCAAAAGCATTTGAAACATTTTGTTTGAGTGAGTTTATTTTATATAAGACATTTCATCACATTTCTTTAGATATAGAAATTTCAAGTGAAACTCATTAAGAATTGGAGCAATCTAAGATATCGTGTGTGGCATGTTGATTGAGGCCCTTCTCCAAATGAGATTAATCAACAGGATGTTGAGTCCCTTGTTCATGAATATAATGTTGATCGAGATTCTAAAGAGAGGCAGGTTCTTTCCCATATTATTCCTCCAAACAATGTAGCCCTTTCCAATGTTCACAATTTTAGTAGAATGGATTATGATATTCATTATAATTCACAAGAAACAATGGTGATAGATGAAATTATGGAATATGATATTCCTTTTATAAAAGATGCCCAATCTGTTGGTGTTGTTAATGGCAACTCAATTGGGGAGACAACGCCACCATTCTCTTTACCTGAGAAATAATGAGCTTATTTTGAAAGTGATTTACGTCACTTTGTTGATGATGGAAGCAATGATGCTTTGAAAATGATTATTCAAGGAAAAATTGGAACTGGAAACTTGTATCTTATTCACTATATTCCTAATTCTCTTTCTTCTTTTGCAATAGATGGTATAAGTCCACTATTTTTGCTCACTCCTACTAGAATTTCTGCTTTTAAAATGGATGGAAAACTAATACACTCAACTTTAAACATTCCTATAAAATATATGAAACCACTGACTGGGAAAGCCCTAGTAATGTTTCAAGAAGAAATGTGGCATATTCGTTATGTTTTGAAGGATGAAATGAGATTAGGTTTTTTATACCAATATATTCACATATGCGAGAATCCTTTCCTAAAAACAAGGACTCTTCTTTTCGTGGCAGGATGATGATTCTTCTGGGTGACCTTGTGCAACTGCCTCCTGTCAAGGATAAACCTTTGTATGAAGGAAGAACAATAGGGAAAGTGTTATGGTAAAGCTTCAATATTGTTGTGACTTTGGGTAAAATATTCAGGCAACAAGGAGATGATCCTAGACAAGCGTCTTCCCGCAATATTTTAAATAATATTAGAAATGAAAAGCCTATTCTGCCTGATTGGGATCTTCTCATGTCACCTGTTGACAATTGAGTATGTCCATAGGAAAACCATTTATTTGATTCTTCGATTCACTTATTTGCAACGAATAATTTGGTCAACCTACACAATTGGAAGGTGCTAAAATCATTGGATTTTCTGATTATGAGGTGTCTTGCAAAGTGCACCAAAAGAAAATAAATAGTTGGCAATGTTGATGATGTGTTGGAGCATGAAGTGTTATTATGTCGTGGAGAGTGTGTCATGTTGACATGTAATTTATGGGTTGAATTTGGTCTGGTAAATGGTAGGCTTGCATATGTTGAAGATATCTTCTGTATGCCTAGTTCAAAGCTGCTTGAACTTCCAATGTGCACTACAATTAGTTTTGAGAAGTACACAAGTGTTGCATTTGATATAAATTTTCCTTAAATTGTGCCCATAACACCTATCATTAGAGGGAATCTTAAACATATTCCTTTAAAACTAGTGTGGGCTTTTAGTAGACACAAATCACCTTTTACTTTTCAATGTTTTTCTAAAATGAAAAATAGTGCATATGTCACACTTAGGAAGAAAGAGGAGGAAATAATAAATTCAATATCATTGTAACATACTTATTTTCTTTAATTACAATATTTTATCCCAACATATATTTGCATGTAGTGCAAGATATAAATTTATTTGAAATAACTTTTTTTTAGAGGGAGAAAAAATACATCCATTTTCGTTTGAATATTAGGGCTCACATTGAAAAATATATGAAATCACACAATAGATAACAATTTTCTTTGACAGAGAAAATAAAGTGCAAGATATCTTAAGTGTTGAACAAAATATCCTTTAATACAGCTAGAGTTAGACATGAATAAATTTAAAAATTGAGTACAAAATAAATCCACTAAGAAAATAAATTCATTAGAACAAATCTATGTGATAGCTCAATACACATTCAACTTAGGACTTTGTTCTATAAAAATCTTTGACTTCAAGAATTGATTTGGAAATACAAATGTTGTTCCAAAAATATATTTGCATGTGATGTCAGAAATAAGTTACTTGAAAAGAACTTATGATGAAAACATAAACGATTAAGTACATTGTAGTTTGAATATCAGGCTTCACTATGAAATGCATATGCAATTAGAGAACACGTAACAATTTCCTTTGACAAAAAAGATAAACTTCAAGACATGTTAAGAAGTCTTGAAGAGAATATCATTTTATTCGGTGAGAGATATACATTAATAAAGTTAACAATTGAGTACAGCATACATCCGTTTAGAAATAAAATTGATGACAAGAAATAAATGTGGTGACTCAGTCCACATTGAATTCAAAGTTTTGTTCTACAAAATTTTTTCAATTGAAAATTTCATGTCGAAATAGAAATCTTGTTCCAAAAATATATTTGCATGTACTTCCATAAATAAATTACTTGAAAATAACTTATGATCAAAATGAGACTGATTAGCTACACTGTAGTTTGAATATGAGGCTTCACTGTGAAATAGATATGAAATCACAAAATAGATAACAATTTGCTTTGGTAGGGGAAAAAATAAATCTAAGATATCCTTAGAAGTGTTTAAGAGAATATCCTAATATTCATCCAGAGATAAACATGAATAAAGTTAAGAATTGAGTAGAAGATACATGCATTAAGAAATTAAAGTGATGACACGAAATCAACATCATAGCTCAATACACATTCAACTCTAAGTTTTGTTCTGCAAAATTATTTCTCTTAAAATACTTGATTGGGAAATACAAGTTTTGTTGCAAAAATATGTTTGCAAGCAAAGCGAGAAATAAATAACTTCAAAAAAATGCTATCTCAAAAACAAGAGCAATTTAGTGCACTATAGTTCAATATTGTGGTTCACTACCAAAGAGATATGAAACCACATAAAATAAGGAAATTTTCTTTGATAGAGAAAAAAAAAGTGTGACATATCCTCAGGACTATTCAAGAGAATGTGCTAATATTCAGCCAGAAATAAACATGATAAAGTTAAGAATTGAGCATCAGATAAGTCCATTAGAATATGAAAGTGATGACATGGAATCAATGTTATAACTCAATACACATTTAATTGGGAGTTTTGTTTTTCAAATAACTTTTACCTGAAAAATTACTTGGGAAATACAAGTGATGTTTGAGAAATATATTTGCATGTAAACCTAGAAATAAAGACCTTGAAAAGAACTTATGTTGAAAACAATATAATTTTTGTGCGCTATCATTTCAATATTAGGCTTCACTATCAAATAGACATGCAAGGATAGAAAAAATAGAAAATTGATTTGAGAAACAAAAGAAGGTGTAGCATATCCAAAGAACTATTGAGCGCAATATGCTAATATTCAACTAGAGATAAACATGAGTAAAGTTAAGAACTAAGAAGCAAATACATCCATTAATAAATTAGAGTGATCCAAGGAAATGAATGTGGTAGCACAACACATATTCAACTCTGAGTTTTCATCTTCAAAAAGGTTTGAGTTTAAAAAATAGTTTGGAAAATAAAATTCCTGGCCTTCATCAAGATATGGAACCTCACCCCAACGTAATAGGTCATATAAGTACTAATTAAAATAAGGAAAGTTTGTTCAATTGTCTGAAATGAGAAAATATGTAAAATTTCTGTGCAAAAAGAACAATTTAGGATATGGTATTTTAATCCATTTTTAAAGGATTTTCTCTGGGGAAATATGGTAGACCATTCAAGCTTCCTCCTCCTCTTCAGAGTCTTCTTTCTCCATGCTAAGAAAATGTGGTTCATTTGTTTGGATGTAGTTATCCCAATCTGAGTACAATTGAGAAATTGCTAAGAAGTCGATAGGATGAAAATGAGTTAAATTGAGAAAGCGGACGTACGTAGGAGAAGAACTGGCGGCATTTTGATCTACGGTTTGAGTCAAGGTTGGAAGCTAGTGACCATGGCGGGTCATGGAGGAGGGAGTTCTCCTCCCTCCTACAATCACATAATTGTGAACAGAAACAAGGAAACTGATCTACATCACTTCAAGAAACCAACAGAGGGGATTACTAAGGACACTAACACGGAAAAAATTAAAACTCATGAACAAAGAGAAAATCATTAGGAAGATAGCAGGGAGAAGTGTTTTCGGGAAAAGTGTCTATTCAAAACGAACCTATCCCACTGGGTTGTGACAGAGACCTCAGAAACAAACAGGGAAAACTACTCTTGTATTCTCCTTTATAAACTATAAACGAAGATGATTAAGATGAACCGACCTGTGTCTTGCGCTGGTTGTTCGATCCAATCTCTCTTCTCTTTGCCAGCTTCCAATGATCTGCTCCCTCACTTTCCCAGCGTCACCAAGTTCCTGCAAGTTCACAGAAGAGAGAAACTACACAAAGACATGGATTTATGTTCATAAAAAGCTTAGGATCAGATTTAAGCTAAACATACAAATATAACACACATCAAATATACAAGCATGTAGGAGAAACTCAAGTAGTTTTATTGATAAAACAAGATCCAGGAGGAGTTACAACCGATGATTCCTGATCCAGCATCAACCTCCCAGCATAGAATCCCTTCTTCACCTCCAACAAAGCATAAATCACCCAATACTCTGATATCTATCACAAAACCAACAACAATTCTCTGCAATGTACAAAATTCCAGCCTCTGGATCTCTTGGTGAGGGATCCATATATAGATGTATGCAAAGAGAATGAGTCAGCTCATGAATTGATTAGTGGCTTCTCTCTGTCAGTTCTTGCTTCCACTTGGAGACTGAGAGCCTCTTACTCATCACTGGTCGAATTCAGTGAGGCAAGTGTCATTGGAGAAGATTCTGGAAGCTTCCATTGTCTCTCCACCTCGTGGAATGACTCTGCCACTTGTCATTTCCTGCTCAACGCACCCTGGTAGTGCATTCAAGTGCGTTGCAACGCACCTAGCCAGTGTATTTGGGTGCTTTGCAACGCAGCCAGCTAGTGGAGCACTTGAAATGATCTTGTTTTGACTAGTTTTGAGCAGTTTCTGGTGGAGAACTTCTGGGAGAAGCTGTAATTTGTTGACCTTGTTTCTTTAGGAGCTGGAACAACACTTTTAGGGACTTAGGATCCCTTGGTTTATGGACATTTCATGCTTATAGCTGTAAGGCACAAAAATGTCTGTAACAGTTGCCCCCTAAAGTATGAGGCCGTTTATCGGGTGAAATGCTTTATTAGGAGGATCCGAAGTTCTTCTAATGCTGGAGAGGAGACCTGTAATGAGATACAATACAATACATTATTTTCATATTGTTTTCATGATCTAGCTGAGGCGGGCATTCCCATGCTCAGCTTTATAAATTCATTTTCATGTACATAGGACAGACAATCGTCTGATGGTAGACTGATGATTCTGACGAAGTCATCATCCTTTTGGTAGGATGATTATCTGTGCTGCAATGCTGTACATTTCAATGTCTTTATTTTTTCTGAATATATATCGCAGCCCGGATGGATGAAACTAGATCCGGGGTCTTCAATCTCGTCTGATCTTCACTCTAAGTACAAGTCGATCCATGTGAGAAATATTTTGAAGTCGAACATGGAAAGACATCGCTTGATTACCAGTCAATGATGTAAACTGTTAACAAGCGCGAGAGGAATCACCGATAATGATAATGACCCTCAAGGTACTACAGTACAATTCACGTGGTGTGAATAAAGGACTTGGCGTCGAACACCATGCAAAATCTTTCGGTCAAAGGTCATTGATGTATACCTGTCGCCAGAAGTGAGAAACTTGCCATTGAGGCATGCAAGCTTCAAAGTACTGAAGGGGTGTTCCTAGATCAACTTCTTGGATAATGAGCTGATGTCGACAAGAAGCGATCCGTCAAAGGAGGGCCTTAATGAATCCCACATCAATGACACGGAACGGAGCAAATGATTTTGATGGAGGTGAAAACGATCTGGTGATATATGGTTCAGGATGGCAGTCATGAACGGATGAAGTATAATGTATGGTAGTGGATGGGACACGGGTGACTTCTCTGGATGACTTCTCTTGAACATGTCGGCAACACTTATGTGATGGATTGGTAGCATTTACCCCAAATGTGGATGGTATTGCGAGACCATGGTGATGTGACCGGTGAATGAAACAACCCAACCTGACTCTGGCACGGAGTGAAAGTGTCATGTTCAAGAGCGACTTGTTACCAATAAAGTTTCTTTGAGTTTTCTTCCCAATTTTTCCCCAGTCATTGTTGACCAGCACCTCTTTATTTTTGTCAAGCTTGAGGAGGATAACATATCCTTGTTCTATAATTTGCCCTTCGGGAAAACCCATCGCTATGTTTTAACGAGCCTAGCGATAGTGAAACTCGTTCTCGTCTAAAGACAAGTTTGTCGCTATTAATCTTTTTAACGAGTCTAACGACAAGGATAACTCGGTCCTTTTCCTTTTTAGGGAGTCTGAAAAGGTACGTAAAGATAACTCCGGAATTCCTTTTTCGTCATCTAATCCCTTAAGTCCGAAAAAGTATAAAACGATACAGAAGGGATGAATTTTCGATAATTTTAACGAGCCGAATAAAACAAGCGCTCGATCTTTTTGTGCAATAATCCCTCGGGTCCAAAAAGATTAAAATCTAGAGGAGGGATAGCACTTCCGGTCGCTTTAATGAGCTGGAAGGCCAAAACTCAGCAATCTTTTCATATTTTACGACTCAGATGAAAAGAGCTTAAAGAAGACTCGTCTTTTGAGGAACGAGTGATAAAATGGGTAGCAACTGGTTCCAAGAAAGGTTTGGAATTCTCCAATCACGGCAGTGTCACAAGGATGGCTAGTGAAATCACTCTTCGCAGCTGTTCCTCAAAATGGGTAAACAATCAAATGGAGGTGAATGATCGGCCAATGGAAAAGTGGAGGTGACGGTGCAAACACGACCAAGGCTTTAATGGCTGAAAATGCTTCATTCACGGTGGTTATTTACCGGAGGATAGTTCATTTTTTAACGAGCTTAAACGCGGATTGAAACACTTTCTCGGTCTTATGTTTATTTTTTAACGAGCTTGAACTATGTGCTAAAACTGCTCGATAATCCTGTCATATGATAAGAATGTCTCATATAAAACGGAAACATTTAGATTTTTGCCCCACATCCTTTCTTTATGCAAGTTAGGAAACGACTAATCCTACGAGTTTAAAGGGTTAGCCTACGGGTTTAAAGGGAGGACCTGAAAATTTAAAAAATAAATAGCCGCCCCTTGCTTGCATTCCAAAAGGTTTGCATGCCCCCAGGTATAAAATATGGTTTCAAGGTTACCCCTCAATTTGCAGACAAAACATTTGTTCTATCAGGAGAGGCCTACCTCTTACAAGTTATCCAAAGATTGTTCTATTCGCAGTGCAAATAAAACACTTCTTCGGCGATGTCTACTGAAATAGACAAAGGTGAGTGACTTCGTCTGTCAACTCACATAACTTTGACAACAGAATCTTATTCTAGAACAACCCCTCTTCCAATCACGGACGGGGTACGAACTAGTCATATTCTCCTGCGGAAACCTACTCTATACCCAAAGTTTTCATGCCGAAGCAGGCCAGGATGCATGCCCCCTGGGTTTCAGTCATATCCCTCCGAATTACTCGCGCTCATCGGGAGGACGGACTGGGACTTGAGACATTTCTTGCGTGAAGAGACCATTTAGGGATGGTATATGACTATTTGCTATGCGTGATCCGGGAAATGAAAGCTGGTCCACGAGCTTGACCACTCTTCCTTCGTGCGGAAAACACATTACTCTAAAGAGTGAGGAGATGATGGCTCCCATGCAATAAATATAGTCTCGTCCAAGGAGTAGGTTATAATCCAAGGGTCCTTGAACGACCATGACGTTCATGCGAACTGTCTTCCCTTTCAATGTTATGGGCACATCGGGAAGGATCCCTAAAGGTCGACTGGTTCCTTTATCAAAGCCTGTTAGATTTCTCATTTCAGGCAACAGCGATGGCGAACCAAGTGCTTTCCAAGAAATAGAGGAAAGGATACTCACAGAAGCCCCCTCATCAATGATGGTACCAGCCATGACCATTCTATATATTTGAACGATAATTCGGAATGGTATGCTTGTTGGCAAACGGGGTCTGCCTAGTTGATTCCAGTCGAAGGATACGACTAGGTTTCTTGGAGGTGGGACCGAGTAGACGGCCGTGTATGGCTCTGACGAACTTCCTTCCTGTGGTAAAGGAATGGGTGGATTGCCCCCATGTTCGTCGGAGTCTGTGTTGATGAAGAGAATTTGGATGGTGTCATCTTTATTCTCTTCAGTGACTGTATCACCCGAAGATAAAACCTCTGAAGGCAAGACAGGGTCAACTGCCGCCTCGACCTTTTGACTTTCGTCTAGTATGGATTCAGTTGGTTTATCCTTAATGATAGACGCTTCAGCTGACCACTTGAGCGGGCCAGCTCGGTTCTCAACTAGTGACCGACTCGGCAAGAGTTTTTTATATCCAGGAGGAAGTCGTAACGGTGAAACTGGACGATCATCCAAAAATCTTTTAGCCTCGTCTAAGAAGGGACAACGGTGGAGGGCATGGTCACCTTCGCACAGTCTACGGGGAGATCTAGCTTTCCCTTTTTGTCCTGGGGCTTCACTTTCACTAGTTGACGGTGTGCTTTCAACATGATCTCCAGAGGTTGATGACACCGGATTGTGCAAACGAGGAGACCAGTCCCTTAGTATCCGGGGGATGCAAGGACAATCTCTGTGAAAGTGGTCTCCTCTACAAATGACACATGGCGATTTAGGCCTGGTCGGTGTTGTGTGTGGATTCTCATTAGACGACACTCGTTTTCCCTTATTCGCCTTTGGCTCCTTCTTCTTTTTCTCTTTCTTCTTCTTTTCTTTCTTCTCCTTAGGAACTTGACTTTTGGCTTTGCCAGCCCCATCAAGCGAAGAGGAAGGAGGAGAGGAAGAATTAGAGGAAGTAGAAGGTTGGTGGGTAACTCTAGACTGGTCTAACTGCTGATTCGATTATTCAGGAATAGCGGTGTTCTGAACGACATTGGTTGAGAAGAGCCAGATTGGCAAGCCAATTGTCAGTCCTGGAAGCGACAATGTGGCCATATGGGGTGCACCAACATCTCCCCAAGAGGAGAAGTGACTAGGATTTCCACCAAGGGGAATTCCTTGGTTGGTAGACTCCATTTTATCAAGCTAAGATCAACGTAGGAAAAGGGTATGAATATTCCGTTTAAAATAAATTTTACGACGTTTGGACACAACTTGTTTTTTAAATTTTTAAGAGTCGAGAAAAAACAAAAGATGACTCTAGTCTCCTTCAATTTTTAATGAGCCTGAAGTGACAAGTGCTCAGATGGACCTTTTCCATGAAGGAGTCTAAAAAGGAACGAAAGGGACTACTCTGGAGATCTAGGTAGAGGGTGTACCAAACCAATCACAAAACTGCAGAATACGTTTTACGGTATGGCACTCAATCTTCCCGAATGCTGTGTTCGGTGCATTGCGATCAGTAGGGCGGCCGACACGGCTTCCTATGGATAAAAGGTTTTAAGCCTATAGGGGTCTCCCAATATATACTCGACGGTACGTGGGAGCACAAGTCCGTACTGGCACTTATCGTCTCACAGTGGAGGAATCACCCAACCATCAGTGAGGACAACAGTTACCAAGCTTTACGACGTTGGAACACGTCTCTAGCCTAGACCTCTATGTTGTGCGTTAAGTTCCAATGCGTTGTTAGATTCATTGAATTTATTTTAGGTTTATCTTTCTTATGAAGTTTGCCTTTTGGGTTCACCACAAGATGTAGATGTAATTCCTAAATGCAATCTAAAGATGATAAGCAAGCTTTTATCTCTTTTCAGCAATGAAAATCCTAGCTACAAGGGGAAAAGAAAGACACAATCTTTTCTCAAAGAGCAAAGAGCACACTGTAAATGCACTTTTCCTAAATCAAGCCATACAAACTGTCAATATGCAAATGCACTTGTGCATGTATTTGTTTTTCACTTTCTTAATATTGATGCCTAAAAAGAAAGTTGTTGTACAAATTTGAATTCGATTTCAAGTGAAGAACACAAACAAGCTTCTTTTCGAAATCAAAAGGTAGAGACGATTACGACACTTTATGATTTTGAAGTAAACACTTGTTTCGACACTAGAAATTCACAAATTCAAGCCAAAGGCAAAAGTAAAAGCATAATCAACTGTCAACAGCAAATAAACTTTCTCCTAAGATAAAAAACGACACTTACGATAGATCTAGATCTAAGGGCGACAGTATGACCAATTTACTTTTGCAATGGGAAACTGTAAATGACGTAACAAATACACAAAAACAAATACAGTTCCTTTTATACAACTGAGGCAGAATTAAGGCAAAGAAAAGGGGCTTTTAAACAGATAAACACACTGATCACAGGCTGCAAAAATCAGAGGCAAAACTGGAAAAAGTGAGCAAAGAACCTCAGCTAGGTAGGGCTACGCTGATCAATGCACCTGCTACACAGAGAAACTGAATTGCAACGCAGGTAGCCCTCTCGGGAACTGCGCTGAAATGCAGAGTCTCTTCACAGAGCCTGCGCTGAAGCAGAAACGAGAATTCTCTCTGGGTTCTGGGTCACGGTTTGCAGTTTAATCTATGGTTTTCGGCCGGGTAAAAGCAATAAATAGTGTACAATCAGAGGGTTGATTTACAAGAGGTTTAAGAGCTATCACAAAGGGTAATCAGATCATTTATGAGTCAACTATTCAGATCATAAACATGCCCAGTGAATGGACTAGAGTAGCAGATGTCTACTTTGCATTTGTAAATGGCAAATGCAGTTCGATTCGCTACTCCTAAGTTTATGAGATGAACAACAATAGAAACACAAATAAACTAACTAGACACGATCCCCAGCGGAGTTGCCATTTTGTTTTCGGGAAAAGTGTCTATTAAGAACGACCCTATCACACTGCGTTGTGACAGAGACCTCAGAAACAAACAGGGAAAACTACTCTTGTATTCTCCTTTATAAACTATAAACGAAGATGATTAAGATGAACCGACCTGTGTCTTGCACTGGTTGTTCGATCCAATCTCTCTTCTCTTTGCCAGCTTCCAACGATCTGCTCCCTCACTTGCCCAGCGTCACCAAGTTCCTACAAGTTTACAGAAGAGAGAAACTACACAAAGACATGGATTTATGTTCATAAAAAGCTTAGGATCAGATTTAGGCTAAACATACAAATATAACACACATCAGATATACAAGCATGTAGGAGAAACTCAAGTAGTTTTATTGATAAAACAAGATCCAGGAGGAGTTACAACAGATGATTCCTGATCCAGCATCAACCTCCCAGCATAGAATCCCTTCTTCACCTCCAACAAAGCATAAATCACCCAATACTCTGATATCTATCACAAAACCAACAACAATTCTCTGCAATGTACAAAATTCCAGCCTCTGGATCTCTTGGTGAGGGATCCATATATAGATGTATGCAAAGAGGATGAGTCAGCTCATGAATTGATTAGTGGCTTCTCTCTGTCAGTTCTTGCTTCCACTTGCAGACTGAGAGCCTCTTACTCATCACTGGTCGAATTCAGTGAGGCAAGTGTCATTGGAGAAGATTCTGGAAGCTTCCATTGTCTCTCCACCTCGTGGAATGACTCTGCCACTTGTCATTTCCCGCTCAACGCACCCTGGTAGTGCATTCAAGTGTGTTGCAATGCACCTAGCCAGTGTATTTGGGTGCTTTGCAACGCAGCCAGCTAGTGGAGAACTTGAAATGATCCTGTTTTGACTAGTTTTGAGCAGTTTCTGGTGGAGAACTTCTGGGAGAAGCTGTAATTTGTTGACCTTGTTTCTTTAGGAGCTGGAACAACACTTTTAGGGACTTAGGATCCCTTGGTTTATGGACATTTCATTCTTATAGCTGTAAGGCACAAAAATGTCTATAACAAGAAGAGGAAAAAGGGAAGCAGTCATAAAGATGTGCCTTTGAGGGTGATAGTGGGCTGAATATCCAAGTCGACTATCACTCCCTGGGTCATTTTAAGTGACCCAATGCTACAGGTGCACAGAGATAACTCGGCGGAACACGCAATCATATGCAAATTTATGGGGAACTGGCCAATGGAGAATGCCTTACATGCATGGATAAGGTACCACTAGAAATTGAAAGGAGAAAAAAACCTTCACCTTGGATCCAAGGGTTTATTCATAGTGGTGTTCATGAGCTTAGAAGAAAAAGACAAAGTGTTCAAGGGAGGACCCTATTTTTACGCTGCTGTAGGCCTGTACATGAGACCTTGGGTGATGAAATTTGTCCCAGAAGGAGAAACATTCACTTCAGTACTTGTATGGGTAAGACTTTACTCCCTTCCTTTAGATTATTGGCTGCGAGAGTCTCTAAAGGCTATTGGCAATAAACTAGGGCAGTTTATAAATATATCAGATGCAATATTAAGAGGCAAATGCACTTGCTTCACCTGGATCTGTGTGGAAATGGACCTATCTGGGGCACTCCCAGACGAGATCATTTTAGAAGTTTATGATGAGGAATGGGTGCAGGCGATGGACTATGAGAATGTCCCATTTAGGTGCCGCAAGTGCCATGAACATGGGCACCTATACAGAGGCTGCCCATTAAACAAATTGGAAAGCAACAAAAAGACCACCACAAGCAAAGATCCCGAGGGTTTCACTAAGGTGAGGGGTAAGGGGAAAGAAGGGAAGCGGCACAAAAAGAAAGTCAACGAGGATGGACCACTGAGCCATAATAGTTTCAAAATCTAAGAAGAAGAAATTGGAAACAATGGGTAAAATAAGAAATGAGAGACTAAGACCAATGAGAAGGATATGTATACTAGCATGGAGGGCATACCAGAAAACAACCAGCAATAGGATGATCTACCGAGCAGTGTGGAGCTCAGCAGGGACCATGAGATGACCCCAAGTGAGGCAGGAATAGAGGATCATGAACTACATGAGATTCTTGAGAAGGAAAACTTGGATGTAAAAAATTTTCTAGAGCAGGGCATTACCAAAGGAGTTGACTCCCTGCCAAAAGAGGAGTTTGATAGGATTCAACAACTCTTCATATGAATATCCCAATCGAAAAGCTCTGGAGTCAGAAGAAACCATGAAAGCCAAGAAAATAGAGTGGTGAAGACAATGGAGGATACACCGGGGCACTCTTACAAGAACCTGGGTAGGAAAACAGGAAGGAAAAGACATAATGAGTTGCTGACAAAATGTGGAAAACTCATGATCAACTCAGATAAGATGAAAGATATCACCAGTTACTATTTTACAAACCTTTCTTAATGAAGTTCACAACTTGGAATATTAGGGGCCTAGGAAGTAAAAGGAAACAAAGAAATCTCAGCAGTACAATAAAACAAGGAAAACCAGACATGGTTTTCATTCAGGAAACAAAATGCTCGACGGATAAAATTAGAGAAATACATAGAAAATGGTTGAGCGGGTATGATTATCTAGAGGTTAAGGCAGACAACTCGGCAAGAGGGATTCTTACACTTTGGGATCCCCAAAAACATGGAATCTTGGATGCAGAAGCATCCAGGAACTATCTTTCATTGGTAATACAACCTGTGGGTGATAAGGAGAGTTAGATGTTTACAAATGTCTATGGTCCTAAAAAACTAGAAGACAAACTCAAGCTTCTCACGTCCATTGAGGAGCTAAAAGAGAGATATCTTGATATACCCTGGATTATGGCAGGGGATTTCAATATGATAAAATCTCTTACAGAGAAGAAAGGGGGCACCAGAACACTAGGCAGAGATTCCATTGCCTTCCAAAACTTCATATATAACATGAGATTAGTGGATGCTGAAACAATAAATGACACCTTTACCTGGAACAACAAGAGAGGAGGGGCTTCTCAAGTTGCCTCCAAACTAGATAGATTCATGATCTCAGAGGACCTATTTCTCACAGGCCCTGACATGTCAGCTTCAATCCTTCGTTTTGGAGGCTCAGACCACTGGCCAGTCTAGCTTGAAGCCACTTTTATGGGCACATCGAGGAATAGACCTTTCAGGTTTGAAAATGTTTGGCTCTCTCACCCTGACTTGACCAGCAATATTGATAAATGGTGGATGGAAGAATTGTCCTTTCAAGGCACCAAAATGTTCATGCTACAACAAATACTTAAACACATCAAAGTTAAACTCAAATATTGGAACAAAAAATAGTTTGGTAACATTTTTGAAGCCAAAAAAGAAGTTGAACAAAAACTTCAGGGGATTAATCAACTTATGATCACAGAGGGCTTTAACGAGGAAAGCAAATCCCAAGCAGATATTCTTCAGAAGGAATGGGATGATAGGTGCAGACAAGAGGAGATTTTCTGGAGACATAAATCGAGACTACAATGGATTAAATAATGGGAGAGAAACACAAAGTTTTTTCACAAGTCAACTTTGAGTCACAGGTCACACAACAGAATTCTAAAACTCAAAGATTCTCAAGGGAAAGAGCTTGTCACCCACAAAGAAATGGAATCTGTCCTAGTACAACACTTCCTTAGCATTGCAAAGGAGCCTCTCTTAGACAGGTCATAGTTCATTAACAAATTCACAAGGTGTATTCCCAAGCTTGTCACAAGGGAGGACAATCATAATCTTAATAGGCCAGTATCCGAAGATGAGATCAGAGAAGTTATCAGTGAGATGCAAAATGGGAAAGCTCTTGGCCCGGATGGTTTCAATGTGGACTTTTTCAAAGCATGCTGGAAAATAGTCAAACAAGACATCCTTGAGGTGGTGGAAGACTCAAGAAGATCTAGATCGGTCCTGAAGGCTCTCAATGCCTCTTTTATAGCATTGATTCCAAAGCAGGAGAAAGACATCACATCGGGCAGATTCAGACCCATAGCTTTATGTAATGTGGTGTACAAAATTATTCAAAACTAATTGCTAACAGACTCAAGCCCCTTCTTCCAACTCTCATATCAAAGGAGAAAACTGGTTATGTGGAAGGAAGACAGATTCTCAATAATATCATACAAGTTCATGAGATGGTACACTCTCTAAAAAGCAACAAGCAAGCTGGTATGATCATACAACTTGACCTAGCGAAAGCTTATGACAAGCTAAGCTGGTCTTGCATCAAAGCAATGTTGAAAGCTTATGGTTTTGACCACAATTGGATCAAATCGGTTATGGCCCTTGTATCCACAGCCAATTTCTCAATCCTACTTAATTGCTCACCCTCAAGAACCTTCATGCATTCTAGGGGACTAAGACAAGGAGATCCGATCTCCCCCTTCCTCTTTGTGCTCATGATGGAAGGGCTAGGCAGAGTGATAGAATTAGAAAGTGCTGAGGGAAGAATCAAGGGTTTGAAACTCACCACAGATGGAGTGACCTCAACACACCAACATTTTGTATATGACACTATGCTACAGGGCATTCCCACAGTCAAGGAAGCCAAAGCTTTCAAACAAATCGTGAATGACTTTTCTATGGCCGCTGGTACAAAGGTAACCTTTGACAAATCAAAAGTTTTCTTTTTTAACACTAACACTGCTATTCTGAAAAATCTTACCAGAATTCTAGGGTTCCAAAGGGATCAGCTACCCTCTAAGTACCTAGGAGTGCCCCTCATAGATAAACCTCTAAGCAAGGGAGTGTGGGAGCCAGTCATTAACAAACTTCAGGATAAGGTCAAGAAATGGACATGCAAATCTTTAAATTTAGCAGGGTGCCTTGTGCTCACAAAAGTTATCCTGTAGGCCATACCCATTTTCATAATGTCCGCTCTTCGTGTTCCTAAAGGAGTTTTACAACAGATCAGGAACATTCAAAGAGATTTTCTCTGGGGCAAAAGGGGAAGAGGAAAAGAAGTGGGCTTTGGTAGCTTGGGAAGAGCTATGCAAACCTAAGGCCCATGGAGGTTTGGGGCTTCATGACCCCGAAACCCTCAGCAGAGTTTCAGGTGCAAAGCTTTGGTGGAGGTGGCTCAAGGAATCAGAAACCCCATGGGCCAAGCTTTGGAAACATAAATATGCAAGAAATTGGCAAGAAATGGATCATATTCAAATGTCTAGGCTTATCAAGGGCTCCCACATTTGGAATCTTGCTTGGGAAAATAGAGGCATTGTCCAGCAGCACAGCTTCTGGGAGATTCGAGATGGGAACTTGGCAAGATTTTGGGAGGACAACTAGCAGCAAGAACCAAACCTATTTAGGGAAGAACTAACTGATCTCAAGAATGACACTGACAACAAAGGTTTATGCATGGTCAGTGACTTCTGGGAGTAGGTAAGGAACAATGACAAATGGAGAATATGGAAGGATCTAGGCTATAGGGAAGAGAGCCCTTTGAAAGCACAGGCAAACTCTCTTGCTATGGACTTGGAACAAAGGAAGATTTTGGTTTCATCCTCGCCTAACCAACTAAGATGGGGAAGAAACATAGAAGGTAAATTTAACCTAAAAGAAGCCAAACAAATAGCCCTAGGGTTTGATCATCAAAACCCTTATAAGGCATGGAAGAACCTCTGGCAGCACCCGCATTGGATGAAGATAAAGTTTTTCATGTGGTTAGTTCAACAAAAGAAAATTCTAACTTGGGAAAATCTTCTGAAGAAAGGCTTTGTTGGCCCATCCAAATTCTATCTGTGTGGCACACAAGAGGAGACGATGGAACACTTACTCAACCTTTGCCCTTCACCTCAACATTGTGGGATTGGGTGGCCTCGGTATTCAGGAAAAATGACAGCGATGGCCTCAGTATCACCAGCACTTTGAGGAATTGGAGAAGTAACTTCTCAAGAAATGAGATCATCAATAATGCTTGGACTCTGGTTCTAGGCCTCTTAATTTGGGACATCTGGAAAGAACGAAATGGCAGGATTTTCGAGGGAAAAATAGGCTCAACCCAGAACACTATTGCACAGATATTAAGACAACTCAAAGACATTGTTGGTTCCTTATCAGGGAGACCTCCTGAGAACCCGACTCTGCCCCAGGACACTCGTATACTACTGCAGTTGGGTCTCCATTCGATAGTTCCCCAGAGCACACACAAGGATGTGAGCTAGATAAACATTGGTAAAGACTTTTGGCAACCTCCTCCTCATGGTTTCTTGAAAAGTAACATAGATGGAGCCTCTATAGGAAACCCGGGGAAGGTGGGTTTTGGTGGGTTCATAAGAGATGAGCAGGGGTGCATAAAGGACATCTTTTATAGTAATATGGGAACTGTTAGAGCTCCAAGAAACTCTCCTAAGTTGTAGCTCGGAGATTCCTGGTAACATATAAATTAAACTATTTTTGCAAAATTTTATTGGAAGGTATGATGGTTTGGTTCAAGCCAGATAACACTTCTACTCTGTTTTCACTCCAGACATGCATGAACACCCTCAGGCTACAAGGCTTTAGACCACCAATGCTCAACAGTTTAGGAATTAGGTGAATATGGAGAATACTGACCACACCAGTAGATACACACAACCATGTGATGGCTGGCTACAACCAGTAAAGAAACTTGTAGATCTAATATATTAATGCAAAGACAAGATGACAGTTTTTTTGTATCAGACACGAAAGAAACCTGAGTGGCCTACTCACTAATACATTCAATATGTCAATACAGAGATAAGATGATAGTTATCTAGTATTAAACATAGAAGCAATCATGAATACAGTGCCACAGGCACAAGCTTAGAACAGAGAAGAAATGGACAGTGAGCATGTAAGAGTAAAAGAAGCTTGCATTGCTGAAAATGAATATGAGACGCTGCAAGTTATAGATTGTCTATAGTCTCCAAAAGTTGAACCTTACATCAAATGCCAACCCTGATTACATCTTTCTTCTGGCTATTTATAATCTATCATTACAATGGCTCTTAGCCGTTTAGGGATGGAGGGGTCTTAATTGACCACCAACCACCATTAACTGTCTGATAGTGTCTTTGAAAGTAGTTGCTTTCTCCACTATGAAAACCTGGTCAGTTCTGGTACTGTGTTGTCCTTCAGGTGGTTGGATTGATCATGGCAGTGGAGTTCCATGACTGTTTAATTCAGTTTCTGGGTCGTGCTGTGTCCTTTCATCCTTTGGCCATGCTCTTCCTTTAATTCAGTTTCATGGTCAGACTATCACCAGACTGACAGAGTCAGCCATCTTCTCCTTTGGGTAACAGACAGGACGTGGGGTGTGGAGTGCATGGGCAGATGAATGGTGGGAGTGATCATGAATGGTGGCCATCGGATCAATGGAGATGTATGGCGGAAGCTAGCAGTTGTGGTGGGAGCGGGACATGTCTGGGTCGTTAGATCTTCAAGTGAACAGATCAGACGATTATTGAGCGGCGGAGATGTGTGGGCGATAACGCGTGGGGCGGTTTGATTTGAGTGGTAATGGTTTTTATCAGACGGGAATCGGGCGGTAAGCGGTAAGTGTTATAACTCGTGTGATGCCTCTTAGTGGATGACACGTAGCGATGGAGGAGAGAGGAAAAACGCCCTCATCGCACGGGTACCTATCGCGCTTGTTGTCCGCGCGATATGGGCGTTGACCGTTAGATCTGGCGAAGGCGATCTAACGGTGGGAAATGATCGGGCATGTTGGTGTATCAGATGGGACATGGACTGTTGGATTCGCGGGAAAAGATCAATGGCGGGGGAAGGTAGTGAAGGTACGGGATGTCTTCAGGAAATGTGTGGATGGCGCACATAGTAGAAAGGTGAGGTTTTGCGGGGGTTTTAGGTTAATTTGCTTAAGGCTAAGGAGAAAGAGGGTTTTGATGGGATGCGAGGGTTAGGTTAGGAAACAAGAAGAGCGAAATGTGAGGAAGTAAGTGAGAAAGTGTGTTAATGGTCTTTGTGGAACCCTCTTTAAGGACAACAAAGTAGACCGGGTCCTTCCTTTAACCTTCAAAAATGGCAGTGTTGCATCTCAGGGCTAACAGGAACTACCACAAATAACATGGCAGAGCTCATGGCCTTATAGTAGTGCCTGGAAATACTAATTGAGTCAAATTCTCATAATGTCATCATCGAAGAAGACTCAGAATTGGTTATTAATGCGACCAAGAAGATCTGCAATAGGAAAGCACCTGGAAAATAATCAAAACATTGGAGACTTTTGCAAGTCTTTCATGATATTCATTCCCACTTACAAACCCTAAGAACAGTGAACTTCATTCATGTGCGGAGAAAAGCCAATATGCTAGTTGACTATCTGGCGAATGAAGGAGTAATTTGCAAAGAAATTTACAGCATGTATGCATGGGACTCTATATCCTCGGGGAAATTACGTGAGGATTGTCAAAGACAAGCAAAAAAATACATGGAAAACTTCCAAACTATCAGGACTGAACAAGAAGGAAGACCAGTGGAAGCATGAGAAAGTGGAAGTGTAAGTCCTTTTAACCATTAAATTCAAAAAAAAAGAAGAAAAGGAAAAAAGGGAGAAGATAAATGTTGAAAACAAAGCTTCCCATAGGGGAGAAGCATCGGGTAAACAACAAGTTTCTTCGTGGGTCATCGGCCACAGATCTTGATAGCCTGAGTAATCTAATTTCCATCACACAGAAAAGCAATCGATGGTTAACCACCAAAGTGGACCCGATGCTCTTTAGTCTAACGGTTTATAGTCCTCATCGGGTTCGAAAAGGAGATTATTGAACGTGTAGGTTTCCACTCCGAAATCGCGAAGGACTGTCAGATCAAACGTCAGGCTCCACAAGTAATCGAAGCTTAAGTTTCAAAATAGATCTGAACTTTCATAAACCAATGGCTCACAATCATTTGGGGTCCGTGAATAGGGTAAAAGGGACGCATGTCGCCGAGATGAGAGTGTTGATGATCGTCAGATCTCGCGAAATCTTAGATGGTTTTAGGTTAGTTTTGGGTTATGTATTTGGTTACCCTTCATATGGTGAGCCTTGTTGATCCTTACTTTGTAAAGTCATGTAACATATGTAATATTTCTTGCGGTTAATAGAAGACTCTACTCTTATTTGACCAAAAAAAAAAGAAAATGAGTTAAATTAACTTGGCACATAGATATGAAATTTTGTACAACTCTATTTTTTTTTTTTGTATTTGATTCTAAATTTACAAATTATATTGATTTTCTCAAATCGAAACTCAATAAATCTTTGAAATTTTTTCTTGATTCCTTGTTTTAAGGTTGTTTACGACTTTCTCATTATTTGTGGCATTGTATTTGAGATGATATTCCATTGACTCATATTTTTCTTGTTTTAATGGTTTGGACCCTGATAAATCAAATTCCACTATAAAATATATTACCATCTCCCATAATGACATGCGATGTTCAACGGCCCTTTTGATGCATTCTTTTATTTCTTTGGCCTCAAAATAACATTGAACCAGAGAAGCAGACATTAATATTTTATACATTTTAGAGATTTTAGAAAAGATGTCAGGCTAGAGTTGTGTTTCCCATTCAATAATTGATGTGAATTTATCTTTAATTTGCTTCTCTTCTTCGACTAAATATTATATTCTCTCTTCAGATCCAAATTATCTTGATAAAATCTAAAAATTTATCCATTTGTTTATAAAACATAGCCTAGTCTTTCCTCAATATTTTGCTACCCTATATTTCTTGCGCCTTAAAAATCTTCAGACTATTCTTCACTTCATGAATTTGAATTGATTGAGACATAGGAGTTTCAATTTCTTCCTTCATTTCTCTATTCATGGTTAGAATGTTGTTGTCACATTCTTCCTTTAATGTTCTATTTTTTTTCATGTACCTTTTAGATTTGTTCAATCTCTGTGGAGTATTTCAATTTCAATTCATTCAATTCATTTTGGAGTTGGTTCAGTAAGTTTTATCTTTCAATGGCAAACCCACCTACAAGTATTATGAAATGGTTTTTGAAATTTTCTTCATTGAATGCTTTACTTTTCTCTCTTTCACTTTCCAGATGTTTTATCTTCAGCAGACTATTGTTATATGTCATGGAAAGTTCACCAACATGGTGTTGGTTATAATTGACAAAGACTCCTAGAGCTTGGGAGGATTCCTTAACTTTTTCTTCAACATTTCCTATTGCTTTCCCACTGAATTCTAAAATGGTTTCTAAACTTCCAAACCTTTTTTTCGTGGTTATTCTAAAATTATTTTGAGCATTAAAGTAATACTAGTCAAGGATGGAACACTTTTAGGAACTTTTTCAACATCAATGAGTTTTAATTAAAAAATAATCGAGAGGGATTTTCGTAGAAATTGGAGTCATGGGTGTGTCATAACTAATCCGTCGAATAGAGTTATCGATACTTTTATCTTGATGCTCTAGAAACTCTATTTTTATGCTAGAGAAAGAAGTCAATGTTGAAATAGGGTTGTTAGTAATTCACTCATGTTTATCCGTATCAATCTACAAATATTTGACTTCCTCATCAATTTTCTTCAACTCTATATGTGCTTAGCTAGTGTCATATATGCCATCAATAATAATGATATTGTCACTAGAGGAAATCTATTTTTCTGTTACCTATTCTTTCTTCAGTCTTCATTGTTTCTCACATTTGACTATTGTGTTCCTTTGACTTTATTGGTCTATGATGGTATTTGGCTCTTTTTCTTTAATTGTGCTTGCTTTTGTTGTGCTTGTCTCTAGAGATGTAAAACAAACATTAGGAAAAATTTCAACTTGGAATTCTTCTATTTCTGGAGAAGAGGAATGAGGGTATGAAATAATGCGATTGAAATTGTACTTCAAAATCTCAACAGATTTTATCTCTTCAAATGCAGTATGAGTAAGAAGACTCTTATTTTTAACAAAGTCCTCAAAAATATTTTCTCTAAACTCTTGTAGTTTATTTCTAACCTCCCTACTCAACAATTGTCCTATTTCAAAGGCTTGCTCAAAATTATCAATATTAATGAAAATTTCATCAAAAAGAGGCTTCTAATGTGCAAAGGTTTCTATGTAGCTGAAAAAATTATAATGGCAATTTATGATTCCTCGAGGATCATAGTCATGAAGGGGAAATGAATAAAACCAAACATGGTGGATTTCTTCGGTCTCCTTAAATGTATTTCCTCTATCTTTGACGAAATATTTTCCAAAGTTAATGGAGAAGTTCAGCCAGATTTTCTTTTGAAGTTTGCTCATTTTTCGAGCTTGAGAATTCAAGGCAGTTTGATTGGCTATCTCTCTTAAAGAAATCCTCTCTGGAATATATCTATGATGAATATGAGGGCTAACTTTACTTCCATAGACTCTAATATATGTGAATAATTCTTCCACAAAGAAGTCTCCTATTTTTTCTAATGCATCTTTAAGGCCTCAGCTAACCCTAGGAGGGTTTTATCCAAATGGAATATCATGGAAAGCGATCATCACATAATTACAAATGTCATAAAAATGGAATTTGAAGTTACTTTCCAAGAAAATAGCGGCATATATCTGAATGGGCATTTGGTGATCAACTAGGTAATTTCATTCCATTAACGGAAATAGAACAAAAGAAATTTTAATATCCTTATATAGGATGACATGAAAAACACTTAATTATATCTTGGAGAAGACAAAATGGAAAACTTAAGGGCATCTATTAAATTCTGAGAAATAATATTGACCCAATTGAAACACTTTAAATCATTGAGTAGGTTGTGTATTAAAGCCATCCATTGAAATTTGCAATGCTCAGTGTCTTTCTCACAATATAAACGGGCCGAAATTTTGATGAGGAACCTAACGGATCTTTTGAAAATGGAAACTGGATATTCTTTTGATGACATAAGTTTGAACCCTTCTCTATCTTCTTGTAACCAATGTTTGATAATTTTATCATAATTCCCTTCCCACTTCTTGAATACTATGTTGTTAAAGTTATCTTGAAACTAATTGTTTAAGAAACTTTGCGAGGACTAAGCTTGTGAAATGTTGAAAGTATTTGCAGATTTCAAGGGGTTATAACAATTTTTTTTTTAGTCTACTATAGTCTGGGTAGGAAAATCTAGATGTCACATAACCCATGAAACCATGGTGTAATAAGGAATTGTTTGAACCCTTCTCTATCTTCTTGTAACCAATGTTTGATAATTTTATCATAATTCCCTTCCCACTTCTTGAATACTATGTTGTTAAAGTTATCTTGAAACTAATTGTTTAAGAAACTTTGCGAGGACTAAGCTTGTGAAATGTTGAAAGTATTTGCAGATTTCAAGGGGTTATAACAGTTTTTTTTGTAGTCTACTATAGTCTGGGTAGGAAAATCTAGATGTCACATAACCCATGAAACCATGGCGTAATAAGGAATTTTTTTCGCTCTAGCAGTAACACTGTGCAGTTCCGTAACTCTAAATTTTTCAAACTGAGTGTTTTTCTTCTGAGTTAAAGTTTCAAAATTTGACCATCTTCTACTCCCAAAGAAATTATAAATTTCTTCCGACTTCATCATACCTGCCATCTGGGTTTTGAAGGTGGTGTGAGAAATGAGACTTGGGTTGACATTGCAATCTTTTGGTTCTGTATTTTTTACTCCCTTTAGGTTCTCCTTAATATGTTGAATAGCCTTATTTGATGTTGTAGATTTACCTTTCTTACCCATACTATGCCCTGTAAAGAAATAAATAAAAAATCAACTTTTTATAAGAAATATCAAATTTACTAGTGGAATTATTTATGATAATGCATGTTTACCATAAATTAGAAGCCTTGCAGTGAATCTGAACTTCTTTTTTTGTAATGAGAGATAAGTTTCAAAGAAGCAGTGTAAATAGGGCCTGGAAAACAGATTGCAAAATAGAAAGAAGAAAGAAGGAAAGTTGCTAAATTTTGTTTAAACCGTCGAGACGTGCAAAAATAAATTCACATAAAACATGTTAATTATTCATTAAAGTGATGAGATGTTTCAACCACTTCTGTGCAAAAATCGAGGTGAGGTTGCATGGTCGAAGTTTGGGGAACGTTTTATTCAAACATAATGGATTGCCATTTCAGAGCTAATTTAAAAAAAGAAGTAAAGAAAGTTAAAAGAGACTTTTGGTTGCCATGCAAATCAATAAATAAAATATTGTATTCCTAGTCGTAGCGGAAGCGAGTCGCGTAGTTAGAAGTCGACATATTGTTAAATTCACGTTTCTGCCAAGGTGACAGTGACCCTCACCTCCAGTGTAGTCGGGGTAAGACGAACGACGATAATTGAGAGGTCAAGTGTGAAGAATGCTCTTTCATTTTGTTTGAGTATGTTTCTCCACCCTATTGTAGTCGAGAATTGGGAGGTTGGAAACATGTGCAATATTTTTATGAAATACAAAGGCCTGACCTTTGACGTCTGACTTGTATATTTGATTTTTTTTTGTTGCAAATTTTGTTTAAACTTTTTGAAAACAAATAACTATTTACGAAAAGAAGGGGAAAATTGAGATAATTGTTTATATACAGTCATTCTTGTTTTGTTTAGTTTATACATATAATAAATAATGTCTTCATATGGAAGTTCATCATGCTCGACCATGGGCAAGCATGCTCACACGTCGCATACAAAGGGTTTATATACATTCAATTTATAATATTAATTGTTTCAATTTAATATTAATCCCTTGGGTTTGTAATTTGTTTGTTATTTTATTATTGGTCCCTTGGGTTTATAATATGAATCATTTTTCTCTGTTAATCTAGATTTTATATTCATAGGGTTTAAAATTATTCAAAGGGTTTATAATAAAATTTGTACGGTTTAATATTATTCGCAAGGTTTATAATAAAATACGTAGGGTTTATAATATGAATTATATGTGTTTAATATGAATCCCTTGTGTTTATTGATCCCTTAGGTTTAAAATATCTGTATAATACAGGTGAATTTGCATGGTTGATGTCCGGGGGATATTTTCTTCAAACATAACTTATTTTCATGCGGGAGCTAATTTATAGAAAACCAAAGAAAACAACAAGAAAATTATGGTTGGCACACAAACGAGTAAATGAAATATTTTATTCCTAGTCACAACAGAAGTAAGTCGGGTAGTCGGAAGTAGTCGGAAGTCGGCACTGTGTTAAATTAAAGTTTTTGGCAACAGAGACCGCGACCCAACGCGTAGTGCAATCAAGGTAGGAAGGAAGTTGGTAGTCGGGAGGTCGGGTGTGAAGAATGTTCTTTCAATTTGCTCGAGTATAGAGTCCGAACCCACTATAGCCGGGAGTCAGAACTTCAATAACCTGAGCAATGTTTTTATGAGATAGAAAGGTCCAGCATTCGATTTACATATTTTTAATAATTTGTTGGGTTTATTAATCCCTTGGGTTTGTTAAAGCCCATAGGTTTACAATATTAATGCCTTATTTTTTTTTAATAGTAAGATTTATAAATATTATTAATATCATTAAAAATATGTATCAATAATAATATTAATTTCAAAAATTTAATATATTAATATCTTAAATTTATTATTATTAATAATTTATATATATTGACTAAATCTATACCATTAATGATATACATTTTGATAAATATATAATAATCAATAAATATCAATTAATAATAATTATAATAATATATGATAATAAAAATAATGTTATATTATAATTGATATATTTCCATTTATAACAACAACCACCCTTATTTACTAATGTAGTTGTGTATTTAGATTGATTATAATAATATATGACAATAAAAATAATTTTATATAATAACAATATATTAGTATATGACAATGGACGACAACGAAGCCGCCGCTGCTTTAATAATGTAGTTGGTTGTGTATTAGATCGATGGATTAAGATTGATTAATATCAACCATGTTTATTTAAAAAAAAATCAAAAATATATATAAAGTACAACTACTAATTACGACGAGGACGCCGCCGCCTACTACTATTTAATAATGTGGATGTTGTGTATTAGACTGATTAATATCAACCACGTTTATTGAACACATTTAGGAGAAGTGAGGTGAATAATGTAAAAGAGTGATTGAGGTTCCGCAGCTCACGTGGAGAAATAACCTACTATCAAAAGGCTCAGCGTTCGCCTGCCTTCACACCAACCCCCGCAACAGCATCACGTTGCTTTTCCTTGCCGCCATAGAGTACAGGTAGTTATTGTCATCTGGGATAGTAAGATTCCCTTGTGGCCATAGAGTACAGGTAGTCATCGCCAATTAGGATAGTAATCCACACCATGAAAGGCTGGTTGCAAAGTTTGCTTGGCCTTCCTTGCCGAGATATAGTACAGGTAGTCATTGTCATTTGGGATATTTAGATCGCGTTGTGGCCAATTAGTACAAGTAGTCATTGCTAATTAGGGTATTAATCCACACCATGAAAGGCTGCTTGGAAAGTTTGCTTGACCTGCGAGCTATTAAAGGTCTGGAATTTGACATTTTGTAAAACTTTTTCTGAAAATGAGTTTGACAGTTGGTTATAAATTTTGCAGGTAAAATGTGACAAGAATAAAAGTGATCCAACAGTCAGGTTATGAACTTGGCAGGTGTAATGTGACAAGAATAAAAGTGATCCAACGGTAAGGTTATGAACTTGGCAGGTGTAATGTGACAAGAATACAAATGATCAAAGGCGGGTTATGAATTTGACAGCTGAAATGTGACAAGAATACAAATGATCAAAGGCGGGTTATGAATTTGACAGCTGAAATGTGTCAAGAATAAAAATGATCAAAAGGTTTTGATGCTAGCTTTAAGAATCTTTCATAACTTTTTATAGATTTAGTAACTTGCGTGGGTAACTCGGATCTCTCGTAATGTAGGTTTAATTGGTTATAAACTTGACAGGTGAAATGCGACATGAATACTTACGCGAGCTTTAACAACTTTCCATAATTTTTTACAGAGTTAGCAATTAAAATGCGTAACTCCGTACTCTTGTACAGTATGTTAGTTGAATTGTCATGAGCTTCTTGGTTAAGATGTGATGGGCAAAATAATCTTTCATAAATATTTATAGAAGTAGTAATTAATATGGGACACTCCGTGCTACTGTAAAGTATCGTGTACACTATGTTGGTTGAATTGTCATGAGCTTCTCGGTTAAGATGTGATGGGCAAAATAATATTTCATAAATTTTAATAGAAGCAGTAATTAATGTGGGTCACTCGGTGCTATTGTAAAGTATGCTAGGTTGAATTGTGATAAGTTTATTCAGTGTTGGTTGCATTTTGATGAGTTGATTATATTGGATTATTTTGTTATTAATTTGGTAATTTTTATATTCAATTTTGTTATTAATAATGTATAGATTTATCTTAAATAAGGATTTAGCAAAAGTGGAGAGGATAAATTTACTGGGTTGTAAATTTTTGTTGTTAATTCTAAAAAATTGAACTTTAAAATACTTGATAATTGAATGCATAAATGAAATCAATTTCTTGAAAATTCACTGAACACATGGAATAAAATAATTTATACATGCAATTCCAACAAATATTTACTCTATTAAAAATTAAGCTTTAAGAATAGGGTCAAAATGTAAAAGAATGATATTTAAATGCTATACAAATAAAAGTTAATTTTTCAATTACTTTATAATATAGACAACATTATTATTATTGTTAATATTATTATTATTATAATATAAAATGTAAAATGGTTGACATTGAAATCATTGTGATATTTTATTTATGATTACATTACAATAAAACTTTATCTTTCTATTAATATATTTTTAAATATTTTTTCAATTTTTTTACTTTTAATTATTATTTTTTTAAATATTTTATTGTTTTTTATATATATACCTATATGTTTATTTGTATATTAAAATAAATACATTAATATGAATATTAAAATGATTTATTTATGTATGTCATTGAAATATGAAAATAAAATAATATCACTTTTATTTATTTTTTTAATTACTTAAAAAAAAAGTTTAAATAGAGTTAACAAAATATGTATATTATTTTTTATTATAGTCAACAATATTTTATAATTTAAAGAATATTTTATTTTTATTTTAAAAAGGAGATGACGGGTCACCTTTATAATTTGAATGAATCCCTCACTAAAAATAGGAAAATTTTAATATTATAGTTAATATATTTAAATATAAATTTTAGAAATTTATGGGAAATTATAAATTGTTTTATTAATTCTTAAGGGGATAGGTTTGTTTATTTTAGAATAGAATTTTTAGATTTTTAATTTAATTATTAATAATAGTTAAGTGGATGGTAGGATTTAACCTCCACAAAATATTTTAGAATATTCATAGTAATACACATGAATTAAAGGTTGAGATTTATCTACAAAATAGCTGGATTTTTTTGACTCTTTAATTAAATTGATTAATTAGAAAGATGTCATATGAAAAGTATCATATGAAGTGATCCATGGTTATGAATATCACTTCATGTTTTTTTAAATGTATATATGTTTAACTTATATATCATTTCTTTTAATAACAATAATAATAAATTTATTATTTATTTAGCCTTGATTCTTTTCAAGTTTAACAACCTAAGACATATCATGCAGTGTTTTGATGTTTATGATGGATTAATGTCTTAGACATTTAATTTATATAATTGCATTAAGATTTATGTCATGTCTCCATAAATTCATTAATAATAATAATAAAAATATTTATTCAAATCCACATCTATAAACTATAATATAAAAAGCAATGTTGAACCATTAAACCATAAGAACCTTTAACATGGTGGATACATGGTTTTCAATGGTGTATATATTATTATAGTATTCATTACCTTGTACACATAATTTATTTTATGTATTAATTACATATGAAAATGAGTTCATCACTAATGCAATGCATCTGGCCAGGGGTTAAATTTGACGGGTGACCCTACCCGTCAAGGAATTTTTTTATGACGTTTTTATTTTTAAACTGCCCATCATATGACTTTTAAAATTTATTTGTACAAGTTTTATCTAATTTCAAATTGTACTCATAATTGTTTAAATTTTTAATTTTTTGTTCTACAATTGGGCTCAAGTCTCATTGCTACACTTTGTTTTGAGACCTGCTGATCATGAATCCCTGCCAACTGTATGTGGCTTTTTCACAGAGGATGACAACTTTTGATCACAAAACTTCAAAGCCAAAATACACGTTACTGGTTCTCGGTATGGCATCACTTTGGACATACGGCAAGGAATGGAGAAATTAAAGCAACGTATAGTGACAGAATAAAAGTAGATCATCACCGACAGCATTCCATATTTTTATTATGTTTGCATATATGCATTTCCATTCTCATATATTTTTATTATGTTGGCATGTATGGATTTCCATTCTAATAAAATATATACCGCAAAATCTGCCAGAAAGGAAAAGTTTAAAATTGTTTTGAATATTAGTCTCTAAGAAATCGGTCATGGTCCTCCAATAACCAACACAGCGTGCGAATTTGAACTATTTTAGGCATCATATTTGGTATATGATAAGCGGCGTGCACATTCAAACAAACTTCACCGAGCATTTTTATAAAGTAGTAATTTATTTAGTGTATATACTTCCCCTTTTTTGGGTGAAGAGTCCAACTTATAAATATTCAATCCAACTTTTCTCTAAAATTTTTAATCGTGTTCTGATTATAATAGAAATAATTCTGATAAGGTAGAAAGGGCGATGTCATAGATTGGGAGGACCATAAAAGTGATGGTGAGATGATCTAAAAGAACTCTATAAAGTAAAAAAACTCAAGATATGGACTCAAAGCAGATCACATGTGAAGCAATCCGGATTGAAATTTAATATAATATAGTTTATGATAATGAAATATAATTGTATCTCCAGAGAATAGACAAATTGACCAATCTGAAAGGTATATTTGGTAAGATAATACAAGTATCATGACCACCGTCGAATATATATATATATATATATATATATATATATATATATATATATATATATATATATATATATATATATATATATATATATATATATATATACACAGAATTGCTCAATTCTGTGTTGAAATTCACATGTTTACATTGACACAGACAATGAGACAGCTCTACGTTACATTGCCAAGCTCCTCTAAAGTATTGCAATAGACATTAAATGTGTGTTTCTTCTTTATCAAATAAAATAAAATAAAGATATTGTTAAGCCTTTAAAATCCCAGAAAAGTGCAAACGTAAAAAGTGAAAGGTATGAATATTTCGAATTTGAATGATCTGACCGTGCGGAAAGACCGAATTCCTCGTGGTTCCGAGTCAAGAAACAGTGTTAAGGTTTTTCAAATGGGGATCCGGATGAACTGCAACGGATATGTTCCACGCAATGTACATAAAATGTAAACAAAATTTGGTAGAGCGGCTAACAAAACCTCTGTATCAGACCATTATCGGTTCTGACTTCTCGTGGTGAAAAGACTGTGTATTAGTGTTAGAGGAGCCAGCTAGCCTAGGGCAGGTCCTGGATTCAACTACAAGCATGTTTAGATTTCAGCACACTCGCCATGGTCAGCCTCCAGTACAAAACTTAATAAATTGACTAGGTAAAATGGTCGTTTCTCTTTTTATTTTCCTATTGCTTCCAGGCTTTTCCTGGGTTTAAAACAAGGACACTGAAGCGTCCTGTCCAGTGCAGAGTTTTTAAAGAGAAGCAAACTAGCTAACACTTACCCGAGCTGCAACGGGAAATTTGAGACCCTACTCTTGCAGTCATTTCCATTTAACAAACTACTTGGCAGAAATTTCAACGATGGTAACGAAAAAACAGTAAAAACAAAAACCATTGGCACGAGAAAATAAACATCAAAAGCTCCCGCATCTTACACAAAGGGGAAGAGGCAAAAGCTTCTAAAGGCTAAATTTCTAAAAACGAAAAACGGTGTACAAGCAAAAACTGCGAGAATTTGAAGGTGGGGGGGGCGGGGTTCGGAGGTGGGGAAACATCGACAAACCCTTGCAGATAGTTTTTTGTTTTATTTTGAAAATGAAATTTTACCTCTAAAGCCTGAAGGAGATCATCCTTAGACTGAGGAGGGTGTTCCAACCACTTTTCAACTTCAAATAGCTTATGCACTAGTTCATTTTCATCCATGCCCGCCATTTTTCCCTACACAACTGGCTACTCGACAAATGTATCGAATCTGTGGCCCAAAGCCCTGCGCTCTTGTCCGTTCGACCCTTCAATACTAGTGCGTTGTCTCTATGGCTCCAGCCTCCCTCCCACCTGCGAGCCAATGAATCGACCCACTGTATGACCAAAGCGGCTGAATTGGCAGACGGGTGTATGGCCCTCCACAACGTTGGCATCTCAGGGCTCTGCGCGTCCTTCAACGACTGTAATGGAGCTCGTTTGACCCAACGTTCCAGCTCCTATGCAACCACGAATCGGCTTATGATCATCATTCGGCCATGGTATGGTAAGACTCTGCGGACAATGGTATGGCTTGTCAGCCTGAGACCTGAATAAGCTCTTCGACTCTGTTTCAATTACCAGTCGTTATGGGGTCTCTCTCACCCTTTCTGAGCTCTATGCGGCCGCATATGTGGCCCACCGTATTAGAAACCCGCTACTTCACACTTCAATCTTCGTTCATGCAAAAGATACAGCTCCTTCAGGCTTCACCCAGAACACATGTAGATCGGGATTCGGCTCTGTATGACCCAACACTGCTGCAAACTGTCGTGCAGGCTGGACACCAATACCATCAACCAAATTTAATAAATCCATTAACAGCTCTCAGTGGATTGTTAATGCAACAGGGCTCAGAATTTATTTCAATTGGTGAAAGTTGGTGGACCGTGGACGCGTCACGCCAACTTACAACATACAGCGTACTACAGACGGTCCGATTCCGATTCCCGAATCCCGACTTGCACGCTGGAGCCTGGAACTTGTATGTTAAATATATATATAATATATATATATCAAAAAATTATTAAAAAAAAACTTAAAACTTTTCATTTACAAACCTGCCCGTCAAATTGACGGTTTTAAAAATTAATAGCCAGTTACGGTTGACGTGGATATTTGAAAGGTGAACGTATTTTACGTGTAAAATCGCTAAAAACGGGCAGACGGGCGTCAAATTTAACCCCTGCATCTGGCCTCCTGAGCGATGGCGGGAGAAAGTCTCCAGAGTCTTCCGTCTACTCCAACTGTCGAACCCTCCTCGGAAGCATCGCTCCATCAACGACCCTCCGTGTCTTGGGTTCATGCAACGACAGTGTGTAAACCCTTACTGCGCCCATCGATTCAACTGTGAGTTAGTATGGCATTGTGTTTTGGTTCTTTGACTTGCAGAGCTAATGGCTCTAGCCAACCTATGGTCTGCTTACCCCTTGGTAATGATACAGTCCCTCTGCTACTACATTCTTGCTCCAATGGTGTGGTTGGTTGATTTCTCTAGCATCCCATTGTCTCATTGGAATGTCGCAATTCCGCGGCCTTGGCAGGTAGAGGTGACTTTCTGGGGATTTTTATATGACAATGTCGTCAAACCTTCTTTAAATCTCTGCTAGATATATATAATGATTTTTCTTTGTTTTTATTTAGCAGGTTTCTTCCCAGGAACCTTGTCTATTGAGAAGGGTTATGCGATTCACACCTTCCGGGACCTTGTCAAGGTTTATCGTTTTGCCTCTTGGTTTTCTGGGTATGTAAAAGATCTTGTTCTAAAATACTATGGGTGACAACTCTTACAAGTTTTGGGTATGAACCGCTTGGGTTTTGTCGCTACTATTTTCTTAATTTTACTTTGTGCCTAGAGCCTTTGAGCTGTAACGTCTGTGTTCAAATCTTAGAGTTGTTTCCTCATTATTTGGCCTTTTGGGTATGTGGCTAGTCTTAACGCTCTGCAGGAAGCATTTTCTTTGTATACATGATACAATTTTTATTAGAGATTCCAATACTGAAAGTCCCTCTTAAAAGGGTTTTCCGATTTTTACTGTGTAATTTTTGTTTAGATATATACGTTGCTTAAATTATAAAGATAAGTTTCTTTGAAACCTAGATGGAACTCTATTCCTCTTTTAAATTACAAGGTATCACTGGGTTGGTTCTATTCTTCGTTGTTTCGTAATAATGAATGTATTAGCTGGTGTTTTTATTTTTTCTAGAATTATGTTGGTACCTTATCATTTTTGTTTCATGGTATTTGAGTTTAATTCTGAAAGTGACTGGGGTTTCGTCTCGCATCCTATTATTATAGTGTGCTATATTTTATGCTTGTTGTAAGCGGTTTTGACCCACATTCCATCGTTATTGTGCACTATTTTGTTTATGCTTGCTATAAGCTGTGGTGTCCTTGTCCTCTAGATCTATAACTAATTTGGGGTTTGTCGTATTAGAATTTCCTTCTCGGATGAACTGTCATTAGCCTCTTAATTAAATAGTTATTTCATTCTTTATTTTCACGTTTTGGTTTTGTTTAGAATGAATTCCTTATCAAATATGCGGTTGGGCATAAAATGTTTAGCCTTAAGTTTCAAATTTTTTTTTTATAACATTATTCTAGAATGAAGAGTATTTACTAAAAGTATCCATTCATTTTAGGTTTCTCTTGCCAGTACCGTGATACCACTCTTAGACAAGTTTAAGTTTTTATCTGGCAATTCCCTTCTTTGTTTTCTACTTTTCCTCTTAAGAGATGTGAACAGTTATCACTTAAATTTTATGATTTTAAGAAACTGTTGCTAATTCTTGCTACAATTTTTGCAGTCTTTTTCTTTGTTTTAGATGCTATATATAAATAACTAAATTTACAACTTGTTGTTACAGGCCAACATACTTAACTATTCCAAAGTAATAATAATATTCTTCAACTTTTTTTTGCAAACTTAATCTCACGGCATAATTAAGTACAAAATATTTAATACTTGTTTGGTTCCAGTTATGACCATTGTCAACTGGTTGAAGTCAAAAACAATAAAGCTATCAGATTTTCCTCCCAACATTGAGACTTTCCTTCAGGTCCAAGCCTCCCCCTGAGCTGTTACTCACACGCAGGATATTCCTACAAGACCCTTAGTCTTTCTTGTCACAGTTATCTGGTCTTAACTAGACTTAGCCTTTTTGGGGATCTGCTTGACTCGTGAACACAAAAACCTCCCTTCTCCTTTTCCTCCTTGCATCTCAGGTACCAATTACCCTCTTGATTTCCTTCCCTTGAGAATAAATCTTCAGGGAAGTAGTTAGGGATATGTAACTGCCTACCCTAGCTACTTGACATATGATTGTCATTATCAAAATATTTACCTCATGAAAAAATTTAATCAAAGTTATAAAGTTACAAACTTAAATTGTTGCAATAACTAAATATTTACATTTAGTGGGAACATCAAATCTTCTACCTCTAAGATTAAGAATTATCCCGACACTTTTCTACTACGAATAGATTCGGGTAAGTCTTCCTCATAACTTGTTTGTCCTCCCAAGTAGCCTCCTCCAGCCCAAAGTGCTTCCATTGCACTTTAACTTGGGTGATAACTCGTCTCCGCAACATTACTTCTCTCTGATCAAGTATATCCTCGAGTTCGACTAAGAAATCACCTTCTGGTTCGACCTACACATAATAAATAAATTTTAGTCAGCTTTTCCTTGGTAGTATGTCTTAATAATTGTTCATAACATAATATATTCTCATAAAGAATTTACTTACCTGTATATCCTGGAAATTGATTATGTGGTTAGGATCATATACATATTTTTTTAACACAGAAACATCAAACACATTATACACATGGATGTGGCTGGGCAAAGCAAGTTGAAAGGCCACAGGTCCAATTATGGCCAGAAATTGGAAGGGACCGCAAAATGGGGGTGCTAATTTAGCACACCCAATCCAGTGCAGAGTACTCTTTTTTTCCCGTACTCGAATGTAAACATGATAACTGTCTTGAAACTCCCAAAAACATCTCTTTCGGTCCACAAATTTTTTTTGTCGATCTTGAGCAATCCTTAAATTTGAGCATATCATTTTCACCATATTTTCCATTTCTTTTAACATGTCAGGACCCAATACTAACTTATCCTCTAGTCCATCCCAACTCAAGGGTGTTTTGCATCAGCGTCCATATAATACTTCGAAAGGACTCATTTTCAAGGACGTATGGTAGATGTTGTTGTAGGAAGATTCCACTAAATGTATATAATCTTCCCATTAGGAAGGTTGTTTCATTACATATGTTCGCAACATCTATTCTACTATTTGATTCACCCGCTCATTCTTCCCATCCTCCTAAGAGTGATAAGCAATACTAAAATGTAATTGTGTGCCTAGAACTCCAAATAATGCTTTCCAAAAAGCCGATGTAAACTTTACATCATAGTCAGAAATTATGACTCTTGGTATTCCATGTAATCTAAATATGGTTTGCATGAATATGTTAGCAATTTGAATGGCTTCAATGGTAGACTATACATGTACAAAGTGAGCAGACTTGCTCAGCTTGTCTACTAACTCCATTGTGAATTCTTTCTACTTTTTAGACTTAGGTAGCTTCGTAATAAAATCAATCGAAATAGTCTCCCATTTCCATTTTTGGATAGGTAATGGGTGGAGTAACCCAGATGGGTGTTGATGTTCTGCCTTAACTTGTTGACACTACAAATAGCGAGCCAAGTATTCAACCACTTCCTTTTTCATACCGGGCCAGAAAGATTATTTTCTAAGTGTAGTGATTAATTTCTGATATCTGAGATGGCCTCCACAAGGAATCTTATGGTATTCGTCTAAAATTATTTGTTTAATGTTTTTCTGATTTGAAACATATATTATCCCTCTATAAACCAACAAATATCCTTGATTTACCTCATATCTCAATTGTTGTTTGTTGCTATCCAGATTTTTAGCTTGTTACCATAAGGTTTTATATTCAGGATCTTGTATTGTTTCCTCCTTAATCTGCTATGTGAAAATGGTACACACTTCACTAAAAGAGACTTCATATATGCAATTTACTTTTTGACATAGAACATGAGCGACACGATTTTCTTTTCCTTTTATATGTTTGATATCAAAGTCAAATTAAATCAGGAAATCGATTCAGTGGGCCTACCTAGCATTCATACTAGGTTGTTTGAAATAGTTAGTTAAACTATGATGATCTGTCATTAATAAAAACTTCTTACCCAATAAATAATTTCGCGATATTTTTAATGCATGAATTACTGTTGTCAACTCCATATCATAAGCCGAATATTTTTTTCCATGTTCTTTAAGTTTTTGTGACTCATAAGAAATAACTATGCCCTCCTACATTGGCACACCACCAACACCTTCCTTGCTGGCATCTATGTAGACAATTTATTCTTTATTTGGGTTTGCAGTACTTAGAATAGGTGCAGTAGTAAGCAAGTTCTTTCACTAGTCCAAACTTATTTGGAAGTACGAGGTCCAAGAGAAGGTTTTCCCTTTCTTTTGTAGAGAGGTATTGGGGTGTGCTACTCTGGAAAATCCTTCAATAAACCTCCTATAGTACCTAGCCGAGCCCATGAAGGACCATATATTAGCTACATTCTTGGGTAGTGGCCATTCCATTATGGTTTTTATTTTTCAGGGTCCATCGCAATCCCATCTTTGGTAATGATGTGTCCCAAATATTGAATCTGTTCCTTAAAGAAATCACATTTGTTGTACTTGGCATACAGTTGGTGCTCCCTCAAGGTTTGTATAACAATGCATAGGTGTTCCTTATGCTCTTCAATGTTCCAGAATAGATTAATATATCATCAATAAGTATTAGTACAAACTTATCCAAATATTGGTGAAAAATGTTGGTCATTAGACACATAAAAGTCGTGGGTGAATTAGTTAACCTAAACGACAACAAAATGAACTCATAATGCCCATAGCGAGTTCTATAAGTTGTTTTGGCTATATCCTCTTCCTTAATTCTAATTTGATGGTATCATGAGCGAAGATCAATCTTTGAGAATACGTCACTCCCTTCACTTGGTCAAACAATTCATCAATACAAGGTAGAGGATATTTATTTTTAACTATCAACTTGTTTACCTGTCAATAGCCCATGCACATTCGTAAGGTTATGTATTTCTTCTTGACGAAAATTATAGGGGCTCCCCAACGTGAGACCCTTGGGCATATATACTTTTTATCAAGTAGTTCTTGTAGCTGCATTTTCAGCTCAGTTAGTTCTGGTACGCTCATATGATAAGGGGCTCGAGATACCAGGGAAGCTCCAGGGATCAGATCAATAGTAAAATCTAGATTTCTTTTTGGAGGCAGTCCTGGAATCTCCTCGGGAAATAGATAAGGAAAATTATGTACTACAGGTATATTTTCTAGACCTCCAGATTTTTCACTTGAGTTAATATACCCCACCTGTATGGCATAAATCTGACACCCTTTTCCAATACATTTTGCAAACTGAGAAGTTGTTATAGGTCTTAATTTTAGTGGTCTTCATATTGCCTTAATTTCTTGTTTCAAACCCTCTTCATCCATGTAATTAACAGTTTTGTCTTTACAATTAATAAGAGACTAGTGTTATCCTAACGATTCCATACGTATTAAGACATTGTATGACCCCAATGGTAAGACATTCAGATCTTCCATAATAGGTTGACCTGCTAGCTTAAGAGGGAAATTGTTGACTTTAGCCAGCACCCTTCATTTTGACCCTATGGCAAGTTGCACTAGTCAAGGGTTTTTAAATTTAAAAGTTTGCAAATGGAACTGCTCAACCATTTTCAAGCTTATGTAACTCAAGGTGGCTCATGGATCAATAAAAATAGACACACTTTGTTCAAAGATCTTACCTTCGAACTCCACCATTGTTGGCTAGTATTTGCACTGATGACCTTCAAGAGCTACATTGATCTTAAGAATACTCCTTGTTACTTCACCCGTAGTTGATGCTTCGGAAGTTATGCCACTTGATATGTTCCCTTGCGGTATGGGAAAGTTTTGACATAATGTGGTCCTCTGCATCGCCAACACTATATTGGAAGTCTAGCTCCTATCTCCACTTCTGTTCTCCCAGATTGCTCATTTGTTTTGGACTCACCCAGGATTTTGAATCTGGGCTGATTTCTATTCATAGTCTTTTTGGGCTTACCTTTATGGGGTCCTTTGTTGACATCAATCTTATTTCCCTTGCTGCCAAAGACAAACCTTGTTCCTTTTTTATCAGAACACCTCTTTCTTCCTTCATCCTTCAGACTGTTTTGCTGATAGTATATATGAGCCCTCCATATAACCTCATCCATGGTCTTTGGGTTGTCAAATTTGAGACTTTCCTTCATGAATAATGGAAGACTGATGATAAAACTTTGCACATTTCCTTTCCCTTCTCGTATGTAAGGAACATATGGAAGCAAGGATGTGAAATTTGTTATAAATTCATCTATGGATAACTGCAAATCTTTTAGTTAAGTATTTTTCCTTGAAGTCCCTTTGAAATTTTTCCCAAGTCATGTTTCGTTCATTAACCCCACATACCGTCTTCAGCTCCTCCCACCACAAGGTGGCCTTTTCGTGTAACTGATAAATGGCCAAGCAGGCCTTTAAATTATGATCATATTCATATAACTAGAAATACTTATTAATATTGATGAGCCGTGCTTTAGGGGCTTCTTCTTGTTCACCATCAGAGAGGGGAGGTTTGATCTTTCGAAACTCACCCTGAACCTCAATTTTTTGTCGTTTTTTTCTATCTGTGATCTGATACAATATCAAATTCCTCCTCTCGATTCTCTTCACCTTCTTCAATTTCTAACTTCTCATTTCTGAATTCTTGCTCTCCTGTCATGTTTTCATGCTTGGGACTGGGAATCATTTGTCGTTGATTATGTCTATGAGATAGACTCCTCATAGCCTTCTCCTATTGTTGCATCAGTCTTTCATTATTCGACCGCAGCCTAGCCATTTTGTCCTTTAATTCTTGTATTGTTCGAAAAATAGTGGCACTAGTATTGCGTGGCTCTTCTCCTAGCAGTACCCATACCTCAGGATTGGCTTCTGGAATAGATGTTGATATTGTTCCTATTATGCGTCTATGTGGAGTAAGTCTAGTTCACCTCATGCTGGTTGTCCTTTAATTCTTTCTCTGTGCACATCACAGCACCATTAATCATTTGTTCTAGAGGTCTCAGTTTTGCAACCTAAGGCTTTGATGGCACTTGTTATGTCTCCATAAATTTAGTAATAATAAAAAATATATATTTATTCAAGTCCACATCTATAAACTATAATGTAAAAAGAAATGTTGAAACATTAAACCATTGGAACTCTTACCACAGTGGATACATGGTTTTCATTGGTGTATACATTATTATAGTATTCATTACGATGAACACATGATTTATTTTATGTCTTAATTACATTGGGAAATGAGTTCATCGCTAATGTCATGCATCTGGGCTCCCGAGAGATGGCGGGAGTAGGTCTCAGGAGTATTCCGTCTGCTCTCCAGTTGTCAAACCCTCCTTAGAAGCGTCATTCAATCAACGGCCCTCCATGCCTTGGGTTCATCCAAAGATAGTTTGTAAACGCTTCTAGCACCTGTCGACTCGACTATGAGGTAGTATGGCATTGTGTTTCAGTTCTTTGACTTGCATAGCTAATGGCTTTAGCCAACCTATGGTCTACTTACCCCTTGGTAATGTTACAGTCCCTCTGCTACTAAATTCTTGCTCCAGTGGTGTGGTTAGTTGATTTCTCCAGTGTCCCATTTTCTCGTCGAAATGTATCAATTCCACGGCCCTGGCAGGTACAAGTAATTTTCTAGGGATTTTTATTTGACAACGTCATTAAACCTTCATTATATATATATATATATATATATATATATATATATATATATATATATATATATATATATATATATAACGATTTTTCTTTGTTTTTATCTGGCAGGCTTCTCTGGAGGAACCTTGTCTTTCGAGAAGGGTTATGTGATGCTCACCTTCCAGAACCCTGTTAAGATTTATCGTTTTGCCTCTTGGTTTTTTAGGTATGTAAAAGATCTTGTTCTGAAATATTACAGGCGACAACTCTTAAGAGTTTTGGGTATGAACCAGCTGGGTTTTTTCGTTGATTTTTTTAAAATTTTAGTTTGTGCCTAAAGCCTTTGAGTTGTAATGTCTGTGTTCAAATCTTAGAGTTGTTTCTTCATTACCTGGACTTCTGGGTATGTGCATAGTCTTTCCCCTCTATGAGAAGCATTTTATTTGTGTACATGATAAAATGCTTATGAGAGATTCTAATATTGAAAGTCCCTCTTATGAGGGTTTTTTGAGTTTTACTGTGTAATTTTTGTTTAGAAATTTAAGCTGCTTACATTATAATGATAAGGATCTTTAAACCCTGGATGGAACTCTATTCCTCTTTTAAATTAAAAGTTATCACTGGATTGGTTCTATTCTTTACTGTTTCGAAATAACGAATGTATTAGCTGGTGTTTTTCTTTTTTCCAGAATTATGTTGTTATCTTATCAGTTCTGTTTCATGGCATTTGATTTTAATTTTGAAAGTGACTGAGGTTTCGTCCCATGTTCTATTTTTATTGTTCACTATATTTTGTGCTTATTCTAAGTAGTTTTGACCTACGTTCTATCGTTACTATGCACTATTTTTTTTATGCTTTCTATAAGCCATGGGGTCCTTGTCCTCTGGACCTATAGCTAATTTGGGGTTTGTCTTATTAGAATTTCCTTGTTTGGTGAACCATCGTAAGCATGTTAATTAAATAGTTATTGCATTCTTTATTTTCTCGTTTTCTTTTTGTTTAGAATAAATTCCTTAGCAAATATGCAGTTGGGCATATAATGTTTAGCCTTAAGTTTCAATTTCTTTTTCTTTACATCATTATTCTAGAATGAAGAGTATTTACTAAAAGTATTCAGTCATTTTAGGTTGCTCTTGTCAGTATTGTGAGACCACTGCTAGACAAGTTTAAGTTTTTATCTGGAAATTCCGTTCTTTGTTTTCTACTTTTCCTCTTAAGGGATGTGAGTGATTATCACTTAAGTTTTATTCTTATAAGAAACTCCTACTAATTCTTACTACAATTTTTGCAGTATTTTTCTTTGTTTTAGATGTTATATATAAAGAACTCAGTTTAAAACTAGTTGTTACATGCCAACATACTTAACTATTCCAAAGCAATAATAATATTATTCAACTTTTTTTTGCAACCTTAATCTCACAACATAATTAAGTACATAATATTTAATACTTATCTGGTTCCAATTATGACCACTATTGACTGTTTGAAGTCAAAAACAATAAAGCTATCATATTTTCCTCCCAACCTTGAGACTTTCCTTCAAGTACAAGCCTCCCCCCGAGTTGTTACTCACACATAGGATATTCCTGCAAGACCCTTAGTTTTTCTTCTACTAGCTATCTAGTCTTAACCAGAGTTAGCCTTTCTGGGGATATGCCTGACTCATCAACACATAAACCTCCCTTCTCCTTTTCCTCCATAGATCTCAAGTACCAATTACCCTCTTGATTTCCTTTCCTTGAGAATAAATATTCAAGTAAGTAGTTAGGGATAGGTATATGCCTACCCTAACTACCTGACATATGATTTTCATTATAAAAACATTTAGCTCATGAAAAACTTTAATCAAAGTAAAAAATTTATAAACTTAAATAGTAATGTTCAGTTTGTTTGCTGCAGTAATTAAATATTTACGTTTACTGGGGACATCACAATTTATATCACAATGAATGTGATTTTCTAAATCTCTATATTTTTAATATTAAGGATTATATTTTTTAAATTATCTAACTATTTTTTATTTGTTGATAAAAAATGTCAAGAAACCCAAAAAATTTGAAAAAAAGACCATAAGAATATTTTCTACCAAATTTTCAATTTTTATTATTTAATTACTAGTTATGCCTAGTATATTTATTTATTTCTTTTTAACCATTCAAATTTCTCTAACTTTTATGTGATAAATGACCTCATAGTAAATATTTTAATTAATTATTGCATGGCTAAAAAAATTGAATGAGGGGTAATATTTTACACTCTAATTTCAATATTTTCATGTAAAACAATGGTCAAATAACATTGTCTTGGCATATCCCACTATCTTCCATATGGAAGGGTTGCTTGTGATCCACTCATGGAAATAGAGTGATGTTAAAATAATGGAAACAAAATTTATGAGAGTGAGAAGAGCAATTCAGAATAGAAAAAAGATAAAAGAAAATGCAATTTAACAATTTTTAAAATTGGTATCCTAAAATTTGCATAAGAATTTCATGATAAAAAAATCATCCAAATTTCACTACGAGCGAATGAGATGTTAGATTCCAGATCGCATGTGTTTCCTAATTGGTATTCGTCGCATCTAGGAACTTTGGCACTTTGGTTTGCTTAAATTCATCATCGTTCTTAGAGCTATTCCACTTTATAGCTCATAATCTTCCAAAGGCGCACACAAATTCTACTTCTTGCGTTTCTAACTTGTAAAGTTTTGTAGATGTTCTATGCTAAGAGCAATTTCACTTTTCTCACAGCAATCATACAAGTAGTTAAGCAAAATGCAGATAGAACATATAAGCAGATCTTACAGAAGACAAATCAGAAACAAGAAAAATGTGTGTGTTCGTTTCGGCGGTCAACAGGATGCTTCAACCAGCAAAGTCTCCTTTGGTCAGCCAGCCTAGATGTGTCACAAGATCCCTCCAACTAGTAGATGAGTCAACCCAAGTCAATTCTACAAAAAGTCAACGCTGTCCTGAAAAGTCAACGCAGGGGCAGCAAGCTAAAAGTCAACGCAGCAGCAAAACGGTCAACCCTTTGACCTCGATTTTTGTGCCAGATAGTACGGCCTTCAAAAATCAAACTTTCCACCAATTTTCAGCTTGATTGGACCAAGCGTTGACCAAAGTCAATGCTGGTCAAACTTTCTGCGAAACCCTAGCAGCAGAAACCCTAGCAGCAGAAAATCCGTACAGTCTGTCCTCTTTGTCCTTCCCACGTGTGGCTGAAATTCGTCCTCCAGGTAGCGTACTCTCTAAGATGAGGGTGTGTGACACATCTGTTGGGCATGTGAGCCTACATTACAAAACTGGCTGACCTTGCACATATAATTTATTAAGAATAATAAATTCACAATATAAGTTCTGCTCATCGGATTAAGACTATTTTTATATGGATTTTACACCTCTCAGAAAGAGGAATCCAACAAAAATATTAGCCTCTTAATCTGAGCATCAGAACATGGAGTTTGGACCTAGTTGTCCAAATTTAACACTCCCTCTCAACTAGGGAGAACTCCAATTATTAGTGCAATCAACATCGTGAGTCATCCCGCCGAAACTTGCTTTGCTGGCTTCTTTATTTCAGAACAGAAGTGGGTCAGTCACAAAGACATCATTCCCCGACTGACATAATCAGTCCAGAGGTCCCAGACCTCACAAATCTTGATCCCAGATCAAGAGGTTGGACCATGCCATCCTAGATAGAGAGTACGGCAATCTCTGATGCATCCATCAGTCTTTGCTAATAGTCTCTAGCTTTTCCACACCTCATTGGCCAAATGAGAGGTACTTCCCATGAGCCCTGAACTCAATGGGTAGGATGCATACGGGGCACAGATTAAATGAGTGGCGAACCAGCTCAATAATCACAAGGGTGGGGCAGAAGCATTATGAGTGCTTATAGCTTCGGGAAGCTATCCCCAAAGCCCCCCAGAGCTCCCAGAGCTCATCTTTCAACAGGACCCACATCATAGGGTCTTTCCACGACACCAAGACTCTCACGGAAGGTTAGGAACTTGACCTTCCCCAGGGGCTTAGTGAGAATATCCGCGACCTGCTCATCAGTTCCTATATGATCGAGCCTTACGGCGCCTCGCTGTACCATATCCCGGATAAAGTGGTACCTGATATCAATATGCTTGGATCGGTCGTGGAACACAGGATTCTCAGTCATACGAATCCCACTCTGATTATCACAGAGTATTACAGTGGTATCTAGCACATGTTGGAACAGCTCACTAAAGAGCTTCCTCAACCAAACTGCTTCACAACAGGCCATACTAGCAGCAATGTATTCGGCCTCCGCGGTGCTCAAAGCCACCGACTTCTGCTTCCTGCTCATCCATGAGATCGAAGCAGAACCAAGATTGAAACAACATCCAGATGTTCTCTTACGATCCACCACACTGCCAGCCCAATCGGCATCAGTATATCCCGGAGTATCACACTCCCGGCAGTGTATCTCAGCCCATGGTTTATCGTGCCCCGAAGATATCTCAAAAGATTCTTGGCACCAACCCAGTGAAAATGATGAGGCTCAACCATCTGTTGGCTCAAAGTATTCACTGCAAAACATATGTCCGGACGGGTGTTCACTAAGAACATCAAAGCTCCTATGAGTTGACGATACTCAGTAGGATTGGCCAAGATAGGCCCTGCAACTTCTTAAAGTTGAGTTCCATTGGTGTCGACACGGACTTACAATCCACCATCCCAAATCTTTCCAGAAGCTTCACAATATACTTTCCTTGAGAAAGGAAAATCTCTCCAGGTCTCTGCCAGACCTCTAGGCCTAGGAAATAGTGCATCAGTCCTAGGTCTTTCATCTCGAACTCAGCAGCAAGCTCCCTCTTACATTGATGAATAAGAGGGTCACCACCTGTCAGGAAGAGGTCGTCCACATACAACACTAGAATGAGAGGCTTTCCTTCCACAACCTTAAAGTAAAGGTTTGGATCAGCATTGCTTCGAGTGAAGCCCAGCTTCATCAAGTAACTATCCATCCTCTCATACCAAGCTCTGGGTGCTTGCTTTAACCCATAGAGGGCTTTCTTCAACCTGCAGACATAAGTGTCTCGATCTTGAACTTCAAATCCTAGAGGTTGTTCTACATACACCTCTTCCTTTATTGCACCATGCAGAAAAGCGGTCTTGACATCCATCTGATGAAGACTCCATCCTTGCGTAGCAGCAAGGGTTATGATGGATCGGATGGTGGTATATCGAGCCACAGGTGCAAATATATCGTCATAGTCAATTCTCAATCATCATGGATCTGCACCTCAATGACTGTATTGTTGCTCTCATTATACAGCATCACATTGCTACCCCAAATCAACAAGAATGACAGATCTGGTCTTTTCATTGTAATATACTCCTAGTGGAGATTCATATCTTCTTTGCTGTCTATGCATCATCACGCTGCATGCTACCCATGCTGCCTTTGCATCATCACGTTGCAACACTACAACACAGTCAGATCTGCACTAATTGAGGCTTACGATCACCCAATCAAGCCTCCAAATTTGCTCCCACAGGTTGCCCAACCATCTGATCCAAAACTGATCAAATTCCTTGACCCAACACAAGGCATAAATTGTTGTTCCAATTTGTTTTCGCTGCTGCTCCTAATTGTGACTGGTTAGGGCATCCATATGCTGCAACAACCCTTAACCAAGTCACCAAACAGCCTTCAAAAACTACGTGCTACCCTTGTATAAGTCCTCTGCATCCACGCTGTTGATTAGGGCTCAGTCTAGCCCCAAAACAGTCCCACGCAATGCCTTTTCAGTGGGGTAAGGGCCTGCGGCCTACCACAGGTGGCTTCCTGTACCCACGGCCTGCTGAAACAGAGTTTCCAGCCCGCACATAATATTCAAATCAACCCAGAATTTTGTCTCCTTTATTGAGGCCTTTCTGCTGGTTAATTTTCACTCCAAAACAGTCATAGGAGTGACCTAAACGTCCCCTCTTCCTTCACTGGAAATGCCCTTACCTGCACCCAATAAAATAGAGATTTAGGGCCCAATATACTGCAGATTTAGGGCTCCTATTCTTAGCGTGTAAGGGCCTCTTGGGACAGTGTATGAGGGCTCTTTAGAACTGTGGATTCTCCTCTAGATCTCTCTGTCCACAAAACCCAAACACGTGGAGAGAGTGCAGTGGTAGTCTCCCTCTTAATGCCAGCTTCTCTGCAGAAGTCTTTGAACTCATTTGACTCATATTCAGTGCCATTGTCAGTCCTCAAAATCTTGATCTTCTTTCCGGTCATATTTTTCACCAAGGCTTTGAAGGTACGGAACCACATGAAAGCCTCATCCTTCTTTTTCAAGAAGTATATCCAGGTTTTGCGAGAGAAGTCATCAGTAAATGTCATATAGTAAAAACATCCCCCCAGGGATGTTACAGGCAACATACCAGAAAGATCAGAATGGACCAGTTGCAATATCTCAGATGTCTTTGTGACACTTGAGGGGAAAGGTCCCCTTGTATGTTTTCCTTCAGCCCTGACATACACCTTTATGATTATTTCCAAAATCAGGCAGCCCTTCATGTTCATGATCCTATAATGCTGCCTATGCATCATCATCATGCTGTCCTATATATCATTGTCACATCACAGCCATATAAATCACTGTCATACAAGAATCACTTCCATACATCAAGAAACATTGTCCAAATATCACTAAAGTCGATGCCCAAACATTATTGTCATAGGAACAAATATCTCTTCCATATATCATCTCCATTTGTCAAGAGAACAATATCACTGCTATGCATAACTGTTATAAGAGTAAGTGACACTACAATGAGTGCAGAAGATCACTGTCAAAAACTCTGTCATATTGTCATATTTCACTGTCATACGTACAGAAGATGGGGTCTGATAATAAGCCCACTTGACTACCCTTAAGCTCTTCCATATATCCATTTTTAAGACTCCAAATCATCTACCTTCTAACAGCCCTTGTTGTCCTTCTCAAGGGACTATACTTGGAGCTTTACCAAGCATCTTCTTACAGCCCATCATACCAGAATTGCAAACTGTCTAATCTGGACCATAGTATCTGGCAAATTCATCATTATAAAAGACAAGCACATACCTGTGATAGACGTCATATTTCTGTCCACAACTACATTTTGACCAATGCACAGGACCCTGAAATTTCGGCCCTGGTTAGGGCTTTCTGTGGCTTCTATGACAGCCCACTATACAGCCTTCAAACCTCTTTAATTCCTACGTTGATGGTCAAGGGTACTGCGGCCTTCTTCCTGCTCCTTGCTGGGCCTCTCGGCCCTCTCAAAACAGACTTTTGTCCCATTGTAAAACTCAAAATCACTCAACGGCCTGTGCATAGAGAATAACCCTTGCATTTATGCTCAGAACTCCTCTTTACAAGCTCAGCTAGCCTCCTTCCTTACTTGGCCAATCAGATCATAAACAAAAGACACAAAAATACTCCTCTTTGCACTTTGGCCAGAGCCTTAAGCCTGCAGATACCTCTTCATCACTACGACTTGACTCTTCATGACTGCAGCCTCATGTCCTTATGACTGCGGCTTCCTTTACTGCCTAAACATATCCTCTACAGCTGCGCTGTATATCTTTCTGTTACAACGTATATCATTGATAGCGTATATAATCCTCTATGTACAGCGACACAAAGGCATCCATTGACTTCGATTAGGGCATGATTATTTCGATGATGATTGCTATAGATAGAGTTTGTCTTCACCTCAGCTCTGATACCATGTAAATTTTTGTAGATGTTCTATGCTAAGAGCAATTTCACTTTTCTCACAGCAATCATACAAGTAGTCAAGCAAAATGCAGATAGAACATATAAGCAGATCTTACAGAAGACAAATCAGAAACAAGAAAAATGTGTGTGTTCGTTTCGGCGGTCAACAGGTTGCTTCAACCAGCAAAGTCTCCTTTGGTCAGCCAGCCCAGATGTGTCACAAGATCCCTCCAACTAGTAGATGAGTCAACCCAAGTCAATTCTACAAAAATTCAACGTTGTCCTGAAAAATTCAACGCAGGGGCAGCAAGCTAAAAGTCAACGCAACAGCAAAACGGTCAACCCTTTGACCTCGATTTTTGTGCCAGATAGTACGGCCTTCAAAAATCGAACTTTCCACCAATTTTCAGCTTGATTGGACCAAGCGTTGACCAAAGTCAATGCTGGTCAAACTTTCTGCGAAACCCTAGCAGCGGAAACCCTAGCAGCAGAAAATCCGTACGGTTTGTCCTCTTTGTCCTTCCCACGTGTGGCTGAAATTCGTCCTCCAGGTAGCGTACTCTCTAAGATGAGAGAGGAAGATGTGAGTTGAGTTGTCATAAAATTCTCTCCAACTTTTCCTGTATATATATCCATCAATGAGGGTGTGTGACACATCTGTTGGGCATGTGAGCCTACATTACAAAACTGGCTGACCTTGCACATATAATTTATTAAGAATAATAAATTCACAATATAAGTTCTGCTCATCGGATTAAGACTATTTTTATATGGATTTTACACCTCTCAGAAAGAGGAATCCAACAAAAATATTAGCCTCTTAATCTGAGCATCAGAACATGGAGTTTGGACCTAGTTGTCCAAATTTAACATAACTAGACAAAATATTTACATGTTGGGAAAAATCCCTCATAGAAATCTTAGCTAAGAGACTAAAAAAATACAGTCACCTTATCTTTCACTTGAATATCTAGAAATAGGGTCCCATTTTTAATAATTGTTTCGTAGCAAAGTTAAATGTTTTAGATCATCAACCATATTGTTAATGATTTAGTTATTTTTCCTTCGAGTCAATCATTTGTGTATGATTTTTTGTCATACAATACAATCTCCTATGCTTACTCTTCTCTGAAAGGGATGAAAGGTTATCTCTGTTTTTTGCCTTCGAGACTTAACAGATTGCAATCGCTCTGAGAACTTTGCCACCAACTTTGTTCATTGCTAGGATTACTTTGCCTTTTGTAATGGAACCAATGCAAACTAAATTTCCAAACTATGTTTATTGAAAAAGTTCATGCCCAATTGTCTAATAATGCTAGTCAACTAGATGTATCTCTATCAATGATTATAATGTGTTGTAACATGCTAGTGTTGTGAATTTTTTTTTACTGTTACTCACTTTTACTTTACATGACTCAGTAATTTATGGTTTGGTGATAGAGGTATTGTAGGAAAAATTTGCATTAAAATAAAATGTATGAAAATAAAAAATGAAGTAAAGGATGGTAGGCTTGGAAGGTCACAGTTGTGGACCAAGAATAGTGTTTCCTTGTTAGTCATTTTTACTCTACATTGTTGGGTTGTGTTATATTCTTTCCATGACTAAGCTACGTAGGGAACTGGGGGGTTAGAGGGGGGCGGGTAGCCCACCTCTACGGGGTCCGGGGCAGCGCCCAGGGAAATTTTTTTTTGGACCCTATATTAGGTTGGGCGAACCTACCTATGGTTTTCAGTCCATGGTTTTGGACGCGATGGTTTTCGGTCCATGGTATTGGATGCTTCGGCATGTATAAATATGTATCGTAACATTGAAAGGAATATAATGAAAAATCAAGCTGGTAGTCCCGGTTTTGGGATCCAGGAGAAAATCTCTGTGTATATGTGTTTTATGTGTTATGCTCTCGCATTGTTTATTTTTCTGTGATTTAGAATTCGTATGCAGGTAATTTCTATACGGGGTTAAAACCTACATTTGGTATTAGAGCTGTTTTGGCTTCAAGGGGACGCCTTTGTTGCTGAGGGGTTTTGCTCAGGCCTGTGGTAGACCCTATTCAGTGGGAGATCTGTGAGATCAATTCTGGTGGTGAAAGAAGATGGCGAGTAGCGGAAAGATAGAGATCGAGAAGTTCAATGGTCAGAGTTTTGAGTTGTGGAAACTCAATATGGAGGCTCTGTTGGTGGATAAAGATCAGTGGATCGCGGTAGATCCAGGTACTAAACCAATGCGAGTGACCGATGAAGAATGGAAGAAGTTGGATCGGAAGGCAAAGAGCACAATACGATTGTGTGTCTTAGATTCAGTATTGCTGAATGTATCAGGGGAAGCTACAGTGAAGGCTTTGTGGGACAAGTTAGGGACTTTGTACAGTCTAAGTCTCTGGTGAATAAACTGTTCCTGCGGAAAAAGCTGTATAACCTGAGGATGAAAGATGGAGATTTGGTGATAGAGCATCTGAACGCATTTAATACTGTGGTAAGTCAGTTAGCGTCTGTTGATATTAAAATTTCAGATGAAGATAAGTGCATCAGTTTGTTGTGTTCTCTACCAGATTCATGGGATAGTCTAGTTATTGCAATAGGTAGCAATGCAACTGCTTTGCAATTTGATGAAATAGTCTCAGCCTTGCTGACGGAGGAGATGAGAGGGAAAAATATGGAAAGCCAGAATGGTGATGCCTTGTATGTACGAGGATGGTCCCAGAATAGAAACAAAAATAAGTCATCGAGTGGGAGATCTAAATCTAGAGGGAGATCTAAATCTCCAGGAAAACCTGTAAAGGTGGTGTGCTGGAAATGCGCAAAGGAAGGGCACTTCAAAAGGGACTGTAAATCTAAAGCTCTTGATAAAGGAAAGGGATCTAATGATGCTCCTTCTGCAGAGGCAAAAACCACCTTAGATGAAGGTGGGGATGTGTACTTGGCTTCTTCAAGTACACATGTAGATCATGAGGCATGGTTGATTGACTCAGGTGCATCCTTTCACTTCACTCCCCATAGAGAGTGGTTCTGCGAGTATGAGAAATACGATGGTGGTGATGTCTTCTTAGGAGATGATAGGAAGGCTAGAATCGTTGGTCGCGAAAAAATAAAGTTGAAGTTGCAAGGTGGAAGGGTTAGAACACTTCCGGGTGTTCTGCATATTCTTGCATTGGCTAGAAATCTGATTTCTGTAAGCAAGTTGGATGATGCAGGTGTAAAAACAGTGTTCGAGAAGGATACCTGCAAGATGGTTCGGGGAGCACTGGTATTGATGCGGGGAGTTTGGACTGGAACTCTGTACAAGCTGCAAGGTAGCACTGTTGTTGATGGGTGCAACAGTTCTGTGGTTCCTGAAAGTGGAGCGGAAAATTTAGTGGTCTCTAGAGAAAAGACCATGTTGTGGCATTAAAGGCTTGGACATATTGGAGAGAAGGGCCTTCGAATACTTCATGGTAAAGGTATGGTAGAAGGTATGAGTAATAGCTCTCTGGATTTTGATTTCTGTGAAAATTGTGTATATGGGAAGCAGAATCGAGTGAGTTTCCCCTCTGGTGCTAAGAGCGCGAAACAAATATTAGAGCTTGTGCACAGTGATGTGTTTGGACCTGTGAAAGTTCCATCACTGGGTAAGTTTGTGTACTATGTATCATTTATAGATGACTTCTCAAGGAATACATGGATATATTACCTTAAGAAGAAATCTGAAGTCTTTGACAGGTTTAAAGAATTTAAGGCTCTGGTGGAAAATCAGACAGAGAAGAAGATAAAGGTGTTGAGGAAAGATAATGGTGGAGAGTTTTGCAGCAAGGAATTTGAAGAATTTTGTAAGAAGTGTGGTATAGCACAACAGAAGACTACTCCATATACACCTCAGGAAAATGGAGTCGCAGAAAGAATGAACAAGACGTTGATGGAAAGGGCAAGAAGCATGCTCAGTGGTGTCGGGTTAGGACAGGAATTCTAGGTAGAGGCGGTGGATACTGCATGTTACTTGGTCAACAGGTCACCTTCATCAGCGTTGGAGGATAAGACTCCACAAGAAGTATGGACTGGTAAGAAACCCTCTCTTTCACATCTGAGGGTATTTAGATGTGATGCATATGTACATGTTCCAAAGGAGAAACGAACCAAGTTGGATAGTAAATCTGAAAAGTGCATCTTTATTGGGTATAAGGATGGTTTAAAGGGTTATAAGCTTTGGAACCCAGTCACATGGAAGGTTGTGTACAGCCGAGACGTGGTGTTCAGAGAGGTAAAAGATGTTATTAAACATGAAGTCCAACCAAAGGAACCTGAGAAGATAGAGTTTGAGCTAAAGGAGGAAGAATCAGACTCTGCAGCAGAGGAGGAATCAGAAGATGAAGAGCCACAAACTTTGGCTATGAGAAGATGAGTTTGAGAAAGAAGGCAACCAGAAAGGTATAGTCCTTCTGCTTTCTGTTCAAATTTTGCTTTGTCTGTTACTGATGATGATCCTGGAACTGTGAAGGAAGTAGTAGATTCAGAGGATGGAAAACTCTGGAAAGAGGCCATGGTTGATGAAATGACATCTTTGCACAAAAATGAGGCTTCAGATCTGGTGGAGTTGCCAGCTGGATGGAAACCCATTGGCAGCAAATGGGTGTTCAAAAAGGAGATAAATGCAGAAGGGAAGGTGGAGAAATACAAAGATCGGTTGGTAGCAAAAGGTTATTCCCAGGTGCCGGGAATTGATTTTGGTGATATTTTTTCTCCTGTTGCTAAGGTAACTTCTATTAGGTTACTTTTATCTGTTGCTGCTGTTTTTTATTTTGAGGTAGAACAGATGGATGTGAAGACAACATTTCTTCACGGGGATTTGGAAGAGGAAATCTACATGAACAACCTGAAGGCTTGTGGTGAAGGGTAAGAAAGAACTGGTATGCAAGTTAAAGAAGTCTCTATATGGGTTAAAACAGTCACCAAGGATGTGGTATCAGAAATTTGATACATTTATACGGGGACTTGGCTTCATAAGAAGCAAAGCAGATCACTGTGTGTATTTTAAATTAATTGGTGACCGTGTTATTTATCCGGTCTTGTATGTGGATGATATGTTGTTGGTTGGAAATGACAAAGAAATTATCTAGGATTTGAAGACCCAATCGTCCTCCAAATTCGACATGAAAGATCTTGGTGCTGCAAACTATATTTTGGGCATGGAAATTAAAAGAGATCGGGCAAAGAGGATGCTCTGGTTAAACCAAAGGAAGTATGTCAAGACAATACTGCAGAGGTTTAATATGCAGGATAGTAAACCGGTGAAGGTTCCTATTCCTGTAGGTGTGAGGTTATCTGCTGAATAGTGTCCCAAGACACAAGAAGAGGAAGAGGACATGTCCCGTGTTCCATATGCGAGTGCAGTCGGTAGCCTGATGTATGCAATGGTCTGTACTAGACCAGACATTGCACATGCAGTGGGAGTATTGAGAAGGTTTATGTCAAAACCAGGGAAGGAGCACTCGACAGCAATGAAGCAGGTTTTCAGGTATTTGCGTGGCACTAGTGATTATGGTTTGTGCTACCAAGGAAGACCAGGATTGGACAGAGTGTTGGATATTCGTGGCTTTGTTGATGCAGACTGGGCTGGAGATCTAGATCAGAGAAGATCTACAAGTGGGTATGTGTTTAACCTATTTGGAGGTGCAGTCAGTTGGATGAGTAAGAAACAATCTGTAGTGGCACTATCAACTACAGAGGCAGAATACATGGCAGCCACTCATGCAACCAAGGAAGCAGCTTGGTTGCAGAGATTGTGTTGAAGTATGGGGTTAGTACAGGGAGCTATAAGAATAGACTGTGACAACCAAAGTGCAATTTTCTTGGCAAAGAACCCTGCTTATCATTCAAAGACAAAGCACATTGATGTTCAGTATCACTTTGTGAGGGATATGATAGAAGACAGAAAGGTGTTGCTGGTAAAGGTGGACACTTTGAAGAATACTGCAGATGCATTGACAAAATCTGTGAGCTTTGAGAAGTTCCCTTGGTGTAGAGAAACAATGGGCATTTCAGGGCTGGAAAAATGACTAAGCTCTCATGTGGTCCCCTGTGGAAAGAAAACAACAAGTGGAAGATTGTTGGGCTGTGTTATATTCTTTCCACGACTAACCTACGTAGTGAATCGGGGGATTAGAGGGGGGGCGAAGCCCCCCTTTTGTTGCGCCGATTGTGTGGCGTGGGGGTCACAGGGGGGCCAGTAGCCCCCCCCGCCCATCCAGGGGGTTTGAGGGGGGCGGGTAGCCCCCCTCTACGGGGTCCGAGGCAGCGCCTCGATAAATTTTTTTTTGGACCCTATATTAGGTTGGGCAAACCTACCTATGGTTTTCGGTCCATGGTATTAGATGCTTCAGCATGTATATATATGTATTGTAACATTGAAAGGAATATAATGAAAAATCAAGCTGGTAGTCTCGGTTTTAGGATCCAGGAGAAAATCTTTGTGTATATGTGTTTTATGTGTTATGCTCTCGCATTGTTTATTTTTCTGTGATTTAGAATTCGTATGCAGGTAATTTATGTATGGGGTTAAAACCTACATATGTGACTCAGTAATTTATGATTTAGGAAAACTTTGCATTAAAATGTATCAAAATAAAAAATGAAGGAAATAATAAAAATGAAATAAAAAATTGTATGACTTGGAAGGTGAGCATTGTGAACCAATAATAATAAATAAAAAGGAAAATTAGAAATGTTTTAGAATTATTTGTCAGTTTCCTTTCTCGTTAGATATGGACCAAAACCCTATCTTAGTGGAAAATCAGAGAATTGCACGGGATACTGGAGGATATAGAGAGAAATGAAATTTGGAGATTGGACATTGTGATGGTAGCATAATGATTCTTGATTGAGGTGTTCTTGAGCTGAACGATAGTAGAATTCTTCTTGATTGAGGTGTTCTTGAGTTGAACTTAGAGTTAGTGGAACCTTCAAACTGATCCTTGAGAGTACACTACTGGACTCAATTGGACTGGTATAGTCCTAAGGTTCAGGTACAAGTTACCTCAATACTGGATTTATTTTCCAAACTATCATGTGAGAAAGAAGCTCGGGGGAGACCGGACATAATTTCTAGTATCGAGGTTGGATAAGCATCTCTGCAAGATCTTTTGCCCTTGCTTTCAAAAAAATTATGTGTTCTTGTGTGTTGATGGAAGCAAAATAAGTAAGGAATGAAAAAGGAAATTATGATGATTTTTCCTTATACTCTATTTATATTTTAAAACCTTGACCTTTATTTATATTTTAAAAGAAAACTGCAAAATAGTTGTAACTTTAGAATGGTAACCTTTTTATTTAGAAGCAAAGAATGAGTAGAAGGTTGGCTATAAGTCTAGGAAAATGGATGGCATTAACATAGATGACAATGGTGTCTCATAATCGGTTTTAGGATTCTGGTTAAGCCTTAGGCTGTTAAAATTGGCAACCAGGGCAAAACTTCATGTGGGTCATCTTATTCATGGCTGATAATATTTTTATTAGATTCCTCTCGTCGAGATGTGTAGGATTTATATAAAGATCATCTGATTCCGATAAGTATTCATGGAGATATGAATTTATTTTGATTATGGAATTATTATCAAGCTGACCTACAATTCATGTAGGCTCAGAAGCCCAACAGTCGCATCTATTCACCCACCAACGTTTTGTATAAATATAAGAGGATTTTTCCTCATTTGGACTCACTCATCTCATCACATCTCTCTCTCTCTCTACTACGCAGAAATGAGTCTCTTCTCTACTGCGCTGAAATGGGTCTTTCTCTCACCCATGTGAAGCCGGAAACTGCTGAAACTGAAGCTGCAACTGCAGAAGTAAAGATTGACTTGCGTGGCTTAGAAGATATCCTCTTTGGAACTACGTTGTAGGTTTGTCTAAACCTCCTCTGAAAGCGGCAACTTTTGGTGGTGGAATTAAGTCAATTCGATGAACGGTTTGCAAGATATCGACTGCCCTAGTTTGAAGCCAGAAATTGTTGAAACTGAAGTTGCAACTGCAGAAGTAAAGATTTACCTACGTGGCCTAGAATATCTCCTCTTTGGAACTGCATTGTAGGTTTATCTGAACCTCCTCTGAAAGCCGAAACTTTTGGTGGTGGAATGAAGTCAATCCGATGAATGGTTTGCAAGATATCGACTGCCCTAGTTTGAAGCCGGAAACTGTTGAAACTGAAGCTGCAACTGCAGAAGTAAAGATTGACCTGCGTGGCCTAGAAGATCCCCTCTTTGGAACTACATTGTAGGTTCATCTGATCCTCCTCTAAAATCCGCAACTTTTGGTGGTGGAATGAAGTCAATCCGACGAACGGTTTGCAAGATATCGTCTTCCCTAGTTTGATAATGAAGCCGCTAATGTTGATGCTATTGATCTAGGGTTTGCTACTGCTGATATGAATCAGATTTATTGTACTATTTCTCTCTACTGAATTATTGAAGATAAAAGAAGATTTGATCAAAGGGCTTCCCCACACATTGTGGGGTTTGTCCCTGGCTAGCCGCCACATCTTGTGTCTCTTGTCTTGGCTTGTTTTCTGTCGATGGTTTAATGTTCTATCTGCACTTTACTTTATGTAATTGTGATTGCTAATCTTTGGAATATAATAAGGAAAAGAAGTAAACTGTTATAAGCATATAACATACCATAACTTAACATGGTATCGGAGCTGAGGTGAAGACAAAGCCCGAGCAAGAGCAAGAGCAATCATCGAAGAGAATATTGGCAAGGCTATCCTAAAAGAACTATGGGGTCCTCAACACTCTTTCCTACTGAAGACAAGCTCTGTGAGAAAGATGACTATCACGGATGGAAGATGTCTATCGATCTAACCCTTGAGAATCAAGGAGTGTTGGATCATGTGAGAGGCAATATTGTTGAGCCTCCATCAAATGCATCCGCTGCTACCTGGAACAAATGAAAAAATGGAGAAGTCAAAACAATAGAAGATCATCCGGGACTCTATTGACAAGCACTTGGTGGCCTACATCTCTGAATTGGACACCTCCAAGGAAATCTACGATAGACTGGTGATTTATTTAAAGTTAATGATGCAAATCAAGTTTTGTTTCTTAGAAATAAGCTTAGGGAAATCAAGAAGGGTAAAGATGAAAGTATGCAAGCATACTTCTTAAGAATCACTGAGATCAAGGACGATCTCCTATCTATTGGGGAAACTATTATTGACAGAGAAATGGCACTCACAACTCTTGGAGGATTGCCATTTGAATGGTATGTGTTCAGGACTACTCTTTTGAACTATAATGTAATTCCTGGTTGCGAGGAATTAATGGCTAGATGAATTCAAGAAGAAACAAGGGAAGAAGTGCAAGAAATGCCCATGCCGAAAGGTCCTCCTGCTGCCTTTTCTTCTCATGCAAAGAAAAGAAATAATTGCGGGACTAAATCAAAAGGAAAGACTGGACCTAAGGCTAGAAGAAAATGACGATGTTACATTTTCGATAAAGCAAGTCACTATGTATGAGATCATGAGCATCATTATGAATGAGATCATGGCCATAAAGGGAAACATGAGATCATGGACATATAGGATAGCATGATGATGATGCACACTAGTTTGAGCAGCATTATGATGGATAAAATCATGGACATAGGCAGCATGATGATAATCATGATTAGAGAAGCATGGTACAGTATGCAGTGATGCAACTAGAAATCCCTCTGATGGCAATCAGAGGAATGAAAAATTCAATAGCAAAGGTAAGAGGAGAGCTGGGAATCAAGGAAGAGGACAAGCATTCAAGAAGGCTAGAAATTCTAGGATGTATTAAATGCACCTGACCTCAAAAGGAACCTAGTGTCCATCTTGGTAATGGAAGACAGAGGCTACAAGGTAACCTTCAGCAATGGTAAGGTATGTATATGGAAAAATAATGTTAAAGATGCATTTACTCTTGGGTTTAGTGTTGATTCATTATATCAGGTCGATGGAAGTCCGCTAGGTGTCATGTCTTGTGACACAACTATTTAGTTCGAACTTTGGCATCAGAGGTTTGCCCACCTTCATTACAAAGATCTACCCGATGTAAGACAGATGGTAACAGGGATGACCGAATTCCAAGTAGAGAAAGAAGGTGTATGTCCGGGATGTGCCAAAGGAAAGCTCAAAAGGGGACCATTCCCCTCAAGCCAAAGCAAGACCTCCGATATATTACAATTGGTTTACTCAGGAATACCTGAGGTTGGCATTAAGAGGGAGACTACGACACCACATACTCCTGAGCAGAATGGTGTGGTGGGAAGGAAGAACCACACGATGATGGAAGCTGTCTAGGACATGCTACATGATCAAAGACTTCCAAAATTTCTATGGGCTGAAACTACAATCACCGTCGTATATGTACAAAATCGATGCCCTCATCAAGCATTGGGTTCCTAAACTCCTAAAGAAATGTTCACCACCGATCAAAGGGAAGTCATGATTAGTCATGATGTCACCTTTGACAAAGATATGGCTCTCAGCAAGGTGGACAATCTACTGACTTTGAGTAGCTCTCAAGAAGCTGACACCAGGGAACCGAAAGAAAAGGATGATGAATCAATGCCTGATGTAGAACAACCCATGGATCCGATTTATCCTCATCCACATGAGCTTTCCTCTCCTAGGAAGAGGCCTTCATGGCTTAGGGGGATACTTGATGATGCTGAAGGACATGTTGCACCCTGAGGAACCTTCCATCAAAGTAAGAAACTTAACAGGTATCAGGGATACCTGACCATCATGAGCACGATCATAAAAAATGAACCTTCATCATTCTTAGATGTCATCAATCATTAAGTTTGGAAGGATGCTATGACCATAGAATATGAGTCTATTATGGAGAATGATGTCTGGGAAGTAGTTCCCAGACCCTGGACAAGACAATTGTTACTTCAAAATGGCTTTACAAGATAAAGCATGCAGCAAATGGAAGTATGGAAAAGTATAAGGTTCATTTTGTTGCTCGTGGTTTATCCCAGAAGGGAGGTATAGACTATGATATTTGCACCTGTTACCAGATATACGACCATCCGCTTGATCATAGCCCTTGTGGCTTCACAAGGATGGAACCTACATCAGATGGATGTTAAGACCGTGTTCTTGCATGGTTCTATCAAAGAAGAGGTCTATGTGGAGAAACCTGAAGGATTTGAGATTTATGATTGAAAATATCATGTATGCAGGTTGAAGAAGGCTCTCTATGGACTGAAGCAAGCACCTCGAGCATGGTATGAGAGGATCGATAGCTACTTGATGAAGCTGGGATTCACTAGGAGTGACGCTAATCCTAACCTTTACTTTAAGGTTGAAGATGACAAGCCTCTCATACTGGTGTTGTATGTGGATGACCTCTTTCTAACAGGTGCAAACCCTCTCATTCACAAATGTAAGAGGGAGATGGCTTCTGAATTTGAAATGAAGGACCAAGGACTTGAAGTGTGGCAGAAGCCAAGGGAAATTTTCCTATCTCAAGGAAAATATGTGGTAAATATATTGGAAAGATTCGGTATGATGGATTGCAAGCCTGTGACTACCTCGAGGATCTTAACTTTTATAAGTTATATGGTAGTGATGTCGGACCAGACTTGGGAAATGCCTCTGAGTTTCAAAAACTCATCCGCATTGATGTTCTTGGTGAACCTCCGTCCGAACATATGTTTTGCAGTTAGCATTGTGAGCTCATATTTGGTTGAGCCTCACTGGATTGATGCCAGGAATCTTCTGAGATGTCTTCAGGACACAATCTCTCATGGATTAAGATACACTGTCTGAGATGTGAGACTACTTCGATATACTGATGTTGATTGGGCAGGTAGTGTGGTGGACCGCAAGAGAACTTTCGGGTACTGTTTCACCTTGGGATCTGCTTCAATATCCTGGATGAACAGGAAGCAAAAGTTGGTGGCTTTGAGCACCGCCGAAGCAGGATATATTGTTGCTAGCATAACCTTGTGTGAGGCAGTCTGGTTGTGAAAGCTCTTCAGTGAGCTGTTTGGATTTAAATTGGATACCACTGTGATTCTCTGTAACAACCAGAGGTGGGATTCGATTATTGAGGAATCCTGTATTCGTCAATTGCTCCAACAGATAGACATCATTTGGGATATGGTAAGTCGATGAGCAAGGAAGCTCCATCACATTAAAATGATGTACAGGTTGATACACCTTGTCAAAGCCCCGACGAAAGATCTAATCTGTGATTTTCCAAAACGAATTGGAGTCGACAAGAAACCCTTGTACAAGGGTCCTGCATGTTACATACATTGAGCTCTGGGAGCTCTGAGGGCTTGCGGTTCCTATTGGAGCAACATATGACCACAGGTTGACTCACCCTCCCCTGGTGGTGCACACTGGAACAAGATGATTAGCTCTATTGTGGGACAAGATGATTCGCTCTCTTGTGGAACAGGATGATTCGCTCTCCTGTGTAGCAGGATGATTAAGTTCTCTTGTGAGGCCTGGATTGATGTGTTCTCCACGGTGATTGTAGCAGGATTGATGTGTTCCCCTGTGAGGACAAGATTGATTAGTTCTCCTGTCGAGGCATTCTACCCATGCAGTCTGGGACTCATGGGAAGTACCTCTCATCTGATCGATGAGTGGGGAAATGAAGTTAGGCACCATAGTAGTAACGATGGATGCATCGTTGTATCTACCATACTCCCTACTCTAGGATGACCTCCATTGATCTGGGATCAATGGTACTAGTCTAGGACCAGTGGTAGGAGTTGTACCATACTATGACGCTGACTTCGGGTCGGTTGAGACTGGTCTGGGACCAGTGGTACATACTCCGAGACTGACTTTGTGTTAGTGCAGTACTGGTCTGGGAGCAGTGAGAGTGGTACATACTATGACGCTGACTTCAGGTCGGTTGAGACTGGTCTGGGACCAGTGGTAGGAGTTGTACCATACCATGACGTTGACTTTCGGGTTGGTTGAGACTGGTCTGGGACCAGTGGTACATACTCCGAGACTGACTTCCTGTCAGTGCAGTACTGGTCTGGGACCAGTGAGAGTGGTACATACTATGACGCTGACTTGGGGTCGGTTGAGACTGTTCTGGGACTAGTGGTACACTCTCTGAGACTGCGATACTGGTCTGGGACCAGTGGTAGGAGTGGTACTTACTATGAAGCTGACTTTGGGTCAGCTAAGACTGGTCTGGGACCAGTGGTACGCACTCTGAGACTAACTTGAGTCAGTGGAGAATGATACTGGTCTAGGACTAGTGGAGTTGTACTCACTATGACACTGACTTCGGGTTGGTTGAGACTGGTCTGGGACCAGTGGTACATACTTTGAGATTAACTTTGTGTCAGTATGATACATCCTCGATCATTTCTTCTTCTTCATAATTCGGACAAAAGCAGAGCAGAATAGAACAATGCAAGAGCAGAGCAGAACAGAGAAAAACAGTACAGATCAGTGCAGGGCAGAACAAGACAAAGCAGAACAGGCAGAATAGAGAAGAGCAGGGCAAGGGTCAGGCTGTATAGGGTAGTGCATTTGATGGATGAATAGTAACGACCGATAGACATATTGCAGATGAAGTTCTCCATGGTTGAGAGGGAGTGTTAAAATTGGCAACCAGGGCAAACCTTCATGTGGGTCATCTTATTCATGGCTGATAATATTTTTATTAGATTCCTCTCATCTAGAGGTGTAGGATTGATATAAAGATCATCCGGTTCCGATAAGTATTCATGGAGATATGAATTTATTTTGATTATGGAATTATTATCAAGCCGACCTACAACTCATGTAGGCTTAGAAGCCCAACAGTCGCATCTATTCACCCACCAACGTTGTGTATAAATATAAGAGCAATTTTCCTCATTTGGACTCACTCATCTCATCACCTCTCTCTCTCTCTCTCTACTACGCAGAAATGAGTCTCTTCTCTACTGCGCTGAAATGGGTCTTTCTCTCACACATGTGAAGCCGGAAACTGCTGAAACTGAAGCTGCAACTGCAGAAGTAAAGATTGACTTTCGTGGCCTAGAAGATCTCCTCTTTGGATCTGTGCTGTAGGTTCATCTGAACCTCCTCTAAAAGCCGCAACTTTTGGTGGTGGAATGAAGTCAATCCGATGAACAGTTCGCAAGATATCGATTGCCCTAGTTTGAAGCCGGAAACTACTAAAACTGAAGCTGCAACTGCAGAAGTAAAGATTGACCTCCGTGGCCTAGAACATCTCCTCTTTGGAACTACACTGTAGTTTCATATGAACCTCCTCTAAAAGCCGCAACTTTTGGTGGTGGAATGAAGTCAATCCGACGAACGGTTTGCAAGATATCGTCTGCCCTAGTTTGATAATGAAGCCGCTAATGCTGATGCTATTGATCTAGGGTTTGCTACTGCTGATATGAATCAGATTTATTGTACTATTTCTCTCTGCTGAATTATTGAAGATAAAAGAAGATTTGGTCAAAGGGTTTCCCCACACATTGTGGGGTTTGTCCCTGGCTAGCCGCCACATCTTGTGTCTCTTGTCTTGGCTTGTTTTCTGTCGATCGTTTAATGTTCTATCTGCACTTTACTTTATGTACGTGTGATTGCTAATCTTTGGAATATAATAAGGAAAAGAAGTAAACTGTTATAAGCATAGAACATACCATAACTTAACATAGGTGTTACAAGCCTAAAGCTTGTGTAAGGCAGTCTCGAATCAATTACAAATTTAATAAAACACCAGAAGGGCAATGAGTAGTTAGTCCAGGTCCCAACCACTCCCAAGTGTGCATTGAGAAATTACAAAAAAGTTGGGTTCAAGAGATATCTATTCTTTTATTTTTTAATGGAATAAATACAATAACCCATATCTTGCTTGAAACTCGGAACATTAAATGAAAAATACATATATTCATTGTTCAATAGTAGAAGTTCGACTGATTCAAATATTTGAAAAACAATTAAACCGTCATAAGGAAAACACAAAGAAAATCATTCTTTTATTGCCAATAACGAGATTGTGCGATAATAGAAAGGATTTTAACTAAGAAGCATAATGTATATTGTTAACCTAACAAAACAATAAGAATATTAATCACGAGATTTTAAAAGAATAGTAAAACTATCTAAACCATAGAACACAGAAATCACTCGACGAGGTAGAGGAAATAACTTGAGTAGAAATACCAAGAGTCGAATTCCATGCTAATTATATGCATATCATAATAACACAGTAACAAAAAAACAAAATAAAAGGTAAACCTTCATTCAAGTCTCCAATGTAACTCTATCAAACATAAGCCGAGGATGTCGGACTTTAAATAAAATGCATGGATTGAGAGTTTGGTCTTTTAAAAAAAATATACTATTTTTCTTGATGCAAATCTTCCGCTTTAAAAACATTAGATTGAACACCACGTTTGCAACTAAAAGAAAGAAAAGGCCTAACATCACAAGTAGCAAAGGGATTCTTGTCAGGAATAAACCATCAAACCCTAAGAGGAATTTAGCATACTTAGAACCGAAAGCAGCGAATAAACAAAATAACTCTTTCAGTGAAACCCAAGATTTCAGAGTTAAACCTTGATTCTGACCAACAAGATATAAGGCAAAAACCTAGAAAATGAAGTTGGGACAAGATTTAAAGCCACATGAAGTTGGTGTTGTGGTAGGAGGGTGGTGGAGAATAGAACAAACCCGGTCAAAAAAGGAATTTCGTTTAGTGAAGACCCAAAAGAAAACCTAGAACAAAACAAAATCGTTATTGAAGAAGTAAATCAAAAGATAACCTATTACCTGTGAGATTGAATCATTGTAGGTAATCCTTTTCCAAACCCTGAATGTAACCCGCGATAAGAACATGGAGGAAAGAAAATCTTCACAAAGAGTAAAATTTAGCATGATACATGAAGAATCAACACTACATAGTGGGTGCATGTGACCTTAACCACTCCTGCCAGACTGGTACAACTTGGTAGAAAGAAAAGAGGAATACCTCCATGTTCTGAGAAATTTTAAGCGGTTGAGAATAATTCCTTAGAATCCACCAGACTGATGGTAGCTTGAGATATTCAAGTATAGAGGTTACTTATTAGATAAATGAGGGTTGGAAGCATGCAGAGAGAACCGAGCAAGAACTTGCAGAGCCAAAACATAATGAGGAAGAAGCAGAATGACTGATGGTCTCAAAAGTAGGAGGTAGGGAGGTTACCTCAAATCGAGACCGCACACTGAGGCCATAGGATCAATATCCCTAAAATTGGACAAACGTGATGCTTCTAGGTCTCTCCCATGGCTGATGCATGTTAAATAATTTTTGCAAGAGAGGTGGCATCAAAATCAAAGTGTTCTCATGCATATGTCAAGGCACATGACTTCTCGTCCCAATCCTAATCACGGATTAGAGATAATGAAGAACATCAACACAAAAATGAGAGTACTCTGGAAGGAAGTCACACCTAGAGGATTGATGGAAACAAAGATAAGAATGAAGAAGAACTTGGAAATGCTTCTGATCAAAGGAGAATTACGAAACATAAACTTGAATTATAGGGGGAATTTAGAAAAATAAAACCCCCAACATTTGACGGGGAAGTTGAGGAAGCTACGGAAGCCTAGGTCACTAATATGAGCAAATACTTACAAGTTTATGAATATGACAATAACCTTAGGGGCAGATTGGTTATCTATCAGCTTCTAGGGAAATATAACTTATGATGGGAGAAGGTAAAGGCAATGAAAGGGATAGAGGTGAAATATGTGACTTGGGACGAGTTTCAAAAGCATTTCAAAAATAAATATCTGACAGGAGAGTTCTATGATAAAAAATCTAAAGGATTTCATGACTTGAAATTGGGGTAGCTAACTATGGTGGAATTTGTGACCAAATTTACGTCTTATTTATATATGTTTCATATATTCGAGCAGAAAAATATAAAGTACAACATTTTATGAGTAGTCTTCCTACATACATGAAGGAAAGAATAGAATTAGATAATCCGAAGGCCGTGGATGAAGCAATTTAGAAGGCCCGAATTTTATATCAATCGATGAAGAAAAAAGGGAACAATGTTAAAGATTGGCCCTAGAAGAAAGGGAAGAAGAGCTACCATAATATTAGATGCACTAAGTCTACAAGTTTTAAAAACACACTAAAAAGTTAGCCAAACAAAGATTTTGGAAGGAATCAATACAAAACTAGATGACAAATAGAACCCAAGCATACACAAGCATCAAGCACGCCAAGAGCCCAACCAAATGTAGAATCCCCCCTATAGTGTTGGGGTTGTGGAAAACCCCATTATTATTAGAATTTCTCCCATCATGTTAGGCCTGAGAAGGTTGCTAATGTGCATGAAGATTGTACAGGTGGGGAGGTGGTGAGAAGTATGCCCAAGATCAACGCTATATTACAAGACCATCAAGAAGATTATATTCCTACTATGATGGAGCTGGAAGGTAAGTCATTTAATCAGTATGTGTCTCTTTTAGTGGATCTAGGTGAAATTTTAAGTTATTTCAACCCAAAAGTAGTGGAAAATTGTTGTTTTCAAACTCATAAAATTAAAAACCCCTGGCTGGTATAATTAACTATAGGAGCTAAGAGAAGAGTGAATGCTAAAGCACCAAATTGTTCTATTGAAATAGGGAGTCAAAATATTAAGGATGATTTGAACATATTACGTTTAGGACATATGAAATACTAATTGAGATTGACTAGCTAGAAGGGCATTCGTCCTTAGTAAATTATAAAGAAAAGTCCATTAGTTACCTTGCTGAAAATGTTTCTTGGCTAGAGATCAAAGGAGTTAGAAAAATTATGAGGTTACACTCTGTTACTTCCTCTTAGTTAGGTAAATGCATTAGGAAAGGCTGTATGATTTATGCTATTCATGTTGGGTATTCTAATACTAAATATAAAACCGCTACCATGGGAAACATACCAATAATCTAGAATTTTGTTGATCTGTTCCTTGAGAATATACATGGGCTGCCCCAAAAACGAGACATTGATTTTACCATTGAATTAATTCCTAGAAAAACACTAGCATCGAAAGCCCCTTATCGCATGAGTGTACCTTAGTTAACCGAGAATAAGATGCAATTATAGAAATTACTCAATAAAGGATATTTTTGTCCTAGTGTATTGCCCTAGGGAGCTCCAGTATTATTTGTAAGAAAGAAGGATAGCACACTCATATTGTACATTGATTATAGATAGATTAATCAACCAACCATCAATAATAAGTACCCGCCACCTCAAATTGACGATCTCTCTGATTAGATCAAAGGCGCAACAATTTCTCTAATATTTCCTTACGGTTCGGATACCACCAAATTTGAGTAAAGGAAGAAGATATTTGAAAGATGGAATTTGGGCTGACCAATGTACCAACACCATTCATGAGTTTAATGCATGGCTTCTTTCATCCTTTTTTGGATAATTTTGTCCTGATCTTTATAGACGATATTCTATTTTATTCTAAAACTTGAAGGGAACATAAGGAACATCCGCATGCGGTACTATAAGTATTATGAGACCAATAATTGTATGCTAAATTTAGTGAATGCGAATTCTATAAAAATCAGATTCAGTATTTAAGGCATCTCGTTTCGGCTGAGGGAATAGTTGTTGACCCTGAAAAGATCATAACCATTATGGAGTGGCATGTACCCAAAAATGTAGATACACGATCTTTCATTGGCTTGGTGGGGTATTATCATCATTTTATTGAGGGATTCTCTCGGATTGCGTACCCCATTACCTCGTTACAAAAGGAGGAAATTTTTTTTAAGTGGACAAGTGAATGTCAACAAATCTTTGAACAATTTAAACACCTAATAACTACTTCCCCTGTATTAAGGATTGTTGACTCAAACAAGGAATTTGTGGTCTACATGGATGCTTGCCAAGAAGGGGTAGGGGCAGTACTAACAAAATATGGGAAGGTGATACTATATGAGTCATGAAATCTGAAGGAATGTGAGCAGAGAAATTTTGCATATGATTTGGAGTTAAATGTTTTTCTCGATGCGTTGAAAGTGTGGAGGCACTATGTTTTAGGAAAAATATTTTTACTAATGATAAAACATAATAGTCTAAAAAGCTATTTCAAGAAACGCAATTTAAATGCTCGTCAAGCAAGGTGGATTGCCTTTCTTAGTGAATTTAAATTTGACATCAAACATCTAAAAGGCAAGGAAAATAGTGTTGGAGATGCACCAAGGAGAAGTATCAATTGTGTTTATGAACTGCATTATAATCAAATAGAATTTAAATTTTTGAAGAAAATTAAAGAAGTTGCCCAAAGAGATCTAGAATCTAATATTTTATGGAAGAAACTCAGCAGACTAACAACTAGGAAAAATAGTCACAATATTGTGTAAATAGGGATCAATTGTTAACTTTTAGGGGAAGGATATACTTCCCCAACCATATTTTAGTTAGATAACTGATGCTGGATGAATTTCATGAGAATCCTTATACTTCCCATCTCGGGTACCAGAAAATATTTTCAATAATTAAAAATGATTATTTTTGGTCGGAGATGTGCAAATATATTGTAGAATATTTGGAAAGATTTTTAGAATGTTAGGAAGCCAAATATTAACACCAACACCATGTTGACCTTCTTCAACAATTACCTATACGTGAGTGGAACTGGGAAGTCATTACACTTGACTTTATCACATGAATAACCAGATGTAAAAATGAAAATGACTCAATCATGGTAATCTAGATAAACTCAGTAAAACAACTCATTTTATTCCAGTACAATCTACATTCAAGACAGTTCAAATTGTTGATATTTTCATGAAAAAAGTGTTCTGATTGCATGATATTCCAAGGATAGTTATATCAGACAGAGATGTAAAATTCATCTCCACATTTTTCAGAGACCTCTTTATAGGACTGATAGCTTACATTCATTTCAACAATACATGTCATCCACATAATAATGGGCATACTGAACGTGTGAATCAAGTACTAGAGGATATGCTACAAATGTATGTTATGCAGCAGCCCAGTAAGTGGGAGGAATATCTGCATTTAATGGATTTTTCATATAATAACGATTATCATGAATCTTTGAAAATGAGCCCCTTCAAGGTGTTATACAAGAGATGTAACAACCTCCTCCCACATCCACCTAAGTAACTATGCCAACCAGGGTAAACAGATATGAGTGGCTACTATGGTCAAAGTCAACCTCTTATGTGACCTTAAGGAAGTGGAATCAATGGAACATCACACACAGTCATCCAACATGATGATGCAGAAGCATTTTTCTCTCAGGCCAAAACCAACATATAACTCAACCCTGTGCCTTGATTTTTGTCCAAATGGGACTTGTCATTGTAAATATTTATTTTCTTATGTTTTAAGAGGTAATTTAGAAAGAAATGAGTAAATATAAGATGTAATCAAATTTGGACCATAGTGGTAGATTTAGAATGGGCTTCTAGGAGTCTTGTTGAGCCATTTTAGGATATGTAGAAATCTTAGGAGATCTTGAAGATATTTTCGATCTTGCATAAGATTTTAGGAGTAATGTTTGTATCTGAACTAAATTGAGGTTTAGGAGTTTATTTGTATGTAAATTCTAAGTCTCGAAGGCATATAGATAGGAGAGGAGAGGAAAGTCTGTGAGAGTGTGATGATATAGATAGGAGGTCAATTTAATGTATAAAATTGGGCCAAGTGTTGTATATATAGGTTGATTAATGAAATTGGAAGTTTTTCTCCATTGTTTATGTGGATATTTAACTGTTGAATTCTAGTTTGTATGCCTACCTAGAATCACAATAGGTTGTCTGAGGATTTGTTGTTTTATTCTTTTTACGCTTTGAAGGGGATTCAACGAATGCATTAATGGTTTAAGCGTAGTGTTCACTGCTAAATGCGATGAAAGGCGAATCAAGCCTGGAGAGAAAATGGATCAGTGATTGGCTAAAATGCCTTACAAGAAACCTAAGTGTAATTTCTCATGATTTTTCCATCTAAGTTGCAGATGCATAGACCAGTGCCATCGATTGTTTGAAGAAGGATTGAAGCACTGCCTACAGATTTCCTAGGACACATGTGCTAGCCGCTGTCCAGAACCCCTTTTGAAATCTTCGACCCTCATTAATGGCGCATTCTCTTGTATGTTTGTCGAGGGTTCTAGTGGAATATTTTTGAAATTACTTACGGTTATATGAATCTTTTGGTAGATCTCATGAGAAGGCAATGGTTTTTGGTATTTTTGGTTTCTTCATAAAGGGTCTCGTTCGGTTTCAATTTGCAAGATTATTTACCCTAGAAAAATGCTGGTGTTTGATTTTTCATTCTCGAATCTTATAATCTTTTCATAAACATGAGAAATGAGGTTTTTTTTCAAGGTCTTCCTACCATTAATCCTTCATCAGAGAAAGAATTATATAGAGGCATAATAATTGAAATTGATTCCTCATTCTGTGAGCTGAAATTGTTTGAAGAAGACTGTCCATTGAAACTCACATCTCCATCTTTGTTTATCAAATATCTCCAACTCTTCTTTCTCAATAAGTCTAAGCATTATATTGACCTCAGAGTTCACTGTTTTAATATCACAAGTGGCTACTTAGAGTGTACATTGCCCCTCAGAAAATAGAAATGAAGCAGTGTATAATTTTGTGTTGTCATGCCTCAGTAGCAAACTTAGAAGCACCATTACTTGAGAAGACCGAGCTTTTCTTTGGGTATCTCTGATATTTATCTTTAGAGTAGGAGGATCTACCAGTTGCTTCTCTGCAAGGTGTGATCCTAAATCTGAAGCTTCACTGAGAGCACTGATAGCTAAAGACCTTGACACATGACAGAAACCTTTTGGAAAGATCCTTGATAATTTGTTGACACTCTAAGAGTAACACTGCTTGCATGACATTAACTTATGTGTGATCGTAACAATGATATCAACATCCTATTAACTGGTTGTATGATAGCGATAAATATATATAGAATGAAATCCTGGGATTTAGTACACTCAGTCTTAGTTCTACATTAATTTGGGTTTTGGGGCCATATGGGTGCATCATTTGGTATGAAAGAAGAAGGGATTTTGTGTACAGTGGAAGAAGGTGCGAGTATGTTGAGAATTGGTAAGAGTTTGGCCTTTATATTTTGTGTAGGTACCAGTCGAGGAAGGTGAGAAGACTTGCATCAGTCGAGAGAAAGGAGCTACTGAAATTGGAAGCGGAACTTCATATGAAGTTGGAGGTTGCTTTTCGAAGGCTTCTGAAAGGATTTGGTGTTGAAGTCATTGGTTGTGATAGTTGAGAACCATATCAGCCATCACTAGCATTATTAGTGGTTGATTCCTTTGAACGACATAGTAATAGAGGAAGTGGATTTGTCCTTACAAATTGATCATAGCTAGTAGACTGTGATTGTTTTCTACTTTGGAAGTAGAACTGGACTGCAGAACCTAGAAAAACTGTAACTGAAGAGACATATGAGGAATAATTATAGTAGTGTATCTGATGATTTTATTTTGAATATAGGTGGTGGCAGCTGTATATTAAAAGAGTACGTAGTAGAAGCATGGTAGTTGAGAACCTGAGATACATTTTGATGTGACAGTGGATCATGGCAATAAGCTATAACACAAGAGAAGTTTGCAAAAGACAAGCCAACCAAGCAGAAAATTGATTAAAGAGGTATCAAAGTTTGTTTACTGATTAGCAGCAATTGAATGAGTGAAAAGTTTGGCACAAGACTACATCAGTAAGACCGTAGGAAGAACGTTTGGAAGTTCTTAGTGTGTAGCAAGACCTTATTCTAGCCAAGGCTTGGAATAGACATTAACAGAAGAATATTTAAAAGAAGTGAGTACAACAACCAGAGAGGAGAGAAGGAGTTCTCAATAAATGTTTTTGAGAAAGAGAGGACTTGGAAACCAAGCAGAGGAGAAGCTTGGTGAGAGATCAACTCAGTAGGAAGTTGATTGGTTGCACGTACAGAAGTCACATAGAGGAGGAAATTTACAAAAAGGAAGTTATGATTTTCCATCAGAGGTTGGAAAGAGAAAAGAAGCTTGAGGAGAAGGTAAGCTCAAAAGAAGGTTCTAGAAAGAATCTTTGAAGTTGTCAGTAGTCCAAGTCCAAAGGAGATGGCTTAGTGAGGTAATTATAGTAGGTTAGAATAGAATTGCTATCTCAGAGGTTTAGTGAACAAGGAAGAGTTCACACAGAAGAAAAAATGACTATGGAAAGTGTGGAAGGCTCAAAAGAAGGATACAAGATGAAGAAGAAGGGTTCTAAGGAAATATATAGGAAATAGATGAGTCAAGAGGAGCTTCACAAGGAGATTGTGGAGTGAAAAGAACAACTCGATGTACTAAGGAAGCTACCAGAGGAAAACCAAAGACAAGGTTGGGTCTTGAGGAAGAAGACAATGAAGTGGCCTAAGTTACAGAGAAGGATACATCAGAGGCAAGTGAAGTGGCTAGTAGAAAAATTCAGAGAATCTGAGTTAGAAATGGAAGTTTCCATTTGTGAAGCAAAACAAGGTGAATTTTTGGGTGAAGATGAAGAATGGAGATCAGTTAAAGATCTCATGAACTATTGTGATAGTTCAAGGCAGCATGAAGAAATGTGGACAAAGGTAGAAGAAGAGGCTATAAAGCCTTATATTTTTTAATCTAATAATTTTGATATGTCCTCAAGTTTTGCAAAGGATTGGCAGTATTTTGAAACTATCAGAAAAATTGATGAAAGTCTGGATGAAAATAAGGATGAAGAGTACCTCTCAGAAGATAAAAATTCGGAATCATAGTACGATGGAGGATGCCTCTTGAATGAGGAAAATATCGACTTTTTGCAGCAGAAAGATCTTATTGATGAATTGATATTTGGAGCTATTACAAAACACGAACAATTTCTTGTGGAAGAAGGAGACGAAGTTCAACCTGAAGAACCGATATGTGAAACATGAGTTGGGGATGTTGAGCCTTATATTTTTCCAACTGACAGTTGTTGGATGAATACAGGGATTATAAGTTATAAAGAAGGACATTTCTCAAATACTATTACAAAGCATGGAATTGATGAAGTATTGATTTTTGAAAGCATAAGGAGATAACATAAACTTATTTCTATGGATATGAATGAAACAAAATTGTCTATGGAAGATAATCAGAGTGAATCACTGAGCAATAGTGACTATATAAAGTATGAAGCTGGAAATGAAGAGCATTGTGATACAATGATTGAGGAGATTGAATTGTTGGAGAAGTTGCTAGGAGAACATGGCAATAGAAAAGAAATGGTTACAATAGTACTTGACAGTAGCAGAGAGTCTCTAATAGTCATGGAGACAGAAGAGCATTTTAATTTACAAAGCAATAGTTTGTTTGCAGGAATAGTGAATAGAATGAATGAGTGTGATGTTGTGATCAAAGTTATTGAACAAAGGTTGTTTGGAGATGAGATAAAAGTTAAGAAGCAACAAGAGGGTAAGGATGTAAGGGTGGTAGTAAGAATCCAGCAACTCCAAATTGAAGGAAACTAGCAGCAGGTTAAAGGTAAACTTGAAGAAGATAACAATTATGAAATTTTTATAAAAGAAGAAGTTCAATTACAAATGTATAGTATTAGTCAGCTGGACGATGAAATGGATAAAGAAATTGATAGGCTATGGAAATTAATGGTGAAGCATTTCAAAGGAACGCACAATAAGCAAAAGCTAACAGTGAATTTGTTAGACTTATTGACTGAGAAGAATGTTGTAGGAAAAGAAAAGGGAAAGTTGCAGTATAAAGTGTGGAAACCTAGAGGAATGAAAAATACAATAGCAACAACAAAGAAGGAAGCATTAAGGATAATGGAAATAGTAAGGTACATCAGAGATTATGAAAGGCTGCAGAAAAATGTTTGGGACCCTGGAGGTTTTCATCAGCATCTGAAATTACATGATCAGGAGATCATGAATGTCTTCTACTTTGGGGGTCTGATGCAAGAGATTTTTTCTCTCAGGCCAAAACAAACATATAACTCAAGCTTGGGTCTTGACATTTTTCCAAATGGGACTTGTCATTGTAAATATTTATTTTCCTATGTTTTAAGAGGTAGATTAGAAAAAAATGAGTGAAGATAAGATGTAATCGAATATGGACCATAGTGGTAAATTTGTAATGAGATTCTAGGAGTCTTGTTGAGTCATTTTAGGATATGTAGAAATCTTAGGAGATCTTGAAGATATTTTGGATCTCGGATAATATTTTAGGAGTAATGTTTGTATCTAAACTAAATTGAGGTTTAGGAGTTTATTTGTATATGAATTATAAGTCTCGAAGACATATAGATAGGAGAGGAGAGGTAACTGTGCGAGATCATGATGATATAGATAGGAGGCCAATTTAATGTAGAAAATCAAGTATTGTATATATAGATTGATTAATGAAATTGGAAGTTTTTTTCCATTGTCTCTGTGGATATTTAACTGTTGAATTCAAGTTCGTATGCCTAACTCGAATCACAATAGGTTGTCTAAGGATTTGTTGTTTTAGTCCTTTTACACTTTGAAGGGGATTCAACAAATGCATTAATGGTTAAAGCGTAGTGTTCACTGCTAAATGTGATGAAAGGTGAAGCAAGCCTGGAGAGAAGATGGATCGGTGATTGGTAAAAACGCCTTACAAGAAACCTGAGTGTAATTTCTCATGATTTTTAAATCCGAGTTGCAAAGGCATTGACTAGTTCCATCAACTGGCTGTAGATTTCCTAGGACACATGTGCTAGCCATTGTCCAGAACCCCTTTTGAAATATTGGATGCTCATCAATGACACATTCTCTTATATGTTTTCTGAGGGTTCTTATGGAAGAGTTTTGAAATTAATTACGGCTATATGAATCTTTTGGTAGATTTGACGAGAAGACAAGGGTTTCCAATTTTTTTGGTTTCTTCATAAAGGGTCTCGTTAGGTTTCGATTTGCAAGATTATTTGTCTTAGAAAAATGTTGTTGCTTGATTTGTGATCTCTTAAATCTTATTATCTTTACCAAAATTTGAGGAACGAGTTTTGTTTCAACGTATTCTTACCATGGATCCTTCATCAAAGAACGAATTATATAGAGGCATAATAATCGAAATCAATTCCTGATTCTATGAGCTAAAATTGTTTGAAGAACATTGTCCATTGAAACTCCCATCTCCATATTTGTCAATCAAATATCTCCAGCTCTTATTTCTCAATAATTTTGAGCATTATATTGACCTCGAATCTCATTGTTTTAATATCACAAGTGGCTACTCAGAGTGTATATTGCCCCTCAGAAGATAGAAATGAAGCAGTGTACAATTTTGTGTTGTCATGCCTGAGTAGAAAACTTAGAAGCACCATTGCTTGAGAATATCGAGCTTTTCTTTAGGTATCTATGATATTTATCTTCAGATTAGGAGGATCTACCAGTTGCTTCTCTTGAAGGTGTGATCCTAGATCTGAAGCTTCACCGATAACATTGATAGCTAAAGACCTTGACACATGACAGAAACCTTATGTGACAGATCCTTGACAATTTGCTGATGTTGTACGAGTAACACTGATTGCATGACACTAAATTATGTGTGATTGTAACAATGATAACAGTGAGAATCCTATTGACTGTTTGTACGAAAGTGATAAATATATATAGAATGAAATCCTGGGATTTAACAGACTCACTCTTAGGTCTACATTAATTTAGGTTCTGCATCCATATGGGTATATCACATCATCGACAAAACCTTGAGGAGACAATTCAACCACTTAGATAGTTGGTCCCTGGGTCCCACTTCCATTCTGGACCTCCGAGGCCATATTCTCTCTCATGCTATGGACTAAACATGCCAATTTGGTGCCAATAACCTTGGGATTTTAGCCACTTTTTCAGGCCCAGAGCCCAGGCCACTACCTGGAATTGAATGAAATCTTCAAATCAAGAAAGGTACAGGGAAACAACGAAGAAAGAGCAATAAACTCAACAAGAACTTAACAAGATCCCTACTAGTTGTGCCAAGCATTTCATTAGATATATTGTCAACATGTAACACACATGTGTAAATAACGGAATTAAGTGTAGGGCTCCCATACTTATTTGAGAATCACTATGAACCATTGTTTCCTCATGTCATTTGCTGCATATTCATTTATTAGGCCATAGATAGATTATCCATTCATATACAAGTAAAAAAATATTGAGAGCCAAACATACCTACTGCCATAAAGTTTACATGTAACCAATATAATAGGGATAGAAATACAATAAACATATCAGCCATCAAAATCAATATATACACTACTAAATTTACACATGAAAATCAATGGAATGAATTTCTCATTAACCAATGTAATGAATCAATAGGTGATGGGACTGCCACGTTCCACCTGACCATAGATTGGTTGAGCCAAGTCTCTCTTCAGCCAATCACCCTCGTGCCATATTCCAAGCATGAATGTGGGACTCATAGAACATATAAAAAACACCAATCAATGTGGATGCCACCAAAGTTCTCCACCTACACCGTCAGGAATTTGAGTGCCTCCTAGTCTCTCAAGATTTACCGTGCATCCACAATATGATCTAGGGATCACTAGGCCCTACACCGATACATGCTCTCCAGGCTTTACCATGATTTTTATCCCAGGATCATTAGGCCCAACGGAGAGAAAATCCACCTCTTGGCTTTATTGTATATCCCTCCATTCACTAACAAGGATTCTTAGGCCCACTGAGTCATACAATATAGCTCTACTATAACCCACAATCGAGTTCAGAGGTTTCTAGGCCAGTGGCTTCGTGCATCCTCTATCTAGTTCAAGGACCACTACACCATGTGTTTTTCAATTCAGATATCCACCTCACTCATCTTCGAATCCAATCTGGCCATCCCACAGAAATCGAATGAGAGAACCCATCTCATTAAAGCTATCAGGAAATGGCAAGGTTAGGCTGAAAATACTGTCACACCTGGAAAATCCCATGTCATGGTAGAAAAGAAACCCATGTAATCCAATGCATGCTAGATTTAGCAAGGAATATACACATGGAAGTCAATACCTGCAATGAAGCATGTTGTAGTTGCTTGATCCTGCCTTTCCCTACTTGATCTTTGCTTCCCCTTGCCTTCTTTTCCTTTCTTTCTCGAATTCCAAAGACCTCCAAGAAAACTCTAAGTGTTGAAGAGTATGTGTGAGAGAGAGAATAACGAAAGATCTCCAAAGATAAACTGACAAAGTCTTGCCCACTAATCCTAAGAAGCCTTTTTTATTGATGAGGCCTCTATTTTCTTCATTTTCCATTATTTTCCTTCATTTTCCTCCTCACATGCAATATATGACCTTTCACCTCCTTTTTCTGCTAATTTCCATTATTTTCATAAATACTTATGCAAAAAATGGCATTTTTCCTTTCAAACACCTTAGGCATTACATTTGCCAATTTTCTTAGCCATAAACAACCAAATGAACACACACAAGGATTTCTTGCCCACCATTAAGCTTGGAATACGTGTCCCATCCACCGTGGTATTTATATATTTTTACATGGAATTTTCACCAGGGTTGTTACAGAACCCTCCCCCTTGGGGGAATGATGCAGGAGCATGCAACTTGGAGGAAAAAATCTTCAAACTTATTCCAAAAAAAAAAAAAAAACTCTACAGGCAAATGAGTGGGGTCCTTTAGCCATCAAGTTCCATGCTTTTCTAGCTTACGATAAGAATACAATTTAAGAATAAGATCATGTTGTAATAATCACTTTATGGATAAGCTACAGTACGCTTTATGGATAAATGATTTAATTGCTCTATGTAATTGGCATGCTTTCTTATGGGATAAGGACCGAGATGGCTTTATCTATTATTTTAAAAAGGAAATAACAGGACTTCTCCAAGGAAGTCTATCCTGGAGACATTGTGATATTGAAAACTCTCTCTGTGCATCAGAATTGATGGTTCTCTCTTAACTGCTAATTGTATGCATGTATCAGTTTCAGTTGCTTTCTTCGGAGTCTAAATATCAATGAATTAGCCTTATTTTCCAATTAATACTTTGGCTAAAGTCTTTAGATTGTTTTTCCTTCATATCGGCGTGCCCTGGCTTATTTATTTGCTTTATAGAGTTTTGCGGGAAAAACTCTGTTTTACACAGAGAAATTGTGAAAATTCTTAGCCGCAACAGAGTTCTGGACTTGAATTTTTATTGTACAGGGATTATACTCTCATCGGGTCCGAAACCTTTGTCACATCACTGAGTGGGAGTGGGACAGAGCTAAACCGCTGGAGCACTGCAATCCGATAGTGTGACACTACCAGAGCTGAAATGTTAAAAGGAGGCGTTGATAACATATCGGTCCATGATTGTTATCACATCGTAAGATCGGAGCGAGAGGAGCAAGCCTTTAGAATATTCGAGTTGCCAATTTCGATCTTCGATAATACCATGTGTTATCGCATCAGAGGAAGGAGTGTTGGAAGGGTCGATGGTTAACCGCCGATATTGTTATCTGTGCTGATAGTGTAATTCTTTGGAATTAACACTATAGTGGTTTTAAAAGTTCCCATAGTGTTATTATGTTCCTTTGGAATATAAGCCCACCGACTATGTATTTTGCATTTAAAACGCAGTTTCCCCATTTTAAGGCAACGCTACTATATTTTTATAATTCCTATGGAATTATAGTCTAGAAGGAGGAAAACAGGCCTATGATATGATTTGTGCCTGATAACAAGTGTTGGGGTGATTAGAGCAATAAAATCATGAAGCAGTCAGTCTCACAATAGATGACTGATACACCTTTTGAAACAGAAGGAGAAACTTAGCCAGAGTTAGAAGAAATTATATCAAGTTTCGGCTACTTGTTGACATCGCCTGCACCCAGACCACCATTAGTGGTATCATAGCAACTTGTTGACGTTGAATTGAATCTCAGAAGCAGGAGAAGGAAAGTTAATATGGCTTTCAGAGTTGGAAGAGGACAAGGACGTGGTGGAAGAGTACAGCCAGTTGCAAATGCTGAAGTGATGGAAGTTGTGCAATAGATGCAAGCTAGAATGGATTCCTTAACAACATGAAGAAATATGGATGATGGAGATGTTAGTGAGCCTGAGGTTGAAGCTACAGAGGAGGAAGCTGTAGTAGTAACTCCTAAGATGAGATTCTTCCAGTCAGTGTTGAGATCCACAGTTAGGCCAAAGACCAAGGTTTCAATATATGAAGGAGGAATGAATCCAGAAGAATTGTTAGACTGGATTAATGGCATGGAGAAATTCTTTGACTATGAAGAAACAGAAGATGAGATGAAAGTAAAGTTTGTTGTCACCAAGCTAAAAGACCATGCAGCGCTTTGGTGGGATGGTGTTAAGGCAGAAAGAAACAGACTTGGCAAGCAACCTATCAAGAATTGGAGTAGAATAGTAGCAAATCTAAGGGGTAAGCTTTTACCAAGTAATTATCAGCAAACCTTGTTCAGATGGATGCAAAATCTTAGAAAGAGATCTATGACAGTGAAAGAATACACAGAGGAATTCTATAAGGTAAGCATAAGAGCTAGAGAAACTCAGGATACAAATGAGAAGGTGGCTAGATATGTGAATGGTCTTAGGATGGACATTCAAGATGAGATAAGCATATTGTCTCCTAAAACAATAGAAGAAGCTTATTAGGTGGCACTGAGAGCTGAAGAAAAAATTGTGAGGAAGTAGTCTACCAGAGGGAGAGGTACTTTTCGAGGAAGTGGAAGTCAAGGTGGTAAGGAAGATCTACAACACCTAAAGATGGAGCTAGAAGCAACTCAACCTAGCATTCACCCAAAGAAGGTGATGCAAGAGGCAGAGGGAGTTTTTCTAGAGGAAGAGGAAGAGAAGTAAGATGTTACAGGTGTAACAAAGTGGGACACAGAGCTTTTGAGTGCCCAAAGAAAGTAGAAACAAATAAGAGGAATGCCATTGTTGCTCAAGATGAGGAAGAAGCAACAACAACAGCAGTGACAAAAGAAGAAAATACACCAAAGAGAGGAGAATCTTTGGTAGTTAATAAAGTTTTGCTCAAGCTAGCAAAGGAGATAGATGAACCATCACAAAGAAAGACTTTATTCAGGAAATTGTGTAAGGTTCAAGGGAAATGTTATCAAATGATCATTGATAGTGGCAGCACTGATAATTTGGTGTCTACAGTTGAGGCTGAAGACAATGAAACATCTAACAACTTACAATGTTTCATGGTTACAAAAGGGACATCAACTATTAGTGAATGAACAGTGTGAAGTGGAGTTGCAGCTGGACAAGCATAAAGATAAAATTTTATGTGATGTGATGCCAATGGATCTGTGTCACATATTGCCTGGAAGACCTTGGTAATATGACAGAGGAGCTATGCATGATGGGAAAATAAACACCTTCAAGTTTAGAAAGGATGGTGTCAATCATATGTTGCTACCTCTGCAAGAAGAAGATGCATCAGGAAAGAAGGCTGATCCAAAAACTTTGTGACTAGGAGGAAAGGAATACTTGAAGCAGACTAAAGAGAATGAGGTAAATTTTTCTGTAATTTGCAAGCCCAATGTAATAATGACTTCTACTGAAGTTTTTGATTTACCCATTGAAATTCAAGAAATGTTGGAGAACTATTGTGATATTATTGTTGATGATTTGCCCAATGCGTTACCGCATATTAGAAGAATTAGCCATCATATAGATTTGATTCCTGGAGAAAGTCTACCAAACAAAGAATCTTACATAATGTCTCCTACAGAAAATGAAGAGGCTAGGAAGAAAGTGCAATAATTGCTTGAAAAAGGGCTGATCAGAGAAATCTTGAGTCCTTGTGCAGTAAAATCACAATCAGGTACAGATTTCCTTTACCTAGAATTGAATATTTAATGGATTTCTTGAGTGGAGCAAAGTATTTTTCAAAACTAGACCTTAAAAGTCAGTATCATAAGATAAGGATAAGAGAAGGGGATGAGTGGAAAACTACCTTTAAGATAAATGAGCGATTGTATGAGTGGAGGGTAATGCCTTTTGGGTTGTCAAATGCACCAAGTACGTTTATGAGACTCACGAATGAAGTTCTTAAAGAGTTTATTGGTAAATTTGTAATAGTATATCTAGACGATATATTAGTTTACAACAGGTCTAAGGAGGAGCACATGAGACATCTGAATTATGTCTTACAAAGGTTACAGCAAGAGAAATTATTACTGAATTTGAAGAAGTGTTCATTCATGAAAACGGGTTTTGTTATTTATATTTAAGGGCTAAAGATGGATCCAGATAACATCAAGGCAATCATGGAGTGGCCTTCACCCAAGAGTGTTTTTGAGGTAAGAAGTTTTCATTGTCTTGCTAGTTTTTATAGAAAATTCATCAAGAACATTAGTAAGATAAATGCACCTATTATTGAGACCATAAAGAAGGAAAAATAGCCATTTAGATGGACTGCTGAAGTAGAAAGGAATTTTCAGCTGTTAAAGAAGAAAATCACTGAAAAACATATTCTGGTTCTACCTTATTTTATTAAGCCTTTCCAAGTGAAGTGTGATGCCAGCGGAGAAGCAATTGGAGGTGTTTTAAGTCAGGAAGATAGACCTATAGCCTATTTTAGCGAAAATCTAAATGATTCCAAAAAGAAGTATTCTTCTTATGATAAGGAGTTCTACGCAGTTGTGCAGTCATTAAAGAAATGGAGGCATTATCTAATGTCAAAAGAATTTATCCTTTATTTAGATAACCATGCACTACAGTATATTATGCAGCAACCAAAACTTAGCCAGAAACATGCTAAATGGGTAGAGTATCTTCAAGGTTTCCATTTTGTTTTGAAACATATAAATGGCCAATCAAATAAAGTTGCAGATGCCTTAAGTAGGAGAAATATATTACTGCAAGAGAGTCAAATTCAAGTGTTAGGATTTGATTTTCTTAAAGAATTATATGAGACATATTCAAATTTTAAAGAGGCATTTGAAGCTTGTAAGAATCCTGTTTTGATGGATAGGAGTAAATGGTTGGATTATTTCTTACAAGATGAACTCTTGTTTAAGAGAAATCAGCTGTGCATACCAAACTATTCAATGAGGGAGAATTTAATCAAAGAAAAACATAGTGGAGGACTTGCAGGACATTTTGGCATAGAGAAGACTTTTGAACAGTTGAACAGATTTTATTTCTAGCCAAAAATGAGATATGATGTGGAAAAGTATGTGAGAACTTGTAAAATATGTCAATATGCAAAGGGAAGAAGCCAAAACACAAGTTTTTATGTTCCATTACCAATTCCAGATAGGCCTTAGGATATGGTAGGTATGGATTTTGTTTTGGGCTTACCAAAGACTCAAAGAGGTAATGATTCAATTTTTGTTATAGTAGACAGATTTTCTTCCATGTTATAAAACTAGTGATGCTTCTCACATTGCTACTTTGGTTTTTAAGGAGGTTGTAAAATTGCATGGGTTGCCTAAAAGTATTGTCTCAAACACAGATTCCAAATTTATTGGACATTTCTGGAGGACATTATGGAAGAATTTGGGAACTAAACTAAGTTTCAGCTCTACCTATCATTCACAAACTGATGGACGGACTAAAGTTGTCAACAAGAGTTTGGGCAATCGTCTAAGGAGTCTTACTGCAGAACATCCAAAGCAGTGGGATCAAGTGTTGGAAGAAGTTGAATATGCATATAATGACTCACCTAACAGGAGTACAAGATAGAGTCCATTCCATATTTTTTATGGAATGCATCCAAGAGGAGTAACTGAGTTGAAAAAACTTGGGAAAAGATGAAATGAGAAGTGTAGGGGGAGAGGATTTTGCTTCAAAAATGCAAGCAATACATGAACAAGTGAAACAACAGTTGCAGGATATCAAAATTAAGTACAAAACCAGAGTATACATGAGAAGAAGAGAGGTGAACTTTGAAGTTGGAGATCTGGTTTAAGCACACCTCAGAAAGGAAATGTTTCCAAAGAGGGAGTATAACAAATTGAAGTTCAAGAAAATTGGACCATGCAGAGTATTAAGAAAGTTTTCTGCAAATGCATATTAGTGTGAACTACCCCTTGATGTTGGAATATCTCTAATTTTTAATGTTGCAGACCTGTACAAGTATGAAGGTGAAACTGCAAATGATACAACACAAGATCAAAAGACACAAGAGATTGACTGGGTAAAACAGTTACCCACAGCAAAGGAATTGTAGCTAGAGAGAATTCGGGACAAGAAGGTGTTTAAGAAAACAAGGGGATGAGAGTACTTTTTGTATTTGGTAAAATGGAAGGACTAGCCAACCATTGAAGCTACTTGGGTTACAAAGAACATGCTACAGAAACTGGTAGTTCTGTAGATGAACTCATGGACAGGAGCCCATGAAGAATTTTGTCCTCAGGAGTCTGATGTAGGAGCATGCAACTTGGAGGAAAAAATATTCACACTTATTCCAAAAAAAAAGAAAAAAATCTACAGGAAAAGGAGTGGTGTCCTTTAGCCGTCAATTTCCACGCTTCTCTAGCTTAGGATAAGGATAAAATTTAAGAAGAAGATCATGTTGTAATAATCGCTTTATGGATAAGTTGTAGTAAGCTTTATGGATAAATTCTTTAATTTCTCTATGTAATTGGCATGCTTTTGTATGGGATAAGGATCGATAGGGCTTTATCTATTATTTTAAAAAGGAAATAATGGGACTTCTCTGAGGAAGTCTATCCTGGAGACATTGTCATATTGAAAACTCTCTTTGTGCATCAGAATTGATGGTTCTCTATTAACTGGTAATTGTATGCATGTATCAGTTTCAGTTGCTTTCTTCTGAGTTTAAATATCAATGAATTAGCCTTATTTTCCAATTAATACTTTGGCTAAAGCCTTTAGATTGTTTTTTCTTCATATCGGTGTGCCCTGGCTTCTTTATTTGCTTTACAGAGTTCTGCAGGAAAAACTCTGTCTTACACAGAAATCATGAAAATACTTAGCCAAAGCAGAGTTCCAGACTTGAATTTTAATTGTATAGGGATTATACACTCGTCGGGTCTGAAACCTTTGTTGCATAGCTGAGTGGTAGCGGGATAGAGCTAAATAGTTGGAGCGCCAAAATTCGATAGCGAAACACTACCAGAGCTGAAATATTAAAGTGAGGCTTTGATAACATATCGTGTCCATGATTATTATCGCATCGTAAGATCGGAGTGGGAGGAGCAAGCCTTTAGAATATTGGAGTTTCCGATTGTGATCTCCAATAATACCATGTGTTATCGCATCGGAGGAAGGAGTGTTGGAAGGGCCGATGGTTAACTACCGATAGTGTTATCTGCACCGATAGTGTAATTCTTTGGAATTAACACTATAGTGGTTTTAAAAGTGTCGATAGTGTTATTATGTTCCTTTGGAACAGAAGCCCTCCGACTGTGTATTTTGCGTTTAAAACGCAGTTTCCTCATTTTAAGGCAACGCCAGTATATTTTAATAATTTCTATGGAATTATAGTCCGGAAGGAGGAAAAGAGGCCTATGATATGATTTGTGACTGATAACAAGGTTTGGGGTGAATAGAGGAAAAAAGTCATGAAGCAGTCAATCTAACAATAGATGACTGGTACACCTTTTGAAACAGAAGGAGAAATTTCACCAAAGTTAGAAGAAATTATATCAGGTTTTAGCCGCTTGTCCATATCGCCTACACCCAAGCCGCCAGGGAACACCTTCCTCAGTGTCCAATGACTCCTATAACCAACAAGAGTGCTGAAAACAAAACATACTATCCATCGAGCTTTATAACACAACTCGTTATAGTATTTATAATGAAAGACCGCTCGAAACTAAGACATCATGACAACATGACAATATAACAACCACATCACATACTAGATATTTATAACACATCTCATTACGGTAATTACAATAACCACATATACACATATGCACATCTGCTAAACCAACAAATAAGAGAATACGATGTTTACATCCACAACAAGGGAACATAAAGGCTCACACCTCTACCCTCAAATTAATACCAGGATTCAACACCTTTCGAGGAATTCCAGAATCCACTGCAAAGTGAAATCTACATCCAATGTATAATGTTATAATCTTGCACCACTTCTCCTATCACCGAATAGTTACCGGCTCATTGTTGGATGGCGAACTCCCAATTTTCATCTGATTCCATATGGAAATGTTAATCACCAAAAAGAATCCATCAGTGACCTTCCCTTCTCTACTACTCAGTCCCTGGGGAGTTCGGTCACCCCTTCCATGCAGTCACTCACCTTCCAAGTTCCCCTGGCACCGCCATATCAGGCAGTCCATCCCTTGGCAAGGTGTCCTCACATAGGAAGATCAAACAACCATGGCATATACCTACCTCAAAATCATTATACTAGTCATATCATACTCATGGCAATCAATGGACATAATTGGGTACTAGTGTCCCACAATGGCCCTGTTCTTGAAGTGCTTGACCAACATACTGCTGCATGTTTCAATTCCTTTGTTGCTGCTACTAATTATGGCAGTTGATTTCAACCACCCAACCAGGCATGTTCATGCATTCCTGTACCAAGCACATAATTTCCATTAGATTCAAATAAATTGAAATAACCTCAAATAATACCTCATTGGTAGCTCATCAATAAGGTACACTTGCAATCCTATTTACTTCTTTTCAAAACAAGTCAAACTAGCATCTTGTATAAAACATCACATTACGTTAGCTCAAAACATAACCATCATAGATAAAAATCATAACTCACATGTACCCATCATAAACCAGAATCATAGATTACATGTAATCATCATATACCATAATCATAAATCACATGCATAATAAAACTGAAATACAATACCGATACGTATCCCTCGTCGGTCCTTACTTCTGCCTTTGTTCTTTTGTACACACACTAGATCGGTTGCCACACCCAATGCCTTCTCATCCACTAGGTGCACATACCCATAGTGTGCATCACACACATACAACCACAGACACCATACAACACCATGCAAGGCATGCACCTATATCTAACATACAACACATACACGTACACCTAGTGCATGTATGTATACATGCACAATGTACATCAGAAGAAATTCATCCACACATAACATGTGACACCACAAAATGCATACATGTACACCTGGTATACAGCATAATTCATACCCCTACAATTAGTGTACACAACACAATAAATATGCCTACATCCGGTGTACAACAAAATACATGCACCTACAACTGATGTACAACATAACATAAATATGTGTCTAGAGTGCAACACAATGAATGCATATGTCACCATACCATGACTTCACAATGCACATGCATAATACCGTATGCTCACAATACAACATGTACAACATGCACTCAATCCCAAATGTACACCAATACCACATGTACCAATCACCACCTGCATAATGTGTACACAATGCCATATGTACATTACACCATTGTACAACGTGTACACAATACCACACGCACGATATGTACGTGACACCACATGTACATATAACCACATGCAAGAGATGTACACAACACCACCTACACACAACGCCACTTATACAACATGTACACAACACCACGTGTACAAGCATGCACACCACACCACATGTACAACATGCACACAACACCACTTGGACATAGCACTGTATTTCCAACATGTACATAGCATAATCTATACAAAGCACTGCATATCCAACATGTGCACAACACCACATATCCATCATGCACACAGTACAATATGTACACAATACCACATATCCAACATGTACACACTACAATATGTACACATACCGCCTATCCCACATGTAATAGAACCATCTATACCCAACACTGAATATGCTACATTCATACAACATTATATGTACTACACCATCTTCATAACATTACATAATCAACATGTACACACACTAAATATAATCCACACCACATGCACACAACATGACAGGTGCAACAAGTCCCACATATACAACATATGTACAATAGTTCTACCACACATCCAAAACCACACTCACTCTTTACCAAGAAAACTTGCTTCTAGTGTCTTATCCACGCTGGTCCTAGCATGCCACAAACCTCACTGCTTTCACTTTGTTGATGTATCCCTCGATATAACCTGTCCCTAACATAAGTGTAGGCATAATACAAGCATACAATGTAAATTGATATTCACTTGATAATGACCTCATATGTTTGTCATGACTACTCTTCCCACTTGATTCCTCATAGACTAGGAACCTCTTCATGTCATTTACCTATGTAAGCAATCATTCCTCTACAAGAATGATTCTTGATGACCATGTTAGACAGTGACAAAGATACATGTACACATACATACATCACAAAATAATAATGATCTCGTCAGTCAATGCCATACATACATACATATGTACATATAAACATTAACATAAAATAATCATGATTCATGATCACCTTGTTAGACATTACATACATACATGCCTATATGTATAGATATATAAACATCAACATATTCATGATAACAACAAAATTGTCAGATATTATAAGCTCAAGCTCAAGAGAACTTCCTTTATTCATGCAACACATGTGCAATATTGAGAACATCAGTCCCAACTAGTCAAGGCATCTGACACCTCATATCCGTTTACTTTACCTTTTCTTGATTACCTTTCCCATGATTCTTCTTTCATTGTCCATTTACCACAATGGACCCAACTAGTCCGACCAACTGTCATAGTCTTACCTTCCACTGTGCTTACTCATACACTGAGCTTCACCCATGTCTTACATCACATATTGTGTACCACAGAGCTCTCCCCAAGCTCCATCAACATTTCCTCCTTCCTAACCAATTCCCCATACTCAAAACATAAAAGGTGAGAACGGAAACAACAACAACAAGGAAACCATGAAAAATAATAACAACACGACTCCACAAACGAATTGGCAAGGCCATACTCTAGACATAAATAAAGTTGAAAATCAAGAGCAAGAAAATTAAAAAAAAAAAGACCAAAAGAACAAAACTAACAACAAACACCATGACTCAATCGCGATGGTTCCTAGGGAAACTCAACGAGAGCCTTCCTCAAGATTTCATGGAAACTCATGGAAACCTCTCTTTTCCATGCATTCCCCTATATCATATTTCCATAAACACATGAATTTCATTGTATAGATAAACATAACAATACATCAGTTACCTTATCTTGTTGTGCCAAGCACGCTTCTTGCAACTGAACACATCCATGTCATCTCTTAGAAGAATCCAATCCTTTGATAGATCCATCTATAACTAAAGACTAGCTAATATACGTGTCAAGTACATTTTAATGAATCTAGCACATATCCATATAATGTCAAGCAAAATAAAGGTTAAGAAGACTTCCTGTATGGAAAGAACTCGTTCATTTGGAATTAGGGTTTCCAAACATAGCCAAAATAATTCTTACTTGATTCATTTCTTTTACTGTTAGCCTGCTGCAACTGTGTCTTACTATATACTTTCACATCACCTAACTGTTAGTTATACAAACACATCAATTATTACCTCATCAGGCTAATACCAAGCATGTTTTCTGCAACTGCTCACACATGTCGACCACATGTTCCAAATATCAAGATAATCATAACTATCAATTTGAAATCAACTTTTACAAACAATCATATCATAATCCATAGTGAGCTCATAGTCATTAGACATAATGCTACAACTATCACCTACTACACTCAAGTACATATCAACTGTCTCAACACATATATGTTAGTAAAACCATCTTAAAGAAAGATCATTGGAACACATACTCATATTATGAAATTCATCAAACATTCAACCAAATTGCAAACATGCCATGTTAAATAAATCAACTAGGCACCAAACACTCAAACACCAAATAGGCATCACAATCAAACAACCCAGCACCAAATATACAACATAAGGAAACTCATACTTTAGTGTATTTCATGGGAGGTTATCTTGTCTGAACACCCAATCTAGGTTAGCAGGATACAACTTCACAACATATCATCTTAGACCTAAGACATGATATCCATAGAGTAACTAACTAACATTTCACATCATAAGATCACAAGCATTTGTCATTCATGCATAACAATCACATCTGTGTGATCAGTCTAGATTAGTACACCGCCATAGCACAAATATGTCGGTTCATACCTGAATATCACAACCATAACCATCCACATAGGTCAAACAAAGTTAACACAATACATATAACATCAAGATCTTCAATGCAATGAACATAACCATCACACATGACCAATCTAAATTACAACACAAGATCTCAATGAAATAACTCTAATCATCAAGCTAATAGAATATAACAACAATAAGTTATATATCATGCTCATCAACAACATAACACCTAATCATCAAGCTAACTTTCATATAGCAACAACAAGTTAACCTATAACATACTTATCAACAACATATCATATAACATAATCATCAAGTTACCTAACCTAACCAACAATTACAATTCTTACAACTACATGTTACTATCATTATTGACTCTCCAGCTCATGTTCCTATGACTATGCTAATCAAGTATCATATATCAGGTACATAACCATAACATCAAAATAAATCTACATAACCTAATGTATATAACCCTAATGCACATAACAATCATTAACCTACATACCTACATTCCCAACATATAAACATGTATGACAACATGCTCTCGCGTTGAGGTCTAATGTTGCAACTTCACTTCGATGGTCTACATCTCCTCCTTTACCTCATTTAACAAATTATTATCATAACATACCAATAGCACCATGATGACCTAGATTTCATAAAATGACTTCACAAGGCATGTTTGACCTACTATTTGTAGGAATTTACAAGGTAAGTTCCTCAGACAGAACACCAAAGGACACCGCTCACAAACAGATCACAGATCAATACACTAGTACTTTTGACGTGGTTAAAACCCTCAAAGAGGGAAACAGTCCACGGCCTGAGCCAATGCGGCCACTTCAGGCAATTTATTAATAAAAGAATGAAAATTTACATAAGCTTCTCTCATGAACGGTTAACCTACAAATGACCCTCCATGCTCTTTGAATAGAGATCATGGACCAATTGGGTGTTAAGCCACGGATCAAGTGTCGATAATACCGAGGAGAGAATGAACCGTTAGGTCACTACATATCGTGATCGTCGGATTATAAGTTACAAAATGTACATAGTAAAGAAACACATTTTACCTAACTCTATACTAGACCAAGTTATACTTAACTATTTCATATGTGTCGGAATATCCTAACATCCCCCTTTAAGAACAACTTGGGATAGGATTGAAGGATTTACAAATATGACACAATAGGAGAAGGAAGGAGGCACTAGAGCCTATCCCCCCTTAGTGACAACTTCTTGAACTCCAACCATAAATCAAAGTTTAGTGAACTTCGCCTCTGTGAGAGCCTTTGTAAAGATGTCTGCAACTTGATCATCTATTGAACAACATTGCACTTCAAGAACATGGTCGTGGATGAGCTTTTTGATGAAGTGCATTTGTAATTCAATGTGTTTGTTGTGTTGATGTTGGACTGGATCTTTGCATAGTAGAATGGCACTTTGATTATCACACCAAAGTGTAGTCGGATGCTGCTGCTGAAAGCCAAACTCTGATAGGATCTGACGAAGCCACAAGGCTTCCTTACTAGCTTCTACGGCACCACGATACTCTGCTTCTGCTGAAGAAAGAGAAATGGAACCTTGTTTCTTGCAAGCCCATGTAATAGGTCCTGAACCAAGAGTGAACACATAACCTGCAGTAGACTTCCGATCATCAGGGTCACCAGCCCAATCGGAATCAGTGAAACCAAGCAATAGAGGAGATGCTTCGGCACTGTAATGAATCCCAAATTGAATTGTACCTCGAACATAACAAAGTATTCTTTTAGCTTCTTTCCAATGACTTTCACATGGGTTTTGCATAAACCGAGCAACAAGGCCAACAACAAAGGAAAGGTCAGGACGAGTATGGGTTAGATACAAAAGTTTTCCTACAAGTTGATGGTATAAGGTAGCATCAACTTCAGGAGAAGTACAAGTGACTGAAAGTTTGGCTCCAGACTGAAAGGGAGAAGGGGCTGGCTTACAGTCTTCCATGTGAAAATGGCGTAGAATATCACAGGCATACTTAGATTGGGAAAGGGACATACCTTCCTTGGATTGCAAGACTTGAAGACCAAGAAAATAATGTAAGTGTCCTAAGTCTGTCATTTCAAACTTCCTTTTAAGACTAGTCTTCACATGGTTTATAAGGTTGGGATCACTACCAGTCAGGATAAGATCGTCAACATAAAGAACAAGAATGGTAAGAGACTTGCCCACTTTCTTGGTGTAGACAATATTGTCAGAATGACACCTAGAAAAGCCATTTTCTAAAAGAAAGTTATCCATTTTGGCATACCAAGCTCGAGGAGCTTGCTTGAGACCATAAAGGGATTTCTTAAGCCGACATACAAGGCTGGAGTCTATTTGTATAAATCCAATAGGTTGTTCCATATAGATTTCTTCATGCAAGTCCCCATGCAAGAAGGCAGATTTAACATCCATCTGATGGACTTCCCATTTGAAAGAGGCAGCAAGGGAAAGAACAAGGCGGATAGAGTTCATTTTGGCAATAGGGGATAAGGTTTCAATGTAGTCAATGCCTTCAACTTGTTAAAAACCCTTACCAACAAGACAAGCTTTATGTTGATCAACTTTCCCATCTAGTCCATACTTGGTTCTGTAAACCCATTTTCATCTAACAAGTTTTCGTCCCTTTGGTAGAGGAACAAGATCCCATGTATCATTTGCCAAGAATGAATGATATTCTTCATTCATAGCTGCTTCCCAATCTGGATGGCCTGAAGCTTCTGCAAAGGTGTCACGATCATAATTCACTGAAGCTTGAGCCAGTAAAGAAGAGGCTCTATCAAATTGAGAATGTGTATGTCGCTGATCTGTAGGATCACCGACAAGATCACCTACTGCATCCCAAGTAGCACGGACCCATTTTGGAAGCTGAGGAGCTGAAGGAGGATCCTGAGAAGGTGGGGGAGGATTTTCATCCTCGATTTCATCATCTGAAGAAGAAATATTTTCAAAAGTAGAAGAGATAGGGAGAGGTGGCACATCCGCCGAACTAGGCTCGTAGGCCGATATATTTTTCAGCAAACTTTACATCTCTTCTAATGATAACATTTTTGGACTTAAGTGGAATAAGTCTATATCCTTTGACATCTTCAGAATATCCAACAAAAATACATTTTTCACTCTTAGGTTCTAAAGATTTATGTTTCTCATTTGGAATATGGGCCCATGCTTCACTTCCAAAAACACGAAAGTGACTTACGTCTGGTTTGATTGAGCACCATGCTTTTTCTGGAGTGATATTCTTTAAAACCTTAGTAGGAGTGTGATTTATTATGTAATTTGCACAGTTAATTGCTTATGCCCAATAATTAAGACTAAGTCCTTTAGATTGAAGCATACAATTAGCCATTTCCTTTAAGGTGTGATTCTTCCTTTTAGCTACACCCTTTTGTTGTGGAGTATATGGAACAGTATGTTGCATTTGAATTCCATTCTCAGTGCAAAAGTTGATGAATTTGTTGTTAACATATTCTCCACCATTATCAGATCTTAGCTTAAGAATTTGATGTCCAGATTGTTTTTCAACAAAGGCCAAGAACATGTTAAATACTTCACTCTTGAGTTTTAAGAAGTATACCCAAGTGCCTCTAGAGAAATCATCAATGAAAGTTAAGAAATACTTGTAGCCAGAGAATGAAACAACTGGAAGTGGACCACATAAATCAATATGCACGAGCTGTAAAGGGGCTGAGGCGTGCCAAGAGGCATGTTTTTCAAAACTATCCCGATGATGTTTTCCGAGTACACATCCGGAACAAACACCATCTCTGCAAGATACCATTGGAAGACCTATCACCATATTTTCATTACATAGATTTTGAAGAGAGCGATAGTTTAAGTGATCAAATCGCTCATGCCAAATTTTGCTCACTTTATCATTATGAGCAACAAATACTGAGGGAAGATTTGATGACCCAAAGTTGTGAAACTTATACAACCTTGTAGAATCATCAGCAATGCCAGTAGATAAAATCTATCTAGGATCTCTTAGGTCCTTAATTACAACATCGTGAGGTGAATTTTTAACGATTTTACCTTCACCTGAATGGGTTATGTGATATACAGATAGAAGGTTGCAGGATAAAGTTGGAACACATAATACATCATTAAACTGGCCATTGTCTATATGAACAGTTCCAGTCCCTACAACACTAAGAGATCTATCATCACCAACATATATATTTTTGGTGTTACAATCATTTAAAGAAGAAAACATGGCTTTGTTTTTGGCCATGTGATAAGAGGCTCCAGAATCAATGAGCCACTCATGAGAATGAGAAGAAGAAGATACATTTAGTGCATAGCCAGACCGAGATGCTTAACAACCACATGCAGAAAGTGCCATTCTTGAAGATGAAGTTGAAGTTGAAGAGTGCTCCAAATGGATGTTATGCTTCTTCATTGCTACTTCCAAGGCTTCCATCTTCTTAAATAATTTAGATTCTAAGTGGCCATCTCGATTAGAAAAGTTGCAATGTCTATCAGTCTTCTTCCCTTTGTTTTTATTTGTCTTATCATTTTGTTGAAATGATATTTCATTTTGAGGCTGAGATTGCTTAGGACCCCTGTTTGGTTTAGGACCATTCCTTTTAGGATACAACTTCTTAGGATTCTTTGGATTTGGTTGTTGCTGGGCGGCTAACTCTTTCTTAGAAGAGTTTCCAAGATTAAGAAGACCAAGGTGTAAGAGTTTTTCTTGTTCTCTTATTAAAGAATCACAAAAAGAATCAAAGGAAGGGGACTTGTAGTCTTGTCCTTGAGAAATGAAGGCTTCTCTTGTAGAATGGAAGGTGAAAACAAACACAGAGTAGGCTGGTCCCAACTTAGTAAGAATGGAATATATAAGGTTACTATCTTCTTTCTTAACCTTAACACCTTCCAAGAGAAGTCTAAGGGTCTTGAATTTGGACAAAAAATCTTCAATGTAAGAAAAATTATTTGGGTCCAATGTAAGCAACTCATTTTCAAGTTGATGGGCTCTAAGTTCATTTTTTATTCCAAAAACTTTGGTAATCTGTTTCAATGCTTCATCAGGAGTATCAAGTTCTGCAATATGGAATCTAAGATCTGGAGAAATAGACATCCCTATCAACCCACGTGCTTGATGTTGCCTATTTTCCCATTTAGCTACCTTATCTTCATCTTTCGGTTTGGTTTCTTGGCCTGTGGCTATTCTGTAGAGACCTTTACTTCTAAGTAAATCCACAATGTAGGACCACCATTGGAAGTAGTTGGTGCTGTCAAGAATAACTTGACATGGAATTTCCATTTTAACAGAAACTAAAGCTATAGATGCTGAAACTAAGTGTTCCAATGGAAATATCTCGAAAAATTAGGCTGTTTAAAAAAAAACGGTTATGAAAATGGCTTCCGGATGAAGAAGTTATGGCTTTTTGAAGAAAATTTGATGAAGATGCCGACGAAGTGCGGGAATGTGTGGAAATGAAAAATTTGCCCCCACAAAAAGGATACTTGAACTCAAGACCTCTACTCTCATAAATTAGCTTTGGACCAAGTCAGCGATACAAAAAGTTTGAGAGAGAGAGAGAGAGAGAGAGAGAGAGAGAGAGGGGTTGAAGCTTTGGGTTGCGTGCTTGCTTTGAGAAAGCTCTTTTTCCCTACAAAACAAAAAACACAAAACCCAACACGGACATACAAAAAAAATGAACCTTACGGCCCGAAGTTAGCTTTAACCAGAAGCTAAATATTTTCCTCAATGTTTCTGATTTTCCGAGATCACACTAAGGCGCAGCGGAAAAGAGCATACGCATGAGAAAAATCCTTCCTTTTTGTTTCTGGTTTGCCCAAATCACACAGAGTCGTGGGGCAAAGAGCATACACAGAAATTTAAGGTATAGATCCAGTAATAAAAAAGGCTAAATAAACCGAAACCGAAATAAACAGAGTGAAAATAATTGTAAACTGCAAATAAACACTGTATACCTCCAGATCTTAAAAATGACGTAGATAGGGCTACTGGAAACCTTTTGGCGTGAAACAAAAGGGGTTCCTCACTGGAACAGATGCTCCCAAAACAACAGAGCAGTCCTCTCGGCCCGAAAGCAGTAAAAAATAGTAGATCTAGGAAACGGTAGTCGGATGCAGTTCTACCAGCTTCAGATTTGGATCACCAACGGACGCGACCCTCAAATAGCTCTGATACCATGTAGGAATTTATAGGGTAAGTTCCTCAGACAGAACACCAAAGGACACCGCTCACAAATAGATCACAGATCAATAGACTAGTATTTTTGACGTGGTTAAAACCCTCAAAGAGGGAAACAGTCCACGGCCTGAGCCAACGCGGCCACTTCAGGCAATTTATTAATAAAAGAATGAAAATTTACATAAGCTTCTCTCATGAACGGTTAACCTACAAATGACCCTCCATGCTCTTTAAATAGAGATCATGGACCAATCGAGCGTTAATCCACGGATCAAGTGTCGATAATACCAAGGAGAGAATGAACCGTCAGATCACTACATATCGTGACCATCGGATTGTAAGTTACAAAATGTACATAGTAAAGAAACACACTTTACCTAACTCTATACTAGACCAAGTTATACTTAACTATTTCCTATATGTCGGAATATCCTAACACTATGCAAACTATAACCAAGACCATACATGCATAACAATGATAAATAGACATATAGAAAGTGAGTACCAAACCATACACACATCATTATAGCTAGAGTCTAGTCATTGATCAAGGTGGATCTTCAGATACAATGGCACTGAAAAACTCAGAAAACGAAGTGATCGAAAGGAAGTCGACCACATTGGTTGTATCACAATTCTAACTACCTCTAACATGTTATTTCATATTGATCTCTCAATGATTAGGATTAATTAGGTAGCTAATCCAACCATCACATCCATCTATTGTGAATATCCATCCTCACATAAAATGCATTCTTTTTCTTTCACCTTTCTATCTTCATATAGTATTGATTTTTCTAATAATCTAATAATAACCCTCCTTTCCTACTAACTGCTTAATTGGTGCCTCACTCCTAAATCACTTGAGATGCATTGCCTAAGGGAACACATTATTCATATAGTATATCGTAGAAGATAAAGACTTGGAAGTATCCTCTAACACTTCAAGTAATCATAGCATCCAAATGATGCCAAATACTACAAAATCAATCATACTTCCTTCGATGAATATCCAAAACCTCAAGTTTTCCTTTTATCAATTGAATGTCATAAATTCCCATTTCGTTTCTAAAAATTTTTATTGTTGTAATAGCGCCAGATTAAAAATTCATGTAATAAAAGTTAATAAAGGTAAAATAAGACCAGGGGCAAGGGACACTTATTCTAAGCCGAATATTGGGAAAGATATCCTAGTGGGCATCACTTGTTGTGGTTTATGGCTAAGGGGAAATTCACAAAGGAAATGGCTAAGGCTATGGAAAGCCAAAAAGGTATTTTTGGCACATTATTTGTGAAATTAGGAGAAAAGGAAGGCGAAAGGTCACATGATGCATGTGAGGAGAACAATGAAGGAAAATAATGGAAAATTGAAGAAATTAGAGGCCTCATCACTAAAAACACCCCAGAGAATCAGTTTGTATCCTTTTGTTAGTTTAGTGTTAGAATTTGTTTCAAAGAGGCGAATAATAATAATCACGCAAGGAAAGGAAAGGAAAAGAAAAGAAGGAAAACAAGAGCAAAGGAAAACAAGGATCAAACATCTCTAGTGAGAATAATTGCAGGTAACAGATCACATTTGTGATTTTCTAGATTGTTCTGACATGCATGGTATGTGCATGTTGGTACGTGGTTCTTTTGTTTTTATTGGCATGGATTTTGCAGGGATTCGACAGTGAATTTTAGCCTAGCCTTGACATTTCAGGATAATCATCGTTTGATGCGATTGTTCTCAATTTGAGCATTGGATTTCTAGATGGTTTCAGAATCTGAGGTGATGCGGTCTTAGGAAATTTCCCAAATGCCTAGGAATCCCTTAACCGGTAATTATGGGATACAAGGTAAATCCTGAGGGTGGAGACAAGAAAATTATTAAATGATGGTGAAGGAATCTAGAGGCATATAAGGTTGGTTTGGTTTTGTGATGTTGGGACCGATATAGGTGAGATAACAGTATGGTGAGGGTGGAGGTGTTTTAACCTCTGGATTCCCTTGGTTGTTTATGGATTGGTTTAACCCATTATATCCCACATTCATGCCTCGAATATGGCACGGGGGTAGTTGGATAAAAGAAAGATATGGTTCAACCAATCTATGGTCTAGTGGAACGTGGAAGTCCTGAACCTGGTTGGATTTTGCATATACTTAATGAAAGTTAAGTTTCTATTGCTTTGATGAGTAAACGTAGCTTTTATTATGTGTCTTTAATTTCTCTTCTATCATTGTTATTTATCTAGTTATATTGATACAGGTGGATATTGGTGGCCACCCGCCAATTCCACTTGGACCCTCACCATTGCTTCTTTCAGTTTTTCAGTTTCCTTAATTGTAGCACAGTTTACTAGTTTTAGCACTTTTTCGGGTCCTAAACTTCCGGAGCCGTTTTGAGGCCCTAAACGACTTTTTTTTGGAAATCTACCACCAACGATATTTTTACTAAAAATTTCTTTTCGGTCATAGTCCTCGGAAATATATTTCCAACAGCCTATCATGCACATCAAACAGGGATTATATGACAAGTCGCGACCACGGGAAGTTGGCTGTCCAACTCACCCCAACGAGGCCCATAAACTCTTGATGTTACATCTCCTTGGGTTAGGGTTTTGGTTGTTTAGGGTTTGCTCTTATTGTTCAATAATAAGAAGCCCCTTGAGCCTCATTGTAAGGCAGTTCAAAGGCATGCAGCCGCCACATCTCTTCTCAGAGATAAGCTACCATCACCCTAGCCGGTTTGTTTCCATTCCTGTTTGTAAGCATATTTCAATATTTTACATTAATGAAATGAAGTATTATTTCCACTGCATCTCCATGTTTATGGTTATATTTGTAATTTTTTGCATTCATGTTTAAATCTAGATCAGTGGTATCAGAGCGGTCTGTTATTTTTCTCTGTTTTTCTTTGCATGTCGCCAGTGAGGTTGGGATATAAGGAGTTAGGGATTGAACTAGTTGAACCTTTGCAAGACCAGTCTCGTAAATCCTGATGGCCTCCCATGGTAGATGAAAAGAAATATGAGGGGGCAAGATATCCTATCAAAATCTTGCTCGAAGAAGCCCTCGAGTGACAAAGGAATGAGATGATGGACAACTTTTCCCAGATCCTTTAGGGGCTACCCAGGGTCGACGCATTGGCTTCCAACAACTACTTTGGAAACGCCACACCGTTTAAGGTACAAGTTGATTTTGGAATCCCCATATTCGAGGGTCAGATAGACAGAGATGTTGTATATAAATGGTTAAACGTTCTAGAGGGTTATTTTTCTGTTCATGATTTTTCCATTCAGGAAACGATTATTTTCGCTCTTCTCAAAGCAGCCCCGCATGTCAAGGATTGGTGGGAAGCCTACTACGAGCAGAAGGATGAAAGTACATGCTCACTATTTTCAGCTGCACCCACTTGGAATTCATTTCGGGATGCCGTCAAGGAGAAATATTACCTTGTCAGAAGCTATGAGGATCAATACATAAAGTGGACCACGCTACAGTAGGGAAGGGAGCAAGATGTGTCGAAGTTTACCAATATTTTCCATACCCTTCACACAAAGTTGGGTATCAAAGATATGGAGCAACATTTGGTACTCAAATACCATGGCTGCCTGCACAAGTACATCCAGGAAGAAATAGAATTCCTCAACATCTCCTCGCTCAGCACGGCATACTGATATGCTGGAAAGGTCGAAAAAAAGTTTAAATAGAAGAAGTGATACTTTGGATCTTTGAATCCAAAGCAAGGAAAGGTGCCCCGAAACTGCAAAACAAAGAACAAAGCCAAGTTGGGGCGGCCCAAGACAACCCGCCAAAGCTGCAAGCAAAGAACAATGCCACAAAGCCAAAAAAGGACACGAGAAAGTGGTGTGAGTTCCATAAGAGCTCCACTCATAACACAAGTGAGTATCGGGCCAAGCAGTCATTGGTGACCGAGCTAAAGGTTTTAGAATCAGATGTACGTTCGGACTCTAAGTCAGAACCTGACAAGGGGAATGACGAAGGGAAGAAGATTATCGATGTGGAGCCCAACACCATTGTTGCCACCATGAAGATCTGGAAGGAGGAACCGAAAGATCTAGAGGAGGATGAGCATCTCTTCCACTCCTAGATTTGGGTAAAGGGCTCCCCGCTATAGCTCATTATCGACAACGAGAGCCAAAAGAACCTCATTTCGGCAGAGATCTGATGAGCCCCATAAATGGGTAATTATATGGGCTTATTTTGCCTCCTAACTTAGCTTAATCCACCATTCTCATTATTTTATTACATGTTTTTTATTATATTTATGCTAATAGAGTGAGTTGGGTTAGTAATTATGCCATGAAGTCTAATGTGTGGTTTATGCAGATTTTTGGTCAATTTTGAGACAAAGTCAAAGGTTTAATGAGCATTTGGCACCCAATATTAGAGGAAGAGAAGGGAGAGGATTTATAGGAGGGTGTCCCCCTCATTGATGACTCGCTACTTTGAATCCTCCTTCAGAAAGCTCGGAGCACAAGCAGCCACATCAATGCATCAAAGAGGCAGCCGAGCAAGTGAAGAGTAACTGTTGCCTATCTCAAGTCTTGGGAGCCAAGCCTCCTTGATTTTAGGAGAAATGTTGGGAGTTCGAGTTGTATAAATAGAGAGGCCTAGGGCCTCATTAGGTTTTTGGATTTTAGTCAAATTTTCTCACTTTTGTTGCAGCTTTTGCTCAGCTCACTTCGAATTTACTTTTGTGGACAGTTTCATGTAATGTGACTATTATTTGATAATGAAGATGAAATCTTTTCTGAGCCAGCACTGAGTTACCTCAGAGGGCTAAAGATTTTGGGTTAAGGCCCAGCCCAAGCTACCCAGCACCTCTTTTTTTGTATTTATATATCTTGTTGTAGTTTATGAATTAGTTGTTGTTAGATAGGTTTCTTCCTTGGTTAGAAAAGGTTTCTTTTGGTGATTTACATAGCTATTTCCATTTCAGTTTGCTGAAGTAGGTTAAATAGTGATAAGAGAAAGATACAAAAGGGCCATCAACAGAGCCTTGTTCTCCTTTCCTCACTTTGGGACCATGAACTGAGGTCAAGACCCTCTTGCTGCCACAAAAACACAGATTTTCCTTCTCCATGCAATTTCTAATGTTGTAGTTTGATTTAGAGGTTAATGCTTTGCTTCAGATCTATTTTGTCGTGCTCATTTATGTTTCTGCAATAAATCTCCATTCATGCTTTCCTTTCCATATAGCATTGTTCAGTGTTTTATTTTCCTAGATTAGAATTTAGGTTAACATGAGATACAGTTCTATTTTTTCGTGCAGCTAGTTTCTTTGCTTGCTCAATTTCAATGTTTGACTTGCAGTTGTCTTGCAGTACATCTATGCTCATAATAAGTCAATCAATCAGACATCACCATCTCTCTTTGTTACATATTCCACAGGTCATTCACAGCCCCTCATAAATCTACCCTAATTTTCTGCACTTTTCTCATAAACTTTCTTCCCTTTCCTTGAACAAATCCGACCACCTCTTTCTTTCCTAATCCTTCTAGATGGATCTTAGACACCTTAACACATCCCTCTAGCCCTTAGCTACCCTTTCCAACCATTTTCCCACCTTCAAAACCTCTAAAAACAGCTCTCGGCATTCTCCTATAGATCCTCCTGTAGACCTCCTGTAGATCCCCCAGAGCCTCCTGTAGAAATTCCTATAGGTGACTTTTTGAAGTCTGATTGCAGGGAAAGCCTCCAGAAGGGTGCCAAAGGCCTCCTAGGACCCATCCACACCTTCCTACACCTATGAAAACTCAAAAATCGCCCTCCATCGCCACCTAATCGCTGCCACATCCAGAAACACATAAATTACATGCATGACAATTTCACATAAAATACATAAAAACCCAGAAAGATGATTTTTTTCTCATTTCCTTATAGAAATAGCTTAAATAGATGTTTTTTACTTCCTAAGTAGGTAATTCTATTCATTTTATGGTTTTTCATCTCTCTTTCTGCAAAAGTAGGGTTAGGTGATCAACTAGGGTTTGTTAGGTTTACTTTACATTTCAGTCTTCTTTTCCTTTCTGCAAATAGAGTAGCCTCCGTAGAGTGAGATTTCCTTTCTTTCATCACACATAAAGCTTCTTCTGGAAATCATAGAAGTTGGCTTGAGCTCCTAGTGATCTTGCGCCAGCTGACCAAGTGAGAGCCTACAGTAAGAACTAGTACTTGTGCATACAGCACTGTCGCTTCCAAGTTTGCTACGAACTACCGGGTTGATAAAAGTAAAGTAGGAATCCCAGCAATTGCAGCATTATTGCTATAATATTGGTGCTCAACACTTTTTGGCACCATTTTTGGGGAAGCGTAAGAGTATTTTTTGATTACTGCTTTTCTTCTATTTTCTACTGCAAAAGTGTAATTGTTTCTTTCAATTTCTGCATTTCCTTGCTTCTATTTCAATTCTGCAATTTCCATTTCAGCAAAAGTAGATTAGTCATTTCAATTCCACAATTTCCATTTAAGCAAAGATAGATTGGTCCTTTCAATTCTACAATTTCCATTTCAGCAAAAGTAGATTAGTCCTTTCAATTCTGCAATTTCCATTTCAGCAAAGGTAGATTAGTCATTTCCTTGCTTTCATTTCAATTCTACAAATTCCTCTCAGCAAGTTCATTTCAATAGTTGCAATTTGTTTGTTCAATCAATTTCAGTTTTGCAGGTACAAGCAGAAAAAACAAAAATCACCCAAAAAGAGATTTCCTTTCATGCCTCGTAGGAACAGAGATAATTCAGGGAAATTCCTACCCAACACCCCGACCACATCACAAAGCCACCCTTCTCTCTTCTTCAGTGGCAGTGATCCAAAAGAAACTTTAGGGGAACAACCAGAGATATTTGAAGAACCTATAGGAGAAGAAGAGGAAGAAAACTTCCCCCTTGAGACAATGGCTGAAAACAAAAATGATAGGGGGAATGGAGAAAGAGTAGAGGGTACCTTTCCCATCCGAGAGACCAATGGGGACACTAAAATGAAGAACATAAGCCCTTCAGCCCTAACTCACTTCCATGGATTGACTATAGAAGATCTTGACACCTTCCCATTTGAGTTTGTTTTTATCTGTTGAACCTATGACTATGCAGAAGATGAGCAGAAGTTGAAGTTGTTTCCTTCTACCCTCAAAGATGCAGCATTGCGCTAGTTCATGGGGTTACCTGGCAACAACATCACAACTTGGGCTCAGATGCAACAAGCCTTTAATAAAAAATATCGAGACCACTGTAGGTCAAAAGATACCAAGGAATAAATCTTCTGAATGACCATGGGAAGTGATGAATCCTTGGCAGATTATTAAGAAAGGTTCCAGCTTAGTTATGAAAGGGTCAGGTACACACTTGACCCCAAATCCCTGAAGTTGGTCCTTCTCAGAGGAATTCCAGCAGTCCTTCTAGACACCCTCCATTTACAGGCTAGGGGAGACATCTACCAACTACCTTATGAAGACATAAAGACTGTTTTTAGAAACCATTATAGGGAAGCTAGAAAGAGGGGTAGGTGGAGTCAACCCATGGCCACTACCTCCTCATCTAGTTCATCCCTTAAAGGTGAACTTGGAAACATGCTGGAAGACTTCAAGAGTGAGATGTTGCAGACTCTCGCCATGCAAATGGATACCTTGCATATCAAAAGGAAACAAGAGGAAGCAGAGAGGGCTTTGGCCATTTTCTGTCCTAGGTGCACCAGAAGGCATCCTAGGAATGAATGTCCATTAAACTATATAGAGGTTTATTCAGTCTGTGAAGAAGATCATTCTACAGATAAGTGCCCTTCCTTGCCCGGAATTAAAGCTATATACTAAGGGGCCGAAGGAGCCACTGAACCACTCTATTTCATGAACCAAAGGAGACCACATGGACCTAGACCATACCAATAGGGAATGCAAGGGACATCTCAGGCATACTACAACCCCAACCAAGCCACTTCCATACCTTCTTGGGCTCCCCCTGCTCATTCGTCCTGGTCCACACCTCATCGTTGTTCATATCCATCTCAATATCATGCCCAACCAGCTGCTCATTCATATCACTCCTATGCTCAGCCACAACCTCAGCGGAATTCATCTCGACAAGGGTCGAAGCCCTAGTACAACTCTCCTCTTGCTCTTTTGCCTCCACCACCTGCTCAACCACAACCATTGCCTCCTGCTCCACCAAGGTAACCCCAAATGCCTGCTCGACCGAACCTGAACCCCAACAATAGATAGGCTCGGCAAGTATATAGTGGGGAACCATCATGCCCAACCTATGCTGTGGAGATTCAGGAGATTAACCTACGATCCGGGAAGGTTCTCCTAGATAGCCAGCCTACCCCTCAGGAGGTTGAGGAAGATAAAGAGGAAAGTGAACTGAAAGCAATTCCACCCTTTCCTGAGAGATTATATGGAACAATACAGCCCACTCTAGAAGAAACTGAACTTTTGGGAGAATTGAAACAGTTATGTGTAAAGATACCACTTCTCCAAGCCATAAAGGATGTACCCATATACAATAAGATGATCAAAGAGAAGTGCTTCAGGCATCTAGGCAGGCGCAAGAGAGAGGCCCCAACCACCAATGTCATAGGACAAATGTCTGACCTAATGTTGGGGCAGGTAATCTATCTGAAATATCTACACCCTGGAAGCCCAGTAGTTGATGTCGACATCAATGGCACCATGATCCCACATACCTTGATTGATCTAGGAGCTACCATTAATGTGATGACAAAGGAAACCATGCTCAAACTCAACCTCCAGGGCTTCTTGAGAAAGACCACGACAGTACTGCAGCTAGCAGACCGCTCCACCCTGACCCCTGAGGGGATTGTGGAGGATGTGATGGTCTCCATTGATTCTTGTGAGTGCCTTGCCAATTTCCTAGTTCTCCAGCTGAAGGCAAAGATTATTGGGTATCCTCTCATCCTGGGAAGACCTTGGTTGGCTACTACAGATGCATACATCAACTGTCGAGCTGGGAACATGACAATCGAGAATGGGCATATGTCCAAACAACTAATCCTATACCCTCTTGCCCAACCCCTGCTAGAACATGATCTACATCTCTGATTGGAGGAGGAGGATGAGGATGAAGTCTATTTTGCACCACTGTGTGCAGTAGAAACTGCCAGGGGGGTGAATCACAGGATGAGGATGATATCATTGAAAATTTAATTCAGAATCTACCACCCAATATTTTTCCATTAGAAGATCTAGTGAAAGAAACCCAATACAATCCCTTAACTGATCTCTGTGGGCTAACCCGACCTCTCTCCCTGTTAATAATATAGATTTCAGCCCAGAAAGAACCATGAAAATCAACTCATCCCTATCCACCTCCCAAGAGAAGGAACTATGTAGCTTATTGAGAAAACATTTAGATGCCTTCGCCTGGAGCTATAAGGAGATGAAGGGAGTGCACCCTTCAATTTGTACTCATCACATTTACATTAAGGAAGATTGCAAACCAGTCAGGTAGCCTCAAAGGAGGATGAATCCAGCCCTTAAAGACATTGTCAAGGAAGAATTACAAAAGTTACTGGATGCAGGATTCATTTACCCCATCTCTGACAGTGAATGGGTCTCTCCTTTGGTGCTAGTGCCAAAGAAAAATGGTAAGTGGAGAATCTATGTTGATTATTGGGAACTGAACAAGGCCACTAAAAATGACCATTTTCCTTTGCCTTTCATAGATCAAGTGTTAGATGGTCTGGTGGGGAAAAAGTTTTTCTCCTTCCTAGATGGGTTCAGTGAATACAATCAGATCCAAATTAGCTCGGAAGATGAAGATAAAACCACTTTAACTTTTCCATGGGGTATCTTTGCATATCGGGTCCTTCCTTTTGGTTTGTACAATGCTCCTGCCACTTTCCAGAGAGCAGTGTTGAGTATATTTTCTGAACTGGTTCATGATGCAATTGAAATATATATGAATGGTTTTACTCCTTATGGTTCTAACTTTCAGGAAGCTTTATCTAACCTGGGAAAAGTTTTGGACAAGTGTATTGAAATGAACCTGTCCCTCAATCTGGAAAGATTTGAATTATCGATGACTGAAGGGACCGTGCTAGGTCATGCAATATCTCAACAAGCATTACAGGTGGACCCCAACAAAATTTCCATCATCCAAAGGGTCCCACCTCCTAGAAAGGTAAGAGATGTCCAAAGTTTCCTAGGCTTAGCAGGATATACAGAAGATTCATTAAAGAATTCAATAAGTTAACCTATCTGTTGTTTGGTCTTTTGGGAAAAGTTGTCGAGTTCATATGGACTGAAAACTGTCAAGAAGCCCTTGATACCTTGAAAAGAAAACTTGTGACTGCCCCAATTTTGAGAGGTCAAAACTGGGCCCTACCTTTCCACATTCACATAGATGCCATGAACAAAGCAATAGGAGCAGCCTTAGGGCAAGTTGATGAAAAGTTACCTTATGCCATATACTTTATAAGTAAAATTTTGTCAAAGGTAGAGTTAAACTACATGGTAACCGAGAAGGAAATCCTAGCTGTAGTGCACTCCTTAAATAAATTCAGACATTACATCACATGCTATCAAACCTTTGTACACACTAATCATGCTGCAATAAGGTATTTAATGAACAAACTATATGTAAATGCTCGCATTATTAGGTGGTTGATTTTATTGCAGCAGTTTGATTTAACCATTGTTGATAAGCCTAGTAAAGAAAATGTTATTGCTGACTTTTTGTCTAGAATAAACCTGCCTGCAGGTGAGGAAGGAATGGTGGATGATCAAATGTCAGATGAGAACCTATTTGCTATCTCAGTACTCTCTCCATGGTTTGATTATATGGCAAATTACATGGTTTCAACACAATTCCCACCACACTTGTCCTCAAAAGAAAAGAGCAAGATTGTGTGGAAAAGTGCCCCTTTCACCTGGATTGGGGGAAATCTCTTCAAACTTGGCCCAGATCAGATCTTGAGAAGATGTGTCAGGGAGGAGGAAGTTTTTGATATTCTCCTAACCTATCATGACGGGCCTTGTGGAGGCCATTTTGCAGCAAAGAGGATTGCCTTCAAAATCATGCAAGCAGATTACTATTGGCCCACTCTTCATCAAGATGTAAGGAGACATACCAGCCAATGTGATTGGTGCCAAAGGATGGGGAAACCTACTCCAAAGGATGAGATGCCCATGCAACCTCAAGTGACTTTTGAACCATTTGAGAAGTGGGGCATGGACTTTTTGTGTCCTATCAATCCTCCTTCAAAATAGAAACAATACATCATTGTGTGCACCGATTATCTGACAAAATGGGCAGAGACAAAAGCAATCAAGGTAGCAGCAGAAGAAAGATTAGCTGAGTTTTTAAGAGAAAACATATTTTACAAGTTCGGGTATCCCAGAGAACTGGCTACAGATCAAGGCAGTCAGTTCACTTCCAATTTGATTGAAGACCTGCTCACACATCATAAATTCAATCACATGACTTACAACCCTTACCATCCACAAACCAATGGGTAGGCAAAAGTCACTAACAGAGCTTTGGAGGGAATTCTAACCAAGGTAGTGTGCAGCAGTAGAAAAGATTGGGTAGATAGATTGGTTGAGGCCACCTGGGCCTACAACAGCACATGGAAGACCACCACTGGGTTCACACCCTATGAATTGGTCTATGGGAAGAAGGCTTTGTTGTCTATAGAATTTGAATATGATACACTAAGGATGGCAACTCATCTAGACCTAGACCTCACCCATGCACCAAGGGAAAGGTTACTCCAGCTCAATGGATTGGATGAACAAAGATTGCAAGCCCTTCTCCACACAGAGGTAGTCCAGCTTCAAAGGAATATATGGCATGACAAAAATATCAAGGAGAAGCAATTCCAAGAAGGAGATTGGGCACTAATCTATGACTCAAGGTATAAATATTTCAAAGGCAAGATGAGGACAAGATGGCTTGGACCCTACACTGTAGAAAAATGCAATGACAATGGTTCAGTTCTGATCAGAACCATTGATGAGGAAGCCATCCCCATGCTTGTTAATGGACATAGGTTGAAATTTTACAAGAAGCCCCTCTCCAAGCGAGAGTTCATTGAAGATATGAATAAGACAGTGTTGGTAGTGGAGTAGGTCTCAGCCTCCACTCCACCCACTCACTGAGAAAAAGAAAAAATAATAAGGACTTAAGTGAAAACCTCTATGAGGCGCTTGAGTCCCATCATTGGGTTGAAAACCTCCTTTGAGGTGGCCCAGTGATGAAAAAAACAAAAAAAAAAGAGACAGAATAATATCCCTAGGTGAAAAGCTCCCTTGGAGGCACCTTGGGCAGGCAAGTAGGGTGAAAACCTCCTAGAGGTGCCCTAGTTGTCTTTAAAAAAAAAAAAAAAACCGAGAAAAAAGGAAGAGAAAATTGACTTTTAAAATGCATTGCAGGTTACAGGTGGACCACAGGAAGCAAGAGGAAATGCCACAAAGCCTATTACACATCCTCTATACTCTTCTCCATCATTTCTGACCTCTTTTCCACCTCTCTATGTTTTTCTCTGAAGACTATGTATCCTACAAGAGGCCCTGTGTGTTCTATAGGAGGCTCCTGTAGAAATCACAGAGGGCCTGAAATAGCTTTTAAAAATAGTTTGAGGAGCTGGGGATTTTCATAGAGAGCATGTAGGCCATCCTATAGCTATCCATCATCCTAACCCTCCATCCCACACCTGTACCACCTTATTTCCATCGATTTCTTTCCTTCTTGCAGAAAAAAACTCAGAAACCAGTTTAAAATATATATATATATATATATATATATATATATATATATATATATATATATATATATATAAGGAAATAAAAAGAACAAAACCTCCACAACTCACCTGCAGCTTACCAAATACCTCTCCATTGCCATCAGTATCTTTAGTAGCATCCTCATAGCTCCTAGCACAAGAATCAGCTAAAACTTTTAGAGGGAGAAACAGTTATAGGAGCTCCTGTAGAATTTCCTATAGCAGTTGATCCCCTTAAAATCAAGCTCCAGTAGCGAAATAGGTGCAGCCACAAGAATGCAGAGGATGTTTGAAGCAAGATTCAGCTAAAGGGTACCTATACAAAACAAATGAGCCACATATCAAGAAGCAAAAAGCATATAGCAGAAGGGATACAGGCATGCAGCATTGGAATCCGAGCATGCAGCAGCAACAGAACCAAGCAACACCGCAGCACGAACATTCGACCTACAGGTAAGTGTCTAACCCTCTCCTCTATTGCATCTGTATAATTCAAAAATTGCATGAACGAATGAGATAGCTAGGGTTAAACTAGAAAGGTGGCCAGTTAACTAGCCACCCTCATCCAGTTCGACTGCGGCCATCCAAACATCCCACCACATGTGTACCTAGTCAACTCATTGAAAATCCAAAGGACAGGCAGTGGTGGGTGTATAAACTCCAAGGCTAATGATGGGAAGTGATTACGGGCAGAAGTCATGAGGAGTCATGATGACATGGTAGTGGGGAACAATGGTCTGAATAATGGGAATGTACCCTTTTTGCCAACTCACATCATCGTCGGAAATATCTCAAAATAGATAGAAGTACTCTCGCTCGAACTCCTCCACCACCTTTGCTTCCATTTCATCATCATCCTCGTAGCTGTAGCAAGCTCCATACCACCTCCATAGCCTTGAAACCATCATTCTTTGTCTTTTCAGACCTCCTCCTCCTATCGGTGTTCTACATAAGCATTATCGGGTTCTACAGGAGCAGTAACAGGTTCTATAGGAGAACCTATAGCCAGTTCTACAGGAGGGGCAATAAGCAGTTTTACATGAGAAAACACAGGGTTTTCGCTCAAATTCGGACTTGAAGAGGTAGGCTCTGTACAAACCCACCTTGGATATTTATATGTGTAAGGAGTGATGCAATTTTAAGGAAGAATTAAGTTCGAAAAAGAAGAGGAATTTCATTAAAATAATTCTGCTTGTTTCTTAAAAAAAACACAGTTTTTCTCTATTTCCTGTTTCTCCAAAAATTGTTGTCTCCCTCTCCACCTCAGGTGTTCCAAAAGGGTGCAATAAAAATGATAGGGGGATTCATGAGGAAGGAGCCCATAAATTTAGTCGAGCTCCATGAACATCCCGAGGTAGTATCCATTTTCACCAGAGCCAATTGGATACCATTTTTCAAAACATTAGAGGGTTTGATGAAGGAGCGGCTCAGGAGTTTTCCCTTTCTTTGGTACCCCACTCAGAGACCCATGCCACCGTTACTTTCAGAGGTCTCACCATGGAAATCACCCCATACTTTATCAATAGGATTACTAGTCTTCCACTTGGATTACCCTGGAGCAAAGATGAAAAGCCAATGGGTCAAGTTGCCAAGAAAAACTTCTTCCAACAAAATGAACATCTTATAGAAGACAAAAATGGCATTAGAATAACAAGCATACCTTACCCTTAGGATGAGGTCAGTTACCAAATCATCAAGTACATTTCATGTGAAGGGAGGTATAGCATAGTTTATGGCTACCATTTTAGACTTCTTCATTAGCTGAGATATGGCATGGACACTCCCACACCCCAAAAACTTAGCATTCCCTATTTTCTCTTATAGTCCCTTATCGACTCTAGCATTAAATTGCAGGAAGGAGGTCCAGATCAATTGCCTCACCATGGACTAATTAAACTGTTGGTGCAATAAGCCCTCCACACCTTCACAATCCCCATAGCCTGGGAAATCTTCAGAAATATGATAGGAGAAGATGATATAAAGGCCCTCACATATGACCTCAGTTCTTCTAAAAGTGAGGGGGAAGAGCAAAAAGGGGAAGATGAGGAGGAAACCAAAACAGGGAAGGAAGAGACTAAAACAGAGAAGGAAAAGACTAAAATAGAGAAAAAAAATACTAAAGGAGAGAAGGAAGAAACTAAACAAGATGAGAAGGAAACCAAAACAGAGCTAGAGGAAACAAAGCTAGCAGAGACGGAGAAGAGAAAAGAAGAGGAAAAAGGGGAAAAGAAGACAGAAGTGTCTCTTGAGACACTAGAAAGGGAGGCAGCCGCTGTTCTTGCTGCAATCAGCACCCCAGTTAAACCCAAGCAAAAGAGGAAAAAGCAACCATCAATGTATTTCAGGGCTTGAAAAAGCACAAGGATAAAAATGAGGAAGCTACATCCATCCTCAAAAGAGCATATCAAAATTGAAGATTCCCCTACTAACAAAAGGCAAGAATCTCCCTCCAAAACCCTCATCACTTATAAAAGAGGAAGTCCTAGATCTTCCACTTGGAAGGAAAGAATAAAACTACAGGACTCAAAAACAGTCCTACAGGAGGCACAAACTGCTCTACAAGAGACCCTAAAAAAGCTACAGGAGACTGAAAAACTTGAGAAAAGGGCAGAAGAGTAGACCAAGGGAAAGGATGAAACAGCAGAGACACAAGAACCTAACCCCCAGCCTAGTTTGGGCTCTTATTACAACCTTCTTTAAGGAGGAAAAATTATTCCACGGAAATTTGTAGGCCCACTTTTCTTTGAACTAGAAAAAGAAAGGATAAGGAGCCACAGATGGATGCAGATCACCAAGTCCAAAGGGGTGGAAGACATTTGCCACATGGAGAGCAAGCTTAGAGAAATGGGTAGAGAGTTGAGCACTGTAAGACATACAAAATCAATCAGAAGATATCACTTGGAAGCATAAAATGAAATGTTAAGAAAATAGCTGCAAAAAATGGAAACACAATTGGCATGCATGACCAGCTGGTCTATGGAGGCACTTCAATGCAGACAACCAACAAAATCATATGGAGTATACCTCAAAGACCAGTGGCTACAATTCCAGATCAAGACTCTGGCATAGAGAGGCACCATGCCTTTTCAGGATTATAGACAGTTCATGGACCTATGTGACCACAGTTTAGTAGAAAACAAGGAAAAGATAGCAGAGTTCTATTTTCATAACATGGCCCTAACTAATATGAACCTATGGGACCCCAATGCTAGGCTAGGAGACTTACAACTGATGGCCATGGCATCATGGATGAATCATGAGGAGAAAAGGGCAACAAAAATCAAGAAGTTGATGGCAAAAGAACAAAATGAACCCGTAATGATTAGAGCAGAGCCATCGGACCATATGGCTCTCATTAGCACCCACCAGCTACTTGCAAATGATCCTCAAAATGCCCCTAAGTATATTAATGATTAGGCTCAGGCTATTTCACATTTTGAGGACATGGAAAGATTAGTTGGAGATGACTGTATTCATGCCTGTATGAGGAGGTGGAATACACTGCCACATAGCTTGCAGATCAGGGAGTATCACTCCCCAACCAAGATGAAAGAAGCATTGAGGAGAGTGCCACTGTACAAGCACTCTATGTAGAGTTTGAGGGTCAATTGGATTGGCCTCAAACTGAGTCCCCCACTGCTGCTAGGATTGCTAAAGGGCACAAAAGAGGAAGAAGAGTGACAGCAGTGGGAAGAGGTGGAGAGAAAGGCAGGATTCCATAATAAGAAAGAGGATCTTACATCAGAAGCATGGGATGTCAAGGAGACCATTAGGGCCATCAAAGAGGAGGAGGTAGACTAGTTTCTCAAAGGATGAGAAACACATTCGGTAGGGGGGTGATGATGAGCCCCATAAATGGGTAATTATATGGGCTCATTTTGCCTCCTAACTTATCTTAATATACCATTCCCATTAGTTTATTGCATGTTTTTTATTATATTTATGCTAATAGAGCGAGTTGGGTTATTCAATTATGCCATGAAGCCTAATGTGTGCTTTATGCATATTTTTGGTCAATTTTGAGACAAAGTCAAAGGTTTAATGAGCATTTGGCAGCCAATATTCAAGGAAGAAAAGGGAGAGGATTTATAGGAGGGTGTCCCCCTCATTGATGACTCCCTACTTCGAATACTCCTTCAGAAAGCTTGGAGCACAAGCAACCTCATCAATGCATCAAAGAGGCAGCCGAGCAAGTGAAGAGTAGTTGTTGTCTATCTCAAGTCTTAGGAGCCAAGCCTCCTCGATTTTAGGAGAACTGTTGGGAGTTCCAATGGTATAAATAGAGAGGCCCAGGGCCTCATTAGGTTTTTGGATGTTTGTCAAATTTTTTCCCTTTTGTTGTAGCTTTTGCTCAGCTCACTTCGAGCTTACTTTTGTGGACAATTTCATGTAATGTGACTATTATTTTGATAATGAAGATGAAATCTTTTCTGAGCCAGAACTGAGTTACCTCAGAGGGCTAAAGATCTTGGGTTAGGGCCCAACCCAAGCTGCCCAGCACCTCTTCTTTTGTATTTATACATCTTGTTGCAGTTTATGATGCAGTTGTTGTTAGATAGGTTTCTTCCTTGGTTAGAATAGGTTGCTTTTGGTGATTTACATAATTGTTTCCATTTCAGTTTGCTGAAGTAGGTTAAATAGTGATAAGAGAAAGATACAAAAGGGCCATCAACAAAGCGTTGAACTCCTTTCCTCCCTTTGGGATGATGAATTAAGGTCAAGACCTGATTGCTGCCACAAAAACACAAATTTGCCTTCTCCATGCAATTTCTAGTGTTGTAGTTTGATTTAGAGGTTAATGATTTCCTTCAGATCTATTTTGTCATGCTCATTTATATTTCTACAATAACTCTCCATTCATGCTTTCCTTTCCCTATACCATTGTTCAGCATTTTATTTTCCTAGTTCAGAATTTAGGTTAACATGAAATACAGTTATATTTTTTGGTGCAGCTGGTTTCTTTGCTTTCTCAGTTTTAGTGTTTGAATTGAAGCTCTCTTGGAGTATATCTCTACTCATAATAAGTCAATAAATCAGCCATCACCATCTCTCTTTGCTACATGTTCCACAGGTCATTCACAGCCCCTCATAAATCTACCCTAATTTTCTGCACTTTTCTCATAAACTTTCTTCCCTTTCCTTGAACAAATCCAACCACCTCTCTCTTTCCTAATCCTTCTAGATGGACCTTAGACACCTTAACACATCCTTATAGCCTTCCGCTACCCTATCCAACCATTTTCCCACCTTCAAAACCTCTAAAAACAGCTCTCGGCATCCTCCTATAGATCCTCCTATAAACCTCCTGTAGATCCCCTGCAACCTCCTGTAGAAATTCTTGTAGGTGACTTTGTTAAGTCGGATTGTAGGGTAAGCCTCCAAAAGGGTACCAGAGGCCTCCTAGGACCCTTCCACACTTTCCTACACCTCTGCGAACTCCAAAGTCACCCTCCATCGCCACCTAATCACTGCCACATCCACAAACAAATAAATTACATGCATGACAATTTCACATAGAATACATAAAACCCATTTTCACATAACACTACAGTTGGGCTGCTGGGCATTTCGAGGTTGAGAAAATAGTGGCAATATTGCAGAAGTATTTCTATTGGCTAAATCTTTGACAGGATGTCGGGAAGTACATTAGATCATCCACTACCTGTGCCATTGCCAAACTGACCATCAAGAAGCAAGGCCTCTATACCCCGCTGCCTACCCCTAGTCGACCTTGGGGATCCATCTCGATGGATTACATGTCAGGCCTTCCTTCCACTAAACATGGAAATGATTTTGTTTTTGTGGTCCTCAACAGGTTCTCGAAGATGGCCATTATGGCGGCCTGTAAGAATAATATCACAACAGAAGCCACTGCTAGACTCTTCTTTGAACGAGTGTGGGTACACTTTGGGATCCCATAGTCTATCATCTTAGATCAGGACATCGGGTTCCTCAGTACATTTTGGTCCAGTCTCTGGTGGATTCTGGACACCAAACTCACTAAGTCCACAACCTTCCATCCTCAAACTGATGACCAGATAGAGGTTGTCAACAAGATGATTGTACACATTTTGTGCATGTACAATTCAAAGAATCCACGCACATGGGATGAGAGCCTCCCCTATGTTCAGCACAGCTACAACCAGGCTCTCCACAACTCGACTGGCCACAACCCTTTTCAGGTGGGCTTGGGATTCCAACCACTATGTCCCATTGATGTGGCCATGCCGTTTGTAGCTACTCACACAGATTCGACTCATGTCCAGTCAAAAACAGATAAGGAAAATAACTTCATGGTGCATATCCAAAATATTCGCCAGCAGGTCCATGACATTATGGAGAAATCAAATGCCACGTAAAAGCAGCGACATGATCAACATCGGGTGCCACACAAGTTTCAGGTGGGCGACAAAGTCTGGTTGTATTTGCAAAAGGAACACCTTACCGGAGCCTATCAGAAACTCAGAACACTCCGATATGGTACTTACACCATTACCAAGGCTGTGGGAGCCAATTCATTTCAGCTCAGCATTTCCCCATTCCTTGGCTTGCACCCAGTGTTCAATGTGGACCACCTTCGGCCATACTTTCCACCATTACTAGACACATATAACATTGCCAAACAGCTTACACCCACAGAGTTAAATCCATATTGCATGCAAAAAGATGCAACTAATCAGATCATGGACACACAGATCAAGTACACTCGCCAGTAAAATATCCAACTGTATCGAGTTGTCAAAGTAGGCCAACTCCTTCACCAGGGCAAGTGGCTCACCAGGGACCAAGTTCAGCAGAAGTTCCCTCATCTCATGGAGGAACTCAACACAATGGGAACCATTCCTTCCTAATGGGGGAGGAATGATCCAGGTGGATATTAGTGGCCACCTGCCAATTCCAATTGGACCCCCACCATTGCTTTTTTCAATTTTTCATTTTCCTTAATTGTATCATAGTTTACTATTTTTAGCAATTTTTCGGGTCCTAAACTTTTGGAGTTGTCTTGAGGCCCTAAACGACATTTTTTTGGAAATCTACCACCAGCGATTTTGTATCTAAAATCATATTTTCCATTGTAGTCCTCGAAGAGATCATTCCAACGGGAAATCATGCACGTCAAATAGAGATAATATTACCATGTCACAACCTCGGGAAGTTGGCTGTCCAACTCACCCCAACAGGGCCCATCAACTCTTGGTGTTACATCTCCTCGAGTTATGGTTTTGGTTGTTTAGGGTTTTCTCTTATTGTTCAATAATAAAAATGCCCTTGAGTCTCATTATAAGGTAGTTCCAAGGCATGTAGCCACAATATCTCTTCTGAGAGATATGCTACCATCGCCCTAGCTAGTTTATTTCCATTCCTGTTTGTAAGCACATTTTAGTAGTTTACATTAATGAAATGAAGTATTATTTCCATTGAATCTATGTGTTTATGGTTATCTCTATAATTTGTTGCGTTCCTGTTTAAATCTGGATCATATATGGTGGTTATAAGCATGGTTTTATGACATATCTTACTCATGGCTATTTTCATGTTTTCACTCATAACTGAATGAATAATGGATTCAAGAGCTAATTGATGTTGTGACAGCTAATGTGAGAAGGTAGAGACCCTTCTTGTTAAACCTCAGATAAATTTGCAGTCCCTTATGTTCAGACTTGCATTCATGATCTGTAGGTTTCATATCTACCAATTGTTTCATAGAATGCCAGTCCCGGTTGGGGATGGTCAAGGCACACGAGCTTCACTTCATGAACCTCTAACATAGAATGTGTGTTCATGACATAATAAACAATACCCTTAATTTGACTACATATTGGAAAATGCCTCTAAAAATTAGAATATCTATGCCCCTACCAATACGAGCCCAATCCACCTTACCTATTTAAAACACCCATAATTTCACTATATATTGTAGGTTTTCATTTTTTCGTTATCATTTTTTATACCCCTCTATATTTTTTCATTATATTTGTGCTCCATTTTTTATAGCTATCAATATTAAAACCCTTTACCCCACTATTATATGCTTAATATATTGTGTCATTTTTTCCTCAATATATATCCCCTAATATGAACGCACGTGGTATGGTATTTCTCCCTAGTGAAGCCCCTTGTGGGTCAAGTCAAGATCTCGTTCCATGTTTTTGGTTACAGGCATTGTCTTCATGTCTTTTATGAGTTTTTGATGTTTCATAGCTTTCTAGGAAAAGTATAAGTCCCAACCCTAGAAAATAGCCTTAATTCTCATAGTCACTCGCACAGCATTGGCAGAAAAAGGCCACAGTCATGTTGATGTAAGACAATGGGAGCGACTGGAAACCCATATTCACATGGAGGCCTTGGCAAGGGAGCAATTGGGACTCTAGGTTAGGGAATAGGTGAGTTGTCTCAGGCATTGGATGCCTGGAGGGGTTTGGTTACCCATGGGGGTCTAATGGAACCTGAGGGGAGTCAATAAGGTCTAGTTGTGTCGACTCCATTTCATTAAGGTCATCTAGGAGGTTGAGTCATATCATAGTAGACCCTCATCTCATGGGTAAGTTGGTGAAAGTGAGTAGATATGAGAGGAGGGATGTTACAAGTTGGTATCAGAGAGGGTTGTGCTCTCTTCGGATAATATTTGATACTAGAGGTTCATATCAGAGCATGGTTTCACTCCCTTTGGGTAAGTTTGATGTTGTCAAGGTTATGGTTGTGATGCATGGTATGAGGGTATATAGTTGGTATGATCATGCATGATTTTGTTGTGATGTTATATTATTACACGGATATGTTTATGATTACACATGTACATGCTAATGTCGATTGTTCTTGCAGATGAGGTAAGCTTCCCTTGAGCATCACTAAGGTATGGATTTGGTTTTGGTATCTATTTGGTTTATCTAACATGGTATAATTGCAAGAAGAAGAGAATTCAAGATGACAAGAAAAATGGTTGATTATAGTTATAATCCAAACTTAAATAGGAATGCAACAACTTACAGATATAATCATAAACAAAAAGGTGCAGCAGAAAAACACTTCATTTCATTAATAGAAAAATATTGAACTATGCTTACAAACAGAAAGGAAATAGGATAGCTTGGGTGATGGTATCTTATCTCTGAGAAGATATGTGGCGGCTACATGCCTCTGAACTATGCTAAAATGATGCTCAAGGAGCTATTTATTATTGGAAAACATGAGAAAACCCTAAACAACCAAAACCCTAACCCTAGGAGATGTAACACCAAGATTTTGTGGGCCTTATTAGGGTTAGTTGGGCAGCCAACTTCCTGGGGTCGTAACTTGGTCATATTATCTCTGTTTGGCACGTACGATACCTTGTTCGAAATGACTCTCTGAGTATTATAGGTTCCACCGCATGCCCCTACCTATGGCTATGTGCCTGTCGTTGACCCCAAAAAAACACCATTTATGGGGTCAACACTGCTTCGAATGTTCAAGACTCGAAAAATTGCTAAAAATAGTAAATGTTGAATGAACAAGGAAACAGAAGAAAGTCACTGGGGGGTATAGGTGGAATAGGTGGGTGGCCACCAATATCCATCTGGATCATTCCTTCCCCCTTAAGAATAAATGGTCCTCATTGCATGCAAATCCTCCACGAGGTGAGGAAATTTCTGTTGAACCTAGTCCCTGGTGAACCACTTGCCCTTGTGAAGGAGTTAGCCTGCTTTGACTACTCGAGATAGATGTATCCTCTGTTAGCAAGTGTTCTTGATCTGGGTTTCCATGATTTGATCAATTGTGGCATGTTCTATGCAGTCTGGGTTGAGCTATGTTGGTGTGAGTTGTTCTGCAATCTCATATGTGTCCAACAATGGTGGAAAGTATGGTCGAAGGTGATTTACATTGAACATTGGGTGCAGACCAAGGAACGGTGGGATGCTGAGCTTGAAGGAATTGTCACTGACATCCTTGGTGATGGTGTAAGGTCCATATTAGAGCAGGAAAAACTTTCAGTGGGGTCTAGCAAGGCACTCCTTTTGCAATTATAGCCAAACCTTGTCACCCACATGGAACTTGTGTGTCACTCAATGTTGATCATGGCGTTGCTTGTACTTAGCATTGGGTCTGTCCAATATATCATGGACCTACTAGTGGATGTGTTGAATGTGCCCAATGAATTTGTTAGCCCTTTTAACTTCTGACTAAATGTGAGCCGAAGCTACCTGAGTGGTTGTAAATGGTATGCCCACACCAATGGGGCTTAAGGGCTAAAATCCCAGCCCTGTCTAAAATGGTTTGTGGCCTACTAATTTGTGGAGAGCTCTGTTGTAGCTGTGTTAGACATAGGGGATACTTTCATCGCACATGTGTGGATGCTTCATGTTGTACATGCACATAATGTGTACAATCATTATGTTCATAACCTCTATTTGGCCATCAGTTTGGGGATGAAAATTTATGGACTTAGTAAGTTTTGTATCCACCGTCGACTAGAGACTTGACCAAAATGCACTTAGGAATCTGTTATCTCAATCTGGGACAATGGACTGTGGGATCCCAAACTGTACCCATACTCTCTCAAAGAAGAGCTTAGTAATGGTCTATGTTGTGATACTCTTCTTATACGCTGTGATGATGGCCATCTTAGAGAATTTGTCGGTGACCACGAAAATGCAATCGTTGTCATTCTTAGTAGAAGGAAGGCCTGACATGTAATCCATGTAGACAGATTCCCAAGGCTATCTAGGAGTAGGTAGAGGAGTATACAGGACTTGCTTCTTGATGGTTGGTTTGGCAATGGAACAGGCGGTGCAAGATCTAATGTAATTCCCAACATCCTGATGAAGTGTCGGCCAATAAAAATACTTCTGTAATACCACCATTGTTTTCTCTACTTCGAAATGTCCAATGAGCTGACTTTAGTGTGCCACCCATATCATCTTAGCATGCTCACTTGAAGGAACACAGATGTGTCCCAAGTGGCATAACAGTGCATCTTGAAGGCGAAAATTTTAAATTTGCTTCCCTTCTAGGAGTGTTTGGTATATGCTATCGAATTCTGGATCTCTCTTGTAAAAATGGGGCCTCCCTAATGTCTTGTGCCCATAAGAGTCGACCGCAGTAATCAACACCATGGCCAGTGGTCAGTTGAGGCAATCAACAACATTATTGGTGCTACCCTTCTTATACTTAATTTTCACATGGAACTGTTGCAAATAGGTGGACCATTTCTTATGGGAATCTTTTTGCAACTTCCCTTGTATCTGTATGAACTGTAGAGGTTGGTGGCCTATGTGGATCACTGTTTCGTTCCCCATAATGTAATGCTTCCATTGGAGGCAAGCCCGCACAATGGAATACATTTCTTTGTCGTAAGTGGGGTAATTTCACACTGTGTGAAAGTGTCTCACTGTGGTAAGCCATTGGATTCCAATGCTGAGTAAGAACCACACCAATAGCATAGTTAGAGACATCTGCCTCAATCTCAAATGGTTGTTGCAGGTCTGGTAATGTGAGCATTGGTGCAAAATAAACGCAATTCTTCAACTCGGAGAATGATTGTTGTTGGGTTTCCGACCAAAAAAATTTTCCTTTCACTTCGCCCTTGGTGACTTGAATTAAAGGCCAAGTGATATGAGAAAACCCCAAAACGAACCTACTATAGAAATTGGCAAGACCCAAAAAGCTATGGAGCTCTGTTAGAGTTGTTGGGGCTGGAAAATCTCGAATGACTTGTATCTTGTATGGGTCCACATGTACACCCTGCTCATCGATGACATAACCCATATATTGAACCTGGGTTAGGCCAAAGGAAAATTTCTCCAAGTTAGCACACAACTTGTGTTGGCACAGGGTTTGAAGGAACTATCGAATATGATGGAGCTGCTCTTCCCAACTCTCGCTAAAGATCAAGATGTCATCTAAATACACCACCATGAATGCATTGGTTAAGGGTCACAAGATGTCGCCTAGCATTCCCATGAAATTTGCACAGGTAATCGTCAATCCAAACGGCATGACCAACCATTCGAAAAGACCCTCCTTGGATTTGAAGGAAGTCTTCCACACATCAGAGGGTTCGATAGGAACCTACTAACAACCTGAAGTCAAGTCAATCTTGCTGAAATATTTGTCCCCCCTTGAGCTAGTCCAGAAGGTCATCAATCCGCAGGATTGGGTACCTATTCTGGACAGTGATTTTGTTCAGTTCCCGATAGCAAATACAGAGCCTCCAGGTCCCATCCTTCCTCTGTACTAATACAATCGGGCTCCCACAAGGTGATGAGCTTGGCCTGATGTGCCCTTTCTATAATAGTTCATGAATCTGCCTCTTGACCTCATCGTTATCCATAACAAACCATCGATAGATCGGTCCATTGGGCAGCGGTGCGCCCAGGGTCAGATCAATGGAGTGCTTGACCTGACAGTGCAAAGTTACCCCTGTGGATGAGGCGAAAATATCCATGTACTCCTCCATGACCTTTTCCATCTACTATTGTTGTGCAGAGGAGTCCTTCCTGAAAGTTGTGGCGACAACCTTCTTCTTTCTGTGCGAGCGAATCATAAGGAAACCCAATTTCCTGGTCTAGGAAATGATCTTAATGCATTTCTTTGCAATGATGGAAGAGATGGCGGTAGGTGGGGTTACCTCCAGTATCATGTATAACTTATTATCCAAAGTAATAATCATAAAGCGAGCTCTAGACTCATATACAACATGTCGCTTCCACAAGTATGGTTGTCCTACCAATACATCACAAACTTCAAGAGGAGAAATGTCACACAGTACCTCATCCGTGAAGGGCTTGATGCTATAGGGAAGTCGGCACTGCTGGCTGACATGAACATCTCGTCCTTAGTGAAGCCACCTAATGGTGTATAGTTGTGGATGTGCTATAGTAATTTGGCCCAGCCGCTTGACAACCTCTGTTGAAATGAGGTTCTTTTGGCTCCTGTTGTTGACAATGAACTACAGTAAAGAACCCTTCAGCCACTTTTGTGAGTGGAAGAGGTGTTCCCCATCCTCTGGATCTTCAAGCTCAATCTTCTTGATCTTGGTGGTGGCCACAGTGGAACTAGACTCCATAGTTATGATCTACTTCCCTTTGTGAGTGCCCTTATCGAGTTCTGATTCAGAGTGAGAATCTGCCTGATTCAGAAAACTTCAAGTCGTCCACCAGTGATTGCTTTGCCCGACACTCACCTGTATTGTGAGTGGAGCTCTTATGGAACTCACACTATTTTCCTGTGTCTTTCTTTGTCTTCAAGGTGTTTTTCTTTGATTGTGGCTTCAACAGGTTATCCTGGGTAGCATCACCTTGGCTTGGTCATTTGTTTTGTGGTTTGGGGGTGCCTTTTCCTTTCTTTGCATTCACAGATCCGAAGTCCTGCTTCTTCTCTTTAAACTTCTTCTCAATATTTACAGTGTTCCGATACGCCATGTCGAATGAGGAAATGTCTAGGAACTCCATCTTGTCCTGGATGTACTTCTGTAGATATCCGCAATACTTGAGCACCAAATTCTGCTAGGTATCCTTGATACCCAGCTTCATACGAAGGGTATGCAAATTATTTGTGAACTATGGCACATCTTGGTCCCTTCCCTGCCATAGCGTGGTCCACTTTATGTATTTGTCTTCATAGCTATCGACAGGGTAATATTAGTCCTTGATGACATCTTGGAAAGAGTTCCAAGTGGATGCGGCTAAAAACAGCAAGGGTTCACTCTTGTATTTTTGTTCACAGTAGGTTTCCCACCAATCCTTAATTTGTGGGGTAGCTTTAAGAACAACAAAAATAATCTTTTCCCGATTGGAAAAGTCATGAACTGAAAAATATCCTTCCAATATATTTAACCATTTATCTATAACATTTTCATCTATTAGACCTTCAAATATGTGAATATCGAAGTTAAATTTTACCTTAAAAGCAGTGGTGCCTCCAGAGTGGTTGTTGGATGAAGATGCATTGCTTGTGGGTAGTCGTCAAAGGATCTTCCCAAAGTTATCCATCATCGCGTCCCTCTATCTCTTGAGGGCTTCCTCGAGCAACATTTTGAAAGTATCTATTGCCCCCTTATCTTTCTTTTCTTCCACCATGGGAGGTCGTCTAGTTTTGTGAGGCTAATCTCGCAATGGTTCAACCAGATCAAGCCCTAACTCCTTATACCCTGACCTCGTTGGGGACATGCAAAGAAAAAGAGAGAGAGAAGTCCGCTTTGATACCACTGATTTGAACTTAAACAGGAACACAAAATCTTACATATATAATCATAAACACAAAGGTGCAACAGAGAAACACTTCATTTCATTAATAGAAAAATATTGAACTATGCTTACAAACAGAATGGAAATAAGATAGCTCAGGGGATGGTAGCTTATCTCTGAGTAGAGATGTGGCACCTACATGCCTCTAAATTGTGTTACAATAAGACGCAAGGGCCTATTTATTATTGGAAAACATGAGAAAACCCTAAACAATCAGAACCATAACCCCAGGAGATGTAACACCAAGAGTTTGTGGGCCTCGTTGGGGTAAGTTGGGCAACCAAGTTCTCGGGGTCATAACTTGGTCATATTATTTTTGTTTGGTGTGTACGATACCATGTTGGAAAGGTCTCTCTAAGCACTATGGGTTTCATCATAAGCCCCTTTGCTTGTGGATATGGGCCTGCCGAAAACCCCAAAAAAAACGTCGTTTAGGGGGTCAAAACTACTCCAAAAGTTCAGGACCCAAAAAACTGCTAAAAATAGTAAATGTTGAAATGAACAAGGAAACAAATGAAACTGATTAGGGGGTATAGGTGGAATAGGTAGGTGGCCACCAATATCCACCTGGATCAAATTCATGTGACACTTCCTACAGATCAATTGAGTAGCAAGGAGAAAATTATTCTCCTGGTATAGCAAATACATTAAGGAGCTTGAGGGAAGATATCAGAAGTTGCAAAGCAGACAATTACAGGTTGGTTGAGGCTCATGAAATACTTTCAATGGCGCAGGAGAAGTGGGTATAGTTTAATGAAACAATCCTTCAAAGCTTGTTAGAGTTGTAGAAATAGGGATAAATGAGAAATAGTCAAGAGGAGGAAGAGAAAACTAATGGAGCCTATGGTATCATATCTCGGTCCGAATACAAATGCGATAGAGGGCACACATTCAAAGGTGGTAGATCATTGGATACACCTGACAGGAGGACTGGTATGTATGGGAATAATTCTATTTCCTCATCCAGGAGACATCATTACATCCATCACCATCATCATCCTTATAGGAGGAGGGAGTATTTTCCTGAGCAATTCAAGAAAGGAAAGACTCCTACATTTGATGGAGAGATGAAGAAGTCAAAACATGCAGATGCATGGTTGCTTGGGATAAAGAAATTCTTCAGATTGCATAGCTATTCTGAGAACACGAATACCAAGAAAGCCACCTTTAGTCTTAAGGAAAAAGACTTGATTTGGTATGATTTTGAGAGGATATTCAAGAACTACATGTCATAGAGGTACTATGATGATAGAGTTAAGGCATTTTATGAGTTACATATGTGTTCTATGATAGATGATGAATATACTAGCAGATTCTTTGAGACCTTGAGGTATGTGCCATATCTCAAGGAGAAGGCTAAGACTCAGAGATTTAAAGTGGATTTCCAACAAAGTATAGAGACCAGATTGAGTTTGATGAGCCTATACCGTTAGAGGAATCCGTCCATAAATTGAACCATTGTTATGAGCAATCAAAGCCAAAAGCTAAGCCTAAACGTGACTTGAAGGGAAATGAGAAGGTAAAAGGAAAATGGCCACCAAAGCAGGGACAAACTCAAGATGCACGTGAGAAATAAAATGTTGCTCCTTACAATAATTTTAATGAAGTTGAGAAGGGACATGTGTCGCAACTTGGAGAGAAGAAAACTAGAGGGGATAGTAGAGCACCATTGCCGTGTTTGATATGTCGAAAAGATCATGGTAAGAAGGATTGTCCATTGTACCAGGGAGGTAGGCGCAAACAGTTGGGGATGTTGGTCATAGTATTCCTCTGATTTATGCAGTTGTGGACAATAGGAAGGTGAATCACTAGGCATGTATCATTGATATGGACGGTAAGCTTTGGGATCAACTTATTTCTATTTTGATTGATCCTAGATATAAGTATAGTTATCTTAATCCTGACCTAGTGGATAAGTGTGGCTTAAGAAAAGAAGTGCATGCAGAGCCTTGGTTGGTGTAGTTGGCTACATGTATGAACAAGAGAGTTCATCATTAGGTAAGAGCTTTTACATTGGAGTTGAATGGTATGCCTTCAACAACACATTTGAAGGTACTTTCATTGGGGTCATATAGTATGCTTTTGGGTATGGATTGGTTGTATATTCAAAAGACCAAAATAGATTGCTATGACAAGGCTATTGAGTTCCTAAATGATAATGGAGAGAAGAGAATCTTGCAGGGGAAGAAAAATCCTACATATGTGAAGATGGTCATAGCTATGTAGGATAAGCTCAATTGTAGAAAAGGGTTTGTGATGGTTGTAGTTCCTATTTCCAATGAAAAGGGTAAGGATGTTGAGAATGCAGAAATAGTCAAGAGGTTCCCTATATTGCAGTAGTTTCAGGATGTGTTTGAAGCAAAGATTCCATAGTTTCCTCCGCACAAGGAATTAGACATTTCTATTTAGTTGGTACTACGAGCAGCACCAGCATCAAAGGCACCTTATAGGATGAGCACCTGCGAATTAGTAGAGTTAAAGTTACAAATGAAGGAAATTATTGATAAGGGATACATTAGGCCAAGTGTATCGCCTTGGTCTGCACCAGTATTGTTCATGAACAAGAAGTATGGTACTCTTAGATTGTTCATTGATTACAAGCAGCTAAAAAAGGTGACAATCAAGAACAAGTACCCATTGTCAAGGATTGACAAATTTATTGATCAGTTGAGGGAGAAACAATGTTCTCAAAGATAGATCTACGATAAAGATATCATTTTGTATGCATCAAACAAGAGGACATTTACAAGACTACCTTTAGGACTAGGTATGGGAATTATGACTTTGTTGTAGTTCCATTTGGTTTAACTAATGATCCATCTACTTTTATGTGTTTGATGAATAGTGTGTTGTGTTTTTATTTATACAAGTTTGTTATTATGTTCATTGATGACATCTTTATATATTCTAAGAATGAGGAAGAGCATGTCAATCATTTAGCAACAGTGTTGAGATTGCTAAGGGAGCATATTAGCAAGTGCAGTTTCTTTCAAATAGAAGTACACTATTTGGGACATGTTTCCAAGAATGGCATAGCAGTAGATCCAGAGAAGATAAAGGCTATAGTGGATTGGGAAGTTCCTAGAAATTTGGAGGAAGTCATATCATTCATTGGCTTAACAGGTTACTACACGAGGTTCATCAGGAAAGTCTCATGCATTGCAGATCCTATTACATCATTGCAGAGGAAAGGTAATAAGTTTGAATCTACAAAAGAGTATGCAGCCAGGTTTGAGCAGTTGAAGCAATTGTTAAAAAATGATCCAGTTTTAAATATTAAATATCTGAATAAAGAGTTTGTAGTATGTACAGATGCTTGGAAGAGAGGGCTTGGTGGAGTCCTTATGTAGGAGGGACAAGTGATATGTTATGAGTCTAGAAAGGTGCATGACCTTGAGGACATGGATACATTATCTTCTTGGCAGGAGGTTTGTGTTGATGAGAGATCACAATGGATTGAGATATCTTTTTTACCAGCTTAATATGAATTCCAGGCAAATTAGATGGTTTTCTACCCTCAGTGAGTTTGAATTTGAGATCAGGTACATTAAGGGAAAGGAGAATAGGTTGCGGATGCTCTCAGCAGGAAAGTACAACTCAGCCATGTTGCAGCAGTGACCTCATATGGGACAGATCTACAAGATCAGATCTTACACGAAGGATAACATGATGACATGTATAAGGAGCTTATGCACATGTTATAGTAGGGTATAAGTGATTAGGATGTAGATTATTGTCTCACGACATATGGCTTAGTGGCATTTAGGGATAGGATCTATGTATCGAATGACAGTGAACTCAAGAAGCTTATCTTGAGGGAGTTTCAAATAAATTCCATATTCAAGTCACCTAGGATACCAAAAGAGGTTGAAAGTAGTAAATAAGTTCTACTACCGACCGAATATGAAGAAGGAAGTGGCAAAGTTTGTGGCAAGATGTTTGGATTCTCAACAGGTGAAAGAAGAATTTAAACATCCAGGTGGATTTCTTCAACCTATTATGATTCAAGAATGGAAATGGGAGGGCATTTCCATGGCTTTCATTATAGATATTCTGAGGACATAGAAGTCACATGATTCTATCATGGTTTTGGTAGACAGATTGAGTAAGGTAGCTCACTTCATTCCATTAAAGACTACTTATTCAGCTAGTGAGGTAGCACATGTCTTCATCAAGGAGATCATGAGATGGCATGGTGTTAGAAAGAAGATTATGTCAACCAAAGATTCCAAGTTCACTTCCAAGTTTAGGAAGGAGCTATTTGAAGGTTTGGGGATATAGTTGCCCTTCATTATAGCTTATCATCCACAGACAAATGGACAAACAAAGAGGGTCAATAGGATCTTGGAGGATATGGTGACGATGTATGTGATGCACTAGCAGAGGAGATGAGAGGAATACCTTCCACTGGTTGTGTTTGCACACAACAATGGTTATCAAGAACCACTGAGGATGAGTCCTTTTAAGGAACTGTATTGGCAGAGTTGTAACACTCCCATTAGTTGGAGTGATCGAGTGAACAGGGAACTTATTGGACTGGACATGTTGGAAGACATGAAACAAGAAATGTAGGTTATAAAGAAGAATCTAAAGGAAGCACAGGATGGGCAGAAGAGTGATGTGACCAACACAAGGCATTTAAGGAGTTTCAAGTTAGGGATCATGTGTATTTGTGCATCAATCCCAAGAAGAGCTCCTTCAAGATCATATCATGTGCCAATTTGGCACCACAGTATTGTGAGACTTTTGAGATCCTTAACAGGATTGGACAAGTGGCCTACAAACTTGCACTGCCTCCGACAGTGAAATTCCATGATGTTTTTCATGTTTCATTGCTTAAAATATATGTAAAGGATGTTGATCATGTAATTGATTGGTTTGTATTTCAAGTGGAGAAAGATAGAGAATTCTAGCAGGAACCCTAATGCATATTGGAGGGAAACATCTCGTGCATCGAAATAGAGCACTCGAGTAGGTTAAAGAGTAGTGGAATCACTTTTGTCCTGATGAAGCTACATGGCAGATGGTTGATCAAATGTGGGCTATGTATCCTTCATTGTTTTCTAGTGAAGGCAAATGAGTCTCGGAATTTGTACATTTTTATGTATGGTTGATATTGCAAAATACCACAATGATCTAACTTATAAAGATCCAACAAGCGGTATGGTTGTCATGATGTGATATTTTACATGATGGTTTTCCTTCTTAGTAGGATGTTATTGTAAATACTGCAACAAGCTAGGTTATAAAGCTCCATAGGCAGTATGTTTTTTCTATTCAATGGTCTTTCTAGGTCTATGTGTGGTTTAACACTGAGGACAGTGTTCCCCTAATGGAGAGCGGTCTGTAATAGCCCCAGGTTAAAAGTTCATGTAATAAAAGTTAATAAAGGTAAAATAAGACCACGGGAAAGGGACACTTATTCCAATATGAATGTTGGAAAAATATCCTAGTGGGAATCACTTATTGTATTTTATGACTAAGAGGAAAATGGAAAAGGAAGTGGTTAAGGATTTGGAAAGGAAAAAAGGTATTTTTGGGACATTATTTATGAAAATAATCGAAATTAGGAGAAAAGGAAGGTGGAAAGTCATGGGTTGCATGTCAGGAGGAAAATGAAGGAAAATAATAAAAAATTGAAGAAATTAGAGGACTCATCAATAAAAATACCTCAGAGCATTAGTCGATAGGGTTTTGTTAGTTTAGTGTTAGAATTTGTCTCAAAGACGAGAAAGCACCAAGAGAAGACAAAAAGTAAGTAGGAAAGGAAAGGAAAGGAAAAGCAAGGAAAGGAAATGAAAAAAAGGAAGGACAAGGAAAGAAAGGAGGGAAAGGATCAATCGGCCTCAGCAAGAATACTTGTAGGTAACAGATCACATGTATGATTTCCTAACTAGTTTTGACATGCATGGTATGCGCATGTTGGTATGTGTGTATGCGTTGTCATTGGAAAAAAAATTTCCTGGATTCGACAATGGATTTTAGCCTAGCCTTACCATTTCTAGATATCCATGCTGTGATGGGATTGTTCTTGGTTTAAGCTTTAGATTGTCAAATGGTTTCAGAATCTTGTGTAAGGTGGTCTCAGGGAAATTCCCAAAGGCCTAGGAATCCCTTGACTGGTAATAGTGGGATACATGGAAAATCCTAAGTGTAGAGATGAGAAAACTCCTGAAGGATGGTGAAGGAATCTGAAGGAATCCAAGATCAGTTTGGTTTTTTGATCTCAAAACCAGTTTAGGTTAGATCACGGTGTGGTGAGAGTGGAGGTGGTTTAACCTCTAGATTACCTTGGTTTTTTATGGATTGGTTTATCCCATGAGATCCCACATTCATGCTTGAAATATGGCACGAGGGTGATTGGCTAAAATAAATGTCTGGTTTAGACAATATATGGTTGGGTGGAACGTGGAAGTCCCGAAACTAGTTGGCTTTTGCCTATGTTTAATGAAATCTAAGTTTCTATTGCTTTGATGAGTAAATGTACTTGATATTATATGAATTTAATGGTTTTTCTCTCATTGTTATTTATCTAGTTATATACTAGTTATAAGCATGTTTTATGAAAAATATTAGTCATGGCTATTTTCATGTTTTCACTCATAACCGAATGAATAATGGATACAAGACCTAATTGATGTTGTGAAAGCTAATGTGAGAAGGTAGAAACTGTTCTTGTTAAACCACAAATAATATTTTAGTCCTTATGTTCAAACTTCCATTCATGACCTGTAGCTTGTATATTTACCAAGTGTTTGTCAGAAAGTTAGTCTCGACTGGGGATGGTTAGGTCAAGTCCCCATTCTATTTTCTGGGTTACAAGCATTGTCTTAATTTTTTTTATGAGTTCTAGAAGTTTCATATATTTTTGGGCAGAGGCTAATCCCCAACGCTGTAAAATAGCCTTAATTTTCACAGCCCTTGGCACAAAAATGGAAGAAAAAGGCCATGGTCACACTGATGTAGGACTATGGGAGCGACTGGGAACCCATAGTCACATGGAGGCCTTAGAAAGGGAGCGACTAACGCTCTAGGTCAAAGAAAAGGTGATTTGTCTCAGTGATTGGATACCTCGAGAGGTTGGGTTACTCCTGGGGGTTCGGTGGCACTTTAGGGAAGTCAGTAAGGTCTAGTTGTGTAGTGTTATAGATCTGATCCAAAAATATATGAGAATACAAATATACTCGGAAATAATAAGATAGAAATAGATAGAAATGATTCTTTATTGATCAAACCCTTAAGGTAGGGCAACACCATACGTTCACTCCTTAAGGAAGGAGAACACTCCACAAGCCATATGCCTGTTCATACAATAATCCTTGACATCTCTCAACGGGGAGTCTCTAGCTTCTATATAGGCCTCATACATAAAATACCATGGGTCATTACCATGGTTCCCTCAATACCATCTATCTAATACCATGGGCTTATTACATTATTGTTAACTACTTGTTATCCCTTACATCATATGGGTTAACCACCTTATTTATTACTATGGTCCATCCCATTATTACATTATTCCCTTGGGTACCTCCCTCTGTACCCCATATTATCCCCCCTAGGTATACTACATTCCACACCCCTTAACATGTTTCATCCTCGAAACATGGGAAGAACACAAATAATAAGATCTACTTAAAAGAGTAGTCCATTGGTACCATGCACGTGCATCTAGCCATCCAAGAGAAAGGTGAACCCTCGATCCAGCTGGTGCCTCACTCGCTTGAGATGGAAGTTGACCCTGGCAACTCTTCTGTGTTGATGAGTAGTAGGTAGGTCGTTGCTCCTCTTTATCTATCATGCGGCGATTGTTGTCCTTGTGGCTAATTCGTTGCCATATTGTTGGTTGTTTTCTTACGGGGTGATGTGGGTGGTGATATGCTGAAGTTTTAACCAACAGTGTATCTTTCTTTAATTCACCATCTAATGGAGCCTAATTGGTATCTGGTACATGTTGTGGTGCCTGCTGTTGTTTCTTATCTTCCAATATTACTTCAACCATTGAGTCCTCATCTGATGTATCAGTACTTGTAACCTTTTCTACTTCAGCCTCCTTGGACACTACCTGTTTTTCTGGTACATGGTTTGATGTTTGTGTTTGGTTGTCGACCATCAATGGCTCATCATCTGATATGTCAGTCCCTGTAACATCTTCTGCTTCAGCCTCCTTGGACTCTACCTGTTTATCGATGGAAATACCCTATAATGTAATTTTCTTCTTTTTATACTAGAGCTTCAGGAATTTCTTCTACACATTAATATTTATAGTACCCACTAATTCCATCCAAGGGTATCCCAAAATAACATCCTCATTAGCCATATCTGAAACATAAAAATCAAAATTCAATACATACTTGTCCATAGAAATCTTCAAATATTTATAAAATTGCACCTGCTCATTACTAACCTGTGTGTGCTCCATGTGTTTTGCTAGCACTTGCAATTTATTTGCCAAATTGACATTTATGAGATTTTGCTTGCAACTAGGATTTATAGACACAATGATCTTCTCCTTCTTAATCAATCCATGAATCTACAATAAGGATATACCCACATGTTTCTCCTTATCTTGTTTTCTGGCATGAGACCATCTGTCTAAAAATAATTTTTCAAATTCTTCATTGGGTAGGTTGGAACACTTCTTTTGGTTAAGTAATCCCACCATGTGGCTACCTCATCTTCAAAATTACCCACTACAAAAAATCTCCAATGATGTTCCCATAATGACTTTTTTTCTTTTATGTATTCTTCAATAGTAGGACCATTATCTTTTCCTGTAAAACTTAGAACCGCCATGAAAAGGGTTTGGAAAAAAATTCACTTACTTGGCGAAAATTTGAGATGGCCACAATTCCATCAATATTGCTCAGAATCCCTATTATGACCTGTTTTCGGAAATGGAACAACCATTCTTCATCTTCTTGTGTGGTAGAAATCTCGATCTAGGCACTAGAATTTCAGATCTGCACTACAAATCTCCCGCCGTTACCAAAAATTTTGAAAAAAAAGAGCTGATTTTAAATCAGCGACATCGCCCTCATCCGGACTCCGATTCGACTGATTTTTTTTTTTGAATTTGGATATTTCTTCAGAAAAAATCCAAATCTGCAATTAGCTTTTGCAGATTTTTCACCAAAACGTACAGATCTGCGCCGCAAACCCGTCGACCCGAAAGAATGTCTACAACCCAACTGTTTTTTAAATCATCAATATCTCCTTCATCTGAACTCTAATTCGACCGTTTTTTTTTTTAAATTGGGTATCTTTTTACAAAAAATCTAGATCTACAATCAGAATCTGCAAATTTTGCACCACAATGTACATATCTTCTCTGCAAACTCGTCGCCCCGAAAAATGTCTGCCACACAACTGATTTTTAAATCAGCGATATCTCCTTCATCTGAACTCCAATTTGGCCGATTTTTTTTTGAACTTGGATATTTTTCACAAGGAATCCATATCTGCAATTAGATTTTGTAGATTTCGCTCCAAAATGTACAGATCTGATCTGCAAACTCACTGCCCTAAAAAGTCCTTGTAAAAAAAAAAAAAAAAAAAATTCTCCACTTTTGCCCAAGAAAGTGCTTTGATACCACTTGTTATAGCTATGATACCACTTGTTATAGATCTAATCCAAAAGTATATGAGAATACAAATATACCCAGAAACAATAAGATAGAAATAGATAGAAATGCTTCTTTATTGATCAAACCCTTAATGTAGGGCAACACCATACATTCACTCCTTAAGGAAGGAGAACACTCCACAAGCCATATTCATGTTCATGCAATAATCCTTGACATCTCTCAAAGGGAGTCTCTAGCCTCTATATAGGCCTCATACATAAAATACCATGGGTCATTACCATGGTTCCCTCAATACCATCTATCTAATACCATGGGCTTATTACATTATTGTTAACTAGTTGTGGTCCCTTACATGATATGGGTTAACCACCTTATTTATTAATATAGCCCATCCCATTATTACATTATTCCCTTGGGTACCTCCCTCTGTACCCCATATTATCCCCCCTAGGTATACTACATGTAGATTTCATTTCCTTAAGTTCATCTAGGAGGTTAAGTCATATAATAGTATACCCTCATCTCATGATCACCCTAGGTAAGCTGATGAAAGTGGGTAGATGTGAGAGGAGGCGTGTTACAACTGTATTAGTTTGGTATTTTTACTCCTCCTTTATATCCAAATTGACTTCTGGTCTAAATTAATAAGAACCTCCTCACTCTTATCATCCACTAACTCGGTCCAACTCCCTAATATAGGATATTAAGTGAACTCTCCCAATCCTAATTCCATTTTTTCCTCTCAATCACTACAGTCACAAGTTCTTCTTTACTTTTCTTTCTCTACTATGAATAATACATTGTCTCAAAGAGTGTTTGTGATGCCTCCGCCACATACTTAATATTCCTCTAATGGAAATTAGTGATGGTTTGGCTACTATTAAAATGCACACAAGGTCTTTGGACATACTCTTTTGAACTACGCTTATGAAGCATATTGCAGTGATTTGCGAGTTCCATTCTAGTTTACTTTTCTTCACCATGGGAAAACTCATAACTGTTTTGTCTCCTAAAAAGACTAGACTATCTGGTACGATTAAAGGCACTTACTTGGTGGTCCTAAAAATGTCCTATTCCAACACTATTATATGGTCATATAGTGGAACAAATGTCAATTCCGCACTACCAAACCAATCTCCTATTGGAATAGGTTCATAACATACAACTCTCATGGGCACCTTCTCCTTAAAATTAACCATCTTGTGCATACTCTTATCCTTATGTAGATCATGCTAAAGAGACTTCACCATCCCTCTTATTAAGAAATGTTGATTAACATAGCCATATTCCTTCTCAATATTGTTACATGTACAAAACAAAGGCTCCACTTGTCTTCTTTTGAGGATGAATTATTATCCCCTTTCTCTCTTTCTTGTGTGATAACCGCAAGCGTACAAACTATCTCAATAACCTCTTCTCCTTATGGTTAAATTTCTTCTACAATAGAAATTTACTCTTTTGTTAGAGTCAATATGTTGTCCCTGTCCTGCACCAATTGAGAAAACATCCTTGTTAGTGGGTAGTCCTGCACATAATGCTTCTTGAAACATAAATAGCATTCCACCTACTTCTCCATCATCATCTATCCTTATGAGAAGTCCTCCTTGGTTGATACTTGACTTAGTGACACGATCCCCTCATTTTGATGAATGACCATATCTCTCCATGGATGCATGCCCTCTTCATGACTTTGTGAACAAAAGGAACATGTAGGATTTTTACCCAACTCTTTGTCTAAGTTTTCCACATACCTACTCTTAATAACATGTACCTACATCTATTCTACACCAAAACAACCTAATCATGGTCATATTGAACCTCTTAGACCTCTCCTAGATTATCAAGTCTCATCTATTCCTTCTTTTGGAAAAATTCTATAAAGTATTCTTTAGAGCATATGTAACACTTGATCTCTTAAACTAATGCCTTTTCTTTAATTAGGGACCCTATCTTGATTGTGTCCATTTGGAAGGTTTTAATTTCAACCTACAACTCAATCATTGAATTTCCATCCAACTAGCTTTAAGACTTACCCAACTAAACATACCTGTGGCACCTAGGCCAACTAAATAGACCCATGACACTCAAGCCAACCAAATAGACCTACAACACTCAAGTCAATTGAGAGAAACCCTAATTTTCCCCTCTACCCACATGCTCTAACCTCATTCGGTAGGGCACAACCTTCCCCTCCTACCTTGTCTCTTCTTGGAAAATTGTCACACCATGCACTTTTAATCGAGTGCTCTATGGTATGAGTCTTGGCTTGTGTCTTATCTCTCCAATCAATTATTGTTTTTATACTAGCATTCCATAAATATAGAGAGAGAGAGCAAGAGAGAGAGAGATGTGCCTCAATGCACACCCATTTACCTTTTACTCAATTGGGAGGAGCAAGTCAACATGCTCAATGACCTTCTACAACTTCTTTGTCATGTTTTTGTTGAACCCAATGTACACATCACACCCACACCCACCCTAGCCAGTGTCGTTCATCTCATCACAAGTTCTTTTTGACCCACACTCTCACTATGGGGAAATGACATATTTGGTTGTGACATCATGCCAATCAATCATATGAGCTCCTTGAATGTCAGGTCGATTAATTGAATGGTGAGGCATGGAAGGTACTGCTTTTCCACTAATATGGGTGTGCCCATGCCATGCCATCATGTCCTTTACCTCACAACTTAGCATGGCACTCAATCGTATCCTATGTGACATGTCTGATTGTGCAACTCGTCTCATTTGATCATTGTGTTGTATCAATGGCATTGGACCTCCTCATGTGCCAATCCGTGGGTGCACCGACACGGTGTGACCACCCAACATGCGATGGCATGTCGCCCATGTGATGCCAAGATAAGGAAACCCCAAAACATTTGTGGATAATTGAACCAAGCTTAACATATCCAATGTGCTAAAGTGTTTTGGCACTGCCAATGTGTGCCTCAAGTTGAGGTTCTTACAAATATGCCTCCAAATAATCTAACATATTTACACAAGTCTAACTTTATTTGAAAATGAAAAATTAAAATAATTGTTTTAGATGATATTGAAAGAAACAAACATCTCGTTGAACTCATATGCCAAATGCTTATATCTATCTAAAGCCCAACTTTAAACAAATAATTTGCTATGATGTTTTGCTTCTTTGAAATATAATTAAAATAAATCTCATCTAAAACCAATTAACCTGAAAGTTATAAGTGCAGCCATAATGATAGAGGCCCTCTATTAACCTACTTGGAACATATAAAAATGAAAATTATATGGGAAAATAATTCAACCAAATAATTTACCCAACTCACACAATTGATAAATCATCTTTGTAAAGCTTAACTTTAGTTATCACATTTTTGTTCTTTCAATGTATTTAAATTTCTCACGTCATATATATATATAACATTGATAGTAATTAAGAAAAGTGGAAATGTAATCATGGTTTACACAAACTGGAATAACAATAACAATAACAAACTGTTCGAAAAAATATCTTAACAGCATACTAAAAACAGGAATCAATTAATTTGGAGAATCTCTTATATTCAAATATATGTAACAACTTCCTAAATTTTGAAGATAACAAAATTCTCACTCTACCGTGTACACAATATAAGCAAGACAATCGCAAGCCTCAATCCTAATGTATAATCCAATGCCTTGCATTACACCATATATTCTCACATTATCATTGCTGAAAGGGTATAAAAATATAAGAAAAAGAAAACAACAGGACTTTGTTATGCTCTCACATTTTCAGTACGGGAATAGGAAACAAGTTATGAAAGAAAATGACGCGGTACCACACGAAAAACCAGGAACTTATTAATCTTATCTCCAACTGCATAAGCTGAGCCAAATCGATATGCTTTTAACGTGTCCCTTCTGGTTAAATCGATATCCTTTTTAACGTGTTTCTACTGCTTAAACGGAAAATGAAAGTACGAAGACACGAAAGCAAAGAGAGTTTAACACGTTTGTTTGCTCTTGAAATAAAACCAAGTAAGAACGAAACGGCTCTGAGGTTCAACGTGTGGATATATTTACACATCTTCGGGGGCACACTCAGTGCAGGCTCTTCGAGGAAAAGGCTCAGCAACGTCAAAACGAAAGAAGAAATTCTTCCATTTTTTCCTAAAAAATCGTTCAAATTATTTTTTAACGTGTCATGTCATTGTGTCACAGAACAAAACAAATTGAATCACGTATCTCTTGGTTGTAAGCTTCATTCGTCACAACACACACGTATTCTCACCCTGCATTTTAATTTCTTAAAGCAAATTTTTAATTTAAAGCAGTCATTGTGGACTAGCAAAATTCTTCCTTCATTGTGGAAATCGCGCAGACAACAGTGTAACATTCATGTTTACGGGATTTCTGGGCACGCATTTGGCAATGTCAGCGGCAAAGATTATTGCAATGATCTCACCATTGGATTTTGTGTTTAAGTTTATTTATTTTTCCACATGTGGAAAAAGCTATTATAATTTAGTTGTCAAATGAGGAGTGAGTAAAAATATCTGTAGTTGTTATTGGATCATAAACAAGTTCAAAATAAAAAATTCGATACCTTATTAGATAATGTTGAGTGAAACATCAACAACTTTGGTTGAAGCAATTTCTATGGTGTCGCTCATAAGATATGTAAAAATAATTGAGCAAATGGGAGTAGATAAATAGATGAATGTTATTTTCAATAAAGACATGAGTCAAAGAAAAAAACATGGATGCAAAAATCGAATATCTACCTAAATGTTTTCCCACAAATAGCAAAGAGCTAAAGAATTTTGTTATGGAGAAATTTCATAAACGGGTATGGGGAAAAGAGCTGGGTAGAAAGAAAAGTACTATATTGAAAAATAAACACTTGATAGACTGCATCCCCAATTGTGCTCTGAACAGTGTCTTTAACTCTGCTCTCTTGGAAACCATTGTACCTGTACTACTAAGAGGTAGATGAACACCTACGATATTTGGAGACATGGCAACACTCATGGCAAACAATCCATTAGTGAAAAAAAAAATTGTCTTGAGAACTAACTTGCAACATACCTGTGTGACTGATCATGAAGGTTGCGCAATTTCCGCGGAGAGGTTGGGAGACTGACTGCCAAGACTACGCAAGACACACTCTGGACTACTGGGATGCCGATTGACTACTAAAACTGCGGAATGCATAGTCCAATTTGGCTGCTGACTACTGGAATTGCGCAATGTGCAATCTCAGCTGGCAATGGTTGCAGGCTCAGTGACTACATTATGCAATTTTTTGGGTCGACAGTCAATGTCCCTCAGAATTGTGCAATGCACGATTCGAGGATAGTCACTGGGCAGAAATGTGCATTTTCAGAGAGGAAGACAGAACCTTCCCTCTTAGGATTGCGCAATGCGCTCTTGGTGAGATAGTGTTTGGGCCAAGGCTGCCCAAACTCGCCCACGGGAAACTGAAAGCGAATGTGAATGTGAATGCATGGTAATACTAAGTGTAAGAATAAGTGAGTAATTGTGCATGCAAACAGTGAATGACATGATGGAAATAATACTGAGAGGGGGGGTGAATCAATATTATCTAATTCTTTTAATAAATCTTCCTTATTTGTTCTTTGAATTATTTTTGCATGTCAGTACCATAAAATAATGAACATGAACAAAGAAAACAGATAGTCACACCAAAGAACACAAGATGTAAGGTGGAAACCCAATGTGGGTGAAAACCACCTGCTGCAATATGTCTCTATCTTCTTTCAAATTAGAAACTCCTTTTACAATGGTTTTGTACTGGTGCAGTCCTTTACCAGTACGCAGGTTGCAACCTGCAGAGAGCTACAACTCTCTCTCGTTTTCCAGTCTCTCCTGGAAGGGAGCTACAACCCCCTACTTCTTTTCTTACAAGGACCACTTTTCATAAATTTTCAAACTGGATCCATAAGCATCAAATGATCATCAAGTATAAGAGAATCACCCAGTCAACTGTAGTAACCAGATCAACAATAATAGAACCAAACCCAGAACACAGCAATGATAAACAAAGATTTTAAGAGAAGTAAGCAGCTTCACCCATGTACTGCCTGCTTACAGTAAGCACCCTGCTCAACTACTCGCCTGCTTACGTACGCACCCTGCTCAACTGTTCGCCTGCTTACGTACGCACCCTGCTCAACTGTTTGCCTGCTTACATATGCACTGTATCCATTGAACTGCCTGCGGACCTCCGCACCTGCAACCCTTCTGTGTCTGCGTACCAGCGCACCTGAAACGCTCCGTTCCTGCGTATGTACACACTTTTCTTTCACTGTACCTGCGTACCTTCGGGCATAGATGATTTCAAGACTTCAGAAATAACCCAGACAGTCAGATCTATAGATCTGAACATGTGTCGAAGAGATCTCAATCCATCAGTAGATTCGCCTTATTTAGATCTAGACATTACTCCCAAGAGATCATAATATTTTAGATCTAACCCTCATAAGATATTCAACACAAAACATGCTCAAGCCAAATGATCTCCTTTGCTTTATATAGGAAAGCTCTTCCTTAAATCATGGATCAATACCACGGGCCGACACCATAATAACACAAAACCGTCGGCTAAATACCAAAGGTTAAACATAAGAAACCCCACGTGTGCTTTTCTCTGCCTTGAAATGTGTGCACTGGGGGTACGCACCTCCTGAACGGGATAACTGCGGGTATGTACGCACTTTATGTAACACTGACCTGCGTGTACACACCTTATGTAAGGTGTACCTGCGTACCCCTTATTTTCTTCAATATTTGATAGCTGATCATCAATCTCTACTGCTGACTTGAAGTACTGTGATCTATCACCTGAATGGGTTGCCATCAAGGACAACACTTTAGCCATAATGCCAACAATCTCCCCCTTTGGACTTGATGGCAACCTCAAAACTTCAGCTTCATTCTCCCCCTTTGACATCAAGGGCAAAGGGTTATGCTCCCCCTAAGAACATGCTCCCCGTGAATATGAACCAGATCTGCAACGAAGAACCATATTCCACCATGAAAGAGATAGAGACATATTGCAGCTACTTCCAAGATCTCCTTCTGCACATCCTCCATAATGCCAACAATGCATTATATGCTCCCCCTGAACCTGTACCATCAATCAGAAGAGGTTCAGCAATAAGATGATGCATCAACAACCCCCAGCTTTTGCCTGAGGTATTCAAAAGTGTCCCTGGGCAATGGTTTGGTGAGTATATCAGCAACTTGTTCCTTAGAAGGAACATACTTCAACTTGACCTTCTGTTCAAGCACTTGTTCCCGGAGAAAATGATACTTGATTGGTATGTGCTTGGTTTTTGAATGCATAACAGGATTCTTTGAGATGCTGATTGCACTTGTGTTATCACATAAGATGGGGATTGGTGGTGTACAAGTGATTTGAAAATCCTGCAAAGTCTGCATCATCCAAAGGAGTTGGGTGCAACAAGATGCAGCAGCAACATATTCCGCTTCAGCTGTAGACAAGGCAATCGAACTCTGTTTCTTGCTGAACCAAGATACCAGTCTGGAACCCATAAAGAATGCACCACCACTTGTGCTTTTCCTGTCATCCACGCTTCCGGCCCAATCTGCATCTGTATAAGCATGAAGTGTAAGATCTGTATCTCTAGGATACCATAAGCCATAATTTTGAGTCCCTTGAAGATATTTGAAAATTCTCTTCACTGCCTGAAGATGAGTCTCCTTCGGATTTGCCTGAAATCTTCCAACTATTCCAACTGCATGCATGATGTCCGGTCGGGTACCTGTCAAATAAAGTAAACTTCCAATCATAGATCTGTAGGTTGGTTGATGTACTACTGCAGATTCATCATTTGCACTGAGGCTACATCCTGTGACCATGGGTGTACATACTGGTTTTGCATCTTCCATACCATATTTCTTCAAAATCTGTTTGAGATACTTGGTTTGAGATAAAAAGATTCCTCCTTATTTTTGTGGATTTGCAAACCAAGGAAATATGTCAGTTCTCCTAGCAAGGACATTTCAAATTCTTTCTGCATGACCAAGGCAAAGCTTTGACTCATAGCTTCTTCATTGCTCCCAAAAATAATGTCATCTATATACACAACAAGTATTAGCAATTTGTCATTTTCAACTTTTATATAAAGATTGCTATCTGCTGATCCTTTTGAAAAGCCTTGTTGGTGAAGATATTTGTCCAAACGGTAGTACCAAGCCCTTGGAGCTTGTTTGAGACCATAGAGAGCCTTTTCAATCTGCATACAAGATTTGGATCATTTCCAAGAATGAACCCATCTGGCTGTTCAATGTACACTTCTTCTTCCAAGTCTCCATTCAGAAAGGCTGATTTCACGTCCATTTGAAATACTTTGAAATTTTGAAAACTTGAGAGAGCAAGGAACATTCGGATGGCCTCAAGTCTTGCAACAGGAGCAAAGGTTTCTTCAAAGTCTATTCCTTCTTGCTGCGCATACCCTTTACAAACAAGTCTGGCTTTGTTTCTAATTACTTCTCCATTTTCATTCAATTTATTTTTGAAGACCCATTTTGTTCCGATAACATTCTTATCTTTTGGTCTAGGAACCAGCTCCCAAGTGTTGTTCTTTTCGATCTGCTCAAGTTCTTCATCCATTGCTTTCACCCAACATTCATCTTTGCATGCCTCTTTCACATTTTTTGGTTCAGTAGAGGAGAGTAATGCCAAATAGCTTGAAGCTTCTGCAACTGTTCTTCTTGTTTGTACACCTGCTTCTTTCTGCCCCATAATCTGAGATTCTGGTTGATTCTTCTGAACATATCTGGATGGAGTCTTTTCTTCTATTCTTGTTTGCTCCTCTGGTTCTTCTTGAGGTTCTTCTTCTTCATCATTCTATCGTTGGGGGTAGCCTTCATCTTCTTCGGTGTCTTCATGATGTACTTGCCTAGGAATGTATCCCTTCTCATCAACCACTACATCAATGCTGTCAAAAATTCTGCCAAGTCTTTTATTGTAGCATTTGTATGCTTTGCTATGTGGAGAGTAACCAAGAAGAATGCCTTCATCTGCTCTAGGTTCAAGTTTGCCAAGCTGCTCATCAATATTCTTGATATAGCATTTGCTCCCAAAGATTTTGAAGTGCTTTACCGAAGGAGTCCTACCACTCCAGAGCTCATGAGGAGTTTGAGTGCTGTTTACCCGGACATTTGTTTTGTTGAGAATAACAACCGTAGCATGTGCAGCTTCACCCCAGAAAGTTGCGGGAGTTCCTGACTCATCAAGCATAGCACGAGCCATTTGTTGGACTGTTCTGTTCATTCTTTCCACAACTCCATTTTGCTGAGGAGTTCTTGCTGTAGAGAATTCTCTTCTTATCCCATGTTCTTCACAGAAATCAAAAAATTCATTTGAAGTAAATTCCCCACCTCTGTCGGATCTGAGGCACTTAATTTTGTGACCTGATTCATTTTCAACCAAGGCTTTGAAGGATTTGAATTTTTCGAATGCTTCATCTTTGTGCTTCATAAGTCCTAACCAGACAAACCTGGAGAAATCGTCAATGAATAATATCAAGTATTCTTCTCCTCGAGGTGTTCTTTTCCTGAAAGGACCGCATGTATCTGTATGTACTAGCTCAAGAGGCATGCTAGCTGATCCTTCTTTCTCTGGAAAGTTAGTTCTGGTTTGTTTTCCAAACTGACATGATTTGCATATGGTGTTGTCAGGAATTTTGATATCTGGAAGGTCGCGAACTGCCTGATATTTGCATGCTTTCCTTATTTGTGAAAAGCTTAGATGTCCCAACCTCCGATGCCATAACCAGTGCTCATCATCCTTGCTCAGATAGCATTGTTGTTGTCCTTCTTCAAATATGTACAGATTATTTGGAGTTCTTTTGCCTTTGATCACTGTTTTACCTGTATCAAGATCACGAACAAGACATCCATTTGATCTGAATATAACCTCGGTTCTTTGATCACACATCTGGCTGACACTTAGAAGATTATGCTTCAATCCATCAACATACAAAACATTTCCAGCCTTGACCTTTTCTTTTAACTGAGCAATGCCTTTTCCTTTTATAGTTGCAGGAGTATCATTTCCAAAAGAGACTTTCTTTCCCTTTTCTAGAGCAGAATAAGACTCAAGTTTTTCTTTATCACCTGTCATATGCTTCGAACATCCACTGTCAATGTACCATAGATTTTCCTGTCCCTCTGCATAAAATGCTATCCCACATCTTTCTGTTTGAGGTTCCTTTATTCTCCATGTTTTGGTGCTTGAGGCTTGTTCCTTTTTCTGCTGAAACCTGCTCCTGCATTCAGAGTCTTCATGACCAAAGTTATTGCAAATAGAACATTCAACTTCATTTTCAAGAACCGAAAAGTTGTTATAGGTCCTTTTTGTAATCCCTGTCATACTTCTTTGTTTTTGAGCTTCCCTAGTCATGATCGTTTTATATGCAACACATTGAGCTGCTTTGTGACCAAAGTTATGGCAAGAAAAGCATTGTCCATTGAAGAAACTTCTGCGGTTATCGAATCTACCAACCAACTGATTGTAATTTCTATTTTCATCTATTCTTGAACCAAATTGAGAAGATTTTACCTGTGGCTGGTTGTAGCTTTTGTTCACCCTTAAGATGGATTTCCCCTGATAGTTTTTGTTTGTAATTCGTCCCTGCTTTACCTGATGATCTTCATTGTGCTTTTGCTCATTTCTTCTTGCTGCATCAAGATAACTTTTTGAGGTGGATGCTTGAGAAGTTTCTCCATTATATCCCAGACCTGTCTTGTTTAGTGGAGACCGCTGCACATTGATAATCTCATCCAAAGTTTCAGATCCTTAGACAAACTTGAGATTAATAGCTTTTGTTTTCTCAATCTCTTTTCTAAGACCAACAATTTCACCTTCTAATTTTTCAAGATGTTTTTCCTTTTCATCAATTTGAAATTGTAGAGTATCAATGATCATGTTCTTTTCTTCTATACATCTCTTGTGTCTAGTAATTTCATCATAAAGGTTATCCACATCTATAGCATCCATATAATCATCATATTCAAATGCCATTAACAACTTATATTCATTACCTTGTTCATCTTCATCACTGTTTGATAGACCATCACTATCTTCATGAGTGTAGTAGCTTTTCTTATTTGCGTTCTGTTTCTTGTTCCATCTAGCAGGTTCCTTTCCTTTATCCTTATAAGGACATTTTGCAGCATAATGACCTACTCTTCCACAAGCAAAGCATTTAAAAGGTAACTTACCTCTGAACCTTCCAGAACCCCTTTGAAGATTTCTGACAAAATTTGATTCTTCTTCCTCTTCTTCTGGGACGTGGCTTGCTTCATAATAATCTCCTTTGCCTGACGCCTTGAAAGCAGCTTCTCTTCTGTCTGATGGACCTCCCTTTTTCATTTCATAAGCAGTTAGAATTCCATGTAGCTGAGACATAGTAAGAATTCGTAGATTTTCCTTTTCTTCTATTGCAGATACTTTAGATTCAAACTTGGGGGACAATGATCTTAGAACCTTTTCAACCACAATAGCCTCTTTTATTTCTTCACCCAAATTTTTCATACAATTAACAACCTCATCTACCCGAAGAAAATAGTTAGCCACACTTTCATCATTATACATTTTGAGAGTCTCATACTGAATTCTGAGAGTTTGAAGTTTAGCACGCTTTACCTGTTCATCTCCTTCATAGCTCGGGACAATTTTGTCCCATATCTCTTTTGCGGATTTATAGTGCATTACCTTCATGAATTCTGATTGAGATATACATCCTAATAGAGTACTGACTGCTTTCGCATTTGTTTCATACTTCTTTTTCTCGGCTGCATCTGTAGGAGTAGCTGAAGGAAAAGCATAGCCTGTCTCTACGATGTCCCAAACTTCTGTACCAAGAGATTGAAGGTAGGCAGTAACTCTTACCTTCCAATAATTGAAGTTTGTCCCATCAAAAACCGGTGGCCTGATTGATGCTTCTCTCTCGTAGTTGCTCATGATGAACGATCTACCTTCAAGCGATCAAGCTTCTCTGAAGGACCTGCTCTGATACCAATTGTTGGAAATAATACTGAGAGGGGGGGGGGGGTGAATCAGTATTATCTAATTCTTTTAATAAATCTTCCTTATTTGTTCTTTGAATTATTTTTGCATGTCAGTACCATAAAATAATGAGCATGAACAAAGAAAACAGATAGTCACACCAAAGAACACAAGATGTAAGGTGGAAACCCAATGTGGGTGAAAACCACCTGCTGCAATATGTCTCTATCTTCTTTCAAATTAGAAACTCCTTTTACAATGGTTTTGTACTGGTGCAGTCCTTTACCAGTACGCAGGCTGCAACCTGCAGAGAGCTACAACTCTCTCTCGTTTTCCAGTCTCTCCTGGAAGGGAGCTACAACCCCCTACTTCTTTTCTTACAAGGACCACTTTTCATAAATTTTCAAACTGGATCCATAAGCATCAAATGATCATCAAGTATAAGAGAATCACCCAGTCAACTGTAGTAACCAGATCAACAATAATAGAACCAAACCCAGAACACAGCAATGATAAACAAAGATTTTAAGAGAAGTAAGCAGCTTCACCCATGTATTGCCTGCTTACAGTAAGCACCCTGCTCAACTGCTCGCCTGCTTACGTACGCACCCTGCTCAACTGTTCACCTGCTTACGTACGCACCCTGCTCAACTGCTTGCCTGCTTACATACGTACTGTATCCATTGAACTGCCTGCGGGCCTCCGCACCTGCAACCCTTTGCCTGCGTACCGGCGCACCTGAAACGCTTCGTTCCTGCGTATGTACGCACTTTTCTTTCACTGTACCTGCGTACCTTCGAGCATAGATGATTTCAAGACTTCAGAAATAACCCAGACAGTCAGATCTACAGATCTAAACATGCACCGAAGAGATCTCAATCCATCAGTAGATTCGCCTTATTTAGATCTAGACATTACTCCCAAGAGATCATAATATTTCAGATCTAGCCCTCGTAAGATATTCAACACAAAACATGCTCAAGCCAAATGATCTCCTTTGCTTTATATAGGAAAGCTCTTCCTTAAATCATGGATCAATACCACGGGCCGACACCATAATAACACAAAACCGTCGGCTAAATACCAAAGGTTAAACATAAGAAACCCCACGTGTGCTTTTCTCTGCCTTGAAATGTGTGCACTGGGGGTACGCACCTCCTGAACGGGATAACTGTGGGTATGTACGCACTTTATGTAACACCGACCTGCGTGTATGCACCTTATGTAAGGTGTACCTGCGTACCCCTTATTTTCTTCAATATTTGATAGATGATCATCAATCTCTGCTGTTGACTTGAAGTCCTATGATCTATCACCTGAATGGGTTGCCATCAAGGACAACACTTTAGCCATAATGCCAACATGACAGATTCAGAAAACGGAACAACATGGATGTGGGTGAGACGAGTTGTCGAATTGATGACCATTCGTGAAAAACTGTGTGATTCATACGACAGCAGTGAGATGTTAATGAAAACTGAAACGGTGCTAGTACAAGCTAGTATGTATCCAAACAACAACAAGCGCTCACTGAAATCAAGTAGAAAACATTCATACAAAGCGAAACACAAAAAGCACCATAAATGCAACACAAGATATGAAAAGTAGACTTGCCCCAAAACAGCTGAGCTGAATGTCCCAACGACTCCTAGATGGAATGTGAGATGTCAGAGCTATAAAATCAATATGAGGAATGAGCTCTGCAGTGTTCGGTTGATGAGTTTTGATAAAATCGAGGTTGCGACACGCATGCCACAAATCTAGGGAAAGTGACACTTGGTGGGATTTTTCTGAAATGATCCTTGCATGTAACCTCCAGCTCCTAAAAATAGATCTTTGAATCAAGGAATGCCTTTGCATGCTACCTTGGGAGGAGCAGCCCATGCATGCAAATCAGTTTAGCTCGATCCCGGAGGGAACCGATAAACTCAATTGCACATGCAAGAGGTTGCTCAACTGGAAGGAAACAATGCGCATTTATGGGAGGCAGATGGGCTGGCTGCTCACAGGGATTACGCAATTTCTAGGAAGAGCAGTTGACTGCTGCCTAGACTTGCGCAATTTCTGGACTGAGCAGCCTTGCTTGGAGGAATTGTGCAATTTTCTCAGTGAACTGTGATAGGAAGTTTTACGCCATTTTAGAGCCGAGCAGGCTGCTAGACAGAATTACGCAATTTCTGGAGGGAATGATGGTTTCCCTCCAGAATTGCGGACTTTCTTGAGGGAGTTTCTTAGCCTGCAGCTCGACCAAGTCCGATGAAATAGCCTATGAGGGGGATGCAACAAGCTTTGATGAACAGGCTCTCATTCTGCAAGAAAATCACTGAATCTTGTGTACTTGACAAGACAAGACATGTTGTTGTGAAAGGTTGGTCGGGAGGCTCCAAAACGAAGCTAAAGCATAATTTTGGAGGGTCGTTGTAGCCGCTACAATAGGAAGAAGGAGGTAAGATCCACCTATTATCAACATTTTTTGTTATTTCCTTATCTCTATAATGCTACTATTAAAGTTATGCACAAATGGAAGCAAGCTAATTAAATTCAACAATACTTGCAATGTAACAATGCCAAAATCAATTCAACAAGTAATCTATGAAGTAACCTAAGCATACAAGTACAATAAGAGGAACCTCTGCTGCTAGGGTTGGGCCCTAACCCAAGAGCTTCAACCCTTTGCGTCAACTCAGTGTTGGATCAAAGGAATGATCATCTTCATTAACATATCGAAAGAAAATACATAACAGTGTTTTTGTCACAATCCTTCAACTTGAAAGCATGGAAAATTTTAGGGGCTAATGTTCGCCCAGTGGGCTAATTTTCCATGATTTTTCCGCAAAAAAGATTCGCCAATTTCCAATTTTATATAAGACGATTCGCCCAAATTTTAGAATATAAAATTATTTTACCTTAAAAATCGCCAACATTATATAGAGACTATATATAAAATAATTATAAATTTGAATAATTTTACAAATATATCAATAAACATTTATAATTTGCATATTAGGGATTAGTGATATTCGCCAATGTTTTAAACTTCAAGAAAATTTTCCATCCTTAAAATTTTCCTTGCTTGAAAGTGCTTAGCTATTTTGCATTAAAAATGTAAATCCTAATGAGGCTCTAGGTCTCCTTATTTATACAACTGAAGTTGCCTAGAAACTTCCTTAAATCTAGGGAGGCTTGGCTCTGAATATTAAGATTAACTGGTTCTTAACGAATACTGGCTTGGTTGCTAATGATCCTCATGACTCGGCTGCTTGCAACTCGGAGCTGGTGTGATTTGATTGAGAGATCCTTGAATGAGTGAGGATTTAATGAGGGAGATCCATCTCCTATAATCTCTCTTTCTTGTCTCGTTCCAGTTCTGCACGTTAATTAGCCATAATTTTCTCCAAAAAAACATGCAATCAATGCACATTAGACCACTAGACATAACATCTTACTTGTACTCATCTCATTAAGAAAAATATAATTAAAACATGTAAAGAATTATGAGAAGAGTTGATTTTAGTAAGATTACATGTGTATTAACATCCATATATTTTACCCAATGATGAGCCTCATTATGTGATAGTGTGGAGGTCTCACAAGTCAAAGTGGAAGGGAAGTCAAGAATAATGGTGACTGGTAATAGAAAGTGTGTCTTGATCTTGAAGTGCATAATAGGACAAGGGTCTTGGTCTTGGTATTGCGGGTTTTCCTCTCAAAGAGTGAGAGGTTTTGTCCCTGGCTTATAGCCTACTTTATGTGTCTCTTGTGTATTTATCTTATGCATTGGTTACTTTTTGATGAAGAAGAACACTAATAATCTAACGTGAAGAAGATCCTAATATAAAGAAGTAAAAAACATTCACAAGCAATCACTAATGGAAGAGAAATCCCCTAATGATAATTCACTAGATTTCTCAACATGTGATTGTCTTCACAAATCTATATTCTTTATATACTCAACTTTCTTCTCGACCAAACACATGAATGGTAGCATATGTAAAATCCAGCTTGATGGATCCTCCAATTTTCGATCACCGTGACCTAGAAAAAAGCATACCAAACCTTGCAGGGATGTCAACAACTACAATGTCCATTACTACACCTTTTACTAGGACTTGAGCCAAATTGACCACTAGGTATTTAATCATCCCTAGGCACTTTACTCTCTTGGAGTCAAAGGAGTATATATCTTTGTATGGATTTGTTATTTTCAGTCCCAATTTTTCCATGAGAGATAATGGCATCAAGTTATGAGACACTCATCATTAAAGCATACAATTATGCACTAGGAGATCATGAATCACCAAGGTGACATAGAAGGGGGTAATGGAAGAATCTTTTTCCTCAACATGGGGTCCAAACACAACCATGGGCCCCTGTTCTTGAAGGTTAAAGTTGTCTTATAGTGGGTCTATGGTGGGTCTATGGTGGGTGGGCACATGAATTGAGATACTTGAGCTTTGTAACTAGGTTCTTTCATAAATTCATTCAAAGGAACATGGATTTTGACCTTTTCCAATTCTTTTTTAATGTTGAAAATGGAGGGGTTCCTATCAATTTTGACAATCTCAACAAGTTTTTTTTCCTCATTACAAGCTGGCTTTATTTTTTGTGGCAATTGCTCAGTCTTTGAGACTCCATAATCATTTGGTATGGGATTGGAAGATTCTTTTTTGGTTGGTGAGACTGGGTTGATTGGTTTCTTCCCTTTATCGGTTGGCTTTGGAAAACACAGATGAACGGTTTATTTAGTTTGATCTTGCCCTCTATACCTCTTTATAAATGACATGAAATCATATTTCTTATCTAACTAGGTTTGCATGAAATCAGAAAATTGTCTACAGTAACTTTCTATCTGCTCATCATCCAGTGGGGCATCCAACTCAACCCCTTCTCCTACATGTGCTTCTATTTCATTTTCTCCCTCTGAGAGAGAAGACAACTGGTTTTCTTGAACTTCCATAGTTTCTTCAACAATCTCCTCGAGATCATCTTATAAATATATAGGAGGATGAATATGGTCTGGTTGATCCTTTCTTTCCCTTTGTAAGAGCTACAAAGGTGGCCCCCTATATTGGGGATTAAAATTTGTATAAGGAATTGGCTGACTTGTTCAAGGGGGGTTCTAGGATCATGGTCCTCCTTGCGTTTACCTAGCGACCTCTACAAGTGAAATTACTCCTGTGACACCAGCCTTTTGCATGCATTTACTAGGTTGTTGACCCATTCATCTTCCATACTCCCTTGCTACATTATCTGGCCTTCGTCCATCATAACTCTATTAAAATACATGTTACGAAATCATAACCTCTTGGTGCCTCTAGCTCCTCTTCGTTTAGCTCCTTATTTCTTATTCACCATACAACCACGGCCTATGACTAAAGGCTTTCACACAATATAGCATTCGATATTTTAGAGCCCCCATGCACTGTAACTCTACTAAAATAGAAGTTATGAAATCATATTATCCTAATGCTCGTATCCCCTTTTCTATTAGCCTCCTTATCACAACTCTGTCGTAGAACCATGTTCCATGACTAGGAGCATGGTTCTTAAGTGTTCAGCCCTTTCAGGCTCTTTTCGGGGGCCCATTTCACTTTGTAATTGCTCTTTCCCCTTAGTTCTTTAGGCTTCTTATAAACAAGTGCCTCTCCCCGTTGGGGCCCCTTTCATCAAAAGTTCTTCAAATTCGAACTAAAATAGAGTTACGATGCCTTATCCCTCTGATATTATTTATAGCACTTAGGTGCTCTGCCCCTTCTATGCCCTCAGTCCTCTGAGTCCTCATGACCGAGCCACTTTATCAAATCAGAAATTTTTATCAAATAATTTAACAGGATTTATGAAAACTCCAATCTCCGAAAGAACGATCTCCGAACTGATGTCACACTAACATTACCATCTCCACGTGGTGCCTTCTGAGTGGTGACGCATGTCACCCAAATTTTTCTTATCATGTCCGACAAAAATGTTGAAACCAACTTCCATCTGTCCACCCTACAGTCCTATCATGCTCACACCATCCTTGGGGCCACTCAACTGCTTCCATGTGTCTCCTTGGAGGAGCGAGAAAAGGTCTTTGGGTCCTTTGGTTTTGCAATGATTTATTTTATATTTCACTTTTTTCACAATTTCGGCACTTACAAAGGAATTATAATTTTTAAGGGCTTACAAAACTTCGATCTCCGAAGTTGCAAAATAATTGACCCTCTGAAATTCAGGCTTCGATGTGTTCTTTGCCTCTCCTTTCAAATGTCTGCTCCAATATTCCATTCGAGTCCACTTTTAAATAGAGAGTAAAGGTCCCTTATGCTCCGTCCCCTGATATCCCTAAGTCTCAATATCAATTTTTGATAATCAGCTCTGAATTTTTCTACTTTCCTTTCTGGGCCCCCTTCTAAATTTCGAGTCCCAAAATTTCAGTTCTTCCTTTCCTTTTTCCCGTTGGTGCATTGAGCCTTTTCCAGAATCAGGATCCTAATGGTCGGCCCTCCCTTTTAGCTTTTGGAGTTAGGCTTTTGGCTTTCCTCTTTTGCTAAGCAGGAATGCATTGGTCCTTCTTTCCACTGGGTGTCAAGCTATCAGGCCAAGAGGTAACTCCTCAAATGAATTGTATCTCTTCATTAAGATTGCTCATGGATATATACAATGAGGGACAGACTCTTGGGCTTCACCTCCCATTGTCTCCTCGTTTTCCTATTCTCCATTATTTAATATTTACATTATTTACAAATATTCACTCAGTCCCACTGATTAGGTGTCAACATTCCCCCCCTTAATCTGAAGGGATGTTGGTGAGTCCAAGCATCATTCTTAATCTTTCGAACTTTTCGCTTCCAACCGCTTTAGTGAAGATGTCTAAAATCTACTCATTAGTGGAGAAATGACATAGATGGATTGTCTTGGCCGCAACATGATTTCGAATCAGATGGTATTTTGCAAGGAAAATTTTAGGGGCTAATATTCACAAGTGGGCTAATTTTCCATGGTTTTTCCAAGAAAAGATTTGCCAAAATTTTATAGCATAAAAATATTTTACCTTATAAATCACTAAAATTTTATAGACAATATATAAAATCATTATATATTTGAATATTTTTACAAGAATCTCACCAAACATTTTATAGCTTGCATATTAAGGACTAGTAAAGTTCGCCAAGGTTTCTAAACTTTAAAAAAGAATTCCATACTTAAAAAAAAATTTGATGTTTTGTATTGATGTGCTTTGTTCGATCATTGAACTTTGGGTTCTTGGCCAAATTTATTACAGAGGTGTTGTTAATCTTGAGTGGAGTTGAATGCACTTGTTTCATGTACAAATATTCCATAATTTTCCTAAGCCACACAATTTCTTTTGTTGCCTCAGCTACAGCCACATATTCTGCCTCTGTTGTGGAATCTACTTGAACTAATTATTTACTTGATATCTAAGAGACATCTCTTGATTCAAGACTTGTAGCATAACCTGAAGTAGATACCACAGTTTATTTGTCTACATCGAAGTCTAAATCAAAGTATCCAATCAAGCTGAAGTCACCCACCTATGTATACTTGAGTCCAAAGTATTGGGTTCCATTCAGGTACTTTATAACTCTTTTTGCAGCAGACCAATGTCCCTCGCAAGGCTTTTGCATAAACCTGGAGAGGATTCCAAAAGAAAATGAAATGTATGATCTAGTAATAGTCAGGTAGTTGAGACTTCCTACAAGTTGTCTATACCTTGTTGCATCCTCAAATTCTTTTCCTTTAATGGATGTGAACTTCAAGTTCTATTCCATTGGAGTATTCAAAGGATTGCACTCAGCCATGTCAAACCTATTCAACAAATCTTCAATGTACTTATTTTGAGAGAGGAATATAGACTTCAGATGATGAGTTACTTCAATTCCAAGATAGTAGAGAACATAGCGCAAGTCATTCTTTTCAAAACCTTTCCTCAATTCCTTCTTTATGGATGCAATGTAGCTCTAATTTTTCCCTATCATCAAAAGATCATCTACATATACCACAATATATACAAATTTTCTTCCCACTTTCTTGACAAACAAAGTCGCATTAAGAAGATCATAATGTTTGAAGACGATTTTCAGACTATGCTCAGTTAACTTTTCATACCACGCTCATGGTGCTTGCTTGAGGCTATACGAGGATTTCACAAGCTTGCATACCTTGTGTTCTTGGCCCTTCACAAAAAATGCTTCTGGATGGGATATAAAAACATTTTCTGTCATATCTCCATTCAAGAAAGTTGTTTTTACATCCATTTGATGAACTTTCCAATCGCTTTGTGCTACCAAGGAAAAGAGTGTCTGGATGGTAGCCCATTTTGCTGTGGTGGGGAATTCTAATCATAATCGACCCCTTCCTTCTATGAAAAATATTTTGCCACAAGCCTAGCTTTATGCTTCTCAAGTAAGCCATCAACTTTATACTTGTTGTTGTAGACCCACTTGTAGCCAATTGGTTTGGTTCCCGATGGAGGATCAGCCAGCTTCCGAGTTCCATTCTTTATCAAGGCATCATACTCCTTTTGCATCACTTCTTTCCATTCATCATGACAATCAACATCTTTGAACGAATTTGGTTCAAAATATGTAGACAAATTTAGTTTGCAATCATAAGAAACATCCATATCAATAGGTGAATCAGAATCATCTACATCACCTCCATTTTGCCTGGTTGAATTTCTTATTCCTGCCTTTCCAACCTCATCAGTATGAACACTTTCAAGTGTCTTTGTCAACCATTTTGGGGGACCTTTCTGAGATGGTGTAGGCTACTTAGTTGACTGATTTGGGATTGAATCAATATTGAGTCTCCCAATTATGTCAATCATGTCACTCAAAGTATCATCAGTGGCTGCAGCTTCATGTGAGGGAGAGAGTGCTTCAAAGGAAGATTCCATATATTGATCCAGTATAGGAATCCCCCGTTCAAGGTGTGGGATCTGATTATCAAATTCGTGAAACAATTTTTCATGTCTGAATCTATCCAATATATCAATTTGTCTCTCAATAACATTGTTAGCTTTGGAAGATTCAAGAAAGATTACATCTCTAGATACAAAATATTCTTATTAACTTCATCATATAGATAGTTTGCTTTTGAGGTATTTGAATACCCTAACAAGATACACTTATGACTCCTTGCACCAAGTTTGTTTATTTTTTCCTTTGGTATCAAGGCATAACAGGTGGAAGTAAAGACCTGAGATGCTTTACCAAAGGAATGTGGCCATACCACATTTCATAAGGAGTCTTGTTTTTAATAGCATTAGATGGACATATATTCTTTACATACACAGTACATAGAACCGCATCAGCCCAAAACATCAATTTTACATTCTTGAAAAAAATCATGGAACATACCATATTTAAGATTGTCCTATTCATTCTTTGAGCTACTCCATTCTGTTGGGGATTATACGGCACATTTGTTTGATGTTTGATCCCATGCTGGTGAAGATAGTTTTCAAATTCATCTGAAGTGTATTATTTTCCATTATGAGTGCGAATAGAGCAAGTATGAGATTGTGCATCATTTTAAATCCATGTATGAAATTTCTTTAATTTTTAAAAACCATCAGATTTGTTCTTCAATAAATAAACCCAACAGATTCTGGTGTAGTCATCAATAAATGTCATCATATATTTATTTCCATTTATAGAAGGAACAAACATTGTCCACATAAATCTGAATAAATGAGTTCAAGTTTTCTATGTGCTCAGAATGCGAATCATGAAAAGATTGTTTTCTATGCTTTCCTACAATACAAGCATAACATTGCCTATGTTTCCTAGGAATTGTAGGCAAACCAGTAACACCATTTTTCTTCAACAAGCAAAGGTTGTCATAGTTTAAGTGTCCAAATATAGCATGTCATAAAAGACTTGATGGAAATGTACCCTCATCATAATGAGAACTGTATGAGAAATTATGTGCATGAGCAGAGGTATTTGTAGCTTCAGAATTCTTTCTTCTTCTATCCCCGTCATGAGAAGTGAGTGATATGATGCTTTTCTGACCTTAACCTTGCCATAAAGAATATGAATGGAGTGTCCTTGCCAGTATATGTGGACCAAGGACATCAAGTTTCTCCTCAGCTATGGGAGATATAAAACATCATGCAAGAGAAAGTCTGGAAGACCAAGCAATTTGAGCCTAATTGTGTCAAGCCCTGATGGCTTGAGTTTTGATTTGTCAAAAAAGTCTAATGCTGCATCAACATTGTTAGTAAATTATTCAAAAAAACCTCTTATAAAATTCATGTGGCAAGTTGCTCCTAAATCAAGAAACCAATCATTTTTCCAAGAAGAAAGTGAAGCATTAAACAAGTCTTCAGTTAGTCCAATATTACAAGGTGCCACAACATAGTCAGTGGATTCAGGTGCTTTACCTTTCTCTTTGTCATTGGTTATACCTTTGGCTTGATTTATTTCCTACTCAATTTCATCCCAAGGAAACTTACATGTATATGCATCATTTCCATCTCTATTGCAACGTATGCAATGAAGATCATACTTTTCTCCTTGAGAGTGTGTGAACTGTCTACCTCTACAATTTCTTCTTCCTCTTCCTCTTCGACCACCTCTTCCTCTAGAATAATCTTTAGCATGATTCTTCTCTCTATGTGCAAGACACATAGATTCTTTAGAAGACTGAGGAGTTATCTTCTTCCCAAAATCTTGCTCTCTCTCAGCAAATTTCTTCAAAAAGGAGTCAAAGGTAATCTCTTTGAGGTTTCCATTTTCTTACAATGACTCAAGATAATTTGAATAAGTGGGATAAAGTGCCTTAACAAAATCTACAAGAGGAATGTCTAGTTTAAAATTAGTGGCTTTGACATCATGCATAATAGATCTTACTTTTGATGTTAAAGCAAGAGGATTGTCATTTTTCAATTCAATACTAAACAATTTAATCATCAATTGGACAACTTCAAGTCCAGAGTGTGAGTCATAGAGTTCTTTCAACTTCTGTAAGGCTTCAAAAGAATTTAAAATGGTGAAAAATGGTGACTCATCTCTTCATTTACAGATGTTTCAATCAATGCATAGGCCTTGTTGTTCTTGTTTTTCCAAATGGTGAACTCCATGTCTGAGGTGGGCTTTCCAAGTTCATTATCTCCTTCTCCTGCATAAACTCCTTTGCATAACTCCTTGAAAATGAGAGTGTATTTTATCTTCTGTGACCATTCTGGATAGTTCTCTTTCCCATAGAGAACTACTCCAATTATAGAGATCAATGAGTGCATTTAAAAATGTGTACTATGTAAAACAATTGCTCTTCTGCTCACAAAACAAAAATTGCACTTGTTGTGTAAAAAAATTGCACTATGATATTTGAGGACAAAGGTATTATATGGGGAAGGTTATGTCAGGGGGAGGTGGTATATGGGGAAGGTTATGTCTGGGGGAGGTGTTATATGGTGGATTATGGTAGTGTATGGTATTGGTAGCACAGTATTGTTATGAGCCAATCGTGGCATACAATATTGTTATAGAGGTCAGCATGGATTAGGTTCCGCTATTGATCGGGTTCCACTGTTGGTAGGGATCCAACTATGGGGTCGGACCCATCCGGAATTGTATTACGTGGGTTGTATTAGAGCAAAGACAATACAGATCAATTGATATGTATGTTGTAGTATGGAGACAATACAGAGCGACTGTTGCATATGGAGGCAACATTAATATATGGTAGTTTTGGACAGCGGCCAATGTTGGTTTCGAGTGGGGCATGGTGGTATCAGTGGTGTGGTGGTATTACAGTAGACCAGAGTCCCAAGAGCTGGTGGAGGGAAGTGCAATGCTAGAACAAGCTAGTGTTCCACAAGTTGACAACTCAAACTCGGGTTTCACAATAATGCAACACTTCATTAAAGAAATTTGTAAAATCTTTTGAATGCATTTGATGTAAAATGCACATTGCAGTCTCACCATTGAATGCAACACCTCTAGGTTTCAAACAAGCTCACATAATTTTAATGCGCAGGTTCTATATCTCAACACCAAAGCTTCAACGGCCTCAACAACTATTTTCAGGTCTGCTCCAAACAACTTCTATGAGAGTTATTTAGCCATACGTTAACTCAATAATCCTTGCAATCATCGCAGAGATAATTCAAAAAATGCACTGAATGCAACGGATGGTCAATCCAAATGCAGAGATTCAATAGAGACTAGAGGCAGAGGGAAGGACACTAACAAGAGTTACAATGCAGAAAATTTAAAATAGAGGTTGGCTCTAATACCATGTGAGGTCAGGAGGTAACTCCTCAAATGAATTGTATTTCTTCATTAATATTTCTCATGGATATATACAATGAGGGAGAGACTATTGGGCTTCACCTCCTGTTGTCTCTTCATTTTCGTATTCTTCGTTATTTTCTATTTACATTATTTACAAATATTCAACCAATCCGAATGATTAGGTGTCAACACCGGGGATGAAAAATATGACCATCTGGCACAAATATAAGGTGGTATGATAGGTGAAAAAAAAAATTGATTTACCTGTGGTGATTCATCATCGTTGCTAAGTTTACATCTAGTGAGCGTAGGAGTAATAAGAAGTGAGCATTATTCCATTCCAAATTTCTTCATTATTTATTTGAGGTACTTTCCATACGAAATGAATATACTGTTTGTTAATTGTGTAATGTGTAAGAAAATGATAAAGGAGATTTCCCCAAGAATGGAAATCTCAAATTCAACTTGCATATTAGCTACAAATGTTTGGTTTAGTAAATCTTCCTCACTACAAAAAATGATGTCATCAATGTAGACAATAACTACTAAAATTTTATCATTTTTAGATTTAATATACAAATTATTATTAGTTATCCCTCCTTTGGATCCCTTCTACTATAGGCATATCATGCCCTAGGTTCTTTATTTAATCCATACAATGCATTTTTCAGCTAACATACTTGCTCAAGATCATCTGACAACTGAAAAACTTAAGACTATTACATGTAAAAAAATTCTTCAAGTTCTATATTAAATAATATTGATTTTACATCCATATGGTATACTTTAATTTTTTTGTAATAAGAAAAAGAGAAAATCATTCTTATTGGTTCTAATCTTGTTACTAGGGAAAATTTATCCTCAAAGTCTATTCCTTCAGCTTGAGAATAACCTTTAAATATTAATCTAGCCTTATTTCTCACAACTTGTCCATCTTCATTTAATTTGTTCCTAAAGACCCATTTCGTGCTAATGACATTTTTATTTCATAGTCTTGGCACTAATTCCAAAGTCTAATTTCTATCATTCTGATCTAGTCGTCATTCATAGTTTGTATCCAGTGCTTACCTTAACTTGCTTGATAAAAAAAAAAGGAATTATTCATGGATTTCACAGAAATATGTGTTTGACTAGAGTCATTTATTAATCTTCTTCGAGTTTGGACCCCTACTTCTATATTACCAAAAATATAATTTGTAGTGTGATACTTTTATACATACCTTGAGGAGTTTTTTTACTAGGTATACCTTGCCTCTTCTTCTTCTTCTTCTTCTCTAAATTCTTCAATCTATTCAACTTCATCTTCACTATTAGTTTGATCGAGTGGGCTAATAAATACATTAGAGGAAATTTTAGCCTAAAAGTTCCCATCAAATTTTCATGTAATTTCCATGTCATAATATGTAAACCAATCAAAATCCTTTAAATTTTAAAAACATTACATGTTAATCTTTTATAGGGAAGAGAAGATAAACTACCTATTTTAATTACATTTTTGGCTTATTTCCTTATAAGTTTACTCAAATTTCAAGTGTAGACACTCATTAGATGCATAATTAAATTCCACATCCAATGCGTACCCATTAAACATTATTTTGAGAAAACCCACTTTGGTAAAAAATGAAGATATATTAAAAACTATTTTTAACATATTTCAGTTTTTATCAACGTGGGTTTTCTTAAAAGTATGCATAATTGGTACTCGTTGGTTGTGGAATTTAAATCTGCATTCAATGAGGCTCTACACTTGAAATTTGAGTAAAACTATCTGGAGGCAATCCAAAAATACAATTAAAAAAAAAATTCTTCTTTTCCCTCCAAATTTCATAACTCCTATTTTATTACTTTTCCTTAGGATGTCACTTTTAGTTTGAAATTTACTCTAATGTCGGCTTCTCGCTTTTGAGAGGTAAATCCTCATCCACTCTCACATCAATGTTTTCAACTATTTTGCATGTGTTTTATTGTAACGTCTATAGCCTTTGCTCTTAGTTAAATATCCTAAAAATATTCATGTATCAGGTCTTGCATTTAAGCTACCCAAGTTATGATCATTACTCTTGATGTAGCACTTGTTGCTAAAGACTTTGAAGTGCTTTATTAAAGAAGGTTTTCCATACCACAACTAGTAGGGGGTCTTGTCATTTTTAGGTCTTAGGTGCAGTTTATTTAAAATATGGGTTGTTGTTTGAACAACTTCAACACGAACAATATTTGGAATATTTCTCTCATCTGACATAGCTCTATCCATTTGCGGCACTGATACATTTTGCCTCTTAGCTCCACCATTTTGTTAGGGAGTGCTCACAATTTTGAATTTCCTTCTTATGTCATGCTCTTTACAAAAATTATCAAACTCATTTCAATTAAACTCACCACGCCTATCTGACCTTAAACACGTTAATTTTGAAATAAATTTGGTTTTCAGCTATGGATTTGAATATTTTAAACCTTTCAAATGCTTCAGACTTTTCCTTTAAAAATGAAACCCACGTAAGGCTGATGTAATCATCAATAGTCAACATCAAATAAAATTCACCAATTGGGTTTTCAGTTCTTGAGTGCCCACATATGTTTGTATGAAATAGTTGTAGTAGCTTAGTAGATGACTTTTATTTGGTCTTGAGAGTTAGTTGAACCTGCTAATTGGGCATGACTTACAAATTTTATTTCTTGGCCTAGCTATTTTTGGTGAGTCCCCTACAACTTCCTATTTGTTTGAGCTTCACTATATGGTCAAATTTTAGGTATCCCAATATTCTATTTCATAACCATCTCTCAGCGATATTCCTCAAACAAAATTTCTAATTTTCTTCATTTAATAAGTATACATTACTTGATGTTCTTGTAGCCTTTAGCACTACAGTTTCCAGTGTTTGATGTTCTTATTTCACATCCTTTTGATTGAAAGGTGACTCTACAGCCCTAGTCACATATTTGACTCATATTCAACAACTTGCGCTTGAGAACATTTTTGAAAAGAACATTATGAGCTTTCCCTCTTATATTTACCAAGTTGACTATGCCTTTGCCCATGATATTTCCTAGAGTATTAATTCGAAAAGCCACACTTTTTTCATTGTCTTCTCTTCTTGATTTCAAAAATTTGATTATATCACCATTTATATGGTTGGAGAATTCATTGTACACATGCTAATGGTTTCCTCGGTTTTGGGAATATATAACAATGCCACACTCTTCTCTCTTCTCTTCCTTTTTGTTCGTCCATGTATTTTGTTCCTCTCGATTTTTCTTGATCTGAGTAGTTGATTTTAATTTTGTGGTTCTGCACTCACCTACCTTATCTTCATAGTTATGAAAATTATAGAGTTTTGTATAATAAAATAGAGGAGTAAATGAATTGTTATGCATAGGATTGTTCCTATGTGGATATACAATTATGCTTTGTCCGTTTGACTGATAATATTTGTTTCTTTTATTTACTTTCTGATAATTTCCAAGATATTCTCTACAATTTATAGCCTTATGTCAAAACATGTACATTAATAACAATTAGCATAGAAAATATTTTGTTGCATAGGAGAAATTTTCCTTTGAGGATATGATCTATTGACTATTTTATGGATCTCTTTGAGGGAAACAAGGTCTTTTTTTATTTTTTCACTTGATCTTTTAGGTTGTTCAAATGGTTGTTGCTTGCACTTCTTTGTTGTCCCTTATTTTTATTGATGTTTCCCATTACTTTTCTATCATGTTATCCTCTTTTATGCTTCTTTTTCTAATAATTTTCCTTGGTTGCATTTCTATTTGGCCCTTTGATGGGTTCAACATAGTTGATTGTGTAGGTTTTAACTCCCTACAAAAATTACCAGCATACGAATTCTAAAAACAGAAAATAAACAATGGAGAGAGCATAAAACATTAAACATATATACATAGAGATTTTCCCCTAGATACCAATACTGGGACTACCAGATTGATTTTTCATTATATTCTTTTCAATGTTACAATACATATATACACATGTTGGAGCATCCATTAACCCTTGATTAGAACATAATAGTAGTTCCCTTGAATTGATCTACAAAATACCATGGTTAGAAATCCATCAATCCCAAATCCATGTGTGAAAACCATGCAGAAAACCATATGTAGGTTCACCCACCTAATATAGGGTCCAAAAAATATTTCCACGAGGCACTGTCCCCAACCCTGTAGAGGGGGGTTACCGTCCCCCATTTGACCCCCTAGCTATGCCTGGTGCAAGAAAGGGGGGCCTAACTGACCCCCCTACTTCACTGTTGTTAGTCATGGAAAGAATATAAACCACACCCAACATATTGGTGTAATTTCTTCATATTTCTTGGTGCTTGATTATCCTTCAGAGCCTAGACTAGTTTTGATGAGATAATATCTTCAAATACTCAACATTTCATCCAATCTACTAGATCCTTTAATAAATTCATATGTTGGTTGAGTTGTGCCTAACTAATTTCTAATTCTTTTCTAAGGGAGGGTAACTCTTCCTCTATTTGTTTACACTCCTTGCCCTTCTCTTTCAGCTATTGTAACAAGGTTTCTTTAATCTTATTTGCTTCCTCCAAATCTACTTTAAGAAGAAGAATTGTTGAATCTTCATATTTGTGCTCTTCTCGTTCATATTGAATCAATAGCACTTTTTTCCTCTTATTATTTTTCCTAATCGTTTGTATTTCTTCTAAGGCACCGATTAGTTATCCTTCTAGATCCACTAGAACTTCATATTCATCTAAGTCATGACCATATTGTCTTTCATATTTGGTTTCTAGAGCCATGAGCATGACGTTATTCATTCTTTCTTTCATTATTTTTCATCAAAGGGTTGTTAATCTTCATATACTAAGGAATTTTTGTCTTCTTAGGTATAGAAAATATTCTTATTAAAGTGTTTTTCCTTCTTTACTTTCCTATATTTATCCTTGTCTTTATGGTCATATTTATTCCTTTCTTTCTTATGTGGACATTTAGATACATAATAACCTACTTTTACACAATTAAAGCATTTAAAATGGAACTTACCTTTGTAATTTCCATATCCTCTCTTCAATCATCTTACAAACATGGCTTCTTCTTCATCATATCCATATCTCAAGCCTTCTTTTTATTCTTTTCTCTTCTTATCATCTTTGAAGGCTACCTCCTTTGAATTATATCTACCTCTTTGTGACATCCCTCGGTCAATCCCCCTATTGTGAATATTTTAACCATTTTTTTATAATTAAAAATGATTGAGAATTTGGACACGAATTTCAGAGATTGGGGAGGGAGATTTCTTGGGAAGTTGTTTATTAATGCCACTCATGGGAAGTTGAATGTCATGCCCTAAATGAGATGATTGTATATTGACTTTAGCTAGAGAAATAAAGGATAGGAACCATACCTCTTTTGAAAAAATAAGCAAGGGAAAGAGGAAAAAAATTAACTGTAGTGGGCTATGGTGGCGCGAGTGTTTGCACTAGTCAGGTGCACATCCATGCCACTAGTATATGATTTCAACAACAAGGGTGGAAGGCTATAGAGAATACTTGTCAATAAAATAAGGAAAAATGGAAGGGAATGCATCCTAGGGGAGGAAGAACCAATGATAGGGATGAGATCTCAAGAGAGAAAGAGCTAGAAAAAACTACAAGACTTGTGTGGAGGAAAAGTGGCCACAATATCCTGCATTTGTTATTTATTGAGTTTCTATAGGAGGAATTCCGATTTTAAGCATTGGAAGCAAGTGTAGTGGATCTCTCTTGGGTCAAGGTTAGAGGCTCTCTAGATTCTCAGTTTGGGTGGAGGCCCTGTTGGTTTGGATTTCAAGTAAAAAAGAGTTGCTGGTGTCTTCCCATTCTTGGTTTTGAGGCTACCAGTCACCTTCAATGAACTCTAGATTATCGATTATGGGTGGAGTCACTAAATAATTATTGCCTTGGTTACAAGCCTTGGAGTGGGTGATATCTCTAGATTCCCTCATTTGGTTACAAGGGTGGAGATGGTGATATCTATGGATTCCCTAGTTTGGTTATAACGATGGAGATGGTGATATCTCTAGATTCCCTAGTGTGGTGAGGAGTTCTGGTTGTTTACCTGGAGCACTCTCCTCAAGCTCTGAATCTGACTTGGGGATGGATTATTACAAGAAGATCATAATGCATTCCTCCTAAGGTTGGGTGGAGAGTTAGAGTCCCAACCTTAGTTGCAAGTTCATTATTCAATATAAGATAATTGGTTTACTTATTCTCTTTTTCTTGTGATTTCTACTTCATTGAATCAATGAACATGGTCTTATGACATGTATTGTTTTTATTTATTTTTCTATGCTTGTATATGTTAAGCTATTATGAATGAATAAGCGTAGATGTGAAAATGTGTACGAGTGAATTGGGAGTTGGATAAGCTTCCCTCTACCTTGTGTTTTACATTCATAGGTATGATACCTATGTGTTTTAATTGGCAAATGCAATGGTTTGAGAATTTAGTAATAGCTTAGTGAAATTTGGGGAATAAGAACTCATTGTGCACTTCAACAAGTAATGTTGATGGTTAAGCATGGCAGAATGAATTGTTCATTTCCAAGATAGGCTAGATGGGGTCTGGATGAGCTTAGATTTTTGATACATGAGCTCATAAAATCAATGAAAATTCTTACATCTCCAAATCAAAATGTGAAGATGCATGTTTTCTCATCCTAAAAGAATTTCACAAAAAAAATATAAGTCTAAGAAACCTTAAAAATAGGTCCAATTTTAAATTGGGAGTTGACTCATTTTTTGGTTGGGTGATTCATCTCAGAGGTGGAATTGGAGAGAATGTTCATTCAGAGCTAGTTGGGCCTAGGCAAGTCAAGATACGGTCAGGTTAGGGGTCAATATTTAGGACTTGCTAAGGTTGTTCACTAGTTGTGGCGATGGGGACTGACCCCAACTACAATAAATACTACGTGTGATTCTACCATTCCACATGGACTCATCTAGGCATGGTGGAATGATTGTGTGGGAACCACATGGGATACCACGTGGGTCCCACATGGTGGACACTAATGAGGTGGCAAATATTGCTGGGCCAAACTTAAAATGGCCATCACATTTGATCCATAATTCAAATTAGGGTAAAATTTATATCGTTGTAAAATTATTGACAGTCCTAACACGATGGTGGTTTTGGTTTTTAGTTTTAAAGTAGTTGGAAAAGGAGGAATTTTATGACCCCATTTCCATGACAGGACTATGAAGGTTCATTAAATATAAGTAACACCACTCATGGGCCTTGGAGAGCCAAAGGGGATGGAAGGGAACATTAGACCCTTGAGGTTCTCATTTCATCTCAACTGATGTAATTTCTTTTATGTAATTCAAATATTAACACTACATATCTATGTTCTTTAACCACACATTGACTCCATGTCTCAAATAATATTCATATTCAGCCTCTATGTTGTGCTTCTTTTCAACTATATTTCAATTCTTAATTGATATTCACTCAACATTGATTAATATTTTATAGCATAGCTCCCCTCTAATTTTTCTTTACAAACACATGGTCTTGTTCTTATTCACTATGCTTCTACACATCACTTTCTATGGGAAATACGCATATCACATCATATTTTCCCCCTAACAGAATTTAATCATTTTTTAATAGAATTTTGGTGCCCAAATGCCATTTTTTTTCATAAACCTTTAATTTTAGCTCCTTAATTCATATGAAAGTGAGCCAATATCAAGGACTTAAATCCCAAGATCTTTTAGTAATACAATTGATATTTACATCAAGGATGTCACTTTAGGGCTCTCGATATAACATCCAACCCTTTATTTAACCATCAAACCACTTGCACCCATTAACTATCAAATTCCCCTATAGTTCCAAACGTCTCTAATGGCTTGGGGACCTAGAACTTTGACAAGGTGGAACCTTGACCCATTCCTCCCACACTTGTTCAAATTTAGATCAATTTAGATCCGGTTCATTCATAAATTGACACATCCACTTCATACCTATAGTCTTGGATACTCAAATAAGTCCTCCTATGACACACTACCTTGCCACATCATGAACCAAACACAACGACCATTTCATATGTGCCAACCAACTGACACCTTCCATGTGTCCAAGGCTATTTTGCTCTTGTGACATGTCATCTTCCATGTGTCTATTTGGCCACCCAAAAATATCGAAACATGCATGTCACATGCCACTACCTTTGACTAACACATGATCGCTCTACCACATGTTTTTCATGTCACCTTCCCATGTGATCTAAGCTCCACCTTTAGTTTAGTGTTGTGAAATCTAGTATTTGGCTTCACTCAATATGTGTGATACAAGTTGTGCCTTATGCACCCATATTGCTAGATAAAAACTGAGATCCTTGGTCAATCTGGTTACATAGCCATATGTCTTGTCAAACAACATTCAACTAGCTCAAACTCCCAAATGGTCAGATATCTATTGGTTTTTCAGAACTGCACCTAGGATACATCATATCAAAATAAATTTTCTGCTCATTCCTCATGTGTTTGAAATTGTTATGAAACCAGCTCAAGAAAAGATAGAAAAGATAGATCAACGCCTTAGAATTCAGCCTCTTCGAGGGGGCAACCTCCTATACATTACATAAATGAACAATTCTTGGATGATTCAAATGACAAAACCTCCTTTCTATATATAGGAGTCTAAGGAGTCACAATATAATCCAGCCGACCTAACAATAATAATATAAAGCCACAAAAATAACAATAGAGGGATTCTATGGGGCACAATAATAACAATATGGGGGCAATAGGGGCACAACAATATTAATAAGGGGCATAAATACAATAGTAATGGGGTAATCACTAGTATTATAGGGACCCAACATGCCCCTCGCCTTCAAAAAAGTGTTGTCCTCAACGCTTGAGTAGTTCTGGATACTTCTGCATAAAATTCTCATCCTCCCATGTGGAATCTTCAGCGAATAAGTTCTTCCACTTGATAAGATACTCTAAAATTGATCGATTTCGTAGTTGCCGAATTCTTGTTTCTATGACTGCTTCCAGTTCCAATATAATTTTTCCTTCCTCGTCAAGTTCTGGAAATATCGTTTGAACTGGGAGCTTGTCGCCTATAACCTTCTTTAAACATGAAACATGGAAAACTTGGTGCAATCGAGAAGCTGCAGGAAGCTCCAATTTGTATGCCATAGTACCAATCTTTTGCAACACCTTGTACAGACCATAATACTTTGGTGATAATTTATTATCCTTCTTAGCTTGCTTGAGGGACATTTGCTTATATGGTTGTAGCCGTAGGAATACCCTATCACCTACATCAAAACTTCTTTCACTGCGATGTTGATCTGCCTGTTGTTTCATTCTATTCTGTGCCAACACGAGGTTATCCTTTAAGAGTTGGAGGACTTGTCGTTGATGTTCGATGTGATGTTCCACTACCTGAACCTTAGAATTTTCTCTTAAATATGATGTGATGGATGGTGGTTGATACCCATAAAGTGCCATAAATGGGGTCATTTTTGTTGCTGTATGGAAGGAAGTGTTATACCACCATTCAGCCAGAGGCAGCCATTTGACCCATTGTGTTTGTTTATCAGATACAAAGCAACAAAGATATCCTTCCAAACATTTGTTTACTATCTCAGTTTGCCCATCAGATTGAGGATGATAAGATGAGCTATGAGCTAACTAAGTACCAAGACAAGAAAATAATTTTGTCCAAAAATTTCCAGTGAAAATGGGATCTCTGTCACTTACAATAATCTTTGGGTTTCCATGTAGCTTTTGAATTGTTTCCATAAATGCAGTAGAAACTGTACTGGCTTTAAATGGATGTGATAATGCACAAAAGTGTGCATACTTGGTAAGTCTGTCAACTACCACCATGATGACACTCTTTCCCTCAGACTTGGGTAAACCTGTGATAAAATCCACTGAAACCTCCTCCCAACGTTGGCTTGGAATGGATAAAGGTTGTAATAGAACCGGTGTCTTAATTGTTTCAACTTTATTTTGTTGGCAAACCAAACATTCTGCCACAAACTTTTGAATATCTGATTTAAGGCCATCCCAAAAAAATTCCTTCTTAACCCTGTGGTAAGTTTTTAGAAATCCTGAGTTCCCTCCTAAGGGAGAAGTGTGCAATTCCATAAGAATCTTTTGTTTTAGCTGGGAATTCTTACAGAGGTATAAGCGATCTTTGTACCATAACGAATCATTTTGCCAGCTAAATGTATCAGACGTACTGGAATCTTGTTGTAGCTTTCGAATAAGTGCCCACACTTCTTCGTCATTCTTCCATTCCTCCCTTGCTTCGTTTATCCAATCTGGTTGGATAATAGAAATGGCGCACAACAATGCTTCCACATCCTCATCCTTTCTTGAGAGTGCATCTGCCACCACATTTTGCTTCCCTCTTTTGTAGATGATTTCAAAGTCATAACCCAACATCTTTGTGACCCACTTTTGTTGCTCTTCAGAGGATAATCTTTGTTCTAAAAATTATTTAAGGCTATCATGATCCGTTTTTACCTTGAAGTGTCTTCCCATTAGGTAGGGTTCCCATTTCTTAAGTGCATGGAGTATTGCCAACATTTCCTTCTCATAAATAGATTTGCTTAAAAACTTTCCCTTGATTGGACGAGTTTCAAAAGCAATGGGTCTTTCATCTTGCATTAGAACAGCACCAATTCCATTTCCTGAAGCATCACATTCCACAATAAAGGTTTTTGTGAAGTCTGGTGTAGCTAAGACTGGTGCTTGGCACATTGCCTCTTTAAGATGTTCAAAGGCCTTTGTTGCTTCCGGAGTCCATGAAAATGTATCTTTCTTCAATAATGTTGTTAGTGGTGCTGCTATTATCCCATAATTCTTAACAAACTTGCAATAATACCCTGTCAACCCAAGAAATCCTCGCAGATGCTTTATGGATGTGGGGATTTTCCATTCCTTAATGGCTTTAATTTTGCTAAGGTCTACCTTAATTCCTTCATGAGATACAATATGACCCAAATATCCACCTCCTGGACTCCAAAGAAACATTTGGATCTTTTTCATAGAATTGTTTCTCCTCCAATAGTTGTAGCACCCTGTCAACATGTTCAACATGATCCTTCCAAGACTTGCTGTAGATTAGTATATCATCAAAAAATACTAACACAAATTTTCTAAGGAATGGTTTGAAAATAGAATTCATCAAACCTTGAAATGTTGAAGGTGCATTCGTAAGGCCAAAAGGCATGACCAAAAATTCATAATGAACCTCATGAGTTCTAAATGTTGTTTTCGGAATGTCTTCAATCTTCATTCTGATTTGATGATATCCTGAACGAAGATCCAACTTGGTGAAGTAAATTGATCCATGCAATTCATCCAGTAATTCATCAATGACAGGAATGGGGAACTTACCTTTAATAGTGAGCTCGTTGAGGTCCCTATAATCCGGATACATGCGCCATGATCCATCCTTCTTATGCACCAATACTACTGGAGCAGAGAAAGAACTTTGACTTGGTTGAATTATACCAGCCTCTGGCATTTCTACAACCATACGTTCAATTTCACTCTTTTGGACATAGGGATATCTGTATGGCCTGATGTTTGGAGGAACACTTCCTCGAATCATATGAATAGCATGATCATGATCACGCATAGGTGGGAGACCTTTGGGAGTCTCAAATACCTTGGAATGATTGTCCAGGACTTTTTGGAGATCTGGAGAAATAGATGATTCTGATGTGGAAACTGCTAGCGCTTGAAATTTCACCTCAGGCTGAAAAAGGTAAACTCCAAGGCAACATCAAACCACTTAGCCTCGTAGCTAGCCCTACGGGGCAGGAGAGGGCTCTCTCCGGTCTATCTCGGTAAATATCTTCAACGGGCGAGATAACCAATAAGGAAACAATGATTTCAGGCTAGTAAACTGATAAAAAGGTTTGAATTGGGAAGTTTTAGGATTTTGGTGGAAAATCGGGGAAAGGCAATTTTGGGTGCGGGGATTGGACACAGTTTTTGCAGTGGGTTCTTTGGGGCAAGGTAGGAGACTGTATTGATGCCTTTGAATTAAGTGAATGGATAGGAATGACCGGTGAGGGGCTAAAGAGAGCAAGAAACCTTCAAGAGTTCTCTTTAGACAGATGAAAACATAAATATTAAGCAAACTGAGAAGCAGAGCATGACAATCATGAATTCTACTTTAACACTTCATTTGCCTAATTTGCAGAAGGAAAAGTAAGAAGATGATTCACATAAAAAACTTACAAGTACAAAGAGAAACACACCATCAATACATGTAACCACAGGAATCCCAAAAAGGACTGCAAAACCCTGGTCTTTCTTCCTTTGCCAAAATTGCAGAGATACAATGAGTAATACAATAGAGCTTTCTCCCTCAAGAGTCCAACCATGAAAATGACCAAGAAAGTACATAATATAGGCAATCTAACATCTTTCCTTGCCTCTAGGGGTCGAGCTCACTATCCTAGGAGCTGTTTCAACCAATTCTAAACTGAGCACTGAAAACTAGGCAGTCAAAACAACTTGCCTCTATAAGCTAGGAAACCAATTCATTCATTAAATTTTTGCCTATCTCATGAATGAATCTTCTAGAAGAGATAAATAAGTGTCAAAATATCATAAAATTACATCATTTACAACAAGGAAGATCAAAATTTACTCCAAAAAGTCAAATCCAGTCAAAACTGCGTTTTGCTGAGCTGTAGGTGAATTTCTGTGAAAATTGCCCAACAGGTCGCGCCCTGATCCTGAACACGTCGCGCGCCTTTGGAGCTGCTTTTGAGGAACTTCCAGGTGTCCAAATGAGGCAAAAGTGGGCTTGTGGGAAAGGTCTGGATGTCTACTTTCCAACCCAAGTAGAATTTCGGAATTTGGTGGCCATTTGCCCCTGCAAAGTGGCAATCTCCAAAGACTGCTTCCTGTGTGTCAAAAAGGTGGCAGAAAGTCATTTTTTGCTTTTTTTTGACCTTCTGGAGGCTCAAAACTTAATGAAATCTCTTGGTAATTGCTGAGCAGGTGTATATTTGCATGACAAATCCAAAAATATTGAGTTTTCCCAAAATGGAGTTGCCCATCGAAAGGGTCGCGCGTCGCGCGACGTGTTGGTGGAGAAAACCTGTTTTTTGCCCAAAAATTCACAAGTGACCCAAAATGCTCAAAATTTTTTGAAATTTGTGCTGAAGTTAAGTTATTTAGCATCATGCTCCTTCAAGGAAGCCTCAACCAAGATGTGGAGGGGATCGGGCCTTTTCCTTCGTTTTAGTGCTTTGGCCAACCGTCTTTGGAGCACCTTCATTCTTACTTTGCATACGTGCATTCGGGCCCAATAGTGGTTCTTCATGTTCCGGAGTAGGTCCTTATCTTTTTTGGCCTTGGCCAGCAACCTCTCCAAATGGGCATTGACCTGGAGAATCATAGCCTCTCGCTCAACGGGTACCAAATCACCGGGTCTCTTACGAGCCAAGTTGCGGTCTTCATGGATCCTCCGCAACTCATCAAGATTGTGCTCATCTTCAAGTTGCTTGTTGCGCTGCTCTAGGTAGGTGATTGTCCAATTCGCCATTTCCAATCTTTGCTGCAACGAGTCATTTTCAGCCCTTAGGTGCTGAATGATCTCCTTTGGCTCTAGGCTAGGAGAACTGATATCAAGGTCAACAACATCTATGCCTGGATCACCTGATGGCCCCTCATCAATATTGGGATTCTTGCCTCTCTCCTGTACCTGTGCTGCTGTCGGAAGCGAGGCCCCTTCCACCTAGTGTGGAGATAACACTCGCGGTGCTGATGAAGAAGGCGAGACCCCTTCCACCTGGTGTGGAGATAATACTCGCCTAGCTGATGCAAATAAGGCCCTGTGGCCTTTCTGATATGTGACCCATGGAGGGGAGCTGACATGTCTGGTCTCAGGAATATCATGCTGCTGTGAAGGCCCTCCCTCCCCATGAACAACCTGAGGGGGTGATGATGCTAGTGCTGTGAAAAAATCTCGAGAGATAAAATCCTCCCATGGGATACCCTGCTGAGCCAACTGATGTATGACCACAAGTTGGATCAAACCATTATGATAGATACTCCTGTGTTGCTGTGCTGGGCTCTTTCTCTGCACCAAGGACACCATCTTCTCAATATTTCGGCACATGAAAAATGGTATGTTCATCATCCATACTTGTGTGAAATGCATCAACAAGCGAATATGGTACGAATACAAACATGAAAATCTGCCCTCACAGGTGAAATAGCGCATGATGAGCCTCATCAAGGGAGCATACTCATCCCTCAAAAATCTGAAAGGAAATACACCAGTCATGTACCTCATGTAGGCAGGTTTAATGTAGGGCTCATACTGAAATCTGTCCAATAGTTTGCGCTTGTTCCACTCTTCTCCCACATCGGGTATCCCTGTTGCTTGAGCAATAATTTCAGATGACAATATAAAATCCACCCCTGCAAGATTTACATGCCCATCATGCAGATGCAAAACAAACAAACGGACCAATTCCCTATGGTGCTGAATTTGAGAAATCCTCTCGCAAAATTCATAACATGAGAGGTGGCGGAAACATGTGACTGCAAGTGGACAAGCCTGCAAATAGGTCAAAGAGGTGGGCTCCTCTCTCACATGGTGACCACTCTTACCACCCCTGTGAGGCATCCTTTGTACCTCAACTTCTGGTGTTGACTCACGGTCATCACTTTGCTCATAGTCGGTTTCGGTTTCTGACATGGTTTCAAGAGCAAAGTGGCTGAAATGTACTGCTGCTTCTGCTCAAATGACCTGTTGTTTTTCCCTCTTTGAAATGTTGCTTCAAGGGGACAAATAACACAAGGGAGATGTTAGGGAAGGGAGACTTCTAAGTGGAATTAGGGAAAATACATGAAAAAGGGATTTAAGGGAAGGAATCATGACATATACAACATCATACCATTATCATTTGCAAAGATTTTATGGGAAGTAGGGTTTAAGGTTATATTATTGGATTTTAGGGATATGGGTAGGGTGTTGGGCCTTTGATATTTTTTGGTAGGGAGATTAGGTAAGAATGATAAAGGAGATGGTTGGGATGTGGGGAAAAAAATGGGAGTGAAAGGGATGACCTTGAGAGCAGCAAAACAAAACCCTATCTCTACTTGCATTTTGACATTTTTAAAGCAAATATACATGAACTTCTCATTTCAACTTGATGGCATTAAAACACATTTCCCATGCTCATTTTTCTTTATCAAGAAAAATACTTTGATGATCAGAGGCCTACCTGCAATCTTGAAGAATTTTGGGGTCGTTTGGCAATTTACAAGCGATTTTTGTGGATGAATTCCCAACACGTCGCGCGCTGGTCTGGACGGGTCGCGCGCACCCAACACGTCGCGCCAGTGTTTTTTCCCAACTACTATGACCCTCCTGACACGTCGCGCCTGCCCAACACGTCGCGCGTAGGTCTTGACAGGTCGCGCACGGGCTCTGTCTACAATTTCACCCAATTTCTCTCCAAATCGCTTTTCACTATTGCTTTGAGGCAAATGATGATCAAATGGAGGGAGAGAGGGGCTTTATAGGCTTGATTTAAATTAATTTCCCCTCAAACCCTATTTCTAATGTTTTTAACTTAACACTTTTTCAAAATTTAAATGTTGTTGACTTTATGGTTTCCTTTTGTCCTGAAATTGGTTGAACTGATGCTTTTTCTTGAAAATGTTTGCAGGGATAGCTTCTGAGGAATCTTGGCAAAGGGGACCAGGGCTGCATGCTGACTTTCGAAGAACTTTGAATTTTACAACTTTTTACAAAAATGAGAAAATGACCTTGTCTTTAAAAACAGGGTTTTTAAATCCAAGGTAAAAATGAGCTGTACAAGATGAAATCTTTTGAAGAAATACTTTGATAGTCATCCCTCTGGCCTGCTGGGCATTTATTGACTTTTAAAGACATGACCTCAAAGACAAATTGGACCTAAACCCTAGACCTAGGACTTTGACCTCAAGACAAGACAAGAAACCTTGAAAGAGTTTATTGACTGAAACAACTTGATCCAGCAGTGCCAAGAGGGGAATAAAGACACCAGCTCCTCCATCAGGGTTATGGCATGCCTAATGGAATGCAATGAGATGACACTGATGAGACACCTACTTATGCAAATGCAAAGAGCTTTGATCCCTGATGGAGGGCTACTAGACCGACTCTAACATTGGCTCCAATGGGGATGGTAGCTCCTTGGAGGTACCAAGAACCTTAGACCTCTGGGAGAGCAGACCAGTGCCTTTAAATCATTTGGAAATGGAGTCATTATTTACACATGTGACCCAAACCAGGAGAGCTTTATTGACTTTAACAACTGACTGAAAATTGGACTATCTTTGATCCAAACTAACCCAACTTTTGGACAAAAAATGGACTGATAAAAACAACATAAATAACTCACACCAAGTAATCTCCATCTTCAGAATTATAGCCTTCACCGCGGGCCCCAGACTAAAGATGAAAGATCAGTGCACACTTGCAGTGAAATATAAAGTAAAATGGTAATTACAATGATAATGGCTAGAGCAGAAAATGCTCAGACATGGTACCTTTTAAGCAGCCGACCATTGACCGACCCTCCGAGACAATCATCACCATTCATTTCCTTGAGAAGAAAGGCATTTGGACCACGGTATGCTGCAATTTTGTAAGGACCTTTCCATAAGTTATCAAACTTTCCATGTTTCCCTTTGTCTTCATTTCGGGCATCCCACCTCAAAACAACATCATCTATCTAGAAGTCATCCGGCTTTGCTTTTCTGTCATAGATTTTCTTTATGCGCTCTTGCAACTTAAGAGTATTTTGAAGAACCTCCTCCCCACCACCAACTTCCTGAAGCAACTTTGCTACCGGAATACTAAGTGAAGTAGGAAACACCGCATCTGTCCCGTAAACTAGTTCAAAGGGTGACATACCAATTGACTTTTTTTGACTTACACGATCAGCCCATAATGCATTTACTAACTGTTTGTGCCAGCTCTTCTTATTGTTTTCCAGCAGTTTCTTTATGATGTTTACCAAAGATTTATTCAAAGATTCAGCCAGCCCATTTCCTTGCGGATGATAAGCGGTTGAATGCCCCAAGCTGATGTTATATTTGTAGCAAAAGTCAACCATCTTCTTTGATTTAAACGTTGTTGCATTATCTATAATCAACTTATGTGGACAGCCGAAACGTGACAATATGTTATTTTCAAGGAAAGAAATAATTACCAAGTCCGTGGCCTGCCGGGTGGGAATGGCTTCAATCCATTTCGTAAAGTAATCGGTGGCTGTCAATATCCATCGATGCTGCCCGGAAGATGCTGGATGAATTTCGCCGATGAAATCTAAGCCCCACTGCTGAAACGGTGCGCTGACTTCAATGGGCTTGAGAGGCAAGGGCTGTAATTTCTGCTTTCCTTGAAAAATTTGACATTCATGACAACTCTTGACTGCTTTATATACATCTGAAAACAACGAAGGCCAATAGAAACCTGCCCTTAGGATCTTGTTCGCCATGGTCTTCCAAAACAAGTGACCCCCGCAGTCACCTTTGTGAAAATCCTCTACAGCTCTCTTAGCTTCCTCCTCGACCAAACAATTCAGCAATATGCCACCGGGGTCTTTCCAATATAGTGCATATTTGATGATGCAAAATTTGGCAGCCTTTAACTTCAATGTCCTAGCTTTGTTTCGAGGCATCCCGGGAGGTGAAGACAAATTTTGAAGCACATATACAATATCAGCATACCAAGGAGAGGAAATAAAGATATCAGATACCTGTAGCGCTGAATTTTCTTCATCTTCGTTGGACAAGGCAGCAATCAAATTAGTGTCTAGGACATGGAGATTTGTTTCAGCCATCAATTTAGCGAGACCTTGGCCCTTGATCAGCTTGGTAGGCTTGATTTCCACATCATACTCCAATAGTGCAGCAATCCACTTACCCCGTTTTCCTTCCGGCTCCGCTTGTACCAAAACATCTTTAACAGCTGCATTAGGAACATATGCCAAAATGTGGGAATTCAGTATGTACACACTGAAATCTTTCAAGGCTTTTACTAATGCCAATGCTTGTTTTTCAATGATATTATACTTCAGCGCTTCGTCCCTTATAATACGACTGAAAAAAGCAATGGGCTTCTCAACTCCATCTCTCTTTTGCATCAGCACAGCTGCCAATGTATGCTCAGAAGCAAATGAAAATAAAATAAAATCTTGTGTATAATCCGGGCTGATTAGAGTTGGGGCTGAAGATAAAATTAACTTTACCAAATTGAAAGACTTTACCGCCTCTTTGGTCCATTTGAGCTGGCTGTCCTTTTTAAGCATGTTAGTGATTTGTCTAAGGTGTTCGGTAAGATTCGGAATAAAGCGACGCAGAAAATTCAACTTGCCATTAAAGGACTGAATCTCTTTCTTGTTTCAGGGCTGCTCTAATTGCTGAATGGCTTCCACACGTGCAGGATCTATACGAATGCCATCTTTGGAAATTATGTGGCCCAACAACTTGCCTTCACTCATGGAAAAAAGACTCTTCTTTGGATTCAATGAGATACCATATTTTCTGCAGTTTTGAAACACCATTGTTAAATGATACAAATGTTCTTCATCAAATTTAGAAAACACAGTTAAATCATCAAGATAAACGACCAAAAAGACATCCTTCTCATTAGCAAAGGCCATGTCCATCGCCCGCTGAAAGGTGGCACCTGCATTTTTCAATCCAAATGGCATCTTGGCATAATGAAATGTTCCCCATGGAGTAGTGAATGCAGTCTTGTCGCGGTCATCCTCATGCACCAAAATCTGATTGTACCCGGAATAACCATCAAGTAGCAACATCCTTGATGCCCCAACTACCCGCTGCAATATATGGTCCATCTTGGGCAACGAATAATTGTCCTTTAGCGACACCTTGTTCAGGTTTCTAAAGTCTATACACAAGCGGATCTCACCAGTTTTCTTTCTCACGGGCACCAAGTTGGAAATCCAATCGGAAAATCTGATTGGCACTATAATTCCAGATTTGTACAACCTGTTAACTTCCTTCTCAATCAATGGCAGCAACTTAGGATTAATTCTTCTCAACTTTTGTCGGAAAGGCTTTTGATTTGGCTTTATGGGAATGGTATGCTGAATAATACTTGTGTCATAACTTTTCAAATCTGAATAATCCCATGCAAAAACATTAGAAAAAGAAGACAACAATCTGATATATTCTTCCTTTACCTTTGACGACAATGCTTTCGATAGTTTCACCATCTTTGGATTTTCAGCTGTTCCGAGATTCACTTCTTCGACACCTTCTTCCGTTGGCCTCAAGGTTGGTTTGCGAGCCACATCATCTTGATCGAACAACTCTTCCAAAGGAATTAATCCTTTAGGAATGAAATTGTCCTTAATCTGCAATACATCCATTTGATTTACTTCCTCAGGTTCTGTGTCTATGGAAATGTCTTTGAACTCACCTTCAACTTGCAGAAAATCCTTGATTTCTTCATCATCCTGGAAAACTTGCCAACATCTTTGATTGTCTGGGACTGTAGGACGGTGCTTCACATAAATCTCAAACTTATTGCTGGAATTCATGGGGATTTTTAGATTACTTGCTACCTTAGCCAATGCATCCGCAACACCATTTTGGATACGGGGCACACATGTCAAAGTATGTTCAGAAAACAGCTTTAAGATATCTAGGACAACATTTCGATATGCTCGCATACGAGGATGCTTGGCCTGAAACTCACCTTTCACTTGCTTTATAACCATTTCAGAGTCGCCATATACTGCTATCTTCTTTGCCTTCAACTTCCGAAGGATTTTCAGGCCAGCAATGAGAGCCTCATATTCCGCCTCACTGTTTGAACAATCAAATTCCAATTTGTAAGAGCATACTTGTACCTTGCTTGGGACTTTCTTTCGGACAGAAAATGGACTTCGAATCCACACACCTATACCAGCACCATCGCTGCCCACAGCGCCATCAAAATCCATGGTCCAAAGACCATCCTCATCATCTTCTAAATGCTGAAATTGTGATGTCTCTGCATTTTCCATTTGCTGCCCTTTCATTTCAGTTGTTGGCTCCATGACAGCGGACCTTTCTTCACTTTATTTTCTCAAAATTTCTCTAAAATTTTCTGTAATGTCTGGTATATCTTCTTCTTGAACCAACTGACTATCTATCTCATTAAAATTATCAGCAAACAAAACAAACGATTCCAAATCTGTATGTACATAATTTACAGGATGATTCACTGGCTTCTCCTTACTAGTGATCATGTATTTCATCTTTTGCTCCCTATATAACTTCCTCATCTGACCAAAGACCGGGATTGTAGCATAAGAAAAATCAAGCTGAAGTGTACCTTTGAGCTTGGCTCCCCAAGATCTCGAAAGCAACATGCCGAACCGCGGAGGAATATCCGCCACCACCACATCCATCAAAATATTCTTTGCTAGGATTTGATCTAGGCTCACCACCAAGTCCTTGATCAATCCAATACATTTTACCCGGCTGGAATCAAATGAATACAAATCATGATATTTCCTTGTGATGTCTAGTCCCAGCTTTTCCATAATTGCTTTCGGCATCAAATTATGCGAAGCTCCCGAGTCAAACATGGCATTATGTAAAACATACTCATGCAATCGCAAACTGATATAGAATGGAGGAACATCACTTTCGGGAGACTCACCATTTAAAGCAGGCCCAAAAATCAATTCCGGCTGATCATCTTCTACATTCACCGTGTCTAGCATTGGATCAAAATTCAACATATTGGAGATTTGGCCTCGGTAAGTGCTGCTCTTCATGATTTCCGTCAAAGGTATGGACACTTTCAACTTTGAAATTTCATTCTCCAAACTGAAAGCTGAAACCTTCTCACCTTCTTTAGCCGGAACTTCTCTTTTTTCAACTTTATCTCTCGGTGTGCTTGATGGCTGATCTATCTTGCTTGTTGATGATGATTGACTTGCTGAAGGATCAATTATGTCTTTTCCTTTTGTCTATGGGGAAGCTGAATCATTCTTTGCTGAAGTATCTTTCCTTTTCTGAATGGGATTTATGGGAACAGCTCGGTTTCTTAATTGCCTCTGTTGAGCGGACAAAGCATTGAGATATCCTCTTTGGTATTCCTCTTATTCTTCCTCAAGTACTGCCTCATTTGATAAGATATAATGCTCATCCTGATGTATGACTGAATTTCTCACAAATTCCTCTTCTTCTGTAATATAGGTAGGCAGATCATCAGGAGTGAAAAAGTGATTTTCCTCTCCCACCGTATCACCTTCATCCTCGGATTCTTGGCTAACAAAATTCTGCTGAAAATGAGGTTTAATTTGCTGTTGAACTGCTGCCTCTTGTGCTCTTGTTTCACGCAGTTTGATTCTATATTGCGGCTGCTGTGGACCTCGGAAATTAGGATTATGGATCTGCGGTTCCGGCTTGCTAAGATGAGTATGTTCAAGTGCCCTTTCGATCTTTTCAACCTTACGGAGGAGCTGATCTGATGTAGAAGCTTCTTCTTTGATTGTGACTCGCTTTTCCGCCTTTATCCTCGCTCTTTTATCATTCAAATTCGCTTCAACACTAACAGCAATTTTCTGCATATCCTCCAAGGTAGGCGGATCTCTATCTCGCAATGAATAAGCCATCTCCGGATCAAAGCCATTCGGGAATTTGAGAAGTGCTGATTTTCTTGACAGTCTCAAATCATCGGGAATAGCATTGTACACTGTATTAAATCTGATTATGTAGTCTTGAATGGCCTCACCATGATTACGCTTGAGGTTGTTGTATTCGGCATTAATCTGAAGCGGATCCTTTCTGATTTCCCATCGATCTAGAAACTGCCTCTGAAGTGCCTCTAACATAGCAATGCTCCGGGCTGTCAAACCTCTGAACCACTTTCTTACTTCGACGTCAAATGTTTGTACAAACAAATGCATAGTTACATCCTCTTCATCTATCTCATATAGATCAAAGAAAGTCGTCATTTTGTCTATATGTTGCTGAGCAGAGATACTCTGTGGAGTGGTAACAAACATGGTAATTTTACTCTGATAATTGGCTGGCATATCATGCAGATTTTGGGGAAGAGCAAGAGGAGCAAATCGGGCAGCCATTGCTTTACATAGATTGGGTCTAGGAGTAGCAGGTGGAGTAAGTGTAGCTATAGTATGAGGAGTATGAGGAGGAGAAGTGGCATGGGATGTAGAGGGCGAACCAACTGTAGATTCCGGATAAGTGATTATAGGAGAAACAGAAATAAAAGGAGGATTGGACTGCTCATGCGCCGTGATAGTGGATCTGATATGAACAGATATAGTTTCAACAAACTCAGCAAGATTAGTAGCGTGAATATCTGACTGAAGAGATCTTAGGATGAAATTGTCAACCAATTTATTGTGTCTCTCAATTTCAAGGGCAGCTACAAAATCAGGGTTGGGAACTAGAGAATCAAGTGCACTTTCAGATTTAGTTTTGAACAAGGACAACTCAAAACTCTCGTCAAAATCAATGTCTTCAAGATACTCAAAAACAGCTGGACATGAATGAGATTTGAATATATGACCAGAATCTGAAGCCAGTTTGGATATCAAGGAACAGATAGCCAATCAGCCTGTGAAAACTCTTAACTAATCATCCAAAAGTTTAGAGTTTGCAAATATACTGGGGTGAAATACAATCGAGGTGGCTGTATTCACAAGCTCACGGAGATTGACTGAAGCAACGTTTATCTACTTCCGCTAATTCAAAGCAAAAGCGTTTCGAAGGCTACCTGGCATAACTTCAGGCTCCGTCTAAGACTTACGAAACAAACACATCAATCAACAGACAAGTTTGTTCTCCCCAGTATGGTCGGCAATATGTTAGCGCTTGAAATTTCACCTCAGGCTGAAAAAGGTAAACTCCAAGGCAACATCAAACCACTTAGCCTCGTAGCTAGCCCTACGGGGCAGGAGAGGGCTCTCTCCGGTCTATCTCAGTAAATATCTTCAACGGGCGAGATAACCAATAAGGAAACACTGATTTCAGGCTAGTAAACTGATAAAAAGGTTTGAATTGGGAAGTTTTAGGATTTTGGTGGAAAATCGGGGAAAGGCAATTTTGGGTGCGGGGATTGGACACAATTTTTGCAGTGGGTTCTTTGGGGCAAGGTAGGAGACTGTATTGATGCCTTTGAATTAAGTGAATGGATAGGAATGACCGGTGAGGGGCTAAAGAGAGCAAGAAACCTTCAAGAGTTCTCTTTAGACAGATGAAAACATAAATATTAAGCAAACTGAGAAGCAGAGCATGACAATCATGAATTCTACTTTAACACTTCATTTGCCTAATTTGCAGAAGGAAAAGTAAGAAGATGATTCACATAAAAAACTTACAAGTACAAAGAGAAACACACCATCAATACATGTAACCACAGGAATCCCAAAAAGGACTGCAAAACCCTGGTCTTTCTTCCTTTGCCAAAATTGCAGAGATACAATGAGTAATACAATAGAGCTTTCTCCCTCAAGAGTCCAACCATGAAAATGACCAAGAAAGTACATAATATAGGCAATCTAACATCTTTCCTTGCCTCTAGGGGTCGAGCTCACTATCCTAGGAGCTGTTTCAACCAATTCTAAACTGAGCACTGAAAACTAGGCAGTCAAAACAACTTGCCTCTATAAGCTAGGAAACCAATTCATTCATTAAATTTTTGCCTATCTCATGAATGAATCTTCTAGAAGAGATAAATAAGTGTCAAAATATCATAAAATTACATCATTTACAACAAGGAAGATCAAAATTTACTCCAAAAAGTCAAATCCAGTCAAAACTGCGTTTTGCTGAGCTGTAGGTGAATTTCTGTGAAAATTGCCCAACAGGTCGTGCCCTGATCCTAAACACGTCGCGCGCCTTTGGAGCTGCTTTTTAGGCACTTCCAGCTGTCCAAATGAGGCAAAAGTGGTCTTGTTGGAAAGGTCTATATGTCTACGTTCCAACCCAAGTGGCATTTCGGAATTCGGTGACCATTTGCCCCTCCAAAATTGCAATCTCCCAAGACTGCTTCCTATGTGTCAAAAAGGTGGCAGAAAGTCATTTTTTGCTTGTTTTTTGACCTTCTGGAGGCTCAAAACTTAATGAAATCTCTTGGTAATTTCTGAGCAGGTGTATCTTTGCATGAAAAATCCAAAAATGTTGAGTTTTCCCAAAATGGAGTTGCCCATCGAAAGGGTCGCGCGCGGCGCGCGACGTGTTGGTGGAGAAAACCTTTTTTTTGCCCAAAAATTCACAAGTGACCCAAAATGCTCAAAATTTTTTGAAATTTGTGCTGAAGTTAAGTTATTTAGCATCATGCTCCTTCAAGGAAGCCTCAGCCAAGATGTGGAGGGGATCGGGCCTTTTCCTTCGTTTTAGTGCTTTGGCCAACCGTCTTTGGAGCACCTTCATTCTTACTTTGCATACGTGCATTCGAGCCCAATAGTGGTTCTTCATGTTCCGGAGCAGGTCCTTGTCTTTGTTGGCCTTGGCCAGCAACCTCTCCAAATGAGCATTGACATGGAGAATCATAGCCTCTCGCTCAACAGGTACCAAATCAACGGGTCTCTTACGAGCCAAGTTGCGGTCTTCATGGATCCTCCGCAACTCATCAAGATTGTGCTCATCTTCAAGTTGCTTGTTGCGTTGCTCTAGGTAGGTGATTATCCAATTTGCCATTTCCAATCTTTGCTGCAACGAGTCATTTTCAGCCCTTAGGTGCTGGATGATCTCCTTTGGCTCTAGGCTAGGAGAACTGATATCAAGGTCAACAACATCTATGCCTGGATCACCTGATGGCCCCTCATCAATATTGGGCTTCTTGTCTCTCTCCTGTACCTGTGCTGCTGTCAGAAGTGAGGTCCCTTCCACCTGGTGTGGAGATAACACTCGCGGTGTTGATGAAGAAGGCGAGACCCCTTCCACCTGGTGTGGAGATAATACTCGCCTAGCTGATGCAAATAAGGCCCTGTGGCCTTTCTGATATGTGACCCATGGAGGGGAGCTGACATGCCTGGTCTATGGAATATCATGCTGCTGTGAAGGCCCTCCCTCCCCATGAACAACCTGAGGGGGTGATGATGCTGGTGCTGTGAAAAAATATCGAGAGATAAAATCCTCCCATGGGATACCCTGCTGAGCCAACTGATGTATGACCACAAGCTGGATCAAACCATAATGATAGATACTCCTGTGTTGCTGTGCTGGGCTCTTTCTCTGCACCAAGGGCACCATCTTCTCAATATTCCAGCACATGAAAAATGGTATGTTCATCATCCGTACTCGTGTGAAATGCATCAACAAGCGAATATGGTACGAATACAAACATGAAAATCTGCCCTCACAGGTGAAATAGCGCATGATGAGCCTCATCAAGGGAGCATACTCATCCCTCAAAAATCTGAAAGGAAATACACCAGTCATGTACCTCATGTAGGCAGGTTTAATGTAGGGCTCATACTGAAATCTGTCCAATAGTTTGCGCTTGTTCCACTGTTCTCCCACATTGGGTATCCCTGTTGCTTGAGCAATAATTTCAGATGACAATATAAAATCCACCCCTGCAAGATTTACATGCCCATCATGCAGATGCAAAACAAACAAACGGACCAATTCCCTATGGTGCTGAATTTGAGAAATCCTCTCGCAAAATTCATAACATGAGAGGTGGCAGAAACATGTGACTGCAAGTGGACAAGACTGCAAATAGGTCAAAGAGGTGGGCTCCTCTCTCACATGGTGACCACTCTTACCACCCCTGTGAGGCCTCCTTTGTACCTCAACTTCTGGTGTTGACTCACGGTCATCACTTTGCTCATAGTCGGTTTCGGTTTCTGACATGGTTTCAAGAGCAAAGTGGCTGAAATGTACTGCTACTTCTGCTCAAATGACCTGTTGTTTTTCCCTGTTTGAAATGCTGCTTCAAGGAGACAAATAACACAAGGGAGATGTTAGGGAAGGGAGACTTCTAAGGGGAATTAGGGAAAATACATGAAAAAGGGGGAAAATACATGAAAAAGGGATTTAAGGGAAGGAATCATGACATATACAACATCATACCATTATCATTTGCAAAGATTTTATGGGAAGTAGGGTTTAAGGTTATATTATTGGATTTTAGGGATATGGGTAGGGTGTTGGGCCTTTGATATTTTTTGGTAGGGAGATTAGGTAAGAATGATAAGGGAGATGGTTGGGATGTGGGGAAAAAAAAATGGGAGTGAAAGGTATGACCTTGAGAGCAGCAAAACAAAACCCTATCTCTACTTGCATTTTGACATTTTTAAAGCAAATATACATGAACTTCTCATTTCAACTTGATGGCATTAAAACAAATTTCCCATGCTCATTTTTCTTTATCAAGAAAAATACTTTGATGATCAGAGGCCTACCTGCAATCTTGAAGAATTTTGGGGTCGTTTGGCAATTTACAGGTGATTTTTGTGGATGAATTCCCAACACGTTGCGCGCTGGTTTGGACGCGTCGCGTTCACCCAACATGTCACGCCAGTGTTTTTTCCCAACTGCTATGACCCTCCTCACACGTCGCGCCTGCCCAACACGTCGCGCGCAGGTCTTGACAGGTCGCGCGCGGGCTCTGTCTACAATTTCACTCAATTTCTCTCCAAATCGCTTTTCACTATTGCTTTGAGGCAAATGATGATCAAATGGAGGGAGAGAGGTGCTTTATAGGTTTGATTTAAATTAATTTCCCCTCAAACCCTCTTTCTAATGTTTTTAACTTGACACTTTTTCAAAATTTAAATGTTGCTGACTTTATGGTTTCCTTTTGTCCTGAAATTGGTTGAACTGATGCTTTTTCTTGAAAATGTTTGCAGGGATAGCTTCTGAGGAATCTTGGCAAAGGTGACCAGGGCTGCATGCTGACTTTCGAAGAACTTTGAATTTTACAACTTTTTACAAAAATGAAAAAATGACCTTGTCTTTAAAAACAGGGTTTTTAAATCCAAGGTAAAAATGAGTTGTACAAGATGAAATCTTTTGAAGAAATACTTTGATAGTCATCCCTCTGGCCTGCTGGGCATTTATTGACTTTTAAAGACATGACCTCAAAGACAAATTGGACCTAAACCCTAGACCTATGACTTTGACCTCAAGACAAGACAAGAAACCTTGAAAGAGTTTATTGACTGGAACAACTTGATCTAGCAGTGCCAAGAGGGGAATAAAGACACCAGCTCCTCCATCAGGGTTATGGCATGCCTAATGGAATGCAATGAGATGACACTGATGAGACACCTACTTATGCAAATGCAAAGAGCTTTGATCCCTGATGGAGGGCTACTAGACCGACTCTAACAGAAACATCTAGCGGACATAATTGTGCAATTACACCTATTTACTCCTTTTTTAGAAGCTTTGTCATACCATTAGAGCTTATTATCTTTCATGTTTTCCCTACAATACCCCTTAATTCAACTTCCTTTCCTTTTGTAGAAAATTTGATGAAAATTTCTTGAAAATTAAAAACTATTGTACCCAAGGATTGTAGCCATTGGACTCCTAGTACAACATCAGCACCTCCCATTGGAATGGAAAGCATTGCGCTAGTCAATACATATTCTCCCATGGATATCTTGATATTATGGCACTTTCCAGAGAAATTTATTGTTCCTCCATTTGCAATCATCACTTGACACTCTGGTGCTGGATATAGGAAGCAATTCAATTCTTTTTCTACCCTATAATGAATAAAATTGTGGGTGCTTCCTGAATCAATCAACACTATTACCTTTTCTTCTTGATTTGTCCTTCTATCTTGATGGCTTGAGGAGTGGTAATTCCCGCCAATGCATTACATAATATGGTCATATTTATTTGTTCTTCATATAGGCTTTGTTCCTGGATTATATCCTCTTCTTTTGACCTTTCTTGCTCCTTTTCTTCTTCCTCTTCACAATCTATGTAGAATAATTTCTTCTCAGCACACTTCTGAACTTTAGTGTATTTTCTATCACAACTGTAACAAAGCCCTTTTACTCTTTTTTCTTCCAATTGTTGTGGTTTCAACCTTATAGGTTGTGGAAGAGTAGGGGCAACAACCCTTCCATCTTTATAGTTGTGAGTGGTATGCTTCCTGGTTGCCATAATTTTGCTTTGCATTTTTCTTGCTAACCTGAATGCCTTCTCTAATGAATCAGGTTCCCAAAGGCGAACATCATGTTGGATATTATCCTTTAAAGACCCTATGAACACATCAATCCTATGCTCCTCTAGAATATATTTTACCCTTATGTTCAATTTTTGGAACTCCTCAATGTGCTCCATTACTGAACCCTTTTGTTTGAGACTTATCAATTGGCTAAAAAAAGTGTTTCTTTTTGTATCCTCATAATGTGCTATCAATTATTCTGTAAAAATTGCCCAAGTGATAAAATGTTTACGAGAGCAAAGCCATTGATACCATACAAACTGATTTGGTTCCAAATATAAAGTTGCCATACGTACCTTTTGTGTGTTTTGCACATTATTGAGATCGAAGAACCGCTCCATCTGTAATATCCATGTGGCGGGATCCTTGCCATCAAACTTCCTCATATCGATTTTTAGAATATGGTGAGTCTTGGATCCAACATTATAGTCTATGATATCATGATTAACATTTCTTTTGTTCGCATCATGAGTTTCCTTTACTACCTTTTCACCATTAGTGAGTATTTCTTGTAGAAAATTTGTCAAATCTGTCTTCATATCTGGCATGCCTGTCTTCAAGTTTGTGCTCAAATCTATCTTCAATTCTTCCATGTCTGTCTTCAAATCTGTCTTCCAATCATCCATCTTAGGTTCCATGCCCTTTATCTTAGATTCCATGCCATTTATCTTAGCTTCTGTTAGCTTTTGTGAACGTGACATTTGTTGCACTTGTTCTTGTAATTTTGATATATCATGTAGCATTTCTTCCTCTTCTTCATGAGTCATGCTAGAGCTTTCAGGTTCCTTACTAGGTGTTTGCATTTTCTTTCCTCGGGGCATCAGTTACCGATAATAATTCCTTCAAAATAATTTTCAAACCGATATTAAGCAAAAATTTAAGAAAATCTACACACCTTTTTTCACTTTGTAGGAGCTCGATATTACCTCTGATGTATCTTTGTACTTTTCAATCATCTACTTCTGAATTTGTGACCTGAAGTAGCCCTCTGTGTCCTCTTTCCAATGCCACAAGTCTGACCCAAATTGGATTCTCCACGGAAGAGTTCTGCGAAATCTCCCACAATGACTTGATTATAGACTAGTTCAGTAGAGCGAATTTGTACGATGTGGCACAAGTCACTGTTTCGACCTTTGTATCAGAAAAATGCATACAATAAACTACAGTCTATCCTCTTTCTGTACCTTCTTACGAAATTTCAATCCGATCCCTAGAGAGAAAGTTATGACGATTTTTCCCAAGTCACCTGTTTGGAATGTAATTCAGGAGTCTAAAAAAAGACTGACTTCCTCAGATCATATCTCCGTAAATATAGCACGAAAACTCTATAATTCGGACCCGAGGTTCAGCATGATTTCTTCTCAAATGGGTTTTTTTTTAAACTTCTGAAACATCACAAAAAAAATGTTATAGCGAAAATTCCACAATGACCTGTTTGGAGCAGCGAAACCCTAGAATCCAAAGCTTTGATACCAAATGTTATGAAACCAGCTCAAGAAAAGATAGAAAAGATAGATCAACGCCTTAGAATTCAGCCTGTTCGAGGGGGCAACCTCCTATACATTACATAAATTAACAATTCTTGGAGGATTCAAATGACAAAACCTCCTTTCTATATATAGGAGTCTAAGGAGTCACAATATAATCCAACCGACCTAACAATAATAATATAAAGCTACAAAAATAAAAATAGAGGGATTCTATGGGGCACAATAATAACAATATGGGGGCAATAGGGGCACAACAATATTAATAAGGGGTATAACTACAATAGTAATAGGGTAATCACTAGTATTATAGGGACCCAACAGAAATAGACCATTGGAAATATCTGTAAGAGGGTTATCCAACCAAGCACCTTTCATGTTCTTTTGGAAATGTTACATGTAGAAAAAAAAATCCTTAAAAGATAGGATACTAGGTTACACATCCAAAATTCAATACACACAACACATATCAACAATAGAATAAGCATCATGCGTGATGACTCAACAAGGTCCCCTTGAACATCTGATTGCTTGACATGAATTACTAGTATTTGACATTAACGGCAACAATTTCCAACATGCTTAATACATTAGCCTATAATATCACTACATTGGGGACCATTTAGAAGAGATAAGTCATTGCAAGGTCATGTTGCCCCAATTTCCTCCAAATTGGCATTACTTTTTAATTTTGGAGATCATCATTCAAGAGTGTCCTAGAAACTTATTAAGGGGAGATCACTCCTCCAAGGGAGGGACTGTAGGAACCCCATTTGTGAAATCCAAAGGTCCATTTCCTCCAAGACTCCCTCTAGTTGTACAGACTTCTTATTCCCCTTCTATTTTCTTTATATGTTTTATTTTTGGATTCTAATTGGAATATGTAATGCTACATTTTAATACTTCACTTTTTTTTCTTGTGTATTGATCGACCACTACCTGATCTATGTAGGAAATAATAGCTTACATAGGAGTGGATTTTATAACACCTTTGATCCAAAATACCAATAGAACCTTTTACAAAATCAGCGCAACTTGGCCTTTGCAAAACTCAACTCTTATCCAAAGCAAAAAATTCAATCCAAGTAACTAGACCCCTAAATCCTTTACAATATAGACAAACCCCAAATTCTGGCTCACATATGCAATAAAAAAAAATGAATTGGTTCCTAACTTTCAATTCAATCATCTTTAAGGCTTCCCTAAACAAATATATCTATGGTACTCAAGCCGATTGAATAGACTTGTGGGACATAGACCAATTGAATAGATATGTGGCACTAGCGATAAGTAAACGTACCTGAGGCACTTACGCCAACAAAATAGACATGTAGTATTCGGGCCAACTAAACTAACCTAAGACACTCAGGCCAGTTAAAGGAAACGATTAATTTTTCCATTTGAATGTATGTTCCTAACCCTATTGTGTAGGGTGCAACTTCCACCTTTATCGTTGTCTCTTTGTGCCAAACTATTACACCATGCACTTGTAACCAAAAACTTTGTAGTATGAGTGTAGACTTATATATTATCTCCCAATTCGACAATTGCACTCATTCCACCATTCGATTTTCCTATATATATGTTTTTACTTACAACAATACTAACCATCATATTAGTTGGGTGGAATGAGCTGACATGCTTGTTCACCTTACATGCCTTCTTTGTTTTGTGTATCCACTTAACTCAACATACACATCACGCTTTCACGTGCTCTAGTCAATTTCCTTCATCCCACCACATGTTCATCCTACCCCATTCATAAATCATTATGCCCAACTATTTGATCATGTCTCCCCATGGTAGCACTAAAATAAAACCCCAAATTTGGTCAGACATCATCTCAACCAATTGTGCACACTCCTTTCATTTTTTCTTAACTAATTGAATGGTGAGGTGTTTGATGAACTCCACACCCACTGATTTGGGTGCACCCTTTTGATGTGACCATGTTGGTTGTATCAAAATTAAAACTACCTCTAACATGTTATTGCATATTGGGCTCTCTATTATTAGGATTAATTAGGTAGATAATCGAACCATCACATCCATCTCATGTGAATATCCATCCTCACATAAAATGAATTATTTTTCTTTCACCTTTTTATCTTCATATAGTATTGATTTTTCTAATAATCTAAGAATAACCCTCCTTTCCTGCTAACTGCTTAATTGTTGTCTCACTCCTAAATCACTTGAGATGCATTTCCTAAGGGAATGCATGATTCATAAAGTCTATGTCAGAAGATAAAGACTTGGAAGTATCCCCCAAAACTCCAAGTAATCATAGCATCCAAATGATGCATCCTTCCCAAATACTACAAAAGCAATCATACTTCCTTCGATGAATAACCAAAACCTTCAAGTTTTCCTTTTATCAAGTGAATGCCATAAATTCCCATTTCCTTTCTACAAAATTTTATTTTTGTAACAACCCCAGATTAAAATTTCATGTAATAAAAGTTAATAAAGGTAAAATAAGACTAGGGGCAAGGGACACTTATTCTAAGCTAAATATTGGCAAAAATATCATAGTAGGCATCACTTGTTGTGTTTTATGGGCAAGCGGAAATTCACAAAGGAAATCGCTAAGGCTTGGGAAAGCCAAAAAGGTATCTTTGGCACATTATTTATGAAAATAATGGAAATGAGGAGAAAAGGACGGTGAAAGGTCACATGTTGCATGTGACGAGAAAAATGAAGGAAAATAATGGAAAATTGAAGAAATTAGAGGCCTCATCAATAAAAAACCCCCAAAGCATTAGTTGGTATTCTTTTCTTAGTTTAATGTTAGAATTTGTTTCAAATAGGAGAAATCACCAAGAGGGGAATGAAAGTAATCATGAAAGGAAAGGAAAGGAAAAGCAAAGAAGGACAACTAGAGAAAAGGAAGGCAAGGATCAAGCATATTCAGTGGGAATACTTACATGTAACCGATCGCATGTGTGATTTGCTAGCTAGTTTTGACATGCATGGTATATTCATGTTGGTATGTGGTTCTTTTGTTGTCATTGGGATGGATTTTGCTAGGATTCAACAGTGAATTTTTGCCTATCCTTGCCATTTCTTGATAACCATGGTGTGATGTGATTTTTCTCAGTTTGAGCTTTGGATTTCTAGATGATTTCAGAATCTGGGGTGATGTGGTCTTAGGAAAATTCCCAAAGGCCTAGGACTCCCTTGACTGGTAATTGCGGGATAAAAGGTAAATCCTAAGGGTGGAGACAAGAAAATTCTTGAAGGATGGTGAAGGAATCCAGGGGAATCCAAGCTCAGTTTGGTTTTGTGATGTCGAGACCGATATAGGTGAGATAATAGTATGGTGAGGGTGGAGGTGTTCTAACCTCTGGATTCCCTTAGTTGTTTATGGATTGGTTTAACCCATGATATCCCACATTCATGCTTGGAATATGGCGCGGGGGTAATTGGATAAAATAAAGGTATGGTTCAACCAATCTACGGTCTTGTCAAATGTGGAAGTCCCAAACCTGGTTGGATTTTTCTTATCCTTAATGAAAGTTAAGTTTCTATTCCTTTGATGAGTAAATGTAGTTTTTATTATGTGGTTTTAATTTCTCTTCTCTCATTGTTATTTATCTGGTTATATGGTGGTTATAAGCATGGTTTTATAACATATCTTAGTCATGGCTATTTTCATGTTTTCACTCATAACTGAATGAATAATGGATTCAAGACCTAATTGATGTTGTCACAACTAATGTGAGAAGGTAGAGACCCTTCCTGTTAAACCTCAGATAAATTTTTAGTCCCTTATGTTCAAACTTGCATTCATGATCTGTAGGTTGCATATCTACCAATTGTTTGAAAAAATGTTAGTCCTGGTTGGGGATGGTCAAGACACACAGGCTTCACTTAATGAACCTCTAACATAGCATGTGTGTTCATGACATAATAAACAATACCCTTACTTTGACTACATATTGGAAAATACCTCTAAAAATCATATTATTTAACCCCCTACCAATATGAACCCAATCCACCTTCCCAATTTAAAATACCCCTAATTTCACTAGATATTATAGGTTTCCATTTTCTCATTATCATTTTTTATACCCCTTTATTTTTTTCATTAGATTTGTGCTCCATTTTTTATAGATATCAATATTAAAACCCATTACCCCCTATTATATACTTAATATATTGTCTCATTTTTTCCTCAATATATATCCCCCAATATGAACGCACGTGGTATGGTATTTCTCCCCTAGTGAAGCCCCCTATAGGTCAGGTCAAGATCTCGTTACATTTTTTGGTTTACAAGCATTCTCTTCATGTATTTTATGAGTTCTAGAAGTAACATAGCTTTCTAGTCAAAGTCTAATCCCCAACCCTATAAAATAGCCTTAATTCTTGCAGTCACTCGCATAACACTGGCAGAAAAAGGCCACAGTGATGTTGATGCAGGCCAACGCGAGTGACTGGGAACCCATAATCACATGGAGGCCTTAGCAAGGGAGCAATTGGGACTCTAGGTCAGGGAAAAGGTGAGTTGTCTCGGGCATTGGACACCTGGAGGGGTTCGGTTACCCATGGGGGTTTGATGGCACCTAAGGGAAGTCAATAAGGTCTAGTTGTGTTGACTCCATTTCCTTAAGGTCATCTAGGAGGTTGAGTCATATCATTGTAGAACCTCATCTCATGGGTAAGCTGATGAAAGTGGGTAGATGTCAGAGGAGGCGTGATATAGGGTGGTATTAGAGCAAGTTGTGCTCTCTTTGGGTAATATCTTATATGAGAGGCTTGTATCAAAGCATGGTTTCACTCTCTTTGGGTAAGTCTGATGTTGTCAAGGTTATGGTTGTCATGCATGGGATCAGGGTATATAGTTGGTATGGTCATGCATGATTTTGTTGTGATATTATATTATTACACAGATATGTTTATGATTAGACATGTACATTCTAATGTTGACTAATATTGTAGATGAGATAAGCCTCCCTAAACATCACTAAGGTATGGATTTGGTTTTGGTATCTATTTGGTTTATCTAACATGATATAATTGCAAGAAGAAAAAAATTCAAGATAGTAAGAAAAATGGTTGACTACATTTATGATCTGAAATTAAACAGGAATGCAACAACTTACAAATATAATCATTAACACAAAGGTGCACCAAAAAAACACTTCATTTCATTAATAGAAAAATATTGAACTATGCTTACAAACATAATGGAAATAAGATAGCTCGAGCGATGGTATCTTATCTCTCAGAAGAGATGTGGCATCTACATGCCTCTAAAATATGTTACAATGATTCTCAAGGGCCTATTTATTATTGGAAAACATGAGAAAACCATAAACAACCAAAACCCTAACCCCAGGAGATGTAACACCAAGAGTTTGTGAGCCTCGTTGGGGTTAGTTGGGCAGCCAAATTCCTAGGGTTGTAACTTGGTCATATTATCTCTGTTTGGTGCATACGATACCTTGTTGGAAATGTCTCTCTAAGTAATATAGGTACCACCACAGTCCGCTTCCTATGGATATGGGACTGTCGCGAACCCCAAAAAAAAACCGTTTAGGGGGTCAACACTGCTCCGAAACTTCAGGACTTGAAAAAATGCTAAAAATAATAAGTGATGAAATAAACATGGAAACAGATGAAAGTGACTGGGGGGTCTAGGTGGAATAGGTAGGTGGCCACTAATATCCACCTAGATCATTCCTCCACCCTTAAGAAGCAATGGTCCCCATTGCGCGCAGAGCCTCCATGAGGTGAGGAAATTTATGTTGAACCTAGTCCATGGTGAACCATTTTCCCTGGTGAAGGCGTTGGCCTTCTTTGACAACTCGATATAGATTTATCCTCCATTAGCAAGTGGTCTTGATCTTAGTTTCCATGATCTAATCAGTTGTTGAATGTTCCATGCAGTTCGGGTTGAGCTATGTTGGTGTGAGTTGTTCTGCAATCTAAGATGTGTCCAACAATGGTGGAAAGTCTGACCGAAGGCGATCTACAATGAACACTGGGTGCAGACCAAGGAACTGTGGGATGATGAGCTTGAAGGAATTTTCACTGTTGACCTTGGTGATGGTGTATGGCCCATATCGGAGCAGACGAAGTTTGCAATGGGGTCTAGCAAGGCACTCCTTCTGCAAATGTAGCCAAATATTGTCGCCCATTTGGAACTTGTGTGGCACTCAATGTTGATCATGGCATTTCTTGTACTTAGCATTGGGTTTGTCCTATATATCATGGACCTGCTGGCGGATGTGTTGAATGCACTCAATGAAGTTGTTAGCCCTTTCATCTTCTGACTGAACGTGAGCCAAATCTACCTAAGTGGATGCAAATGGTATGCCCACAGAGATGGGGCTTAATGGCTGAAATCCGAGCCCTATCGGAAAGGGGTTGTGGCCTATTGAGTTGTGGAGAGCCCTATTGTAGCTGTGTTGGACATAGGGGAGAATTTCATCCCACATGTGTGGATGATTTGAGTTTGAGTTCTACATGCGCAAAATGTGTATGATCATTCTGTTTACAACCTCTGGTTGGCCATCAGTTTGGGAATGGAAAGTCATGGACTTAGTAAGTTTTTATCCATCATCAACTAGAGACTTGACCAAAATGCACTCAAGAATCTGTTGACCTGATCTGAGACAATGGACTGTGGGATCCAAAAGTGTACCCATACTCGCTCAAATAAGAGCTTAGCAGTGGCCTCTGTTGTGATACTCTTCTTGCAAGCTGCCATCATGGCCATCTTAAAGAATCTGTCGACAACCATGAAAATGCAATCATTGTTGTGCTTAGTAGAAGGAAGGCCCTACATGTAATCCATGGATACAGATTCCAACGGTTGTGTAGGAGTAGGTAGAGGAGTATATAGGCCTTGCTTCTTGATGGTTGGTTTGGAAATGATGCAGGATGTGCAAGATCTAATGTACTTCCCAACATCTTGACAAACTTTCGGCCAATAAAAGTATTTCTGCAATACCGCCATTATTTTTTGTACTTCGAAATGTCCAACAATCCAACTGTAGTGTGCCTCCCAAATCATCTTGGCATGCTCACTTGAAGGAACACAGATGTGTCCAAGGTGGCATAATAGTGCATCCTGAAGGTGAAAATTTGGAACTTTCTTCCCTTCCAGGAGTGTCTGGTATATATTTCTGAATTTTGGATCACTCTTGTAAAAACGTGGCCACCCCGATGTCTCATGCCCACAGGAGTCGAGCATAGTGATCAGTGCCATGACCGGTGGTCAACTGAGGAAATCAGCAACATCATATTGGTGTTTCCCTTCATATACTTAAATTTGACATGGAACTATTCCAAATAGGTCAACCATTTATGATGGCGATCATTCTTCAACTTCCCTTGTATCTGTATGAACTGTAGAAGTTGTTGGTCTGTGTGGATGACTGTTTCCTTCCCCATAATGTAATGCTTCCATTGATGGCAAGCCTGCATGATGGAATACATTTATTTGTCATAAGTGGGGTACTTTCACACTGTGTCTGAAAGTGTCTCATTGTGGTAAGCCACTGGATTCCCATGCTGAGTAAGAACCACACCAATAGCATATTCGGTGGCATCTCTCTCAATCTCAAATAGTTGTTTCAAGTTTGGTAATGTGAGCACTGGTGCAAAACAGAGGTGATTCTTCAACTCATAGAACGCATGTTGTTGCGTTTTTGACCAAGAAAACTTTTCTTTCGCTCCGCCCTTGGTGACTTGACTTAAAGGCCAAGTGATATGAGAGAACCCCAACACGAACCTACGCTAGAAATTGGCAAGACCTAAAAATTTGTGAGCTCTGTTAGAGTGGTTGTGATTGGCCAATCTCAAATGACTTGTATCTTGGATGGGTCCACATGTACACCCTGGTCATCAATGATGTACCCCATATATTGAAAGTAAGTCAGCCCAAAGGTGAATTTATCAAAGTTAGCACACAACTTGTGTTGACACAGGGTTTGAAGGAACTGTCGAATATGGTGTAGGTGCTCTTCCCAACTCTAGATGAAGATCAAGATGTCATCTAAATACACCACCATGAATGCATTGGTGAAGGCTCCTAAGATGTCGCTCATCAGTCTCATGATAGTTGCAGGGGCATTCGTCAATCTGAATGGCATGACCAAGCATTCGAAAAGGCCCTCCTTGGATTTTAAGGAAGTTTTCCACATATTGGAGGGTTCAATAGGCACCTAGTAATAACGTGACTTCAAGTCAATCTTGTTGAAATATTTGGACCCCTTGAACTGGTCCAGAAGGTCATCAATCCGTAGGATTGGGTACCTATTCCAGACAATGATCTTGTTTAGTGCCCATTAGTCAATACAGAGCCTCCATGTCCCATCCTTCTTTTGTACCAATATAATTGGGCTTGCATGAGGTGATGAGCTTGGCTTGATGTTCCCGTTCTACAATAGGTCATGAATCTTCCTGTTAATCTCATCATTCTCTAGAATAGAGCATCGAGAGATCGGTCCATTGGGCAGGGGTGTGCTCAGGGTCAGATCGATGGAGTACTTGACCTACAGTGTAAATGTTCCCCTATGGGTGAGGAAAAACTATCCATGTACTCCTCCACGACCTTGTCCATCTACTACTTTTCTGTAGAGGAGACCTACCTAGAAGCTGTGGCAACAACCTTCTTCTTTCCCTGGGGGTGAATCATAAGGAAAACAAATTTCCTAGTATGGGAAATGATCTTACTACATTTCTTTGCAATGATGAAAGAGGTGGTGGTAGGTGGGGCTACCTCGAGTATCATGTACAACTTATTAGCTAAAGTCATAATCAGAGAGAGAGGTCTAGACTCATATACAACATGTCACTTCCACAAGTATGGTTGTCCTAACAATACACCACAAACTTCAAGAGGAGCAACACCACACAGTACCTCATCTATGAAGGGCTTGATTTTGTAAGGAAGGTAGCACTACTAGTTGACATGAAGATCTCATCCTTGGTGAAGCCACCTAATGATGTACTGTTGTGGATGTGATATAGTATTTAGGCCCAGCCACTTCATGACCTCTGCTGCAATGAGGTTATTTTGGCTCATGTTGGCGTTCTGTATTTTTGAGGTTGAGGGAGTAAACACATAGGACAACATCAAAACCACTTTGCAAGTTCGGATCTAGCCCTGCTAGCTTTAGAGAGGGATCTCTATGTAAAATTTAGCTATGTTTGATGTGAATTTTAGGCTAGTTATGATGGCATTGATTGTTTTGTTTCAATGGTTTGGTTGATTTAATGGCTATAATTCCAATGGGATATGGAGTCTGAAGATTTAACTGGATTTGGAATCAAATTTTAAAGGAGTTTCATAGGGTAAGATAGGTTGCACTATTTTAATCTTTTCATAAATTTAAATGGATTATGAGAGAACATAAATGTAATATTCAGTAGAAATTAAGGAGCAATTAAGAATTCAGAATAGGGTGTTCTAAATAACAAATCCTATTCATCACAGTTTCTGTTAAGTAATTGAGATTTTCAAAATAATAGAAGGAGTGTTTAAAAAAATAAAGTGAAGAAACACATCACCATTTGGTACACCACATGAATCCTGTGAAAAGGTCCCAGTATTATTGATGCTCCAACCACATTGAAAATTATACAATATGCACATGAAATTACATTTAGAAATCAACCAGTAATACTTATGAAGATGAAGTATTTATAAATTAATTTACAAAATATCATGAGATCTTATGCTAAACTAATACCAAATCCCAAAAAATAATTGATTTACAAAATATTCTCTAATAATCTTTGGAAAAATCTGAATAAAAATTATTACAAACAATATCTACCAAAAACATGTAGATATTTCCCAAAATACAACTAAGTAATAGGAAGTCTATACTATTTCTGATCTTATGTTCAGCCTTTAAAGTGAATTGTTGTTGACTGTGGCTATTTCTGGAGAAATCCTGCATAATAAACTAAAGATAAGATAATATCTCTAATTTTCCTGCTAGAAACTCTGAACTGCCTACAAGTATTGTGCATTCAAATCTAGAATTGGTTTACTGATTGCTGGAAATTTGTTGTTTCTGGGCATTCTAGTGGTGACTGGGCCTTTGAATGAGCAATGTTGTTTGTCTTGTTGGCAGATGTTTGTGTTGTCCCTCTTTCTAGTGCATTCTGTTCGGAAATGTCCCTCTCCCTCTTTTTACTACATTCTCTTATGAAATGATGTGTTGAATATGCACTGTTGTCGGTGTTTATCTTGTTATGGGCATATGCATTGTCTTATCCATCATCTTTTAAATACTTTGTTTTGTCACAAAATATTTTGATTTAAGTAAAATATTTAAATTAATATTTCCAAATATTTAAATGAAATTCATAATTCAAAGTATTTATTAGAATGATTTATAAATCCATCATGTTTTCGAATCCCTATTTCAAAAATCCATGGGTTGTTTTCAAAAACCATGTCCTATTTCTCCTTTTACCTTCCCTTGTAAATTTCCTTTTACTCCTATAAATCTTTGGATGGATTTCCAAAACCATTTGTTGTTTTTTTTTTAATCCATGGCTCATAAAACATTTCTGTTTTGACTTTTATCCTTGTAAAAACAGAAATATCTTTCTTTAAAAACTCATTTTTACTTGTTCTCTTATGTGTAAAACTGGTTTACATGAAGTTCCCTATTTTTCCTCACCTGTACATTACTTTCATAAAAATACTATTGCAAAATTTCCATCTTATTTTCTCTCATGTATTTATTTTCATGCACCCATGAATTTCTTATCCCGATAATTGTAAAATTATTTTTCTCCTTTGTCTGTCATTTCATTTCATCCACTTTTCCTTCCATTCAGCCTCACATCCACACAACATTTGTTTCTCTTAACCTCACCCTCACATCCACACAGCATTGGTTTCAACCTCCCATCCACACAATATTTATTTCATAATCGCATGAAATCCATATTTATAAAAGTCAAACAAAAATAGTTAATGGATTTCGAAGGGGGTGGGAAGTAAGACGTTTAGGGGGAGGGGGTCCAAAATCACGTGAGGGTGAAGATATTTACACATCTAGATGCTTTTAATGTTGGGGAATTAAGGCCTTGACTTTTGGAATAAAGGGATTTTCATGTTTTATAGAATTTAGATTTATTCATTTATTTTTTGAATTAATTTTAATAATTGAAAATAAATGATTTTTCACTTATGCCTTTTTCTTTGTTTTGTGGTGTAGAATTCAATTTTCTCTTGCCTTTGATCCAGGAATTGGATTTGAGTGCATGATATATTGTTGAAAAGCTGCTTCTAAGCTCTTTTTGGTAGTCTGATCTGATCCAAACATTTACATGCAAAAGTCTCCTTAAATCTTGGTACTTGGTGTCTCTTTGGAAATAATTTGCAGGAGGAAATATTATTAAAACATCTCAAACATAATAATAATCATCTATAATCAAGAAATCATATAAAAATTATAGGACCCTAACAGCTCCTATTGTGGACAATGAAGTACAGCATAGAACCCTTCACCCACATTTGTGACTGGAAGAGGTGTTCCCCCTCCTTTGGATCTTCAGGCTCAATCTTATGGATCTTGGTGGTGTCCATGGTGGCACTGGGCTCCGCATTAACGATCTGCTTCCCTTTGTCAGTTCCATTATCGGGTTTTGATTCAAAGTCAAAATCTTTTGATTCAGAAGCCTTCAGCCTGGACACTAATGACTACTTGCCCCGACATTCACTTGTATTGTGAGTGGAGCTCTTATGGAACTCACACTATTTTCCCATGTCCTTCTTTGTCTTCAGGGTGTTTTTCTTTGCTTGTGGCATCAACACGTTGTCTTGGGTAGCGCAGCCCTGGCTTGGTCCTTTGTTTTATGGTTTGGGGGTGCCTTTTCCTTGCTTTGGATTCATAGATCCAAAGTCCCGGTTCTTATGTTTGAACTTCTTCTCAATCTTGACAATGTTCTCATACACTATGCTAAGCAAGGAAATGTCTAGGAACTCCATCTTGTCCTGGATGTACTTGTGTAGACAGTCGCAGTACTTGAACACCAAATGCCACTCCGTATCCTTGATACCTAGCTTCGTTCGAAGGGTATGGAATGTATTTGTGAACTATGGCACATCTTGGTCTCTTCCCTTCCGTAGCATGGTCCACTTTATGTATTTGTTTTCATAGCTCTGATACGGTAATATTGTTCCTTGATGGCATCTTGGAAAGAATTCCAAGTGGGTGCGACTGAAAACAGCGAGGGTTCACTCTCGTCCTTTTGTTCACACTAGGTTTCCCACCAATCCTTTATGTGTGGGGCGACTTTAAGAAGTGAAAAAGTAATCTTTTCCCGATTGGAAAGGTCATAAACTAAAAAATATCCTTCCAATATATTTAACCATTTATCTATGGCGTCTACATCTATCAGGCCTTCAAATATGGGAATATTGAAGTTAAATTGTACCTTAAAAGTATTGGTTCCTCCAGAGTGGCTCTTGGATGAAGATGCATCACCTGTGGGTAGTGGTCAAAGGATCTAGCCAATGTAATCCATCATTGTGTCCCTCTTTCTCTCGAGGGCTTCCTCAAGCAACATTTTGAAAGGATCTCTTTCCCCCTCATCTTTATTTTCTTCTGCCATGGGAGGTCGTCGGGTTTTGCAAGGCTAATCTTGTAATGGTTCAACTAGATCAAGCTCTAACTCCTTATACCCTAACCTCATTGGGGACATGTAAAGAAAAAGAGAGAAAGAGAAGACCACTTTGATACCACTAATTCGAACTTAAACAAGAGTGCAACAGCTTACATATATAATCATAAACACAGAGATGCAACAAAAAACACTTCATTTCATTAATAGAAAAATATTGAACTATGCATATACACAGAATGGAAATAAGATAGCTCAGGTGATAGTAGCTTATCTCTGAGAAGAGATGTCTCACCTACATGCCTCTGAACTGTGTTAAAATGAGGCTCAAGGACCTATTTATTATTGGAAAACATGAGAAAACCCTAAACAATCAAAACCCTAACCCTAGGATATGTAACACTAAGATTTTGTGGGCCTCGTTGGGGTAAGTTGGGCAGCCAAGTTCCCAGGGTCGTAACTTGGTCATATTATCTAAGTTTGGTGCGTACGATACTTTGTTTGAAAGGTCTCTCTGAGTACTACAAGTTTCGCCATAGGCCCCTACTATGGATATGGGCCTACCGTAGACCCCAAAAAAATATTGTTTAGGGGGTCAAAACTACTCCAAAAGTTTAGGATTTGAAAAACTGCATGAAATAGTAAATTCTAAAATGAACAAGGAAACAAATGAAACTAACTGGGGTGTTTAGGTGGAATAGGTAGGTGGCCACCAATATCCACCTAGATCAAGTTCATGTGACACATCGTACAGATCAATTGGGTAGCAAGGAGAACATTATTCTCTTGGTATAACAGATCCATTAAGGAGCTTGAGGGAAGATATCAGAAGTTGCAAAGAAGACAATGACAAGTTGGTTGAGGTTCAGGAAATACTTACAATGGCGCAGGAGAAGTAAGTAGAGTTTACTGCAACAGTCCTTCAAATCTTATTAGATTTGTAGAAACAGAGAAAATGAGAATTAGTCAAGAGCAGGAAGAGAAAACTAATGCAGCCTATGGTTGTATATCTTGGCCCAAATACAGATGGGATAGAGGTGACACATTTAAAGGTGGCAGATCATTGGATACACCTGACAGGAGGACTAATATGTATGGACATAATTATAGTTCCTCATCCAGGAGACATCATTACAGTCATCACCATCATCATCCTTATAGGAGGAGGTAGTATTTGTCTGAGCAGTTCAAGAAAGTCAAGCCTCCTATGTTTGATGGAGAGATGAAGAAGTCAGAAGATGCAGACGCTTGGTTGCCTAGGATGAAGAAATTCTTCAAATTTCATAGCTATTCTGAGAACATCAAAGCCAAGATAGCCACCTTTAGTATTAAAGGGAAAACAAATATTTAGTGAGAAGATGTGAAGAATGTCAAGGTAATTTAGGAAGAAGACTTGATTTGGTATGATTTCAAGAGGATCTTCAAAAACTACTTGTCGGAGAGTTACTATCATGATAGAGATAAGGTGTTTTATGAGTTACATATGGGTTCTATGACAGATGATGAGTATACTAATAGATTCCTAGAGATGTTGAGGTATGTGCCATATCTCAAGGAGGAGAAGGCTAAGACTAATAGAGTTATCAGTGGATTTCCAGCAACATATAGAGACCAGATTGAGTTTGATGAGCCTAGATCGTAAGAGGAAGATGTCCATAAATTGAAGCATTGTTATGAGCAATCAAAGCCAAAGGTTGAGCCTAAACGTGACTTGAAGGGAAATGAGAAGGTAAAAGGAAAATGGCCACCGGAGAAGGGACTACCTCAAGATGCATGTGAGAAAGAAAATGTTTCTCCTTACAATAATTTTAATACAGTTGAGAAGGGGCATGTGTCATAGCTTGGAGAGTCGCAGACTAGAGGAGATAGTAGAGCACCATTGAAGTGTTGGATATGTTGCAAAGATCATGGTAAGAAGGATTGTCCATTGTACCAGGGAGGTAGGCCTCATATATATAGTGTTCAAGAGGCATAGACAATTGGTAATGTTGGTCATAGTATTCCTCTGATTTATGTAGTTGTGGAAAGTAGAAAGGTGGATCACTAGGCATGTATCATTGATATGGACGGTAAGCTTTGGGATCAAATTATTTCTATCTTGATTGATCCTAGATATAAGTATAGTTATGTTAATCCTAACCTGGTAGATAAGTGTGGCTTAAGAAAATAAGAGCATGCAGAGTCTTGGTTGGTGTAGTTGGCTACATGTATGAAGAAGAGAGTTCATCATTGGGTAAGAGCTTGTACATTGGAGTTGAATGGTATGCCTACAACAACACATTTGAATGTACTGCCATTGGGAACATATAGTATGCTTTTGGGTATGGATTTGTTGTATCTTCACAGTACCAAAATAGATTGTTATGAAAAGCTATTAAGTTCCTAGATGATAATGGAGAGAAGAGAATCTTGCAGGGGAAGAAAAATCCTACATCGGTGAGGATGGTCATAGCTATGCAGGATATGCACAATTGTACAAAAGGGTGTGTGATGTTTGTAGTTCATATTTCTAGTGAAAATGGTAAGGATGTTGAGAATGCAGAAATATTCAAGAGGTGCCCTATATTGCAGCAGTTTCAGGATGTGTTTGAAGCAGAGATTCCATAGTTTCCTCCACACAAATAATTATAATTGTCTATTTAGTTTGTACTATGGGCAGCACAAGCATCAAAGGCACCTTATAGGATGAGCACTCTAGAACTAGTAGAGTTAAAGTTGCAACTGAAGGAAATTCTTGATAAGGGATACATTAGGCCAAGTGTATTGCCTTGGTCTGCACCAGTATTGTTCGTGAAAGAGAAGGATGGTACTCTTAAATTGTTCATTGATTATAGGCAGCTGGAAAATGTGACAATCAAGAATAGGTACCCATTGCCGAGGATTGATGACATTATTGATTAGTTTAAGGGAGAAATAGTGTTCTCAAAGATAGATCTACGATCAAGATATCATTTGATACACATCAAAGAAGAGAACATTCACAATACTACCTTCAATATTAGGTATGGGAATTATGAATGTTGTAGTTCCATTCGGTTTAGCTAATTCTCCATCTACTTTTACGCATTCTATGAATAGTGTGTTGCGTTTTTATCTAGACAAGTTTGTTATTATATTCATTGATGACGTCTTGATATATTCTAAGAACGAGGAAGAGCATGTTGAGCATTTAGCAGTAGTGTTGAGATTTCTAAGAGAGCATGTTGAGCATTTAGCAGTAGTGTTGAGATTTCTAAGAGAGCATCAGTTGTATGCTAATCTTAGCAAGTGTAGTTTCTTTCAAATAGAAGTACACTATTTGGGATATGTTTCCAAGAATGGCATAGCAATAGATCTGGAGAAGATAAAGGCTATCATGGAGTGGGAAGCTCCTAGAAATGTGGAGGAATTCAGATCATTCATTGGCTTAGTAGGTTACTACAGGAGGTTCATCAGGAAATTCTCATGCATTGCATATCCTATTACATCATTACAGAGGAAAGGTAAGAATTTTGAATCAACAGAGGAGTGTGCAGCCAGGTTTGAGAAATTGAAGAAGTTGTTGACAAATGATCCAATGTTAAATATTGAAGGTCTGAATAAAGAGTTTGTAGTGTGTATAGCTGCTTACAAGAGAGGGCTTGGTGGAGTCCTTATGCAGGAGGGACAAGCGATATGCTATGAGTCTAGGAAAGTGAATGAGTACGAGCATAACTATGTAACTCATGATGTTGCGTTGGCAGTTATTATTCATGCCTTGAGGATGTTGATACGTTATATTCTTCGCAGCAGGTTTATTTTGATGAGAAATCACAGTGGATTAAGATATCTTTTTTACCACCTGAATCTGAATTCTAGGAAAACTAGATGGTTGTCTACCATCAGTGAGTTTGACTTTGAGATGAAGTACATTAAGGGAAAGGAGAATAGGTTGTGGATGCTCTCAGCAGGAAAGTGCAGTTGAACCATGTTGCAATAGTGACCTTATATGGGACAGGTTTACAGGATCAGATCTTATAGGCAGGATAACATGATGACAGGTACAATGAGCTTATGCACATGTTACAGCAGGGTAGAAGTGATCAGGATGTATATTATCATCTAACGACATATGGCTTGGTGGGATTTAGGGATATGATATACGTGTCAGATGACAGTGAACTCAAGAAGCTTATCTTGAGGCACATTCATGTAAAATCATATTCGGGTCATGCAGGATACCAGAAGATGTTGAAAGTAGTAAATAAGTTCTACTGCAGATCGAATCTGAAGAATGAAGTGGGTAAGTTTGCAACAAGATTTTTGAATTGTCAGTAGGTGTAAGAAGAATTTAAACATCCAGGTGGATTTCTTCAGCCTATTCTGATTTGATAATGGAAATGAGAGATCATTTCCATGGATTTCATTATAGGTCTTCTGAGGACATCGAGGTAGCATGATTCTTTCATGGTTTTGGTAGATAGATTGAGTAAGGTAGCTCACTTCATTCCAATAAAGACTACTTATTTATCTAGTGAGGTAGCATATGTCTTCATCAGGGAGATCATGAGATTGCATGGTGTTCCAAAGAAGATTATGTCGAACATGGATGTCAAGTTCACTTCTAAGTTTAGGAACGAGCTATTTACAAGTTTGGGGACAAATTTGGCCTTCAGTACAGCTTATCATCCATAGATAGATGGACAGGCCTAGATAGTCAATAGGATCCTAGAGGATATGATGAGAATGTATGTGATGCATTAGTGAAGGGGATGGGAGGAATAACTTCCATTAGTTGAGTTTGCATACAACAATGGTTATCAGGATCCATTGAGGATGAGTCCTTTTGAGGCACTGTATGGGCGAAGTTGTAACACTCCCATCAGTTGGAGTGATCGAGTGAACGAGGAACTTATTGGACTAGACATGTTGGAAGACATGAAATAAGAAAAAGGCATTTATGGAGTTTCAGGTTAGGGATCATGTGTATTTGTGCGTCAATACCAAGAAGATCTCCTTAACAATCAGATCATGTGCCAAGTTGGCACCACGGTATTGTTGGCCTTTTGAGATCCTTAAGAGGATTGGACCAGTGGCCTATATACTTGCACTGCCTCCGACAATGAAATTCCATGACGTTTTCATGTTTCATTGCTTAAAATATATGTAAAGGATGTTGATCATGTAATTCATTGGTTTGTATTGCAAGTGGAGCAAGAAGGAGAATTCTAGAAGGAACCCCAATGCATATTGCAGGGAAACATCTCGTGCATAGGAATAGAGCACTCGAGCACGTTAAAGAGTAGTGGAAGCACTTTTAACCTGATGAAGCTATATGGGAGATGGTTAATCAGATGTGGGCTATGTATCCTTCATTGTTTTCCAATAAAGGAAAATGAGTCTTGTCATTTGTACATGTTTATGTATGTTTGACATTGAAAAATACAACAATGAGCTAAGTTATAAAGATCCAAAAAGTGGTATGGTTGTCATGTTGTGATGTTTTGCATGATGGTTTTGGTTCTTAGCAAGATGTTATTGTAAATACTACAACGAGATGGGTTATAAAGCAACATAGGCAGTATATTTTTTCTATTCAGTGGTCTTTCTAGGTCTAGTTGTGGTTTAACACAGAGGACGGTGTTCCCCTAATCGGGAGCAGTCTATAACGGCCCTGAGTTAAAATTTCATGTAATAAAAGTTAATAAAGGTAAAATAAGACCATGGGAAAGGGACACTTACTCCAAGATGAATGTTGCGAAAAATATCCTAGCGGGAATCACTTGTTGTGTTTTATGGCTAAGGGGAAAATGGAAAAGGAAATGGTTAAGGATTTGGAAAGGAAAAAAGGTATTTTTGTGACATTATTTATGAAAATAATTGAAATTAGGAGAAAAGGAAGGTGGAAAGTCACAGGTTGCATGTGAGGAGGAAAATGAAGGAAAATGATGGAAAATTTGAAGAAATTAGAGGACTTATCAATAAAAATACCTCAGAGTATTAGTTGGTAGGGTTTTGTCAGTTTAGTGTTAGAATTTTTCTCATAGAGGAGAAAGCACCAAGAGGAGAAAGAAAGTAAGTAGGAAAGGAAAGGAAATGAAATGAAAAATAAAGAAGGACAAGGAAAGAAATGAGGGAAAGGATCAACCCGCTTCAGCAGAAATACTTCTAGGTAACATATCACATGTATGATTTCCTAACTAGTTTTGGCATGTATGGTATGTGCATGTTGCTATGTGTGTCTTTTGTTGGCATTGGCATGGATTTTTCCAGGATTCGACAATGGATTTTAGTGTAGCCTTACCATTTTGAGATATCCATGGTGTGATGTGATTATTCTCGATTTAAGATTTGGATTGTCGGATGATTTCATAATCTTGTGTGAGGTGATCTTAGGAAAATTTCCAAAAGCCTAGGAATCCCTTGACCGATAATGGTGGGATACATGGTAAAGCCTGAGTGTGGAGACGATAAAATTCCTAAAGGATGGTGAAGGAATCTGAAGGCATCCAAGCTTAGTTTGGTTTTGTGATCTTAGGACCAGTTTAGGTTAGATCACGGTGTGGTGAGGGTGGAGGTGGTTTAACCTCTGTATTACCTTGGTTTTTTTATGGATTGATTTACCCATGAGATCCCACATTAATGCTTGAAATATGTCACGAGGGTGATTGGCTAATAGAAAGATCCGGTTCAGCCAATCTATGATCGGGGGGAATGTGGAAATCCCGAACCTAGTTGGCTTTTGCCTATATTTAATGAAAGCTAAGTTTCTCTTGCTTTGATGAGTAAATGTACTTGTTATTATATGAATTTAATGGTTTTTCTCTCATTGTTATTTATCTAGTTATATATTGGTTATAAGCATGGTTTTATGACAGATCTTAGTCATGGTTATTTTCATGTTTTCACTCATAAACAAATGAATAATGGATACAAGACCTAATTGATGTTGTGAAAGCTAATGTGAGAAGGTAGAAACCATTCTTGTTAAACCACAGATAAGTTTTCAGTCCCTTATGTTCAGACTTCCATTCATGACCTGTAGGTTGTATATTTACCAATTGTTTGTGAGAAAGTCAGTCCTGGTTGGGGATGATTAGGTCAAGTCCCCATTCCAGTTTTTATGTTACAAGAATTGTCTTAATATTTTTTATGAGTTGTAGAAGTTTCATAGATTTCTGGGCAAAGGCTAAGCCCCAACGCTGGAAAATAGCGTTAATTTTCACAATCCCTAGCACAAAAATGGATGAAGAAGGCCATGATTGCATTGATGTAGGCCTATGGGAGCGAATGGTAACCCATAGTCACATGGAGGCCTTAGAAAGGGAGCGACTATGGCTCTACTTCCAAGAAAAGGTGATTTGTCTCAAGGATTGGACACCTCGAGAGGTTGGGTTACTCCTGGGGGTTTGGTGGCACCTGAGGGAATTCAATAAGGTCTAGTTGTGTCGAGTCCATTTCTTTCAGGTCATCTAGGAGGTTAAGTCATATCATAGTAGCCCCTCATCTCATGTTCACCCCAGGTAAGTCAGTGAAAGTGGGTAGTTGTGAGAGGAGGCGTGTTACAACTATAGTAGTTTGGTATTTTTACTCCTCCCTTACATCCAAATTGACTTCTAGTCTAAATTAATAAGAACCTCCCCACTCTTATCATCCACTAACTTGGTTCCACTCCGTAACATAGGATATTAAGTGAACTCTCCCAACCCTAATTCAATTTTTTCCTCTCAATCACTACAATCATAAGTTATTCTTTACTTTCTTTCTCTACTATGAATAATCCATCGTCTCAAAGATTTTTTGTGATGCCTCCTCCACATCCTTAATATTCCTCTAATGGAAATTAGTGATGGTTTGGCTACTATTAAAATGCACACAAGGTCTTTGGACATATTATTTTGAACTACTCTTATGAATCATATTGTGGTGATTTGCGAGTTCCATCCTAGTTTACTTTTCTTCACCATGGGCAAACTCATAACCCTTTTGTCTCCTAAAAAAACTAGACTATCTGGTAGAATTAAAGGCACTTTCTTGGTGGTCCTGAAAATGTCATATTCCAACACTATTACATGGCCATATATTGTAATAATCCTCAATTCCACACTACCAAACCAATCTCCTATTGGAATAGGTTCATAACATACAGCTCTTATGAGCACCTTCTCCTTAGAATTAACCATCTTGTAACTACTCTTATCCTCGTGTGGATCACGCTAAAGGGACTTCACCATCCCTCTTGTTAAGCAATATTGATTAACATAGCCATCTTCCTTCTCAATATTGTTACGTGTACAAAACAAAGGCTCCACTTGTCTTCTCCAAGGATGAATCATTATCTCCTTTCTCTCTTTCTTGTGTGATAACTACAAGCCTACAAACTATCTCAATAACCTCTTCTCATTATGGTTAAATTTTTCCCACAATAGAAATTTACCCTTTTGTTAGAGTCAATATGTTGTCCTTATCCTGCAACAATTGAGAAAACATCCTTGTTAGTTGGTAGTCCTGCACATAATGCTTCTTGAAACATAAATAACATTCCATCTACTTCTCCATCATCATTTATCCTTATGAGCAATCCTCCTTGGGTGATACTTGACTTAGTGACACAACCCCCTCATTTGCATGAACCACCATATCTCTCCATGGATGCATGCCCTCTTCTTGACTTTGTGAAAAAAAGGAAGATGTAGGATTTTTACCCACCTCTCTGTCTAAGTGTTCCACATATCTACTTTTAATAACATGTACCTACATCTATTCTACACTAAAACAACCTGATCATGGTCATCTTGGACCTCTTTGACCTCTCCTAGATTATCAAGTCTCATCTATTCCTTCTTTGGGAAAAATTCTATAAAGTATTATTTGGAGCATATGTAACACTTGATCTCTTAAACTGATGCCTTTTCTTTAATGAGGGACCCTATCTTGATTGTGTCCTATTTGGAATGCCTCAATGTCAACCAACAACTCAATCATTGAATTTCAATTCAACTAGCTTTAAGACTTCCCCAACTCAACAGACCTGTGGCACCTAGGCCAATTAAATAGACCTGTGACACTAAAGCCAACCAAATCGACCTACAACACTCAAGCCAACTGAGAGAAAACCTAAATTTCCCCTCTACCCACATGCTCTAACCTCATTGCGTAGGGCACAACCTTCATCTCCTGCCTTGTCTATTCATGGCAAAATGTCACATCATGCACTTTTAATCGAGTGCTCTATGGTACGAGTCTTGGCTTGTGTCTTATCTCTCCAATCAATTGTTGTTTTTATACCACCATTCCATATATATATATATATATATATATATAGAGAGAGAGAGAGAGAGAGAGAGAGAGAGAGAGATTTGCCTCAATGCACACCCATTTACCTTTTACTCAATTGGGTGGAACAAGTCAACATGCTCATTCACCTTCTACAACTTTTTTGTCATGTTTATGTTGAACCCAATATACACATCACACCCACACCCTGCTATATACCTAGGGGGGATAATATGGGGTACCAAGGGAGGTACCCAAGGTAATAATGTAATAATGGGATGGGCCATAGTAATAAATAAGGTGGTTAACCCATATCATATAAGGGACCACAAGTAGTTAATAATAATGTAATGGGCCCAGGGTATTATGGTATGGGGGAACCATGGTAATGATCCATGGTATTGTATGTATGAGGCCTATATAGAGGCTAGAGACTCCACATGGGAGATAGTCAATGATTATTGTATGAACAGGCATATGGCTTGTGGAGTGTTCTCCTTCCTTAAGGAGTGAATGTATGGTGTTGACCTACCTTAAGGGTTTGATCAATAAAGAATCGTTTCATATTATTTCTGGGTTTATTTGCATTATCTTATATTTTCATATCAGATCTATATTATTTCCGGATTAGATCTATAGTATTTCTGGCTTGTGGAGTGTTCTCCTTCCTTAAGGAGTGAATGTATGGTGTTGCCCTACCTTAAGGGTTTTGATCAATAAAGAAGCATTTCTATCTATTTCTATCTTATTATTCTTGGGTTATTTCTATTTCTGGGTTAGATCTATAACAAGTGGTATCAGAGCTATAACAAGTGGTATCAGAGCACTTTCTTGGGCACAAAAGTGGAGAAATTTTTTTAAATTTTTTTCAGGATTTCGGGGGTGGCGAGTTTCAAATCAAATCTATAAGTTTTGGTGCAAGATCTGCAAAATATAATTGCAGATCTATATTCTTTGTAAAAAAATAGCCGATTTCGAAAAAAAATCGGTTGAATCGGAGTCCAGATGAAGGAGATATTGCTGACCTAAAAATCAGTGGGGTTGCAAACAATTTCTCAGGGCAGTGAGTTGGCGGCGCAGATATGAACATCCTGGTACAAGATCTACAAAATCTAATTGTAGATCTGGATTGTTTGAGAAAAATTACCCAATTTCAAAAAAAAATCAGTGGAATCGGAGTCCGGATGAGGGAGATATCGCTGATTTAAAATCAGCTCTTTTTTGCAGAAATTTTGGTGACGGCGGGAGAGTTGCAGTATAGATTTGAAATTTCATTGTCTGGATCAAAATTTCTATCACATGGGCAGATGCAGAATGGTTGTTCCATTTCCAAAAATAGGTCATAATAGGGATTATGAGCAATATTTACTAAACTGTGACAATTTCAAATTTTCGCCAAATGAACTTTTTCAAAACTCTCTTCATGGCTTCTAGCAAGGTTCTATATTTTACAGGAAAAGATGATGGTCCTACTATTGAATAATTCATACAAAGATGAAAGTCCACACATGGGACATATTGGAAGCTTCCAATGGAGCTTAATATGAGAGATGAGGCTCAAAAATGGAATTTATCACTTGACTACAAGCAGTTGACCAAACTTTCAGATGCAGAATTTGAAAAAGTCATTTTGGACAAATGGTCTCAGGCTAGAAAAAAGGAGAATGAGACACATAAGGGGTTAACTGCTACGGGTGTCTCCTTACTGCAGGTTCATGGATTGATTCAGAAAGAGAAAATCATTGTGTCTATAAATCCGAATTGCAAACAAAATCTCATAAATGTCAACCTAGCAAAAAAATTACAAATTCCAACAAAACACATTCAAAACGCACAAGTGGATGATAAGGATGTTCAGGTGTACAAGGATTTGAAGATTTCTATGGATAAGTATGTGTTCCATGGTGATTTTTATGCTTCAGATATGGATAACATGGATATTGTTTTGGGATACCCTTGGATGGAATCAGTGGGCTCAATATTAATGTACAGAAGAAATTCCTGAAACTCTGGTATAAAAAGAAGAAAATTACATTACAGGATATTTCCATTAATAAACAGGTAGAGTGCAAGGAGGCTGAAGCAAAAGATGTTCCAGGGTCTGACATATTAAATGATGAGCCAGTGATGATAGACAATCAAACAAAAACAGAGGAGGAAGCAGAAAAGGTTACAGGTGTTGATACATCAGAGGAGGGCTCAGTGGTTGAAGTCATATTGGAAAAGAAGACACCACAACATGCACCACAGCAGGGTGAATTAAAGAAAAAGACATCGCGGGTTAAAACTTCAACATATCATCACCCACATCACCCCATAAGAAAACAACCAACAAGATGGCAACCAATCAGCCACAAGGACAACAACCCCTGTATGACGGATAGTGAGGAGCGAAGATCCACCGACTACACATCAACACAGAAGAGCTGCCACGGTCAACTTCCATCTCAAGCGAGCGAGGCACCAGCAAGATCGAGGGTTCACCTTTCTCTTGGATGGCTAGATGCACGTGCGTGGTACCAGTGGACTACTCTTTTGAGTAGATCTTATTATTTGTGTTCTTCCCATGTTTCGGGGACGAAACATGCTTAGGGGGGTGGAATGTTATATACCTAGGGGGATAATATGGGGTACCAAGGGAGGTACCCAAGGTAATAATGTAATAATGGGATGGGCCATAGTAACGAATAAGGTGGTTAACCCATATCATGTAAGGGACCACAAGTAGTTAATAATAATGTAATGGGCCCATGGTATTAGTTTGATGGTATGAGGGAACCATGGTAATGATCCATGATATTGTATGTATGAGGCCTATATAGAGGCTAGAGACTCCACATGGGAGATAGTGAAGGATTATTGTATGAACATGCATATGGCTTGTGGAGTGTTCTCCTTCCTTAAGGAGTGAATGTATGGTGTTGCCCTACCTTAAGGATTTTGATCAATAAAGAAGCATTTCTATCTATTTCTATCTTGTTATTCTTGGGTTATTTCTATTTCTCGGTTAGATCTATAACAAGTGGTATCAGAGCTATAACACACCCACCCTAGCCAATGTCCTTCATCTCATCACAAGTTATTTTTGACCCACACTCTCACTAGGGGGAAACCCCATATTTGGTTGTGACGTCATGCCAATCAATCATATGAGCTCCTTGCATGTCATGTCAATTAATTGAATGGTGAGTCATGGGATGTATTGCTTTGCCACTAATATGGGTGTGCCCATGCCATGCCACTATGTCTTTCACCTCACAACTTAACATGACGCTCAATCTTGTCCTATGTGACCTGTATGATTTTGCAACTCGTCTTGTTCGATCATCGTGTTGTATCAATGGTGTTGGACCTCCTTATGTGCCAATCCATGTGTGCATCGACACTGTGCGACCACCCAACATGTGATGGCATGTCACCCATGTGACGCGAGGATAACGAAACCCCAAAACATGTGTGGATAACTGAACCAAGCTTAACATCTCCAATGTGCTAAACTGTTTTCATAATGCCAATGTGTGCCTCAAGGTGAGGGCCCTACAAATATGCCTCCAAATAATCTAACATATTTACACAAAGTGTAACTTCATTTGCAAATGAAAAATTAAAATGATTATTTTAGATGATATTCAAAGAGACAAGCATCTTGTTGAAACCCATATCTCCCAAATGCTTAGAGCCATCTAAAACCCAACTTTAAACAAAAAAAATTCTATAATGTTTTATTTCCTTGAAATAAGACTGAAAAAAATCTCATCTAAAACTTATTTAACATTTTAGATTTCCTCGTACATAATTCTCATTAAACAAAATAATAATAATTTCATAATGAACACCCTCCTCATCCACTTAAATTTTGTGAACTCACTTTTGAATTGTCACCATGAAGACTAACTTGAAAGTTATAAGTGTAGCCATATTGAGAGGCCCTCTATTAACCTACGGGGAACATATAAAAATGAAAATCATATGAGAAAATAATTCACCCAAATAAATTACCCAACTTCACGCAATTGATAAATCATCTTTGTAAAGATTAACTTTAGTTATGGCATTCTCACTTTTGAATTGTCACCATGAAGACTAACTTAAAAGTTATAAGTGTAGCCATATTGAGAGGCCCTCTATTAACTTACGGGGAACATATAAAAATGAAAATCATATGGGAAAATAATTCAACCAAATAATTTACCCAACTCACACAATTGATAAATCATCTTTGTAAAGCTTAACTTTAGTTATCACATTTTTGTTCTTATTATTATTATTAATGAAGAATTTTAATGTATGTAAATTTCTCACATCATATATATATAGCATTGATAGTAATTAAGAAAAGTGGAAATGTAATCATGGTTTACACAAACTGGAATAACAATAACAATAACAAACTGTTCGAAAAAACATCTTAACAGCATACTGAAAACAGGAATCAATTAATTTGGAGAATCTCTTATATTCAAATATATGTAACAACTTCCTAAATTTTGAAGATAACAAAATTCTCACTCTACCGTGTACACAGTATAAGCAAGACAATCGCAAGCCTCAATCCTAATATATAATCCAATGCGTTACATTACACTATATATATTCTCACATTATAATTGCTGAAAGGGTATAAAAATATAAGAAAAAGAAAACAACAGGACTTTGTTATGCTCTCACATTTTCAGTCCGGAAATAGGAAACAAGTTATGAAAGAAAATGACGCGGTACCACACGAAAAACCAGGAACTTATTAATCTTATCTCCAACTGCATAAGCTGAGCCAAATCGATATGCTTTTCACGTGTCCCTTCTGGTTAAATCGATATCCTTTTTAACGTGTTTCTACTGCTTAAATGGAAAATGAATGAAGCAAAGAGAGTTTAACACGTTTCTTTGCGCTTGAAATAAAACCAAGTAAGAACGAAACGGCTCTGAGGTTCAACGTGTGGATATATTTACACATCTTCGGCGGCACACTCAGTGCAGGCTCTTCGAGGAAAAGGCTCAGCAACGTCAAAGCGTAATACGAAGAAATTCTTCCATTTTTCCCTAAAAAATTGCTCAAATAATTTTTAACGAGCCATGTGACTCTGACTATGTTACTAAACAAAACAAATTGAATCACGTATCTCTTGGTTGTAAGCTTCATTCGTCACAACACACGTATTCTCACCTTGCATTTTAATTTCTTAAAGCAAATTTTTAATTTAAAGCAGTCATTGTGGACTAGCAAAATTCTTCCTTCAAAGAAATTAACCCTTCGCCATAATTGAAATCGCGTGTAACATTGATGTTTACGGGATTTCTGGGCAGGCATTTGGCAATGTCAGTGAAAGAGATTATTGCATTGACCCCATCATTGGATTTTGTGTTTAAGTTTATTTATTTTTTCATAGGTGGAAAAATCTATTATGATTTAGTTGTCAAATCAAGAATGAATACAAATATCTTTAGTTGTTATCTTGGATCATGAGCAAGTTCAAAATAAAAAATTGGGTACTTTATGAGATAATGTTGAGTGAAACATCAACAACTCCGGTTGAAGCAATTTCTATGGTGTTGCTCATAAGATATCTAAAAAGAATTGAGCAAATGGGAATAGGTAAATAGCAGAATGTTATTTTCCAGAAAGACGTGAGTCAAAGAAAAAAAACATGGATGCAAAAATGGAATATCTACCTAAATGTTTGTCCCACAAATAGCAAAGAGCTAAAGAATTTTGTTATGGAGAAGTTTCGTAAATGGGTATGGGGAAAAGAGTTGGGTAGAAAGAAGAAGTACTACATTGAAGAATTTACACTTGATAGACCGCATCCCCAAGTATGCTCTGAATGGTGTCTTCAACTCTGCTCTCTTGGAAACCGTTGCACCTGTACTGCTGAGAGGCAGATGAACACCTACGATACTTGGAGACATGGCAACACTCATGGCAAACAATCCATTAGTCGAAAACAAAAATGTCTTGAGAACTAATTCGCAACATACCTGTGTGACTATCATGAAGGTTGCGCAATTTCCGCTGAGAGATTGGGACACTGACTGCTAAGATTGTGCAAGGCACAGTCTGGGCTACTGGGATGCTGACTGTTGAAACTACGCAATGCATAGTCCAGTTTGGCTACTGACTACTGGAATTGCGCAATCTGCAATCTCAGCTGGCAATGGTTGCAGGCTCAATGACTACATTGTGCAATTTTCTGAGTCAACAGTCAATGTCCCTCAGAACTGTGCAATGCACGACTGGAGAATAGTTACTGGGCAGAAATGTGCATTTCCAGAGAGGAAGACAAAGCCTTCCCTCTTAGGATTGCGCAATGCTCTCTTGGTGAGATAGAGTCTGGGCCAAGGCTACCCAGACTTGCCCACGGAAACTGAAAGCAAATGTGAATGTGAATGCATGGTGATACTGAGTGTAAGCATATGTGAATGATCGTACATGCAAATGGTGAATGACAGATTCAGAAAATGGAACAACATGGATGTGGGTGAGGTGAGTCGCCGAATTGACAACCACTGGTGAAAAACAGTTCCATGCATGCGACAACAGTGAGATGTTAATGAAAACCGAAACGGTGCTAGTACAAGCTAGTATCTATCCAAACAACAGCAAGTGCTCACTGAAATCGAGCAGACAACAATCATACGAAGAAAAACACAAAAGGCGTCATAAATGCAACACAAGATATGAAAAGCGAGCTTACCCCAAAACAGCTGAGCTGAATGTCCCGACGACTCCTAGATGCAATGTGAGATGTCAGAGCTATAAAATCAATGTGAGGAATGATCTCTACAGTGTTTGGTTGATGAGTTTTGATAAAATCGAGGTTGCGATGCGCATGCTACAAATCTAGGGAAAGTGACACTTGGTGGGAGTTTTCTGAAATGATCCTTGCATGTAACATCCAGCTCCTCAAAATAGATCTCTAAATCAAGGGATGCCTTTGCATGCTACCTTAGGAGGAGTAGCCCATGCATGCAAATCAGTTTTGCTCGATCCCGGGGGGAACCGATAAACTCAATTGCACATGAAAGAGGCTGCTCAACTAGAAGGAAACAATGCACATTTATGGGAGGAAGATGGGCTGGCTGCTCAAAGGGATTATGCAATTTCTGGGCAGAGCAGTTGACTACTGCCTAGAATTGCGTAATTTCTGGGCTGAGCAGCGTTGCTGGCAGGAATTGTGCAATTTTCTCATTGAACTGTGATAGGCAGATTTGCACAATTTTAGAGCCAAGCAGGCTGCTAGACAGAATTGCGCAATTTCTGGTGGAAATGATGGTTTCCCTCCAGAATTGCACAATTTCTTGAGGGAGTTGCTCAGCCTGTAGCTCAACCAAGTCCGATGAAATAGCCTATGAGGGGGATGTAACAAGATTTGATGGACAGGCTCTCATTCTGCAAGGAAATCATTGAAGCTTGTGTACTTGACAAGACAAGACATGCAGTTGTGAAAGGTTGGTAGGGTGTTATGAAACCAGCTCAAGAAAAGATAGAAAAGATAGATCAACGCCTTAGAATTCAACCTCTTCGAGGGGGCAACCTCCTTTACATTACATAAATGAACAATTCTTGGATGATACAAATGACAAAACCTCCTTTCTATATATAGGAGTCTAAGGAGTCACAATATAATCCAGCGGACCTAACAATAATAATATAAAGCCACAAAAATAACAATAGAGGGATTTTATGGGGCACAGAAATAACAATATGGGGGTAATAGGGGCACAACAATATAAATAAGGGGTATAACTACAATAGTAATGGGGTAATCACTAGTATTATAGGGACCCAACATGCCCCTCTCCTTCAAAAAAGTGTTGTCCTCAACGCTTGAGTAGTTCTGGATACTTCTGCATAAAATTTTCATCCTCCCATGTGGAATCTTCAGCGGATAAGTTCTTCCACTTGATAAGATACTCTGAAATTGATCGATTTCGTAGCTGTCGAGTTCTTGTTTCTGTGACTGCTTCCGGTTCCAATATAATTTTTCCTTCCTCGTCAAGTTCTGGCAATATTGTTTGAACTGGGAGCTTGTCGCCTATAACCTTCTTTAAACATGAAACATGGAAAACTGGGTGCAATCGAGAAGCTGCAGGAAGCTCCAATTTGTATGCCATAGTACCAATCTTTTCCAACACCTTGTACGGACCATAATACTTTGGTGATAATTTATTATCCTTCTTAGCTTGCTTTAGGGACATTTGCTTATATGGTTGTAGCCGTAGGAATACCCAATCACCTACATCAAAACTTCTTTCACTGCGATGTTGATCTGCCTGTTGTTTCATTCTATTTTGTGCCAACACGAGGTTATCCTTTAAGAGTTGGAGGACTTGTTGTTGATGTTCGATGTGATGTTCCACTGCTTGAACCTTAGAATTTTCTCTTAAATATGATGTGATTGATGGTGGTTGATACCCATAAAGTGCCATAAATGGGGTCATTTTTGTTGCTGTATGAAAGGAAGTGTTATACCACCATTCAGCCAGAGGCAACCATTTGACCCATTGTGTCTGTTTATCAGATACAAAGCAACGAAGATATCCTTCCAAACATTTGTTTACTATCTCAGTTTGCCCATCAGATTGAGGATGATAAGATGAGCTATGAGCTAACTGAGTACCAAGACAAGAAAATAATTCTGTCCAAAAATTTCCAGTGAAAATGGGATCTCTGTCACTTACAATAATCTTTGGGTTTCCATGTAGCTTTTGAACTGTTTCCATAAATGCAGTAGAAACTGTACTGGCTTTAAATGGATGTGATAATGCACAAAAGTGTGCATACTTGGTAAGTCTGTCAACTACCACCATGATGACACTCTTTCCCTCAGACTTGGGTAAACCTGTGATAAAATCCATTGAAACCTCCTCCCAACGTTGGCTTGGAATGGATAAAGGTTGTAATAGACCCGGTGTCTTAATTGTTTCAACTTTATTTTGTTGGCAAACCAAACATTCCGCCACAAACTTTTGAATATCTGATTTAAGGCCATCCCAAAAAAATTCCTTCTTAACCCTGTGGTAAGTTTTTAAAAATCCTGAGTGCCCTCCTAAGGGAGAAGTGTGCAATTCCATAAGAATCTTTTGTTTTAGCTGGGAATTCTTACAGAGGTATAAGCGATCTTTGTACCATAACGAATCATTTTGCCAGCTAAATGTATCAGAAGTACTGGAATCTTGTTGTAGCTTTCGAATAAGTGCCCACACTTCTTCGTCATTCTTCCATTCCTCCTTTGCTTCGTTTATCCAATCTGGTTGGATAATAGAAATGGCACACAACAATGCTTCCATATCCTCATCCTTTCTTGAGAGTGCATCTGCCACCACATTTTGCTTCCCTTTTTTGTAGATGATTTCAAAGTCATAACCCAACATCTTTGTGACCCACTTTTGTTGCTCTTCAGAGGATAATCTTTGTTCTAAAAAGTATTTAAGGCTATCATGATCCGTTTTTACCTTGAAGTGTCTTCCCATTAGGTAGGGTCGCCATTTCTTAAGTGCATGGAGTATTGCCAACATTTCCTTCTCATAAATAGCTTTGCTTAAAAACTTTCCCTTGATTGGACGACTTTCAAAAGCAATGGGTCTTTCATCTTGCATTAGAACAACACCAATTCCATTTCCTGAAGCATCACATTCCACAATAAAGGTTTTTGTGAAGTCCGGTGTAGCTAAGACCGGTGCTTGGCACATTGCCTCTTTAAGATGTTTAAAGGCCTTTGTTGCTTCCGGAGTCCATGAAAATGAATCTTTCTTCAATAATGTTGTTAGAGGTGCTGCTATTCTCCCATAATTCTTAACAAACTTGCGATAATACCCTGTCAACCCAAGAAATCCTCGCAGATGCTTTATGGATGTGGGGATTTTCCATTCCTTAATGGCTTTAATTTTGCTAGGGTCTACCTTAACTCCTTCATGAGATACAATATGACCCAAATATTCCACCTCCTGGACTCCAAAGAAACATTTGGATCTTTTTGCATATAATTGTTTCTCCTCCAATAGTTGTAGCACCTTGTCAACATGTTCAACATGATCCTTCCAAGACTTGTTGTAGATTAGTATATCATCAAAAAATACTAACACAAATTTTCTAAGGAATGGTTTGAAAATTGAATTCATCAAACCTTGAAATGTTGAAGGTGCATTGGTAAGGCCAAAAGGCATGACCAAAAATTCATAATGACCCTCATGAGTTCTAAATGCCATTTTCGAAATGTCTTCAATCTTCATTCTGATTTGATGATATCCCGAACGAAGATCCAACTTGGTGAAGTAAATTGATCCATGCAATTCATCCAGTAATTCATCAATGACAGGAATGGGGAACTTATCTTTAATAGTGAGCTTGTTGAGCTCCCTATAATCTGAACACATGCGCCATGATCCATCCTTCTTGTGCACCAATACTACTGGAGCTGAGAAAGAACTTTGACTCGGTTGAATTATACCAGCCTCTAGCATTTCTGCAACCATACGTTCAATTTCACTTTTTTGGACATATGGATATCTGTACGGCCTGATGTTTGGAGGAACACTTCCTGGAATCAGATGAATAGCATGATCATGATCACGCATAGGTGGGAGACCTTTGGGAGTCTCAAATACCTTGGAATGATTGTCCAGGACTTTTTGGAGATCTGGAGAAATAGATGATTCCAATGTGGAAACATCTAGCGAACATAATTGTGCAATTACACCTCTTTGCTCCTTTTTTAGAAGCTTTGTCATGCCATTAGAGCTGATTATCTTTCCTGGTTTCCCTGCAATACCCCTTAATTCAACTTCCTTTCCTTCCACAGAAAATTTCATGAAAAGTTCTTGAAAATTAAAAGCTATTGTACCCAAGGATTGTAGCCATTGGACTCCTAGTACAACATCAGCACCTCCCATTGGAATGGAAAGCATTGGGCTAGTCAATACATATTCTCCCATGGATAGCTTGATATTATGGCACTTTCCAGAACAATTTATTGTTCCTCCATTTGCAATCATCACTTGACACTCTGGTGCTGGATATAGGAAGCAATTCAATTCTTTTGCTACCCTACAATGAATAAAATTGTGGGTGCTTCCTGAATCAATCAACACTATTACCTTTTTCTTCTTGATTTGTCCTTCTATCTTGATGGTTTGAGGAGTGGTAATTCCCGCCAATGCATTACAAGATATGGTCGGATTTATTTGTTCTTCATCTAGGCTTTGTTCCTGGAATATATTCTCTTCTTTTGACCTTTCTTGCTCCTTTTCTTCTTCCTCTTCACAATCTATGTAGAATAATTTCTTCTCAGCACACTTATGACCTTTTGTGTATTTGCTATCACAATTGTAACAAAGCCCTTTTGCTCTTTTTTCTTCCAATTTTTGTGGTGTCAACCTTGTAGGTTGTGGAAGACTATGGGCAACAACACTTCCGTCTTTATAGTTGTGAATGGTATGCTTCCTAGTTGCCATAATTTTGCTTTCCATTTTTCTTGCTAACCTGAATGCCTTCTCTAATGAATCAGGTTCCCAAAGGCGCACATCATGTTGGATATTATCCTTTAAAGACCCTATGAACACATCAATCCTATGCTCCTCTGGAATATCTTTTACCCTTATGTTCAATTTTTGGAACTCCTCAATGTGCTCCATTATTGAACCCTTTTGTTTGAGACTTATCAATTGGCTAAAAAAAGTGTTGCTTTTTGTATCCTCATAATGTGCTATCAATTCTTCCGTAAAAATTGCCCAAGTGATAAATTGTTTACGAGAACAAAGCCATTGATACCATACAAACTGATTTGGTTCCAAATATAAAGTTGCCATACGTACCTTTTGTGTGTTTTGCACATTATTGAGATCGAAGAATTGCTCCATCTGTAATATCCATGTGGCGGGATCCTTGCCATCAAACTTCCTCATATCGATTTTTGGAATGTGGTGATTCTTCGATCCAACATTAGAGTCTATGGAATCATGATTAACATTTCTTTTGTTCTCATCATGAGTTTCCTTTACTACCTTTTCACCATTAGTAAGTATTTCTTGTAGAAAATTAGTCAAATCTGTCTTCAAATCTGCCATGCCTGTCTTCAAATTTATGTTCAAATCTATCTTCAAATTGTCCATCTTAGCTTCCATGCCATTCATCTTAGCTTCCACGCCATTTATCTTAGCATCTGTTAACTTTTTTGAGCGTAACATTTGTTGCACTTGTTCTTGTAATTTTGCTATATCATGTAGCATTTCTTCCTCTTCTTCATGAGTCATGCTAGAGCTTTCAAGTTCTTTACTAGGTGTTTGCATTTTCTTTCCTCGGGGCATCAATTACCGATAATAATGCTCTACTATGCCCTTTGAATTCCTTCAAAATAAATTTTCAAACCAAGCTTAAGCAAAAATTTAAAAAATCTACACACCTTTTTTCACTTTGTAGGAGCTCGATATTTCCTCTGATGTATCTCTGTACTTTCCAGTCATCTAGTTCTAAACTTGTGACCTATAGTAGCTCTCTGTGTCCTCTTTCCAATGCCACAAGTCTGACCCAAATTGGATTCTCCAAGGAAGAGTTATGTGAAATCTCCCACAATGACTTGATTATAGACTAGTTCAGTAGAGCTAACTTGTACGACGTGCCGCGAGTCACTGTTTCGACCTTTGGATCTAAAAAACACCCACAAAAAACTACAGTCCGTTCTCTTTCTGTACCTTTTTACGAAATTTCAATCCGATCCTCAGAGAGAATGTTATGACGATTTTCCCCAGGTCACCTGTTTTGAATGTAATTCAGGAGTCTGCAAAAAGACCAACTTCCTCAGATCATATCTCCGAAAATATCACGTGAAAAGCTATGAAATTCGGACCCAAGGTTCAGCGCCAATTCTTATCAAATGGGTTTTTTTTGCGACTTCTGAAACGTCATAGAAAAAAAGTTATAGCGAAAATTCCATGATGACCTGTTTGGAGCAGCGAAACCCTAGAATCCAAAGCTCTGATACCAAATGTTATGAAACCAGCTCAAGAAAAGATAGAAAAGATAGATAAACGCCTTAGAATTCAGCCTCTTCGAGGGGGAAACCTCCTTTACATTACATAAATGAACAATTCTTGGATGATACAAATGAAAAAACCTCCTTTCTATATATAGGAGTCTAAGGAGTCACAATATAATCCAGCGGACCTAACAATAATAATATAAAGCCACAAAAATAACAATAGAGGGATTCTATGGGGCACAGAAATAATAATATGGGGGTAATAGGGGCACAACAATATAAATAAGGGGTATAACTACAATAGTAATGGGGTAATCACTAGTATTATAGGGACCCAACATAGGGGGGCTCCAAAACGAAGCTAAAGCACAATTTTGGAGGGTGGTTGTAGCCACTACAATAGCAAGAATGAGGTAAGATCCACCTATTATTCACATTTTTTGATATTTCCTTATCTCTCTGGTGCTACTGTTAAAGTTATGCACAAATGGCAGCAAGCTAATCAAATTCAACAATACTTGCAATGTAACAATGCCAAAATTAATTCAACAAGTAATCTATGAAGTAACCTAAGCATACAAGTATAGTAAGAGGAACCTCAACTGCTAGGGTTGGGCCCTAACCCAGGAGCTTCAGCCCTTGGTGTCAACTCAGTGCTAGATCAAGGGAATGATCATTTTCATTAACATGTGAAAAGAAAATACATAACAGTGTTTTTGTCACAATCCTTCAACTTGAAAGTGCTTAGCTATTTTGAATAGAAAATGTGAATCCTAATGAGGCTCTAGGCCTCCTTATTTATACAACTGAAGTTGCCAACAACTTCCTTAAATATATGGAGGCTTGGCTCTCAATCTTAAGATTAACTGGTTCTTAACAATCACTAGCTCGGTTGCCAATGACCCTCATGACTCGGTTGCCTGCAACTTTGAGCTGGTGTGATTTGATTGAGGGATCCTTGAATGAGTGACGATTTAATGAGGGAGATCCATCTCCTATAATCTCTCTTTCTTGTCTTGTTTTAGTTCATGCACGTTAATTAGCCATAATTTTCTCCCAAAAACATGCAATCAATGCACATTAGACCACTAGACATAACATCTTACTTTTACTCATCTCATTAAGAAAAATTTAATTAAAACATGTAAAGAATTATGAGAAGAGTTGATTTTAGTAAGCTTGGATGTGTATTGACATCCATATATTTTACCCAATGATGAGCCTCATTATGTGATAGTGTGGAGGTCTCACAAGTCAAAGTGGAAGGGAAGTCAAGAATAATGGTGACTATTAATAGAAAGTGCGTCTTGATCTTGAAGTGCATAATAGGTCAAGGGTCTTGGTCTTGGTATTTTTCAATTGGAATCTCTATAAGAAGAATCTGTGCGGGTTTTCCTCTCAAAGAGTAAGAGGTTTTGTCCCTGGCTTATAGCCTACATTATTTGTCTCTTGTGTATTTATCTTCATGCATTGGTTACTGTTTAATGAATAAGAACACTAATAATATTACATGAAGAAGATCATACTATAAAGAAGTAAAAAGCATTCACAAGCAGTGACTAATGGAAGAGAAATCCCCTAATGATAATTCCCTAGATTTCTCAACATGTGATTGTCTTCACAGATATATATTCTTTGTATACTCGACGTTCTTGTCCACCAAACACAGGAATGGTAGCATATGTAAAATCCAGCATGATGGATCCTCCATTTTTCGATCACCGTGACCTAGAAAAAAGCATACCAAACCTTGCAGGGATGTAAGCAACTACAATGTCCATTACTACACCTTTTACTAGGACTTGAGCCAAATTGACCACTCGGTATTTAATCATCCCTAGGAACTTTACACTCTTGGAGTCAAAGGAGTATATATCTGTGTATGGATTTGTTATTTTCAGTCCCAATTTTTCCATGAGAGATAATGGCAAAAGGTTATGAGACACTCATGATAAAAGCATACAATTATGCACTAGGGGATCATGAATCACCACGGTGACATAGAAAGGGGTAATGGAAGAATCTTGTTCCTCAACATGGGGTCCAGACACAACCATGGGCCCCTGTTCTTGAACATTAAAGTTGTCTTATAGTGCGTCTATGGTGGGTGGGCACACGAATTGAGATACTTGAGCTTTGTAACTAGGTTCTTTCATAAATTCATTCAAAGGAACATAGATTTTGACATTTTCCAATTCTTTTTTAATATTGAAAATGGAGGGGTTCCTATCAGTTTTGAGAATCTCAACAAGTTTTTTTCCTCATACAAGCTAGCTTTATTTTTTGTGGAAATTTCTCAGTCTTTGAGATAACATAATCATTTGGTATGGGGTTGGAAGATTCTTTTTTGGTTGGTGAGACTGGGTTGATTGGTTTCTTCCCTTTATCATCTAGCTTTGGCAAACACAGATGAATGGTTTCTTTAGTTTGATCTTGCCCTCTATACCTCTTTATAAATGACATGAAATCATATTTCTTATCTATCTGGGCTAGCATGAAATCAGAATATTGTCTACAGTAAATTTCTATCTGCTCATCATCCAGTGGGGCATCCAACTCAACCCCTTCTCCTGCATGTGCTTCTATTTCAGTTTCTCCCTCTGAGAGAGAGTACAACTGGTTTTCTTGAACTTCCATAGTTTCTTCAACAATATCCTCCTGATCATCTTATAAATATATAGGAGGATGAATATGGTCTAGTTGATCCTTTCTTTCCCTTTGTAACAGCTACAAAGGTGGCCCCCTGCATTGGGGATTAAAATTTGTATAGGGAATTGGCTGACTTGGTCAAGGGGGGTTCTAGGATCATGGCCCTTCTTGCGTTGACCTAGCGACCTCTACAATTGCAATTACTCCTACGACACCAACCTTTTGCATGCATTTACTAAGTTGTTGACCCATTCATCTTCCATACTCCCTTGCTACATTATTTAGACTTCATCCATCATAACTCTATTAAAATATATGTTACGAAATCATAATATCTTGGTGCCTCTAGCTCCTCTTCATTTAGCTCCTTATTTCTTATTCACCATACTACCACGGCCTATGACTGAAGGCTTTCACACAAAATAGCATTCGATATTTTAGAGCCCCCATGCATTGTAACTCTACTCAAATAGAAGTTATGAAATCATATTTTCCTAATGCTCGTAGCCCCTTTTCTATTAGCCTCCTTATCACAACTCTATCATAGAACCATGTTCCATGACCAGGAGCATGGTCCTTAAGTGTTCAGCCCTTTCAGGCTCTTTTCGGGGGCCCATTTCACTTTGTAATTGCTCTTGCCCCTTAGTTCTTTAGGCCTCTTGTAAACAAGTTCCTCTCCCCGTCGAGGCCCCTTTCATCAGAAGTTCTTCAAATTCGAACTAAAATAGAGTTACGACGCCTTCTCCCTCTGATATTATTTAAAGCACTTAGGTGCTCTACCCCTTCTATGCCCTTAGTCCTCTGAGTCCTCATGACTGAGCCACTTTATCAAATCAGAACTTTTTATCAAACAATTTAACAAGATTTATGAAAACTCCAATCTCCGAAAGAACAACCTCCGAACTGATGTCACACTAACAATATCATCTCCATGTGGTGCCTTCTGAGTGGTGACGCATGTCACCTAGATTTTTCTTATCATGTCCCACAAAAATGTTGAAACTGACTTCCATGTATCCACCGTACAGCTCTATCATGCTCACATCATCTTCGACATTCACTCCTTGGGGCCACTCAACTGCTTCCATGTGTCTCCTTGGAGGAGAGAGAAAAGGTCTCTAGGTCCTTTGGTTTTGCAACGATTTCTTTTGTATTTCACTTTTTTGTCAATTTCGACGCTTACAAAGGAATTATAATTTTTAAGGGCTTACAAAACTTTGATCTCTGAAGTTGCAAAATAATTGACCCTCTAAAATTTAGGCTTCGATGTGTTCTTTTCCTCTCCTTAGGAATGTCTGCTCCGATATTCCATTTTTAGTCCACTTTTAAATAGAGAGTAAAGGTCCCTTATGCTCCGTCCCCTGATATCCCTAAGTCTGGATATCAAGTTTTGATAATTAGCTCTGAATTTTTCCGCTTCCCTTTCTGGGCCCCCTTCTGAATTTCGAGTACCAAAATTTCAGTGCTTCCTTTCCTTTTTCCCATTGGTGTGTTGAGCCTTCTCCAAAATCAGGATCTTGATGGTCGGCCCTTCTTTTTAGCTTTTGGAGTTAGGTTTTTTTCTCTCCTCTTTTGCTAACCAAGAATGCACTGGTCCTTCTTTGCACCAGGTGTCAAGCTGTCAGGCGAGGAGGTAACTCCTCAAATGAATTGTATCTCTTCATTAAGATTGCTCATGGATATATACAATGAGGGAGGGTCTCTTGGGCTTCACCTCCCATTGTCTCCTCATTTTCCTATTCCCCATTATTTAATATTTACATTATTTACAAATACTCACCCAGTCCCAATGATTAGGTGTTAACATTCCCCCCCTTAATCTGAAGGGATGTTGGTGAGTCCAAGCATCGTTCTTAATCTTTCGAACTTTTCTCTTCCAACCGCTTTAGTGAAGATGTCTAAAATCTACTCATTAGTGGAAAAATGATGTAGATGGATTGTCTTGGCCTCAACATGATTTCGAATCAGATGGTATTTTGCAAGGAAAATTTTAGGGGCTAATATTCGCAAGTGGGCTAATTTTCCATGGTTTTTCCAAAAAACGATTTACCAACTTCCATTATTTCTAAAAATGATTTGCCCAAATTTTATAGCATAAAAATATTTTACCTTATAAATCACTAAAATTTTATAGATACTATATAAAATCATTATATATTTGAATATTTTTACAAGAATCTCACCAAACATTTTATAGCTTGCATATTAAGGACTACTAAGGTTCGCCAAGGCCTCTAAACTTTAAAAAATTATTCCATACTTCAAATTTTCTCTGGTATTTTGTATTGATGTGCTTTGTTCGATCAAACTTTGGGTTCTTGGCCAAATTTATTACAGAGGTGTTGTTAATCTTGAGTGGAGTTGAATGCACTTGTTTCACGTACAAATATTCCATTATTTTCCTGAGCCACACAATTTCTTTTTTTGCCTCAGCTGCAGCCACATATTCTGCCTCTATTGTGGAATCTACTTGAACTGATTGTTTGCGTGATATCTAGGAGACATCTCCTGATCCAAGACTTGTAGCATAACCTGAAGTAGATACCATAGTTTATTTGTCTCCATCAAAGTCTAAATGAGAGTATCCAATCAAGCTGAAGTCACCCACCTGTGTATACTTGAGTCCAAAGTATTGGGTTCCATTCAGGTACTTTATAACTCTTTTTGTAGTAGACCAATGTCCCTCACAAGGCTTTTGCATAAACATGGAGAGGATTCCAATAAAAAATGAAATGTATGATCTGGTAATAGTTAGGTAGTTGAGACTTCCTACAAGTTGTCTATACCTTGTTGCATCATCAAATTCTTTTCCTTTAATGGATGTGAACTTCAAGTTCTATTCCATTGGAGCATTGAAAGGATTGCACTCAGCCATGTCAAACCTATTCAAAAAATCTTTAATGTACTTATTTTGAGAGAGGAATATAGACTTTAGATGCTAAGTTACTTCAATACCAAGATAGTAGAGAACATAGCACAAGTCATTCAGTTCAAAACCTTTCTTCAATTCCTTCTTTATGGATGCAATGTAGCTCTAATTTTTCCCTATCATCAAAAGATCATCTACATATACCACAATATATACAAATTTTTTCCCACTTTCTTGACAAACAAAGTTTCATTAAGAAGATCATAATGTTTGAAGATGATTTTCAGACTATGCTCAGTTAACTTTTCACACCACGCTCGTGGTGCTTGTTGAGGCCATACGAGGATTTCACAAGCTTGCATACTTGTGTTCTTAGCCCTTCACAAAAAATGCTTCTGGATGGGATATAAAAACATTCTCTTTCATATCTCCATTCAAGAAAAAAAAATTTACATCCATTTGATGAACTTTCCAAGCACTCTATGCTACCAAGGAAAAGAGTGTCTAGATGGTAGCCCATTTTGCTGTGGGGGGAATTCTCATCATAATCGACCCCTTCTATGAAAAACCTTTTGCCACAAGCCTAGCTTTATGCTTCTCAAGTGAGCCATCAACTTTATACTTGTTTGTGTAGACCCACTTGCAGCCAAGTGGTTTGGTTCCCGATGGAGGATCAACCAACTTCCAAGTTCCATTCTTTATCAAGGCATCATACTCCTTTTGCATCACTTCTTTCCATTCATCATGACAATCGGCATCTTTGAACGAATTTGGTACAAAATATGTAGAAAAATTTAGTTCGAAATCATAAGAAACATCCATATCAACAGGTGAATCAGAATCATCTACATCACCTCCATTTTGCCTGGTTGAATTTCTTGCTCCTCCCTTTCCAACCTCATCTATATGAACACTTTCAAGTGTCTTTGTCAGCCATTTTGGGGGACCTTTCCAAGATGGACTAGGCTGCTCAATTGACTGATTTGGGATTGAATCAAGATTGTGTCTCCCAATTATGTCAATCACGTCACTCAATGTATCATCAGTGGCTAGAGCTTCATGTGGGGGAGAGAGTGCTTCAAAGGAAGATCCCATATATTGATCCAATATAGGAATCCCCCCTTCAAGGTGTGGGATATGATTATCAAATTCTTGAAATGATTTTTCATGTCTGAATCTATCCAATATATCAAGTTGTATCTCAATAACATTGTTAGCTTTGGAAGATTCAAGAAATATTACATCTCTAGATACAAAAAAAATATTATTAACTTCATCATATAGATAGTTTGCTTTTGAGGTTTTTGAATACCCCAACAAGATACACTTACGACTCCTTGCACCAAGTTTGTTTATTTTTTCCTTTGGAATCAAGGCATAATAGGTGGAAGCAAAGACCTTTGAGATGCTTTACCAAAGAAATGTGGTCTTACCACATTTCATAAGGAGTCTTGTTTTTAATAGCATTAGATGGACATATATTCTTTACATACACAGCACATAGAACTGCATCAGACCAAAACATCAATTTTACATTCTTGAAAAACATCATGGAACGTACCATATTTAAGATTGTCCTATTCATTCTTGGAGCTACTCCATTCTGTTGGGGATTATAAGGCACATTTGTTTGATGTTTGATCCCATGCTCATGAAGATAGTTTTCAAATTCATTTGAAGTGTATTATTTTCCATTATGAGTGCGAATAGAGCCAATATGAGATTGTGCATCATTTTAAATCCATGTATGAAATTTCTTTAATGTTTAAAAAGCCTTAGATTTGCTCTTCAATAAATAAACCCAACACATTCTAGTGTAGTCATCAATAAATGCCATCATATATTTATTTCCATTTATAGAAGGAACAACCATTGGACCACATAAATCTGAATGAATGAGCTCAAATTTTCTATGTGCTCAGAATATGAATCATGAAAAGATTGTTTTTTATGCTTTCCTACAATACAAGCATAACATTGCCTATGTTTCCTAGGAATTGTAGGCAAACTAGTAACACCATTTTTCTTCAACAAGCAAAGTTTGTCATAGTTCAAATGTCCAAATATAGCATGTCATAAAAGACTTAATTGAAATGTACCATCATCATAATGAGAACTGTATGAGAAATTTTGTGCACGAGCAGAGGTACCTTGTAGCTTCATAATTGTTTCTTCTTCTATCCTCGTCATGAGAAGTGAGTGATATGATGCTTTTCTGACCTTAACCTTGCTATAAAACATATGAATGGAGTGTCCTTGCTAGTTTATGTGGACCAAGGACATCAAGTTTCTCCTCAGACATGGGAGATATAAAACATCATGCAAAAGAAGGTTTGGAAGACCAAGCAATTTGAGCCCGATTGTGCCAAACCCTGATGGCTTGAGTTTTGATTTGTCAAAAAAGTCTAATGCTGAATCAACTTTGTTAGTAAATTATTCAAAAAAATCTCTTATAAAATTCATGTGGCAAGTTGCTCCTGAATCAAGAAACCAATCATTTTTCCAAGAAGAAAGTGAAGCATTAAACAAGTCTTCAGTTAGTCCAATATTAAAATGTGCCACAACATAGTGAGTGGATTCAAGTGCTTTACCTTTCTCTTTGTCATTGCTTATACCTTTGGCTAGATTTATTTCCTACTCAATTTCATCCCAGGGAAACTTACATGTATATGCATCATGTCCATCCCTATTGCAACATATGCAATGAAGATCATACTTTTCTCCTCGAGAGTGTGTGAACTGTCTACTTCTACAATTTTTTCTTCCTCTTCCTCTTCGACCACCTCTTCCTCTAGAAGAATCTTTAGCGTGATTCTTCTCTTTATGTGCAAGACACATAGATTATTTAGAAGACTGAGGAGTTATCTTCTTCCCAAAATCTTTCTCTCTCTTAGCAAATTTCTTCACAAAGGTGTCAAAGGTAATCTCTTTGAGGTTTCCATTTTCTTGAAATGAATCAAGATAATTTGAATAAGTGGGATAAAGTGCCTTAACAAAATCTACAAGAGGAATGTCTAGTTTAAAATTAGTGGCTTTGACATCATGCGTAATAGATCTTACTTTTGATGTTAAAGCAAGAGGATCGTCATTTTTCAATTCAAGACCGAACAATTTAATCATCAATTGGACAACTTCAAGTTCAGAGTGTGAGTCATAGATTTCCTTCAACTTTTGTAAGGCTTCAAAAGAATTTAAAATGGTGAAATATGGTGACTCATCTCTTCATTTACAGATGTTTCAATCAATTCATAGGCCTCGTTGTTCTTGTTTTTCCAAATGGTGAACTCCTTGTCTGAGTTGGGCTTTCCAGGTTCATTATCTCCTTCTCCTACACAATCTCCTTTGCACAACTCGTTGAAAATGAGAGTGTGTTTTATCTTCCGTGACCATTCTAGATAGTTCTCTTTCCCATAGAGAACTACTCCAACTATAGAGATCAATGAGCACATTTAAAAATGTGTACTGTGTAAAACAATTACTCTTCTGCTCACAAAACAAAAATTACACTTGTTGTCTAAAAAAATGCACTATGATATTTGACGACAAAGGTATTATATGGGGAAGGTTATGTCAGGGGGAGGTAGCATATGGGGAAGGTTATGTCTGGGGGAGGTGTTATATGATGGATTATGGCAGTGTATGGTATGGGTAGCATAGTATTGTTATGAGCCAACCGTGGCATACAATATTGTTATAGAGGTCAGCGTGGATTAGGTTCCACTACTAATTGGGTTCCACTGTTAGAAGGGAGCCAACTATGGGATCGGACCCATCTGGAATTGTATTACAGTGGGTTGTATTAGAGCAGAGGCAATACACATCGATTGATATGTATGTTGTAGTATGGAGACAATACAGAGCGATTGTTGCATATGGAGGCAACATTAATATATGATAGTTTTGGACAGCGTCCAATGTTGGTTTTGAGTCGGGTATGGTGGTATCAGTGGTGTGGTGGTATTACACTAGACCAGAGTCACAACAGCTGGTGGAGGAAAGTGCAATGCCAAAACAAGCTAGTGTTCCACAAGTTGACAATTCGAACTCGGGTTTCACAATAATGCAACACTTCATTAAAGAAATTCGTAAAATCTTTTGAATGCATTTGATGTAAAATGTGCATTGTAGTCTCACCATTAAATGCAACACCTCCAGGTTTTGAACAAGCTCACATAATTTAAATGTGCAGGCTCTATCTTTGAACACCAAAGCTTCAACGGCCTCAACAACTATTTTCAGGTCTGCTCCAAACAACTTCTATGAGAGTTATTTAGGCATACGTTAACTCAATAATCCTTGCAATCCTCGCAGAGATAATTCAAAAAATGCATTGAATGCAGTGGATGGTCAGTCCAAATGCAGAGATTTGACAGAGACTAGAGGCAGAGGGAAGGACACTAACAAGAGTTACAATGCAGAAAAATTAAAATAGAGTTTGTCTCTAATACCATGTGAGGTCAGGAGGTAACTCCTCAAATGAATTGTATTTCTTCATTAATATTTCTCATGGATATATACAATGAGGGAGAGACTCTTGGGTTTCACCTCCCACTGTCTCTTCATTTTCCTATTCTCCATTATTTTTTATTTACATTATTTACAAATATTCAACCAATCCAAATGATTAGGTGTCAACACCGGGGATGAAAAATATGACCATCTGGCACAAATATAAGATGGTATGATAGGTGAAAAAAAAATTGATTTACCTCTGGTGATTCATCATCTTTGCTAAGCTTACATGTAGTAATCATAGGAGCAATAAGAAGTGAGCATTCTTCCATTCCAAATTTCTTCATTATTTATTTGAGGTACTTTCCATACGAAATGAATATACCTTTTGTTAATTGTGTAATGTGTAGGAAAAGGAAAAAGGAGATTTCCCCAAGAATGGAAATCTCAAATTAAACTTGCATATTAGCTACAAATGTTTGGTTTAGTAAATCTTCCTCACTACCAAAAATGATGTCATCAACGTAGACAATAATTACAGAAATTTTATCATTTTTAGATTTAATATACAAATTATTACTAGTTGTCCCTCCTTTAAATCCCTTCTACTATAGGCATATCATGCCCTAGGTTCTTTCTTTAATCCATACAATGAATTTTTCAGCTAACATACTTGCTCAAGATCATCTGACAACTGAAAAACTTAAGCCTCTTATATGTAAAAAAAATATTCAAGTTCTATATTAAATAATATTGATTTTACATCCATATGGTATACTTTAAATTTTTTGTGATAAGAAAAAGCTAAAATCATTCTTATTGGTTCTAATCTTGTTACTAGGGAAAATTTATCCTCAAAATCTATTCCTTCAGCTTGAGAATAACCTTTACATACTAATCTAGCCTTATTTCTCACAACTTGTCCATCTTCATTTAATTTGTTCCTAAAGACCCATTTTGTGCTAAGGAAATTTTTATTTAATAGTCTTGGAACTAATTCCCAAGTCTAATTTTTATCATTCTGATCTAGTCATCATTCATAGTTTGTATCTAGCGCTTATCTTAACTTTCTTGATAAAAAAAAAATGAACTATTCATGGATTTCATAGAAATATGTGTTTGAATAGAGTCATTTATTAATCTTCTTCGAGTTTGGACCCCTACTTCTGTATTACCAACAATCTAATTTGTAGCGTGATACTTTTATACATACCTTGGGGAGTTTTTTTACTGGGTATGCCTTGCCTCTTCTTCTTCTTCTTCTCCTCTTAATTCTTCAATCTATTCAACTTCATCTTCATTGTTAGTTTGATCAAGTGGGATAGTAAATACATTAGAGGAAATTTCAGCCTAAAAGTGCCCATCAAATTTTCATGTAATTTCCATGTCATAATATGTAAACCAATCAAAATCCTTTAAATTTTAAAAAAAGTACATGTTAATCTTTTATAGGGAAGAGAAGATAAACTACCTATTTTAATTATATTTTTGGCTTATTTCCTTATAATTTTACTCAAATTTCAAGTGTGGACACTCATTAGATGCATAATTAAATTCCACATCCAATGCATACCCATTAAACATTATTTTGAGAAAACCCACATTGGTAAAAAATGAAGATACATTAAAAACTCTTTTTAACATATTTCAATTTTTGTCAACGTGGGTTTTCTTAAAAGTATGCATAATTGGTACTCGTTGGATGTGGAATTTAAATCTGCATTCAATGAGGGTCTACACTTGAAATTTGAGTAAAACTATCTGGAGGAAATCCAAAAATACAATTAAAAAAAAAAAATATTTTCCCTCCAAATTTCATAACTCATATTTTATTATTTTTCCTTAGGATGTCACTTTTAGTTTGAAATTTACTCTAATGTCGGCTTCTCTCTTTTGAGAGGTAAATCCTCATCCACTCTCACATCAATGTTTTCAACTATTTTGCATGTGTTTTATTGTAACGTCTATAGCCTTTGCTCTTAGTTAAATATCCTAAAAGTATTCTTGTATCAGGTTCTGCATTTAAGCTACCCAACTTATGATCATTATTCTTGATGTAGCACTTGTTGCTAAAGACTTTGAAGTGCTTTATTAAAGAAGGTTTGCCATACCACAACTAGTAGGGGGTCTTGTCATTTTTAGGTCTTAGGTGCACGTTATTTAAAATATGGGTTGTTGTTTGAACAACTTCAACACGAACAATATTTGCAATATTTCTCTCATCTGACATAGCTCTATCCATTTGCGGCACTGATATATTTTGCCTCTCAGCTCCACCATTTTGTTAGGGAGTGCTCACAATTCTAAATTTCCTTCTTATGTCATGCTCTTTACAAAAATTATCAAACTCATTTCAATTAAACTCACCACCCCTATCTGACCTTAAACACATTAATTTTGAAATAAATTTGGTTTTCAGCTATGGATTTGAATATTTTAAACTTTTCAAATGCTTCAGACTTTTCCTTTAAAAATGAAACCCACGTAAGGCTGATGTAATCATCAATAGTCAACATCAAATAAAATTCACCAATTGGGTTTTCAGCTCTTGAGTGCCCACATGTGTTTGTATGAAATAGTTGTAGTAGCTTAGTAGATGACTTTTCTTTGGTCTTGAGAGCTAGTTGAACTTACTTGCTAATAGGGCATGACTTACAAATTTTATTTCTTGGCCTAGTTATTTTTGGCAAGTCCCCTACAACTTCTTGTTTGTTTGAGCTTCACTATATGGTCAAATTTTAGGTATCCCAATATTTTATGTCATAACCATTTCTCAGCAATATTCCTCGAACAAAATTTCTAATTTTCTTCATTTAATATGTATACATTACTTGATGTTCTTGTAGCCTTTAGCACTACATTTTCCGGTGTTTGATGTTCTTATTTCACATCCTTTCGATTGAAAGGTGACGTTACAACCCTAGTCACATATTTGACTCATATTCAACAACTTACGCTTGAGAACATTTTTGAAAAGAACATTATGAGCTTTCCCTCTTCAATTTACCAAGTTGACTATGCCTTTGCCCCTGATCTTTCCTAGACTATTAATTTGAAAAGCCACACTTTTTTCATTTTCTTCTCTTCTTGATTTCAACAATTTGATTATATCACCATTTATATGCTTGGAGAATGCATTGTACACATGCTAATGGTTTCCCTGGTTTTGGGAATATATAACAACGCCACACTCTTCTCTCTTCTCCTCCTTTTTGTTCATCCATGTATTTTGTTCCTCTCAATTTTTCTTGATCTGAGTAGTTGATTTTAATTTTGTGCTTCTGCACTCACCTACCTTATCTTCATTGTTATGAAACTTATAGAGTTTTGTATAATTAAATAGAGGAATAAATGAATTATTATGCATAGGATTGTTCCTATGTGGATATACAATTACGCTTTCTCTGTTTGACTGATAATATTCGTTTCTTTTATTTATTTTCTGATAATTTCCAAGATATTCTCTACAATTTATAGTCTTATGTCAAAACATGTACATGAATAACAATTAGCATAGAAAATATTTTGTTGCATAGGAGCAATTTTCCTTTGAGGATATGATCTATTGATTATTTTATGGATCTGTTTGAGGGAAACAAGGTCTTTTTTTATTTTTCACTTGATCCTTTAGGTTGTTCAAATGGTTGTTGCTTGCACTTCTTTGTTGTCCCTTATTTTTATTGATGTTTCCCATTACTTTCTATCATGTTATCCTCTTTTGTGCTTATTTTTATGATAATTTCCCTTGGTTGCATTTCTATTTGGCCCTTTGATGGGTTCAGAATAGTTGATTGTGTAGGTTTTAACTCCGTACAAAAATTACCAGCATACGAATTCTAAAAACAGAAAATAAACAATGGCGAGAGCATAAAACATAAAACATATATACATAGAGATTTTCCCCTCGATCCCAAAACTGGGTCTACCAAATTGATTTTTCATTATATTTTTTTCAATGTTACAATACATATATATACATGTTGAAGCATCCATTAACCTTGGATTAGAACATAATCATAGTTCCCTTGAACTGATCTACAAAATACCATGGATAGAAAACCATGAATCCCAAATCCATGTGTGAAAACCATGCAGAAAACCATATGTAGGTTCACCCACCTAATATAGGGTCCAAAAAATATTTCCACGAGGCACTATCCCTGGCCCTATAGGGGGGGCTACCGCCCCCAATTTGACCCCCTAGCTATGCCCGGTACAAGAAAGGGGGGCCTAACTGACCCCCCTACTTCACTGTTGTTAGTCCTGGAAATAATATAAACCACACCCAACATATTGGTGTAATTTCTTCATATTTCTTAGTGCTTGATTATCCTTCAAAGCCTAGACTAGTTTTGATAACATAAGATCTTGAAATACCCAACATTTCATCCAATCTACTAGGTCCTTTAATAACTTCATATGTTGGTTGAGTTGTGCCTAATTAATTTCTAATTCTTTTCTAAGGGAGGCTAACTCTTCCTCTATTTTTTTACAATCCTTTCCCTTCTCTTTCAGCTATTGTAACAAGGTTTCTTTAATCTTATTTTCTTCCTCCAAATCTACTTTAAGAAGAAGAAGTATTGAATCTTCATATTTGTGCTATTCTCTTTCATATTGAATCAATAGCACTTTTTTCCTCTTATTATTTTTCCTCGTCGTTTGTATTTCTTCTAAGGCACCGATTAGTTATCCTTCTAGATCCACTAGAACTTCATATTCATCTAAGTCATGACCATATTGTCTTTCATCTTGGGTTTCTAGAGCCATGAGCATGACATTATTCGTTCTTTCTTTCATTATTTTTCATCAAAGGGTTGTTAATCTTCATATACTAAGGAATTGTTGTCTTCTTAGGTATAGAAAATATTCTTCCTGAAGTTTTTTTTCCTTCTTTACTTTCCTATATTTATTCTTGTCTTTATGGTCATATTTATTCCTTTCTTTCTTATGTGGACATTTAGATACATAATAACCTACTTTTACACAATTAAAGCATTTAAAATGGAACTTACCTTTGTAATTTCCATATCCTCTCTTCAATCATCTTACAAACATGGCTTCTTCTTCATCATATCCATATCTCAAGCCTTCTTTTTATTCTTTGCTCCTCTTATAATCTTTGAAGGCTACCTCCTTTGAATTATATCTACCTCTTTGTGACATCCCTCGGTCAATACCCCTATTGTGAATATTTCAACCATTTTTTTATAATTAAAAATGATTGAGAATTTGGACACGAAATTCAAAGATTGGGGAAGGATATTGCTTGGGAAGTTGTTTATTATTTGCCACTCATGGGAAGTTGAATGGCATGCCTTAAATGAGATGATTGTATATTGACTTTAGCTGGAGAAAGAAAGGATGGGAACCATACCTCTTTTGAAAAAATAAGCAAGGGAAAGAGGAAAAAATTTAACTGTAGTGTGCTATGGTGACGCGGGTGTTTGCACTAGTCAGGTGCACATCCATTCCACTAGTATATGATTGCAACAACAAGGGTGGAAGGCTATAGAGAATACTTGTTAATAAAATAAGGAAAAACGGAAGGGAATGCATCCTAGGGAAGGAAGAAACAATGATAGGGATGAGATATCAAGAGAGAAAGAGCTAGAAAAAACTACAAGAGTTGTGTGGAGGAAAAGTGGCCACAATATCCTACATTCATTCTTTTTTGAGTTTCTATAGGAGGAATTCCAACTTTAAGCATTGGAAGCGGGTGTAGTGGATCTCTCTTAGGTCAAGGTTAGAGGCTCTATAAATTCTTATTTTGGGTGGAGGCCCTATTGGTTTGGATTTCAAGTAAAAAAGAGTTCATGGTGTCTTCCCATTCTTGGTTTTGAGGCTACCAATCACCTTCAATGAACTCTAGATTATCGATTATGGGTGGAGTCACTAAATAATTATTGCCTTGGTTACAAGCCTTGGAGAGGGCGATATCTCTAGATTCCCTCTTTTGGTTACAAGGGTGGAGATGGTGATGTCTATGGATTCCCTAGTTTGGTTACAACGATGGAGATGGTGATATCTCTTGATTCCCTAGTGTGGTGAGGAGTTCTGGTTGTTTCCCTGAAGCACTCCTGAAGCTCCGAATCTGACTTAGGGATGGATTATTACAAGAAGATCATAGTGAATTCCTCCTAAGGTTGGCTGGAGAGTTAGAGTCCCAACCTTAGTTGCAAGTTCATTATTCAATATAAGATAAGTGGTTTACTTATTCTCTTTTTCTTGTGATTTCTATTTCACTTAATCAATGAACATGGTCTTTTCGCATGTATTGTATTTGTTTATTTTGCTATGCTTTGTCTATGTTAAGTTGTTATGAATGAATAACCATAGATGTGAAAATGTGTACAAGTGAATTGGGAGTTGGATAAGCTTCCCTCTACCCTTGTGGCTTACATTCATAGGTATGATACCTATGTCTTTTAATTGGTAAATGCAATGGTATGAGAATTTAGTAATAGCTTAGTGAAATTTGGGGAATAAGCACTCATTGTGCACTTCAACAAGTAATGTTGATGGTTAAGCATGGCATAATGAATTGTTCATTTCTCAGATAGGCTAGATGGGGTTTGGATGAGCTTAGATTTTTGATACATGAGCTCATAAAAGCAATGAAAATTCTTACATCTCCAAATCAAAATGTGAAGATGCATGTTTGCTCATCCTAAAAGAATTGCACAGAAAAAATATAACTCTAAGAAACCTTAAAAATAGGTCCAATTTTAAATTGGGAGTTGACTCATTTTTTGGTTGGGTGATTCATCTCAGAGGTGGAATCGGAGAGAATCTTCATTCAGAGCTAGTTGGGCCTAGGCAAGTCGAGAGTCAGTTAAGTTAGGGGTCAATATTTAGGACTTGCTCAGGTTGTTCACTAGTTGCAGTGATGGGGACTGACCCCAACTACAATAAATCCTACTTGTGATTCTACCATTCCACATGGATTCATCTAGGCGTGGTGGAATGATTGTGTGGAAACCACATGGGATACCATGTGGGTCCCACATGGTGGACACTGATGAGGTGGCAGATATTAATGGGCCAAACTTAAAATGGCCATCACATTTGATCCATAAGTCAAATTATCCTTGTCTCTTTGTGCCAAACTATTAGACCATGCACCTGTAACCAAAAACTTTGTAGTATGAGTGTAGACTTATATATCTATTGGTTTTTCAGAACTGCACCTAGGGTACATCATATCAAAATAAATTTTCTCCTCATTCCTCATGTGTTTGAAATACACCATTGGAAATATCTCTAAGAGGGCTATCCAACCAAGCACCTTTCATGTTCTTTTGAACATGTTAGATGTAGAAAAAAATCCTTCAAAGATAGGATACTAGGTTACACATCCAAAATTCAATACACACAACACATGTTAACAATAGAATAAGCATCATGCATGATGGCTCAACAAGGTCCCCTTGAACATCTGATTGCTTGACATGAATGACTAGTATTTGACATTAACGGCAACAATTTCCAACATGCTTAATACATTATCCTATAATATCACTACATTGGGGACCATTTAGAAGAGATAAGTCATTGCAAGGTCATGTTGCCCCAATTTCCTCCAAATTGGCATTACTTTTTAATCTTGGAGATCAGCATTCAAGAGTGTCCAAGAAACTTCTTAAGGGGAGATCACTCCTCCAAGAGAGGGACTGTAGGAACCCCATTTGTGAAATCCAAAGGTCCATTTCCTCCAAGGCTCCCTCTAGTTGTATAGACTTCTTGTTCCCCTTATATTTTCTTTATATGTTTTCTTTTTGCATTCTAATTGGAATATATCATGCTACATTTCAATACTTCACTTTTTTTTTCTTATGTACTGATCAACCACTGATTGATCTATGTAGGAAATAATAGCTTACATAGGAGTGGATTTTATAACACCTTTGATCCAAAATACCAATAGAACCTTTTACAAAATCATCGTAACTTGGCCTTTACTAAATTTAGCTCTTATCCAAAGCAAAAAATTCAACCCAAGTAACGAGACCCCTAAATCCTTTACAATATAGACAAACCCCAAATTCTGTCTCACAGAGGCAATCCAAAAAAATGAATTCGTTCTTAACTTTTAATTCAATCATCTTGAAGGCTTCCCTAAACAAATACATATATGATACTCAAGCCAACTGAATAGACTTGTGGGACATAGACCAATTGAATAGACATGTGGCACTAGGGATAAGTAAACGTACCTGAGGCACTTAGGCCAACAAAATAGACTTGTAGTATTTGGGCCAACTAAGCTAACCTAAGACACTCAGGCCAGTTAAAGGAAACCATTAATTTTTCCATTTGAATGTATGTTCCTAACCCTATTGTGTAGGGTGCAACTTTCAACTTTATCCTTGTCTCTTTGTGCCAAACTATTACACCATGCACCTGTAACCAAAAACTTTGTAGTATGAGTGCAGACTTATATATTATCTCCCAATTCAACAATTGTACTCATTCCACCATTCGATTTTCCTATATATATGTTTTTACTTGCAACAATACTAACCATCGTATTAGTTAGGTGGAATGAGCTGACATGCTTGTTCACCTTACATGCCTTCTTTGTTTTGTGTATCCACTTAAGTCAACATACACATCACGCTTTCACGTGCTCTAGTCAATTTCCTTCATCCCACCACATGTTCATCCTACCCCATTCATAAATCATTATGCCCAACTATTTGATCATTTCTCCCCATGGTAGAACTAAAATAAAACCCCAAATTTGGTCAAACATCATCTCAACCAATTATGCACACTCCTTTCATATTTTCTTAACTAATTGAATGGTGAGGTGTTTGATGAACTCCACACCCACTGATGTGGGTGCACCCTTTTGAAGTGACCATGTTGGTTGTATCAAAATTAAAACTGCATCTAACATGTTATTGCATATTGAGCGTTCTATGATTAGGATTAATTAGGTAGCTAATCCAACCATCACATCCATCTCATGTGAATATCCATCCTCACATAAAATGCATTCTTTTTCTTTCACTTTTCTATCTTCATATAGCATTGATTTTTCTAATAATCTAAGAATAACCCTCCTTTCCTGCTAACTACTTAATTGCCTTCAAGTAGCATTGATTTTTCTAATAATCTAAGAATAACCCTCCTTTCCTGCTAACTGCTTGATTTGCCCACGATGTTTGATCCTTGCCTCACTCCTAAAGACTTGTAATTATCCCCCAAAACTTCAAGTAATCATAACATCCAAATGATGCATCCTTCCCAAATACTACAAAATCAATCATACTTCCTTCGATGAATAACCAAAACCTTCAAGTTTTCCTTTTATCAAGTGAATGCCATAAATTCCCATTTCCTTTCTACAAAACATTATTTTTCTAATAGCCCCGGATTAAAAGTTCATGTAATAAAAATTAATAAAGGTAAAATAAGACCAGGGGAAAGGGACACTTATTCTAAGCTGAATATTGGCAAAAATATCCTATTGGGCATCACTTGTTGTGTTTTATGGCTAAGGGGAAATTCACAAAGGAAATGGCCAAGGCTTTGGAAAGCCAAAAAGGTATTTTTGGCACATTATTTATGAAAATAATGGAAATTAGGAGAAAAGGACAGTGAAAGGTCACATGTTGCATGTGAGGAGAAAAATGAAGAAAAATAATGGAAAATTGAAAAAATTAGAGGCCTCATCAATAAAAAGACCCCAATGCATCAGTTGGTATCCTTTTGTTAGTTTAGTGTTAGAATTTGTTTCAAAGAGGAGAAATCACCAAGAGGAGAATGAAAGTAATCATGCAAGGAAAGGAAAGGAAAAGCAAAGAAGGACAATGAGAGAAAAAGAAGGCAAGGATCAAACATCTTTAGCGGGAATACTTGCAGGTAACAGATCACATGTGTGATTTGCTAGCTAGTTTTGACATGCATGGTATGTTCACGTTGGTATGTGGTTCTTTTGTTGTCATTGGCATGGATTTTGCTGGGATTCGACAATGAATTTTTGCCTATCCTTGCCATTTCTCAATAACCATGGTGTGATGTGATTGTTCTCGGTTTGAGCTTTGGATTTCTAGATGGTTTTAGAATCTGGGGTTATGTGGTCTTAGGAAAATTCCCAAAGGCCTAGGAATCCTTTGACCGGTAATTGTGGGATAAAAGGTAAATCTTGAGGGTGGAGACAAGAAAATTCTTTAAGGATGGTGAAGGAATCCAAGCTCGGTTTGGTTTTGTGATGTCGAGACCGATATAGGTGAGATAACAGTATGGTGAGGGTGGAGATGTTTTAACCTATGGAGTTGTTTATGGATTGGTTTAACCCATGATATCCCACATTCATGCTTGGAATATGGCACGAGGGTAATTGGATAAAATAAAGATATGGTTCAACCAATCTACGGTCTGGTCAAATGTGGAATTCCCAAACCTGGTTGGATTTTGCTTATCCTTAATGAAAGTTATGTTTCTATTGCTTTGATGAGTAAATGTAGCTTTTATTATGTGGATTTAATATCTCTTCTCTCATTGTTATTTATCCGGTTATATGGTGTTTATAAGCATGGTTTTATAACATATCTTAGTCATGGCTATTTTCATGTTTTCACTCATAACCAAATGAATAGTGGATTCAAGACCTGATTGATGTTGTCACAGCTAATGTGAGAAGGTAGAGACCCTTCTTGTTAAACCTCAAATAAATTTTCAGTCCCTTATGTTCAAACTTGCATTCATGATCTGTAGGTTGCATATCTACCAATTGTTTGAAAAATTTCAGTCCTGGTTGGGGATGGTCAAGACACACGAGGTTCACTTAATGAACCTCTAACATAGCATGTGTGTTCATGACATAATAAACAATACCCTTACTTTGACTACATATTGGAAAATACCTCTAAAAATCATATTATTTAACCCCCTACCAATACGCACCCAATCCACCTTCCCAATTTAAAACACCCCTAATTTCACTAGATATTGTAGGTTTCCATTTTTTCATTATCATTTTTTATACCCCTTTATTTTTTCATTAGATTTGTGCTCCATTTTTTTATAGATATCAATATTAAAACCCATTACCACTTATTAAATGCTTAATATATTGTCTCATTTTTTCCTCAATATATATTCCCCAATATGAATTCACGTGGTATGGTATTTCTTCCCTAGTGGAGCCCCTTATAGGTCAGGTCAAGATCTCATTCCATCTTTTGGTTTACAAGCATTCTCTTCATGTATTCTATGAGTTCTAGAAGTTTCATAGCTTTCTAGTCAAAGTCTAATCCCCAACCCTATAAAATAGCCTTAATTCTCATAGTCACTAGCATAACACTGGGAGAAAAGGGCCACAGTGATGTTGATGTAGGTCAATGGGAGTGACTGGGAACCCATAATCACATGGAGGCCTTGGCAAGGGAGCGATTGGGACTCTAGGTCAGGTAAAAGGTGAGTTGTCTCAGGCATTGGACACTTGGAGGGGTTCGGCTACCCATGGGGGTTTGATGGCACCTAAGGGAAGTCAATAAGGTCTAGTTTTGTAGACTCCATTTCCTTAAGGCCATCTAGGAGGTTGAGTCATATCATTGTAGACCCTCATCTCATGGGTAAGCCTGTGAAAGTGGGTAGATGTGAGAGGAGGCATGATAGAGGGTGGTATCAGAGCAGGTTGTGCTCTTTTTGGGTAATATTTGATATGAGAAGGTCGTATCAAAGCATGGTTTCACTCTCTTTAGGTAAGTCTGATGTTGTCAAGGTTATGGTTGTCATGCGTGGGATCAGGGTATATAGTTGGTATGATCATGCATGATTTTGTTGTGATATTATATTATTACACAAATATGTTTATGATTAGACATGTACATTTTAATGTTGATTGATCTTGTAGATGAGATAAGCCTCCCTAAACATCACTAAGGTATGGATTTGGTTTTGGTATCTATTTGGTTTATCTATCATGGTATAATTGCAAGAAGAAAAAAATTCAAGATGGTAAGAAAAATGGTTGACTACATTTATGATCCGAACTTAAACAGGAATGTAACAACTTACAGATATAATCATTAACACAAAGGTGCACCAGAAAAACACTTCATTTCATTAATAAAAAATATTGAACTATGCTTACAAACATAATGGAAATAAGATAGCTCGGGCGATGGTATCTTATCTTTGAGAAGAGATGTGGCATCTACATGCCTCTAAACTATGTTACAATGATTCTCAAGGGCCTATTTATTATTGGAAAACATGAGAAAACCATAAACAACCAAAAACCTAACCCCAGGAGATATAAAACCAAGAGTTTGTGCGCCTTGTTGGGGTTAGTTGGGCAGCCAACTTCCTAGGGTTTTAACTTGGTCATATTATCTCTGTTTGGTGTGTACGATACCTTGTTGGAAATGTCTCTTTGATTACTATAGGTTCCACCACAGTCCCCTTCCTATGGATATGGGCCTGTCGCGGATCCCAAAAAAACACCGTTTAGGGGGTCAACACTGCTCCGAAAGTTCAAGACCCAAAAAAATGCTAAAAATAATAAGTGCTAAAACGAACAAGGAAACAAATGAAAGTGACTAGGTGGTCTAGGTGGAATAGGAAGGTGGCCACCAATATCCACCTGGATCATTCCTCCACCATTAAGAAGCAATGGTCCCCATTGCGCGTAGAGCCTCCATGAGGTGAGGAAATATATGTTGAACCTAGTCCCTGATGAACCATTTTCCCTGGTGAAGACATTGGCCTTCTTTAACAACTTGATATAGATGTATCCTCCATTAGCGAGTGGTCTTAATCTTGGTTTCCATGATTTGATCAGTTGTTGCATGTTCCATGCAGTCCGAGTTAAGCTATGTTGGTGTGAGTTGTTCTGCAATCTCAAATGTGTCCAACAATGGTGGAAAATCTGGTCGAAGGTGATCTACATTGAACACTGGGTGTAGACCGAGGAACTGTGGGATGATGAGCTTGACGGAATTTTCACTAACGACCTTGGTGATGGTGTATGGCCCATATCGGAGCAGGTGAAGCTTCTGGTGGGGTCTAGCAATGCGCTCCTTCTGCAAATGTATCCAAATCTTGTCGCCCATCTGGAACTTGTGTGGCACTCGATGTTGATCATGGCATTTCTTGTACTTAGCATTGGGTCTGTCTAATATATCATGGACCTGTTGTCAGATGTGTTGAATGCACTCAATGAAGTTGTTAGCCCTTTGAGCTTCTGACTGAACATGAGCCAAATCTACCTAAGTGGATGCAAATGGTATGCCCACATAAATGGGGCTTAATGGCTGAAATCTGAGCCCTATCTGAAAGGGGTTGTGGCCTATTGAGTTGTGGAGAGCCTTGTTGTAGCTTTGTTGGACATAGGGGAGAATTTCATCCCACGTTTGTGGATGATTCAAGTTGTACATGCGCAAAATGTGTATGATCATTCCGTTGACAACCTCTGGTTGGCCATTAGTTTGGGGATGGAAAGTCATGGACTTAGTAAGTTTTTTATCCAGCATTGACCAGATACTTGACCAAAATGCACTCAGGAATCTGCTATCCCAATTTGAGACAATGGACTGTGGGATCCAAAAGTGTACCCATACTCACTCAAAGAAGAGCTTAGCAGTGGCCTCTATTGTGATACTCTTCTTGCAAGCTGCCACCATGGCCATCTTAAAGAATTTGTCGACGACCACGAAAATGCAATCATTGTTGTGCTTAGTAGAAGGAAGTTCATACATGTAATCCATGGAGATAGATTCCAAAGGTTGTGTAGGAGTAGGTAGAGGAGTATGCAGGCCTTGCTTCTTGATGGTTGGTTTGGAAATGACGCAAGATGTGCAGGATCTAATGTACTTCCCAACATCCTCACAAACTTTCGACCAATAAAAGTACTTTTGCAATACCGTCATTATTTTCTCTGCTCCTAAATGTCCAACAACCCAACTGTAGTGTGCCTCCCAAATCATCTTGGCATGCTCACTTGAAGGAACACAGATGTGTTCGAAGTGGCATAACAGTGCATCCTGAAGGTGAAAATTTGGAACTTTCTTCCCTTCCAGGAGTGTCTGGTATATGCTTCTGAATTCTAGATCACTCTTATAAAAACGTGGCCACCCCAATGTCTTGTGCCCGCAGGAGTTGAGCACAGTGATCAGTGCCACGACCAATGGTCGACTGAGGAAATCAGCAACATCATTGTTGTTGCCCTTCTTATACTTAATTTTCACATGGAACTATTCCAAATAGGTGGACCATTTCTGATGGCAATCGTTCTTCAACTTCCCTTGTATCTGTAAGAACTGTAGAGGTTGGTGGTCTGTGTGGATGATTGTTTCCTTCCCCATAATGTAATGCTTCCATTGATGGCAAGCCTACACGATGGAATATATTTATTTGTCATAAGTGAGGTACTTTCACATTGTGTCTGAAAGTGTCTCACTGTGGTAAGCCACAGGATTCCCATGCTGATTAAGAACCACATCAATAGCATAGTTGGAGGCATCTCTCTCAATCTCAAATAGTTGTTGCAGGTATGGTAATGTGAGCACTGGTGCAAGACAGAGGTGATCCTTCAACTCAGAGAATGCCTGTTGTTGAGTTTCCAACCAAAAAAACTTTTCTTTCGCTCCGCCCTTGGTGACTTGACTTAAAGGCCAAGTGATATGAGAGAACCCCAATACGAACCTATGTTAGAAATTGGCAAGACCCAAAAAGTTGTGGAGCTCTGTTAGAGTGGTTGGGGTTGGCCAATCTCAAATGACTTGTATCTTGGATGGGTCGACATGTACACCCTGGTCATCAATGATGTACCCCATATATTGAACCCATGTCAGGCCAGAGGTGAATTTATCAAAGTTTTCACACAACTTGTGTTGGCACAGGGTTTGAAGGAACTGTCAAATATGGTGGAGGTTCTCTTCCCAACTCTGGATGAAGATCAAGATGTCATCTAAATACACCACCACGAATGCATTGGTGAAGGGTCGCAAGATGTTGCTCATCAGTCTCATGAAGGTTGCAGGGGCATTCGTCAATCTGAATGGCATGACCAAGCATTCGAAAAGGCCCTCCTTGGATTTTAAGGAAGTTTTCCACACATTGGAGGGTTCATTAGGCACCTAGTAATAACGTGACTTCAACTCAATCTTGTTGAAATATTTTTCCCCCTTGAACTGGTCGAGAAGGTCATCAATTCATAGGATTGGGTACCTATTCCAGACAATGATCTTGTTTAGTGCCCATTAGTCAATACAGAGCCTCCATGTCCCATCCTTCTTTTGTACAAATATAATCGAGCTCCCATGAGGTGATGAACTTGGCCTGATGTTCCCTTTCTACAATAGGTCATGAATCTTCCTGTTAATCTCATCATTCTCCAGAACAGAGTGTCGAGAGATCGGTCCATTGGGCAACGGTGTGCCTGGGGTCAGATCAATGGAGTACTTGACCTAACAGTGCAAAGGTTCCCCTATGGATGAGGCAAAAATATCCATGTACTCCTCCACGATGTTGTCCATCTACTACTCTTGTGTAGAGGAGCCCTGCCTAGAAGCCGTGACGACAACCTTCTTCTTTCCCTAGGGGCGAATCATAAGGAACACAAATTTCCTAGTATGGGAAATGACCTTACTGCATTTCTTTGTAATGATGAAAGAGGTGGCAGTAGGTGGGGCTACCTCCAATATCATGTAGAACTTATTAGCTAAAGTCTTAATCAGAGAGAGAGGTCTAGACTCATATACATCATGTCACTTCCACAAGTATGGTTGTCCTAATAATACATCGCAAACTTCAAGAGGAGCAACACCATAGAGTACCTCATTTATGAAGGGCTTGATTTTGTAGGGAAGGTGACACTGCTCGGTGACATGAAGATCTCGTCCTTGGTGAAGCCACCTGATGGTGTACTGTTGTGGATGTGATATAGTATTTAGGCCCAGCCACTTCACGACCTTTGCTGAAATGAGGTTATTTTGGCTCATGTTGTCGTTCTATATTTTTGAGGTTGAGGAAGTAAACACATAGGACAACATCAAAACCACTTTGGAAGCTGGGATCTAGCCCTTCCAGCTTTAGAGAGGGATATCTATGTAAAATTTAGCTATGTTTGATGTGAATTTTAGGCTAGTTATGATGGCATTGATTGTTTTGCTTGAATGGTTGGTTGATTTAATGACTATAATTCCAATGGGATATGGAGTCGAAAGATTTAACTGGAATTGGCATCAAATTTTAGAGGAGTTTCACAGGGTAAGATAGGTTGCACTATTTGAATCTTTTCACAAATTTAAATGGATTATGAGAGAACATAAATGTAGGATTCAGTAGAAATTAAGGAGCAATTAAGAATTCAGAATAGGGTGCTCTAAATAACAAATCCTATTTATCACAGTTTCTGTTAAGTAATTGAGATTTTCAGAATAATAGAAGGAGTGTTTAAACAAATAAACTGAAGAAACACATCAGCATTTGGTACACCACATGAATCCTATGAAAAGGTCCTGGTATTATTGATGTTCCAACCACTTTGAAAATTTTACAATATGGAGATGAAATTACATTTAGAAATCAACCAATAATACTTATGAAGATGAAGTATTTATAAATTAATTTACAAAATATCATGAGATATTATGCTAAACTAATATCAAATCCCAAAAAAAGAATTTATTTACAAAATATTCTCTAACAATATTTGGAAAAATCTGAATAAAAATTATTGCAAACAATATGTACCAAAAACATGTAGATATTTCCCAAAATACAACTAAGTAACAGGAAGTCTATATTATTTCGGATCTTATGTTCAGCCTTTAAAGTGGATTGTTGCTGACTGTGGCTATTTCTCGAGAAATCCTGCATAATAAACTAAAGATAAGATAATATCTCTAATTTTCCTACTAGAAACTTGAACTCCCTGGCATTATAGTGGTGACTCGGCCTTTGAATGAGCAATGTTGTTTGTATTGTTGGTAGATGTTTGTGTTTTCCCTCTTTCTACTGCATTCTGTTCTGAAATGTCCCTCTCCCTCTTTCTACTACATTCTGTTATGAAATGTTGTGTTGAATATGCACTATTGTCGGTGTTTATCTTGTTGTGGGCATGTGCATTGTCTTATCCATCATCTTTTAAATACTTTGTTTTGTCACAAAATATTTTGATTTAAATAATATATTTAAATCAATATTTCCAAATATTTAAATGAAATTCATAATTCAAAGTATTTATTAGAATGATTTATAAATCCATCATGTTTTCGAATCCCTATTTCAAAAATCCATGGGTTGTTTTCAAAAACCATGTCATGTTTCTCCATTTACCTTCCCTTGTAAATTTCCTTTTACTCCTGTAAATCTTTGGATGGATTTCCAAAACCATGTGTTGTTTTTTAAATCCATGGCTCATAAAACGTTTCTGTTTTGAATTTTATCCGTGTAAAAACAGAAATATCTTGCTTTAAAAACTCATTTTTACTTGTTCTCCGTGTAAAAACAGAAATATATTGCTTTAAAAACTCATTTTTACTTGTTCTCTTATGTGTAAAACTGGTTAACATGAAGTTCTTATCCCGATAATTGTAAAATTATTTTTCTCCTTTGTCTGTCATTTCATTTCATCCACTTTTCCTTCCATTCAGCCTCACATCCACACAACATTGGTATCCCTTGACCTCAGCCTAACATCCACACAGCATTGATTTCACCTAATCTCTTTCATTCAGCCCCATCCACACAATATTTATTTCATAATCACATGAAATCCATATTTATAAAAGTCAAACCGAAATAGTTAATGGATTTGGGAGGGGGTGGGAAGTAAGACGTTTAGGGGACGGGGGTCCAAAATCACGTGAGGGTGAAGATATTCACACGTCTCAATGCTTTTAATGTTGGGGAATTAAGGCCTTGACTTTTGGAATAAAGGGATTTTCATGTTTTTTAGAATTTATATTTATTCATTTATTTTTTGAATTAATTTTAATACTTCAAAACAAATGATTTCTCATTTATTCCTTCTTCTTTGTTTTGCGGTGCAAACTACAAATTGCTTTTGCTTTTGATCCAAGAATTGGATTTGAGTGCATGATATATTGTTGGAAAGCTACTTCTGAGCTCTTTCTGGTAGTCTGATCTAATCCAAACATTTATATGCAAAAATCTCCTTAAATCTTGGTACTTGGTGTCTCTTTCGAAATAATTTGCAGGAGGATATATTATTTACAACATCTCAAACATAATAATGATCATCTATAATCAAGAAATCATATAAAAATTATAGGACCCTAACAACTCCTATTGTTGACAATGAAGTATAGCATAGAACCCTTCACCCACATCTATGAGTGGAAGAGGCTTTCCCCCTCATTTGGATCTTCAGGCTCAATCTTATGGATCTTGGTGGTGGCCATGGTGGCATTGGCATTCGGCTCCGCATTATTGATCTGCTTCCTTTTGTCAGTTCCCTTATTAGGTTTTGATTCAAAGTCAGGATCTGCCTAATTTGGAAGCCTTCAGCGCAGCCCCCAATGACTACTTGCCCCGACGCTCACTTGTATTGTGAGTGGAGCTCTTATGGAACTCACACTATTTTCCCATATCCTTCTTTGTCTTCGGGATGTTTTTCTTTACTTGTGGCTTCAACGGGTTGTCCTGGGTAGCACTGCCTTGGCTTGGTCCTTTGTTTTGTTGTTTGGGGGTGCCTTTTCCTTGCTTTGGATTCATAGATCCAAAGTCCTGCTTCTTATGTTTAAACTTCTTCTTAATCTTGACAGTGTTCTCATATGTTGTGTCAAGCAAGGAAATGTCTAGGAATTCCATCTTGTCCTGGATGTACTTGTGTAGACAGTCGCGGTACTTGAACACCAAATGTCGCTCAGTATCCTTGATACCCAGCTTCGTGTAAAGGGTATGGAATTTATTTGTGAACTATGGCACATGTTGGTCTCTTCCCTTCCGTAGCATGGTCCACTTTATGTATTTGTCTTCATAGCTTCGATAAGGCAATATTGTTCCTTGATGGCGTCTTGGAAAGAATTCCAAGTGGGTGCGGCTGAAAACAATGAGGGTTCCAATATATTTAACCATTTATCTATGGCATCTACATCTATCAAACCTTCAAATATGGGAATATCGAAGTTAAATTGTACGTTAAAAGTAGTGGTTCCTCCAGAGTGGTTGTTGGATGAAGATGCATTGCCTATGGGTAGTTGTCGAAGGATCTGGACAAATTTATCCATCATGGCGTCCCTCTGTCTCTCAAGGGCTTCCTCAAACAACATTTTGAAAGGATCTCCTACCCCCTCATCTTTATTTTCTTCTACCATGGGAGGTCATCAGGTTTTGAGAGGTTGATATTGCAATGGTTCAACCAGATCAAGCCCTAACTCCTTATACCCTGACCTCATTGGGGACACGCAAAGAAAAAGACAGAAAGAGAAGACTGCTTTGATACCACTGATTCAAACTTAAACAAGAATGCAACAACCTACATATATAATCATAAACACAAATATGCAACAAAAAACACTTCATTTCATTAATAGAAAAATATTGAATTATGCATATAAATAGAATGGAAATAAAATAGCTTAGGTGATAGTATCTTATCTCTGAGAAGAGATGTCACGCCTACATGCCTATGAACTATGTTACAATGAGGCTCAAGGGCATATTTATTATTGGAAAACATGAAAAAACCCTAAACAATCAAAACCATAACCCCAGGATATGTAACACTAAGATTTTGTGGGCCTCGTTGGGGTAAGTTGGGCAGCTAAGTTCCCGGGGTCGTAACTTGGTCATATTATCTTTGTTTGGTGCGTACGATACCTTGTTGGAAAGGTCTCTTTGAGTACTACAGGTTTTTCCATAGGCCCCTACTATGGATATGGGCCTGCCGCAGACCCCAAAAAAATGTTGTTTAGGGGGTCAAAACTACTCTGAAAGTTCAGGACCCGAAAAACTGCATAAAATAGTAAATGCTGAAATGAACAAGGAAAAAGATGAAACTAACTGGGGGGTCTAGGTGGAATAGGTAGGTGACCACTAATATCCACCTAGATCAAGTTCATGTGACACATCCTACAGATCAATTGGGTAGAAAGGAGAACATTATTCTTTTGGTATAGCAGATCATCCATTAAGGAGCTTGAGGGAAGATATCAAAAGTTGCAAAGAAGACAATGATAGGTTGGTTGAGGTTAAGGAAATACTTACAATGGCACAGGAGAAGTAGGTAGATTTTACTGCAACAATCCTTCAAATATTGTTAGAGTTGTAGAAATAGGGAGAATGAGAATTAGTCAAGAGCAGGAAGAGAAAACTAATGGAGCCTATGGTAGTATATCTCGGCCCGAATACAGATGGGATAGAGGTGACACATTCAAAGGTGGCAGATCATTGGATACACCTGACAGGAGAACTGGTATGTATGGGCATAATTATAGTTCCTCATCCAAGAGACATCATTACAGTCATCACCATCATCATCCTTATAGGAGGAGGTAGTATTTGTCTGAGTAGTTCAAGAAAGTCAAGTCTCCTACGTTTGATGGAGAGATGAAGAAGTTAGAAGATGTAGATGCATGGTTGCTTGGGATGAAGAAATTCTTCAGATTGCATAGTTATTTTGAGAACATGAATGGAAAGATAGCCACCTTTAGTATTAAAGGGAAAACAAATATTTAGTGGGAAGATGTGAAGAATGTCAAGGTAATTTAGGAAGAAGACTTAATTTGGTATGATTTCGAGAGGATCTTCAAAAACTACTTGTCGAAGAGTTACTATGATGATAGAGATAAGGTTTTTTATGAGTTACATATGGGTTCTATGACAGATGATGAGTATACTAGCAGATTCTTGGAGACATTGAGGTATGTGCCATATCTCAAGGAGGAGAAGGCTAAGACTAATAGATTTATCAGTGGATTTCCAGCAACATATAGAGGCCAGATTGAGTTCGATGAGCCTAGATCGTTAGAGGAAGATGTCCATAAATTGAAGCATTGTTATGAGCAATGGAAGCCAAAATTTGAACCTAAACGTGACTTGAAGGGAAATGAGAAGGTAAAAGGAAAATGGCCACCGGAGAAGGGACTACCTCAAGATGCATGTGAGAAAGAAAATGTTTCTCCTTACAATAATTTTAATACAATTGAGAAGGGACATGTGTCACAGCTTAAAGAGCCACAGACTACAGGAGATAGTAGAGCACCATTGCAGTGTTGGATATGTCGCAAAGATCATGGTAAGAAGGATTGTCCATTGTACCAAGGAGATTGACCTCATATATATAGTGTTCAGGAGGCATAGATAGTTGGGGACGTTGGTCGTAGTATTCCTCTGATTTATGTAGTTGTGGACAACAGGATGGTGGATCACTAGGCATGTATCATTGATATGGACGGTAAGCTTTGGGATCAAATTATTTCTATTTTGATTGATCCTGGATATAAGTATAGTTATGTAAATCCTAACCTGATAGATAAGTGTGGCTTAAGAAATAAGAGCATGCAGAGTCTTGGTTGGTGTAGTTGGCTACATGTATGAAGAAGAGAGTTCATCATTCAGTAAGAGCTTGTACATTGGAGTTGAATGGTATGCCTACAACAAAACATTTGAATGTACTACCATTGGGATTGTATAGTATGCTTTTGGGTATGGATTGGTTGTATCTTCACATGACCAAAATAGATTGTTATGACAAGGCTATTGAGTTCCTGGATGATAATGGAGAGAAGAGAATCTTGCAGGGGAAGAAAAATCCTACATCAGTGAGGATGGTCATAGCTATGCAGGATAAGCACAATTGTAGAAAATGGTGTGTGATGTTTGTAGTTCATATTTCCAGTGAAAAGGGAAAGGATGTTGAGAATGAAGAAATATTCAAGAGGTGCCCTATATTGCAGCAGTTTCAGGATGTGTTTGAAGCAGAGATTCCATAGTTTCCTCCACACAAGGAATTATAATTTTCTATTTAGTTGGTACTAGGGGAAGCACCAGCATCAAAGGCACCTTATAGGATGAGCACTCCAAAATTAATAGAGTTAAAGTTGCAACTGAAGGAAATTATTGTAAGGGATACATTAGGCCAAGTGTATTGCCTTGGTTTGCACCAGTATTGTTCGTGAAGAAGAACGATGGTACTCTTAAATTGTTCATTGATTACAAGCAGTTGGAAAATGTGACAATCAAGAACAAGTACCCATTGTCGAGGATTGATGACATTATTGATTAGTTGAAAGCAGAAACAATGTTCTCAAAGATATATCTACGATCAAGATATCATCTGATACACATCAAAGAAGAGGACATTTACAATACTACCTTCAAGATCAGGTATGGGAATTATGAGTGTTGTAGTTCCTTTTGGTTTAGCTAATTCTCCATCTACTTTTATGCATTTGATGAATAGTGTGTTGCGTTTTTATCTAGACAAGTTTGTTATTATATTCATTGATGACATCTTGATATATTCTAAGAATGAGGAAGAGCATGCTGAGAATTTAGCAGTAGTGTTGAGATTGTTAAGAGAGCATCAGTTGTATGCTAATCTTAGCAAGTACAGTTTCTTTCAAATAGAAGTACACTATTTGGGATATGTTTCCAAGAATGGCATAGCAGTAGATCCGGAAAAGATAAAGGCTATCATGGAGTGGGAAGCTCCTAGAAATGTGGAGGAAGTCAAATCATTCATCGGATTAGTAGGCTACTATAGGAGGTTCATTAGAAAATTCTCATGCATTGCATATCCTATTACATCATTGCAGAAGAAAGGTAAGAAGTTTGAATCGATAGAGGAGTGTGCAGCCGGGTTTGAGTAATTGAAGAAGTTGTTGAAAAATGATCCAATGTTAAATATTGAAGGTCCAAATAAAGAGTTTGTAGTATGTACAGATGCTTGCAAGAGAGGGCTTCATGGAGTCCTTATGCAGGAGGGACAAGCGATATGCTATGAGTCTAGAAAAGTGAATGAGTATGAGCATAACTATATGACTCATGATATTGCATTGGCAGTTATTATTCATGCCTTGAGGATGTTGATATCACAGTGGATTGTGATATCTTTTTTACCAGCTAAATCTGAATTCTAGGAAAACTAGATGGTTGTCTACAGTCAGTTGTTGGAAATAATACTGAGAGGGGGGATGAATCAGTATTATTATGTCAAATATTCCTTTTTCAAAATCAACTGCTATACACTACTTCAGTTAATTAAACCCGCGTATATACGCAATAATGCAGAAGAAAACCCACGTATACAATGCAAACTTTTAATTTACTTGATCTTTCTGATGTTGATTGTTAGTCTGTGATTCAGAAGCAAATAACCAGTAACCAGAAATAGTAAAGCAGAGCAGAAAGACAATCGCACACAAGAACACAAGATATAAGGTGGAAACCCAATGTGGGTGAAAACCACCTGCTGCAATTCGTCTCTATCTTTTCTTTAATTAGAAACTTTTTTTTACAAATGTACTGGTGCAGTCCTTTTACCAGTACGCAGGCTGCAACCTGCAGAGAGCTACAACTCTCTCTCGTTTTCCAGCTTCTCCTGGAAGGGAGCTACAACCCCCTTTAGCTCTTGCACTAGCCAAGATACTAGTACGTAGGTGCTGGCCTACAGAAGGCTACAACCTTCTCTTTCTTTCAAGGACCACGTTTCATAAAATTCAGACTGGATCCACAAATAACATCAATCAACCATCAAGACTTTCTGCATCAACCAATCACCTTTTCACCAAAACTAAATCAACATAAACACCTCTCTGACGACTGTACCCAGATCACAGTAACAATACCACACACCAAAACTGAACCCAGAACACTGCAGCAATAAACAGAAGCAGCAAAAACACAATTCAAAATGTATACGCTACTTTAATGGCCTAAAACCTGCGTGCATACGCTTCTGCGTATGGAACAACCTGCGTATACGTTGTTTTCCTTCACTGAACCTGCGTATATATGCGCCTTAGCTGAACTGAACCTACATACAGATATACAAACATAATTCACTCTTTCAAATATCCAGGCACTGATTAACCCAGATTATCAGATTTATAGATCACGCATGTGCCAGATATAACAGATCAAAATCATGCAAAGATATTATCATTCAAGCCAAGAGATTATGACCCATCAATAGAACTTATCCTTCTTTTCGCTAAGGTTCCTCCTTCATTCAGATCCAGATCTGCTCCACAATGCTAATCACCAATATTTCAGATCTCATACATTATCAGATATTCAATAATAATTCAGATGATACCTTGTCACATGATCTCCTTCCTCTTTTATAGTTTTAGGCCTTCCACAATACCACGGTCCAAAACCATAATAAACCAATACCAAGGGCCCAAAACCTAGGGTCAACACTTCTGACGAGATACCTTGGTCCAAAACCATAGGTTCAAATTCCAAGGACTAACAACCATGGACCAAAAATAAGTTTCCCGCCATGTACGCGCTTTTCTGTGCATAAAAGTGTGTGTATACGCATACGCGACTTCTGAATGTATAACCCACGTGTATACGCGTCTTCGGCAAGGTGAACCTGCGTATACAAGATTTCCTTCATTCTGAGCGCCTGAACTGAGGTCTGACACCAAAGTGAGTTGCCATCAAGGACAACACCTGTACCATAGGGCCACACCTGTGCCAAAATGCTAACAATCTCCCCCTTTGGACTTGATGGCAACCCCACGATCCTCAAAGTCATTCTCCCCCTTTGTCATCAAGGGAAAAGGGCTGTGCTCCTCCTGAGTACATGCTGATATCTCTGCTCTATTGAGCTGAACATGCTCCCCCTGACTGTAGGCAAGATCTGCAAAAAGATGTTCTTCAAGAAGAACCATATACATCATAAAAGACCTTCCTATCACCAAAAGACTCAATACATACAACCATCACCCAACAAAGTGGGGATCATCCACCCAACCAAGTGGGGATACATCAGAATTTTACATATGACAACCAATCACATCAATCATCCCAGGCATAGTGGGGAAACCAAAATAGGCTGTTACATGACCTTGATAAAAAATATACATGACATAGAGACGAAATATCAAGACTTATGCAAATGACCAATAACTACTATCAGCAGCTTCTGACAATCACTGTATATATCAGCAACCATGTTCTCCTTCTGATCGCCTTTCTACAGTTGATCCACCTGAACCAAAAACAGCTTGAGTACTAGAACCAAGAGCTTCTAAGGTAATGCCAACAATGCATTATTAGAAGATTATCTGCTCCCCCTGAACCCGTGCCTGAAGGTCTCTGACAGACCCATATCATACTCTCTTCAACCAGAGTCTGTCCTTGTTGATTTTCTCCAGATACGCGACTGCACCTGCATAAATCGGCGTATGTACGCGGATTCCCCTCATACAACTCGCGTACACCAACTTTTCTTTGATACATACAAGCTTCAACAGCAGGATGAAGCATCAAATATTCCCAGCTTATGTCTGAGATATTCAAAAGTTTCCCTGGGCAGTGGTTTGGTGAGGATATCGGCAATTTGTTCCTTAGAAGGAACATACTCCAACTTGACTTTTTGCTCAAGCACTTGTTCCCGAAGAAAGTGATATTTGATAGGTATGTGCTTGGTCTTTGAATGCATGACAAGATTCTTTGAAATGCTTATTGCACTTGTATTATCACATAAGATAGAGACAGGTGGAGTACATGTGATTTGAAAATCCTGCAAGGTTTGCATCATCCAAAGAAGTTGGGTGCAACAAGATGCAGCAGCCACATATTCCACTTCAGCTGTAGATAAAGCAATCGAACTCTGTTTCTTGCTGAGCCAAGATACTAATCTGGAACCCATAAAGAATGCACCACCACTTGTGCTCTTCCTATCATCCACGCTTCCGGCCCAATCTCCATCTGTTTAAGCATGAAGTGTGAGATCTGTATCTCTAGGGTACCATAAGCCATAGTTTTGAGTTCCTTGAAGGTACTTGAAGATTCTCTTGACTGCCTGAAGATGAGTTTCCTTTGGATTTTCCTGAAATCTTCCAACTATTCCCACTGCATGCATGATGTCTGGTTGGGTACCTGTCAAATAAAGAAGACTTCCAATCATAGATCTATAGGTTGGTTGATGCACTGTTGCCGATTCATCATTTGCACTAAGGCTGCATCCTGTAACCATGGGGGTACATACTGGTTTTGAATCTTCCATGCCATACTTCTTCAGAATCTGCTTGAGGTACTTGGTTTGGGACAAGAAGATACCGCCTTCATTTTGTTGGATTTGCAATCCAAGAAAGTATGTCAGTTCTCCAAGCAAGGACATTTCAAATTCTTTCTGCATCACCAAGGCAAAGCTTTGACTCATAGCTTCTTCATTGCTTCCAAAGATAATATCATCTACATACACAACAAGTATTAGCAATTTGTTATTTTCAATTTTTATATAGAGATTGCTATCTGCTGATCCTTTTGAAAAACCTTGTTGATGAAGATATTTATCCAAACGATAGTACCAAGCCCTTGGAGCTTGTTTAAGCCCATAGAGAGCCTTTTTAAGTCTGCATACAAGATTTGGATCATTCCCAAGGATAAAACCATCTGGTTGCTCTATGTACACTTCTTCTTCTAAGTCTCCATTCAGAAAGGTTGATTTTACGTCCATTTGAAATACTTTGAACTTCTGGAAGCTAGAGAGAGCAAGGAACATTCTGATGGCCTCAAGTCTAGCAACGGAGCAAAAGTTTCTTCAAAGTCTATTCCTTCCTGTTGAGCATACCCTTTGCAAACAAGTCTGGCCTTGTTTCTAATCACTTCCCCATTTTCATTCAACTTATTTTTGAAGATCCATTTTGTTCCTATGACATTTTTGTCTTTTGGTCTAGGAACCAACTCCCAAGTGTTATTCTTTTCGATCTGTTCAAGCTCTTCATCCATTTCCTTAACCCAACACTCATATTTTCATGCTTCTTTTACATTTTGTGGTTCAGTGGAAGAGAGCAATGCCAAATAGCTTGAAGCTTCTGCTATTGTTCTTCTTGTTTGTATACCTACTTCTTTCTGCCCAAAAATTTGAGATTCTGGATGATTCTTTTGAACGTACCTGGATGGAGTCCTTTCTTCTATCCTTATCTGTTCCTCTGGTGCCTCTTGGGGTTCTTCTTCATCATCTGTATGATTTAGAGAGTAGTCCTCATCCTCATTGATATTTTCATGATTCACTTCCCTAGGGATGTATCCTTTTTCATCAACCACTACATCAATGCTGTCAACAATTCTTCCAAGCCTTTTATTGTAACACTTATATGCTTTGTTGTAGGGAGAATAACCAAGGAGAATGCCTTCATCTGCTCTAGGTTCAAGTTTGCCAAGCTGCTCATCAATATTCTTAATATATCATTTGCTCCCAAAAATTTTGAAATGCTTTACCGAAGGAGTTTCACCATACCAGAGCTCATGAGGAGTTTGAGTGATGTTCACTCAGACATTAGTTTTGTTGAGAATAACAACCGCTGCGTATGCATCTTCACCCCAGAAGGTTGCGGGAGTTCGAGACTCATCAAGCATAGCACGAGCCATTTGTTGGATTATTCTGTTCATCCTTTCCGCACTCCTTTTTGCTGAGGAGTCCTAGCTGTAGAGAATTCCCTTCGTATTCCATGTTCTTCACAGAAATAAAAAAATTCATTTGAGGTAAATTCCCCACCTCTTCGAACCTGAATTCCCCACCTCTGTCGGACCTGAGGCACTTAATTTTGTAATCTAATTCATTTTCAGCCAAGGCTTTGAAGGATTTGAATTTTTCGAATGCTTCGTCTTTGTGCTTCATAAGTCCTAACCAAACAAACCTGGAGAAGTCGTCAATGAATAGTATAAGGTATTCTTCTCCTCGAGGTGACCTTGTCCTAAATGGACCACATACATCTGTATGGACTAGCTCAAGAGGCCTGCTAGCTGATCCTTCCTTCTCAGGAAAGTTAGTTCTGGTTTGCTTACCAAACTGACATGATTTGCATATGGTGTTGTCTGGAATTTTGATATCTGGAAGACCACGAACTGCCTGGTATTTGCATGTTTTCCTTATTTGTGAAAAGCTTAGATGCCCCAACCTCCGGTGCCATAACCAGTGTTCATCATCCTTGCTTAAATAGCATTGTTGTTGTCCTTCTTCAAATATGTATAGATTATTTGGAGTTCTTCTGCCTTTGATCACTGTTTCTCCTGTATCAAGATCACAAACACTACGTCCATTTGATCGAAAAATTACCTTGGTTCCTTGATCATACATCTGACTAACACTCAGTAGATTATGCTTCAAGCCATCAACATACAAAACATTTCCAGCTTTGACATGTTCTTTCAACTAAGCAGTGCCTTTTCCTTTTATGGCTGCAGGGGTATCATTTCCAAAAGACACCTTCTTTCCCTTTTCTAATGCAGTATATGATTCAAGTTTTTCTTTATCCCCTTTCATATGCTTTGAACATCCGCTGTCGATATACCATATATTTTCCTGTCCTTCTGCATAGAAGGCTATCCCACATCTTTCTGATTGTGGTTCCTTCATTCTCCATGTTCTGGCACTTGAGGTATGTTCCTTCTGAGTTGTCTTCCAAAACCTGCTCCTGCATTCAGAATCTTCATGACCAAAGTTATTACAAATAGAACATTCAACTTCATTTTCAAGGGCCGAAAAGTTGTTATAAGTCCTTTTCGTGATTCCATTCATATTCTTTGTTTTTGAGCTTCTCTAGTCATGATTGTCTTATAGGCAACACATTGAGCTACTTTGTGACCAAAATTATGGCAAGAGAAACATTGGCCATTGAAGAAACTCCTGCGATTATCAAATCTATCATCCAATCGATTGTAGTTTCTACTGACATCCATTCTTGAGGCAAATTGGGAAGATTTTACCTGTGGCTGATTGTAGCTTCTGTTTGTCCTTAAGGTAGCTTGTCCCCGATTTCCTTGATAGTCTTTATTCGTTCTTGAGGTAAACTATCCCTGATTCACCTGATGATTTCTATTAGGCCTTTGCTCGCTCCTTTTTGCTGCATCAATATAACTTTTGGAGGTAGAAGCTTGAGATGTTTCTCCATTATATCCCAGACCTGTCTTGATTAGTGGAGAACACTGCACATTGATAATCTCATCCAGATTTTCAGATCCTTTAACAAATTTAAGATTAATAGCTTTTGTTTTCTCAATCTCCTTTCTAAGACAAACAATTTCACATTCCAATTCTTCAAGATGTTTTTCCCTTTCAGCCAGTTGATATTGTAGAGAATCAATAATTGCACTTTTCTCTTCTAAGCAAATTTTGAGATTAGTCATCTCTTCAGAAAAACCTTCTACATCTATAGCATCCATGTAGTCATCATCTTCAAAAGCCATTAAAAGTTTATATTTATTACCTCGTTCATCTTCGTCACTATTTGAAAGTCCATCACTATCTTCATGAGTGTAATAGATTTTCTTGTTTGCATTCTGTTTCTTGTTCCATCTAACAGGTTCCTTCCCTTTGTCAATCTTATCCTTGTGAGGACATTTGGCAGCATAGTGACCGACTCTTCCACAAGCAAAGCATTTGAAAGGTAACTTACCTCGGAACCGTCCAGTACCCCGTTGAAGATTTCTGACAAAATTTGATTCTTCTTCTTCTTCTGACATGTGTCCTGACTCATAGTACTCGCCTTTGCCTGAAGCCTTGAAGGCAGCTTCTCTCTTGTCTGATGGTCCTCCTTTCGTCATTTCATAAGCAGTTAGAATACCGTGTAGCTGGATATTTTAAGGCTTTGTAGATTCTCCTTTTCTTCTATTGCAGAAACTTTAGATTCAAACCTAGGGGACAAAGATCTTAGAACTTTTTCAACCACAATAGCCTCTTTTATTTCTTCACCCAAATTTTTCATACAATTAACAATCTCATCTACACGAAGAAAATAGTTAGCCACACTTTCATCATTATACATCTTGAGATTTTCATACTGAATCCTGAGGGTTTGAAGTTTTGCTCGTTTTACCTGATCATCTCCTTCATAGCTTAGGACAATCTTGTCCCATATTTCTTTTGCTGATTTTAACTGCATAACTTTCACGAATTTTGATTGAGATAGACATCCCAATAGAGTATTGACTGCCTTTGCATTTGTTTCATATTTCTTCTTCTCAGCCGGATCTGTAGGAGTTGCTGCTGGAAAAGTATATCCTGTATCTATGATATCCCAGAATTCTGTACCCAACGATTGAAAATAGGCAGTAACTCTTACCTTCCAATATACGAAGTTTGTCCCATCAAAAACCGGCGGCCTGATTGATGCTTCCCTCTCGGAGTTGCTCATGATGAAGGATCTTCCTTCAAGTGATCAAGCTTCTTCAGAAGGACCTGCTCTGATACCAATTGTTGGAAATAATACTGAGAGGGGGGGTGAACCAGTATTATTATGTCAAATATTCCTTTTTCAAAATCAACTACTATATGCTACTTCAGTTAATTAAACCCGCGTATATACGTAATAATGCAGAAGAAAACCCGCGTACACAATGCAAAATTTTAATTTACTTGATCTTTATGATGTTGATTGTTAATCTGTGATTCAGAAGCAAATAACCAGTAACCAGAAATAGTAAAGCAGAGCAGAAAGACAATCGCACACAAGAACACAAGATATAAGGTGGAAACCCAATGTGGGTGAAAACCACCTGCTGCAATTCGTCTCTATCTTTTCTTTAATTAGAAACTTCTTTTTACAAATGTACTGGTGCAGTCCTTTTACCAGTACGCAGGCTGCAACCTGCAGAGAGCTACAACTCTCTCTCGTTTTCCAACTTCTCCTGGAAGGGAGCTACAACCCCCTTTAGCTCTTGCACTAGCCAAGATACTAGTACGTAGGTGCTAGCCTACAGAAGGCTACAACCTTCTCTTTCTTTCAAGGACCACATTTCATAAAATTTCAGACTGGATCCACAAATAACATCAATCAACCATCAAGAATTTCTGCATCAACCAATCACCTTTTCACCAAAACTAAATCAACATAAACACCTCTCTGACGACTGTACCCAGATCACAGTAACAGTACCACACACCAAAACTGAACCTAGAACACTGCAGCAATAAACAGAAGCAGCAAAAACACAACTCAAAATGTATACGCTACTTTAATGGCCTGAAACCTGCGTGCACACGCTTTTGCGTATGGAACAACCTACGTATACGCTGTTTTCCTTCACTGAACCTGCGTATATACATGCCTTAGCTGAACTGAACCTGCGTACAGATCTACAAACATAATTCACTCTTTCAAGTATTCAGGCACTGATTAACCCAGATTATCAGATTTATAGATCACACATGTGCCAGATATAACAGATCAAAATCATGCAAAGATATTATCATTCAAGCCAAGAGATTATGACCCATCAATAGAACTTATCCTTCTTTTCGCTAAGGTTCCTCCTTCATTCAGATCCAAATCTGTTCCACAATGCTAATCACCAATATTTCAGATCTCGTACGTTATCAGATATTCAATAATAATTCAGATGATACCTTGTCACATGATCTCCTTCCTCTTTTATAGTTTTAGGCCTTCCACAATACCACGGTCCAAAACCATAATAAACCAATACCAAGGGCCCAAAACCTGGGGTCAACACTTCTGATGAGATACCTTGTTCCAAAACCATAGGTTCAAATTCCAAGGACTAACAACCATGGACCAAAAATAAGTTTCCTGCCATGTACGCGCTTTTCTGTGCATAAAAGTGCGTGTATACGCATACGCGACTTCTGAACGTATAACCCGCGTGTATACGTGTCTTCGGCAAGGTGAACCTGCGTATACAAGATTTCCTTCATTCTGAGCACCTGAACTGAGGTCTGACACCAAAGTGAGTTGCCATCAAGGACAACACCTGTACCATAGGGCCACACCTGTGCCAAAATGCCAACATCAGTGAGTTTGATTTTGAGATGAAGTAGATTAAGGGAAAGAAGAATAGGTTGCGGATGCTCTCAGCAGGAAAGTACAGTTGAACCATGTTGCAACAGTGACCTCATATGGGATAGATCTACAGGATCAAATCTTACAAGTAGGATAACATGATGACAGGTACAACGAGCTTATGCACATGTTACAGCAGGGTAGAGGTGATCATGATGTATATTATCATCTAACGACATATGGCTTGGTGGGATTTAGGGATATGATATACGTGTCGGATGATAGTGAACTCAAGAAGCTTATCTTGAGGCAGCTTCATGTAAAACGATAGTCACCCAGGATACCAAAAGATGTTGAAAGTAGTAAATAATTTCCACTACTGATCAAATCTGAAGAATGAAGTGGGTAATTTTGCAGCAAGATGTTTGAATTATTAGTAGGTGAAAGAAGAATTTAAACATCCAGGTGGATTTCTTCAACCTATTCTGATTCGATAATGGAAATGAGAGGTTATTTCCATGGATTTCATTATAGGTCTTCTGAGGACATCGAGGTAGCATGATTCTTTCATGGTTTTGGTAGATAGATTAAGGTAGCTCACTTCATTCCAATAAAGACTACTTATTTATCTAGTGAGGTAGCATGTGTCTTCATCAGGGAGATCATGAGATTGCATGGTGTTCCAAAGAAGATTATGTCGAACATGGATGTCAAGTTCACTTCCAAGTTTAGGAATGAGCTATTTGCAAGTTTGGGGACAAATTTGGCCTTAAGTATAGCTTATCATCCATAGATAGATGGACAGGCCGAGAGGGTCAATAGGATCCTGGAGGATATGCTGAGAATGTATGTGATGCATTAGCAGAGGAGATGGGAGGAATAACTTCCATTAGTTGAGTTTGCATACAACAATGGTTATCAGTACCCACTGAGGATGAGTCCTTTTGGGGCACTGTATGGGTAGAGTTGTAACACTCCCATCAGTTGGAGTGATCGAGTGAACGAGGCACTTATTGGACTAGACATGTTGGAAGACATGAAACAAGAAATGTAGGTTATAAATAAGAATCTAAAGGAAGCACAGGATGGGAAGAAGATTTAAGTGACCAACACAAGGAATTTAAGGAGTTTCAGGTTAGGGATCATGTGTATTTGCACATCAATCCCAAGAAGATCTCCTTAAGGATCAGATCATGTGCCAAGTTGGCACAACAGTATTGCGGGCCCTTTTAGATCCTTAAGAGGATTGGACCAGTGGCCTACAGACTTGCACTGCCTTCGACAGTGAAAGTCCATGTTGTTTTCATGTTTAATTGCTTAAAATATATGTAAAGGATGTTGATCATGTAATTGATTGGTTTGTATTGCATGTGGAGCAAGAAGGAGAATTCTAGAAGGAACCCCAATGCATATTGCAGGGAAACATCTCATGCATCGAAATAGAGCACTCGAGCATGTTAAAAAGTAGTGGAAGCACTTTTAACCTGATGAAGCTATATGGGAGATGGTTAATGAGATGTGGGCTGTGTATCCTTCATTGTTTTCCAGTGAAGGAAAATGAGTCTTGGCATTTGTACATATTTATGTATGGTTGATATTGAAAAATAAAACAATGAGCTAAGTTATAAAGATCCAAAAAGTGTTATGGTTGTCATGTTGTGATGTTTTACATGATGGTTTTTCTTCTTAGAAAGATGTTATTGTAAATACTACAACGACATGGGTTATAAAGCAACATAGGCAGTATGTTTTTTCTATTTAGTGGTCTTTCTAGGTCTAGGTGTGGTTTAACACTGAGGACAATGTTCCCCTAATGGGGAGCAGTCTATAATAGCCCCAAGTTAAAAGTTCATGTAATAAAAGTTAATAAGACCATCAGAAAGGGACACTTATTCCAAGATGAATGTTGGGAAAAATATCCTATTGGGAATCACTTCTTGTGTTTTATGGCTAAGGGGAAAATGGAAAAGGAAATGGTTAAGGATTTGGAAAGGAGAAAAGGTATTTTTGGGACATTATTTATGAAAATAATTGAAAATAGGAGAAAAGGAAGGTGGAAAGTCACAGGTTGCATGTGAGGAGGAAAACAAAGGAAAATGATAGAAAATTGAAGAAATTAAAGGACTTGTCAATAAAAATACCTCAGAGTATTAGTTGGTAGGATTTTGTCAGTTTAGTGTTAGAATTTGTCTCATAGAGGAGAAAGCACCAAGAGGAGAAAGAAAGTAAGTAGGAAGGGAAAGGAAAGGAAAAACAAGGAAGTGAAATGAAAAACAAAGCAGGACAAGGAAAGAAATGACGGAAAGGATCAACCAGCTTCAACAGGAATACTTGTAGGTAACAGATCACATGTATGATTTCCTAACTAGTTTTTGCATGCATGGTATGTGAATGTTGGTATGTGTGTCTTTTGTTGGCATTGGCATGGATTTTTCCAGGATTCGACAGTGGATTTTAGTGTAGCCTTACCATTTTCAGATATCCATGGTGTGATGGGATTGTTCTCAGTTTAAGATTTGGATTGTCGGATGGTTTCAGAATCTTGTGTGAGGTGGTCTCAGAAAAATTTCCAAAGGCCTAGGAATCCCTTGACCGATAATGGTGGGATACATAGTAAAGCCTGAGTGTGGAGACAATAAAATTCCTAAAGGATGGTGAAGGAATCTGAAGGCATCCAAACTCAGTTTGGTTTCATGATCTCAGGACCAGTTTAGGTTAGATCACGGTGTGGTGAGGGTGGAGGTGGTTTAACCTCTATATTACCTTGGTTTTTTTATGGATTGATTTACCCATGAGATCCCACATTCATGCATGAAATATGACATGAGGGTGATTGGCTAATAGAAAGATCTGGTTTAGCCAATCTATGGTTGGGGGGGGATGTGGAAATCCCGAACCTAGTTGGCTTTTGCCTATGTTTAATGAAAGGTAAGTTTCTCTTGCTTTGATGAGTAAATGTACATGTTATTATATGAATTTAATGGTTTTTCTCTAATTGTTATTTTTGTAGTTATATATTGGTTATAAGCATGGTTCTATGACAGATCTTAGTCATGGTTATTTTCATGTTTTCACTCATAACCAAATGAATAATGGATACAAGACCTAATTGATGTTGTGAAAGCTAATGTAGGAAGGTAGAGACAGTTCTTGTTAAACCACAGATAAGTTTTTAGTCCCTTATGTTCAGACTTCCATTCATGACCTGTAGGTTGTATATTTACCAAGTGTTTGTCAGAAAGTCAGTCCTGGTTGGGGATAATTAGGTCAAGTCCCCGTTCCAGTTTTTATGTTACAAGCATCGTCTTAATGTTTTTTTATGAGTTGTAGAAGTTTCATAGATTTTTGGGCAGAGGCTAAGCCCCAACGCTGGAAAATAGCCTTAATTTTCATAGTCCCTGACACAAAAATGGAAGAAAAAGGCCATGATCGCATTGATGTAGGCTTATGGGAGCAAATGGGAACCCATAGTCGCATGGAGGCCTTAGAAAGGGAGTGACTATGGCCCTAGGTCAAAGAAAAGGTGATTTGTCTCAGGGATAGGACACCTCGAGAGGTTGGGTTACTCCTAGGGGTTTGGTGGCACCTGAGGGAAGTCAATAAGGTCTAGTTGTGTCGAGTCCATTTCCTTAAGGTCATCTAGGAGGTTAAGTCATATCATAGTAGCCCCTCATCTCATGTTCACCCCAGGTAAGCCAGTGAAAGTGGGTAGATGTGAGAGGAGGCATGTTACAACTATAGTAGTTTGGTATTTTTACTCCTCCCTTACATCCAAATTGACTTCTAGTCTAAATTAATAAGGACCTCCCCACTCTTATAATCCACTAACTTGGTTCAACTCCGTAACATAGGGTATTAAGTGAACTCTCCCAATCATAATTCCATTTTTTCCTCTCAATCACTACAATCACAAGCTATTATTTACTTTCTTTCTCTACTATGAATAATCCATCGTCTCAATTGTTTTTGTGATGCCTCCTCCACATCCTTAATATTCCTCTAATGGAAATTGGTGATGGTTTGGCTACTATTAAAATTTACACAAGGTCTTTGACATACTCTTTTGAACTACTCTTATGAATCATATTGCGGTGATTTGCGAGTTTCATCCTAGTTTACTTTTCTTCACCATGGGCAAACTCATAACCCTTTTGTCTCCTAAAAAGACTAGACTATCTGGTACAATTAAAGGCACTTCCTTGGTGGTCCTGAAAATGTCATATTCCAACACTATTACATGGCCATATATTGTAATAACCCTCAATTCCACACTACCAAACCAATCTCCTATTGGAATAGGTTCATAACATACAACACTGATGGGCACCTTCTCCTTAGAATTAACCATCTTGTAACTACTCTTATCCTTGTGTGGATCACACTAAAGGCACTTCACCATCCCTCTTGTTAAGCAATATTGATTAACATAGCCATCTTCCTTCTCAATATTGTTACATGTACAAAACAAAGGATCCACTTGTCTTCTTCCAAGGATGAAGCATTATCCTCTTTCTCTCTTTCTTGTGTGATAATTGCAAGCCTACAAACTATCTCAATAACCTCTTCTCATTATGGTTAAATTTCTTCCACAATAGAAACTTACCCTTTTGTTAGAGTCAATATGTTGTCCCTATCCTGCAGCAATTGAGAAAACATCCTTGTTAGTTGGTAGTCCTGCACATAATGCTTCTTGAAACATAAATAGCATTCCATCTACTACTCCATCATCATCTATCCTTATGAGCAATCCTCCTTGGGTGATAATTGACTTAGTGACACAACCCCCTCATTTGCATGAGCTTCCATATCTCTCCATGGATGCATGCCCTCTACCTGACTTTGTGAAAAAAAGGAACATGTAGGACTTTTACCCACCTCTCCGTCTAAGTGTTCCACATATCTACTTCTAATAACATGTACCTACATCTATTCTACACCAAAACAACCTGATCATGGTCATCTTGGACATCTTGGACCTCTCCTAGATTATCAAGTCTCATCTATTCCTTCTTTGGGAAAAATTTTATAAAGTATTCTTTGGAGCATATGTAACACTTGATCTCTTAAACTGGTGCCTTTTCTTTAATGAGGGACCCTATCTTGATTGTGTCCTATTTGGAATGCCTCAATGTCAACCAACAACTCAATCATTGAATTTCAATTCAACTAGCTTTAAGACTTCTCCAACTGAATAGACCTGTGGCACCTAGGCCAATTAAATAGACCTGTGACACTAAAGCCAACCAAATCGACCTACAACACTCAAGCCAACTGAGAGAAAACCTAAATTTCCACTCTACCCACATGCTCTACCCTCATTGCGTAGGGCACAACCTTCACCTCCTGCCTTGTCTCTTCATGGCAAATTGTCACACCATGCACTTTTAATAGAGTGCTCTATGGTACGGGTCTTGGCTTGTGTCTTATCTCTCCAATCAATTGTTCTGTTTATACCACCATTCCATATATATATATATATATATATATATATATATATATATATATAGATATATATATAGAGAGAGAGAGAGAGAGAGAGAGAGAGATTTGCCTCAATGCACACCCATTTACCTTTTACTCAGTTGGGTGGAACAAGTCAACATGCTCATTCACCTTCTATAACTTTTTTGTCATGTTTTTGTTGAACCCAATGTACACATCACACTCACACCCACCCTAGCCAATTTCCTTAATCTCATCACAAGTTCTTTTTGACCCACACTCTCACTAGGGGGAAACCCCATATTTGGTTGTGACGTCATGCCAATCAAGCATATGAGCTCCTTGCACGTCATGTCAATTAATTCAATGGTGAGTCATGGGATGTACTGCTTTGCCACTAATATGGGTGTGCCCATGCCATGCCACCATGTCTTTCACCTCACAACCTAGCATGACACTCAATCTTGTCCTATGTGACCTGTATGATTGTGCAACTCGTCTTGTTCGATCATCGTGTTCTATCAATGGTGTTGGACCTCCTCAAGTGCCAATCCATGTGTGCATCGACACCATGCGACCACCCAACATGCGATGGCATGTCGCCCATGTGATGTGAGGATAAGAAAACCCCAAAACATGTTTGGATAACTGAACCAAGCTTAACATCTCCAATGTGCTAAAGCGTTTTCATATTGCCAATGTGTGCCTCAAGGTGAGGGCCCTACAAATATGCGTCCAAATAACCTAACATATTTACACAAAGTGTAACTTCATTTGGAAATGAAAAATTAAAATGATTATTTTAAATGATATTCAAAGAAACAAGCATCTTGTTGAAACCCATGCATCTTGTTGAAACACATATCTGCCAAATACTTTGAGCCATCTAAAACCCAACTTTAAACAAAAAAAAATTCTATAATGTTTTATTTCCTTGAAATGAAATTGAAAAAAATCTCATCTAAAACTAAGTTAACATTTTAAATTTCCTCGTACATAATTCTCATTAAACAAAATAATAATAATTTCATAATGAACACCCTCCTCATCCACTTAACAAGCACCTAAAAATTCCCATCACTTAAATTTTGTGAACTCACTTTTGAATTGTCACCATGAAGACTAACTTGAAAGTTATAAGTTAACCTACGGGGAACATATAAAAATGAAAATCATATGAGAAAATAATTCACCCAAATAAATTACCCAACTTCACACAATTGATAAATCATCTCTGTAAAGCTTAACTTTAGTTATCACACTTTTTGTTATTATTATTATTAATAATGAAGAATTTTAATGTATTTAAATTTCTCACGTCATATATATATAACATTGATAGTAATTAAGAAAAGTGGAAATGTAATCATGGTTTACACAAACTGGAATAACAATAACAATAACAAACTGTTCGAAAAAATATCTTAACAGCATACTAAAAACATGAATCAATTAATTTGGAGAATATCTTATATTCAAATATATGTAACAACTTCCTAAATTTTGAAGATAACAAAATTCTCACTCTACCGTGTACACAATATAAGCAAGACAATCGCAAGCCTCAATGCCTTACATTACACTATATATATTCTCACATTATAATTGCTGAAAGGGTATAAAAATATAAGAAAAAGAAAACAACAGGACTTTGTTATGCTCTCACATTTTCATTACGGGAATAGGAAACAGGTTATGAAAGAAAATGACGCGGGACCACACGAAAAACTAGGAACTCATTAATCTTATCTCCAACTGCATAAGCTGAGCCAAATCGATATGCTTTTAACGTGTCCCTTCTGGTTAAATCGATATCCTTTTTAACGTGTTTCTACTGCTTAAATGGAAAATGAATGTACGGAGACACGGAAGCAAAGAGAGTTTAACACGTTTGTTTGCTCTTGAAATAAAACCAAGAACGAAACGGCTCTGAGGTTCAACGTGTGGATCTATTTACACATCTTCGGCGGCACACTCAGTCCAGGCTCTTGGAGGAAAAGGCTCAGCAACGTCAAAACGAAAGAAGAAATTCTTCCATTTTTCCCTAAAAAATGGTTCAAATTATTTTTTAACGTGTCATGTGATTGTGTTACAGAACAAAACAAATTGAATCACGTATCTCTTGGTTGTAGGCTTCATTCGTCACAACACACACGTATTCTCACCGTGCATTTCAATTTCTCAAAGCAAAATTCTAATTTAAAGCAGTCATTGTGGACTAGCAAAATTCTTCCTTCAAATTAATTAACCCTTCGCCATAATTGAAATCGCGCCGACAACCGTGTAACGTTGACGTTTACGGGATTATGGGGACGCGTTTGGCAATGTGAGCCGCAATGATTATTCCATTGACCCCACCATCGGATTTTTGTGTTTGAGTTTATTTTTATTCACATGTGGGAAAAGCTATTATAATTTAGTTATCGAATCAGTTGTCAATGTAAATATCTCTAGTTGTTATCTTGGATTATGAGCAAGTTCAAAATAAAAAGTTGGGTAGATGTTAAGTGAAACATCCGCGACTCATGTTAAAGCCACTTTTATGGTGTGGCTCCTAAGATATCTAAAAAGAATTGTGCAAATGGGAGTAGGTAGATAGCCTAATGTTATCTTCAATAAAGACATGAGTCAAAGAAAAATAACATGTATGAAACAAAACTACACATCGATGCAAAAATGGAATATCTACCTTAATCTCTGTCCCACAAATAGCAAGGAGCTAAAGAATTTTGTTATGGAGAAGTTTCATAAACGGGTATGGGGAAAAGATTTGGGTAAAAAGAACAAGTATGACATTGAAGAATTCAACCCTGTACGTAATTTACAACAAAAAGAGTTCAATGGAGTTAGTGTACTGTACTCAATTTAAACCAACTGGTATGAACTTCCGTGTGAAACAAGACGGTGGAAAATGTCCATTGAAGCTTGGGAAGAACGGGTGTGTACATTTTGCACCTTTGGAAAAGGTCTATTGAAGTTTGGGAAGAACCGGTGTGTACAGTTTGCAAGTTTGGGGCAGTGGAATCAGAAAAACATTTCATTTTGGATTTTGATGCATTCAAAGGCATCAGAGAAAGTTATGGGAATATATTAGCATCGGTTTCTTGGGATTGTCTTTTCACCCAAGGGATTGTTGGAAGGTTGGGCAAAAGGCAAAAAGTAGGGAACTAATGGTCTCATAATTTAGTCTCACGTTAAAATATCATTTCATTTCCTGGAACACCTCTTTATTCAAGGAAAAACACGCCACCTAGAATAACCTGGTGATCTCTAAGGCTTTCACTGTTGTCTAGGTCTTGAACCTTTAACTTGTTTCCTTACATCAAAAAAAAACTAGCTCTTAGCTAAGTAAAAACAATTTTAACCAAATAAAAACAAAAAACATATTACGATTTGAGTTTTGTTTTTTTTAATTAATTTGTAATATTTAAAATACCTTTTAAATATATAAATGATTAGACATTTTATTATACCTACACACCGTTAAATTATATAGATTTTACCCGTTAAGTTATGATTTCAACAAGTATTTTATCAAATTTCAACTAATGTTGACTAAAAAATATATTAACTAAAAAAATTTAAAGGACAGTCTGCACACTTGTAAAAATTAGATTAACCTTTTGGCCGCTTTATTCTTATTTTTACTGTGATTTGGAAAAGATCTTAATTAACTTTCTTCCTTAATTCTACATAGAGAGTTCTCAGTCAACAACGAGCCGCCAGTGCGATGTATTTAGCAATTTCACTTTGGGCCATTGTTTTCTTGTTTTATTTTAATATGATATCAAACAAATCCAGGACGAGGCAGCTAAAAAGGTCCATTAAACAGTCGAAGTTTACCAATTCCGTGAATTTTCCGCCAACCTTTAATTAATGAAAATTTTTAAAGACATATCACGTTTCCTGCTCGTTTTCCGCGCCACTCGATTTTTTCGATTCACGGGAATTTCTATCGACATTCGAAAAAGGTGAAAAATAGGAGTACAGTTGTATGTTGGAGACCAATCTATATTTCAAACTTTAGCCGTCACATGAGAACACTAAATTCACATTTTCAATAACAAACCATTAAAATCACGAGAATTATTTTTCAAAAGTGAACGAGAAGATAAGGTCTGTAGTAACGGATAAAAGTATAAATATAATCTCTATAGAGAGATGTTGTACACAATCGTGAGTAACCAATTTGCCTATAGAGCTTATAGCCCCAATACCAGTCCTTGGACTTATGGCTGGTAGTCTTGATACACACCAGGAAGGGAGTTCGAACTCAAACAGAAACAACATGTCAATATGGAGGCTTTTCAGATATGCCGATTGTGCAGATGTTTTGATGATGGTGTTAGGCACCTTGGGTTCAATCGCTGATGGAACTCTAGGAGGCGCTGGCGTCTTGATTATCCTGAGTCGACTAATAAATAGTCTAGGCTCTGATCCTCCAGATTCCAAGCATGGTGATCATTTCGTGAATATAATGAACAAGGTAAAACATTTGCAGATGATTTATCTCTGATTTTTTAACTGTTGGTTGGATTAAGGGAGTTAAAATTGAAGATTATTGCTGTGGTCATGGTGCAGCAAATAGTGCCTTTTCTGTATTTGGCTGCTGGAATATGGGTTGCAGCATTTTTAGGTGAAACCTTCAATACTCTCAATGAGCTTACTGTTTATTCTTTGTTCTTTAACGATCTAAGGTCTATGTGGGTTTAAAGTAGAGCAATTTTATTGAACATTCGCCGTGTGTTTCAGAGGGTTTCTGCTGGACAAGGACTGCAGAAAGACAGGCATCGGTGCTGCGCAGAAAGTATTTGAGAGCTGTTCTCAGGCAGGAAGTTGGATTTTTCGATACCAGCAGCACACATATTGCTGAGGTTGTTAACAGTGTTTATAACGACACCCTCGTCATACAGGACACCCTTAGTGAAAAGGTATGTTTTCCACATCTACCCATCCGAAAGCAGAGGTTCTTAAGTAACAATACATGACAAAGCTTGTTTTTTGTCCATTTGAAATTAAATCATTGATATTCTTCCTTAGAAATTCAATTAGGCAGATTAGAGTGTATTTGATGATCATTGTAACTGGATGGGTTTCTAATATGTCTCCAATGGGAGGGTTTTCAGGTTCCCAATTTCATCATGAATTTGTCAAATTTCGTGGCTAGCTATGCGGCCAGTTTATATTTGTCATGGAGGTTGGCAGTGGTGACATTGCCCTTAGCCAGTTTACTGATAGTAGGAGGATTGCTTTATGGTCGAACGCTCATAAGGATAGCTAAAAGGATGCACGCAGAATATAATAAGTCTAGTATAATTGCAGAGCAAGCAGTTTCTTCTATTAGAACCGTCTATTCTTTCGTTGGAGAAGCAAAGGCTATAGCCAATTTTTCATCCGCACTTGACGCGGCAGTTAAAATTGGGCTTAAGCAAGGGCTGGCAAAAGGGATTGCCATAGGTGGCAACGGAGCTGTAAGTTTTGCTTTGTGGGCATTCATTTCATGGTATGGAAGCAGATTGGTGATCAATCACGATGTCACTGGTGGAGCGATTTTTGCTGTGGGCTACTGCATAATCCTCGGTGGACTGTAAGACTTACTACATGAAATCTCTTTCTTTAACTGTTGTAATTTTATTTGCCCCTTGTTTATTCTTTCGCTGAAAATCATAACAATTGGTTTCAACTTCAGGTCTCTGGCCACCGCGCTTCCAAACCTTAAGTACTTTTCTGAGGCAAGCGTTGCGGCTATTCGCATATTTAAGATGATTGACAGAATACCAGAAATAGATTCAGAGGATGTGAAAGGAAAAGAACTGAAGAAGGTCTCGGAGAGATCGAATTTCGTAACGTCCAATTTGCATATCCATCCAGGCCAGATAGCATGATATTTCACAATTTTTGTCTCACTATTCCTGCACGGCACACCGTGGCTTTAGTGGGCGGCAGTGGATCTGGAAAATCGACAGCCATTTCATTATTAGAACGGTTCTATGATCCGCTTAAAGGAGAAATTCTTCTGGATGGAGAGAATATTAAAGGTTTGCAACTGAAATGGCTGCGTAACCAAATCGGGCTAGTTAGTCAAGAGCCTGCTCTGTTCGCCTCTTCCATTCGTGAGAATATTTCGTTTGGAAAGGATGATGCAACTCTGGATGATATCATTAGTGTTGCAAAAGCTTCCAATGCCCACAACTTCATTACCCAACTCCCAAAAGGCTATGATACGCAGGTTCCTTTTTAAAACCTTAATTCATCAGCATAGTTATAATATTTTGTTAATAGAAAATAGCAAGTATTCATTTCGTGATCTTTCCAAACGCAGGTAGGGGAAGCTGGCGGGCAGATGTCAGGAGGGCAAAGGCAGAGAATAGCCATAGCTAGAGCGATGCTGAAAAACCCTTCCATTCTACTTTTAGATGAGGCCACCAGTGCTCTAGATGCAGAATCAGAAAAGATTGTTCAGGACGCACTCGGTAAGGCTTCTATTGGGCGTACTACGGTGGTTGTCGCTCACCGTCTCTCCACTATTCAGGGAGCTCATAAAATTGCGGTGATGCTAAAAGGTGAAGTCATCGAATTCGGTGGACACCAAGAACTGATTAAGAACCCAAATGGGGCATATACAGCTTTGCTACAAACACAGGAGAAGGCCCTGTCAGATGAGGCTATTGCTCTTAACGCTGCATCAAATGCTTCAAGTCCATCCGGAATAGCTAGCCCATACTGTCAGCTAAAATCACCCACTAATTCAAACCAATGTGATAGTCCCATACCCGACCTGGAACAAGAAAAAGTGAAAGCTAATGCTGCGCCGAGATCTTCCTTCTGGAGGTTGCTTGCATTAAATGTTCAAGAGTGGAAGAATACTCTGATGGGCTGTGTAGGCGCCTTTGGATATGCAGCAACTCAAATAGCTTATTCCGTCACTGTGGCAAGCATGATTTCAGCGCTCTTTCTAAAAGACGGAAACGAGATCCGATCAAAAGTCGGAACTTATTGCATTCTTTTTATAGCCCTCGCAGTGCATGTATTTGCAGTGAATTTGGTTCAACACTATAACTTCTCAGTGGTGGGCGAGTATCTAGCAAAAAGGGTCCGCCAAAGAATGTTTTCAAAAATCCTGACATTCGAAGTTGGCTGGTTCGATCAGGACCAAAATTCCAGTGGAGCTATTTGTTCAAAGTTGGCCAAGGAAGCTAATGTGGTAACCACCCAATCCAAGTTCCAATATATTTCTTCTCAGCAAATATACTTATGAATTGTTTAACATTGTTCTGCTTTATCATTTCTCTAACATGATTAAAGCCCTATATATATGCAGGTAAGATCCTTGGTAGGAGATCGTGTTTCGCTTCTAGTGGAGTGTCTCTCTGGAGTAATTATAACAGTGACTCTGGGAATGTTTGTAGCATGGCGATTTGCTATTGTGTTGATTGCTGTGCAGCCGTTGATGGTTCTTTGTTTCTATACTCGAAGCGTCCTCCTTAAAAGCGTTTCTGGTAAATCTATTAAGGCGCAGAATCAAGGCAGCCAAGCGGCCTTCGAATGTGTCACTCATCATAAAACCATAGCGGCTTTTTGCTCTCAGGAGAGAATTATTCATTATTTTGACTCCACACAGGTTGCGCTGAATAAACAGTCATGGTATGCAGGATTGGCCCTGGGAACTTCCAAGTTTTTTGAAATATGCTATTGGCCTTTTGAGTTTTGGTACGGGGGGAAGCTCATAGCGCAGGGAGTTATGAGTTTCCATGGTTTTTTATTGAACCATTTTATTTTTGGAAGATTGGGTCGTATGATAGCCGATGCTGGAACTATGACTTCGGACCTGGCCAAAGGGTCCGATGCTGTCACTTCTGTGTTTGAAATTTTGGACAGAAAAAGCCTTATAAACCCAGAGGACGCTGACGGGGTTAACCCTGAGAAAGTCCAAGGCTATGTAGCCCTGAATAGTGTGGACTTCGCTTATCCAGCTCGTCCAAATACAATTATTTTGAGAAATTTCAGCCTTAAAATCAATGCAGGGAGTACCGTGGCATTAGTTGGAACGAGCGGGTGTGGTAAGTCTACCATCATCGGTCTGATAGAGAGATTCTATGATCCGCTGAAAGGGAGAGTACTCATAGATGGCAAAGATATAAGGAGCTTCAATTTACGGTCACTGAGAGAGCATATAGCTCTCGTAGGGCAGGAGCCAACTCTTTTTGCTGGGAGCATCCGCGAGAACATTGTGTATGGTAAAGAGAACGCAACTGAGGCCGAGATAATAGAGGCTGCCAAGGCTGCCAATGCCCATGAATTCATTTCGTAAGTTTAATGAAATAAAATTAACCGCAATTACTCTCTAAACCTGTCAATTAAGTGTTATTAATGAATGGTGCGCATTGTGAATATATGTTGCAGGTGCTTAAAGGATGGGTACGAAACGAACGCAGGGAATAGGGGAACGCAGTTGTCTGGAGGACAGAAGCAAAGAATAGCGATAGCAAGGGCAATTATAAAGAATCCAAGCATCTTGCTATTGGATGAGGCCACCAGTGCCTTGGATGCTCATTCCGAGAGGTTGGTTCAAGAGGCATTAGACCGAGTGACGGTGGGACGAACCACTGTTGCTGTAGCGCATCGATTGACTTCCATTCAGAATGCGGACCGTATAGTGGTTATTGAGAAAGGGAGCGTTGTTGAACAGGGGAATCACTTGCGTCTCATGGCTAAAGGCGAAGGCGGTGCATATTTTGGTCTTGTTAAACTGCAGCAACGTCATTAGGCAATCATATTTGTATTCAAATTGTATGGGACCGAAGTTGTAAGTACTGGAAATACCTTAGTTGATAGAGTGAGACTAATGGGACCGAAGTTGTATGTACTGGAAATAGCTTAGCTTATAGTTTGGGACTAATCACGATTTGTATGAATGGTCCGATGATGCCAAGGTCTCACAAGTCATAGTTGTAAAATTGATAACCATACTGATCTCTGTACCTGGCGTTGTTAAATGAATAGATGAATACTCATTACTATTTAATTAAAAATTATTGATTAATGATGGGTTGTTTTCTATGTTTTCTATACGTAATAACAACTCGATGCCATTGCAATCTATTCTTGTTGGCCTGGAATATCAATGATTCAAATCAATGTCGCCCGTCAAGTTTGACGTTTTATCGGGCTAATCATTTCTCGACATCGTTTAAAGCTGTTTGGTAACCTATACGCTGGAGTTGACGTTTATAAGCAAACTGTTCACCCTTTACAGCTGTTTAACGACGAATAAGCTGGGGTATTGGCCCTATTTTAAGCTAAATCGCCTTGTGACGATTTACCTGTCATTCCAGCGCTTCTGCAAACCTTTCTGTATCCGAATTGAAACGCCGACATTAAAGTCCGCTCTCCAATATTTTATTTAAATGCCGACATTAAAGTCCGCTCTCCAATATTTTATTGAAATGCCGACAATAAAGTCCGCTGTCCAATATTTTACCTTTCAGCTGGAATTGAAAGGCAACCAATATCTGTGGAGTTAGAGCGACATTAAAGTTAGGCAACCAATATTATTTGTGGAGTTGAGCGATATTAAAGTTACAGTTTAGTTGGAATTGAAAGACAACCAATATTTGTGGAATTAGAGCGTCATTACAGTCTGCTGTTCAATATTTTACAGTTCACCTGACTTGAAAGGCAACTAATATTTATAGAGTTGTAGCAGTATTAATCTACTTACCCAAATTATTCGCAAACTCCAAATTTAAGTCACTTCCCTTTTAGAGTTACAGCGGTATTAATCTACCTACCTAAAAATTTGGAAACTCCAAATTTAGTAACTAGGGATGGAGATTGAGGCGGGGTGATTTGATTGTTAAATATAGTGAATTTTTTTTTGTAAAATTGTTATATTTTTTTTCTTGAAATCGTAAAAAGAAATGAGAATGTGTGAAAACCCTCAATTTTTTTTGGTTGAAATTGTAAAATAAATAAACATGCGAAAAAAAATCTGTTTTGAAATTGCAACACTGCTTCCCTCCATAACCATTGTCCAATATTTTATAAAATTCCAATGCGCGTTTGTTCTGAAAAACAACCCTTCATTGTAGATGTGAAGCCGTACATGAGGACTGGGCTCCTCTTTATTGGTTCTTGCGTGTCATCTCCGGTACGTTAAGCGACCACACTCTGATTTTCAAAGGAGATCTCACCCATGGTGTCAATCTGTCTTGTTACATATTAAAAATTGCACTTTCACTCGGTTTTCATGTGAGCCCGGCCGGTTATGCGGATTTAATTCTGTTAAAATATTCTCCTGCATTTTAATACTCCTGGGATATTTATTAACAACATTCATTGACATTAATAGATGAATGGCTCCATTCATACGCTGCCCAGTATTCCGGCAACGAGACACTGTGGATTTTGTTCATTTTTTCCGAAAGTCGAATTAAAAATTAGGAGAATCATGAAAAGACAACATTACGATCTTACCGAATAAAGATATCAACCAATTCTCATCGTGACAATGTTGTCGGCGGACACATATTGTGAAACGCTACCCAGCCTTGCTTTGCGCTTTCCTTCTTCCTTTTTCGCATTATATTTTGTTGTCTCCTCTCTTCCATTGAACTCTCCGTATTGATTGTTTTTCTTTGAATTTGATTTGAATGCACAGAATTAGTAGGTGTATGGCGAAATCAACAAATTCAAAGGAGATGTATTGCCAAGCATATTTATTATAGTAATAAATAGGACTGAGATGGGTTATTTTTTATTATTTCTATATATTATGAAAGTCCAAAATGTTGTTGATTAATATATATTAACCATATTTATTAATGTGGTTTTGTTAGTTGACAAATTATACCAGGAGGATTAGTAGACTATAGTTAATTATGGTTGACAATGGTAAATATGTTCAAATTATAGTTGACTATGATAGATTATAAATTGACTATTATTGATCTTGGTTGTTCATGTTTGGTTATGGTCGACTATGGTTGCTCAGATTATGGTTAAGAAAGGTTTCTTGTGGAAAATATAGAGTTAACTATGGATGTCCATAGTTTTGGACAACTTAATAGTTGACTCTGATAGATTATTATTGACTATGGTTGACCATGGTTGTTCATGTTTAATCATGATTTCCCAAGGTTGAATATGGTTGGGTATGTTAACCATAGTTAACAATGTCAATCAAAAGTGAACATGGTTTCACCAATTTGACCATGTTTGACCATAGTGATGAGCCCCAAAATGGGTAACTATATGGACTCATTTTGCAGATTATTCTCATTTAATCCACCATTCTCAATAGTTTTATGCATGCTTTTGAATATATTTATGTTAATTGAGTGAATGGGAATAGTCACTTGACCACAAAGTCTAATATGTGTTTATTGCAGATTTTTGGATATTTTCTGACCAAGATCAGGCATTTATGAGCAGATTGGCAGCCAAATTCGAAGAAACAAGGTTGAGGATTTATAGGAGGGGTGTATTCTGCACCAAATGACCCCTTCCTCGAGTTCTCCACCATCAGCTCGGAGTTCAACAGTCCACCAAAGATGATTTCAAGGGGCAGCCGAGCAGGTCTAGTGAAGTGGCTGATTAACTGCAGTTTTGGGCAGCCAATCTCCTAAAGTTAAGGAGGACTGTTGGGAGTCCTCGTTTGCATAAGTAGGAAGGCTTCAAGCCTTAGTAGTTTAATCATTTGTTAGTCTATTTTCGCACTTTAGTGCAGCCTTGTATCAGCACATTCTCAAGCTTGTTCTTGCAGATAATTTTTTGTGATGTAACTATTATTTTTTTATTAATGAATATGAATCCAGCTTTGCACCAGCTCTGATCTTTCTTAGGAGGCTGTAGCTCTTGGGGTTGGGCCCAACTCAAGTGTCCAATGCCTCCTTTGTGTATTTTTATGTGTCTTTCTTGCATTCATAGAATGATTTCTGTTATTTAGATTAAAATCCGATTTTGTTACTTAGGTTGTTTTTTATGATTAATGTTGTTGTTCTTGCTTCAAGTTGATTTGACAGTTTGGTAACATAAAATATCCACAAAAAGGCTACCAAGCAGTCCATGAGCTCATTTTTCCCTTCTTTGGACCATGAATTGAGACTAAGGCACACTTGCTGCCACAGAAACACTGTTTTTGCCTTCCAATGCAATTTCCAGTGTTAGATTTTGAATTGGAAAAGTTGATATCAGTTGTGTTTCCATGCTTAGATTTGTTCTTGCTTAGTTTCCATAGCTTTCTTGCATGATTCCCTGTCTATAAACTTTTGTTCATCACATTTCTGGTTTCTAGGTTAGAATTAGGTTAACATAGATAAATCTCTGTTTGTTTAGCCTTTTCTTGGATCCGTTTTGGAAAGTAATGTGTAGAACACCTGTAAGACACTTTAGCCTATCCTTCCTCCATCATACAACCTGCTCTAGTCCCTCGCTTAAGGTATCCTTCACTCATTCGCCATACTTTCCCAACTTGCCTTATTTCTACATTTTTGTGCAACATTGCTTTCTTCATCTTTGAACAAATCCAACCATCTTTATCACTCCTAAGCTTCCTTTACCAAGTCCTAGACCTCTTAGCATCCCTACCCATCCTTCATCTCCACTTTCCCACCGTTTTTCCACCATCAACTCTCTAAAAACCACTTTCGGTCTGTTCTTGTAGAATTCCCTGTAAATCCGTTGCAGCCTCCTGTAGAAGTTCACGCGAGCGATTTTTCGGGATTTGAGTGTAGCGGAAATCTCCAGAATGGTGCTAGGGACCCCTTAGGTCCTCTTCACACCTTCCCAACCTCCTACAAATACCCACTCCATTTCTTTTCTCGCCAATAAACCTCTGCACAGTAAAAAATAGATAAAACACATGCATAATAATTCTGCATAAAATTGCTCAAGAATACAAAAAGATGATTTTTCCATGTTTACCTTCAAAAGTAGCTTAAACACATGCATTTTACCTTTTCAATAGTCAATGCCATCCATTTCAACAGCTTACATCTTTTTTCTTGCACGAATAGGGTTAGTTGGTACAACTAGGATTTACTAGGGTTTGCATTTCCTTTCATCTTTCATCTTTTTTCTGCAAGTAGACTAGCCTCTTTTGAGTTAGTTTTCATCCATCACAGTTAAAAGCTTCTTCTAAGAACTCATAGAAGTTGGCTTATGCTCGTAGCGAACTTGTGCCAGCTGATCAAGTGATAGCCTATAGTAAGAGCTAGTACTTGTGCATATAGCACCATTGCTTCCAAGTTTGTTATGAACTACCGGGTTGTTAAAAGTAAAGTAGGGAGTCCCAGGAGTTGTAGCATCATTACTGCAATACTGGAGCTCACCATCTTTTTGGCGTCGTTGCCGGGGAAGCGTCAGAGTATTTTGTGATTACTACTTTTCTTCTATTTTTTACTGCAACCTTCTGCTAAGTAGTTTATTTCAACAAGAGTAAGGTAGTTGTTTCATTTCAATTCTACAAAAGTAGATTAGACCATTTCATGCTTTCATTTCAATTCCACAATTTCATTTCAGCAAGCGTAGATTAACATTTCCTGCTTTCATTTCAATTCCACAATTTCATTTCAGCGAGCGTACATTAGCGTTTCCTGCTTTCATTTCAATTCTGCAATCTCATTTCAGCAAAACATATTAGTCATTTCTTGCTTTCATTTCAATTCTGCATTTCCATTTCAGCAAGATAGATTTCAGTTAGTTGCAATTTGTTGTTCAATCAATTTCAGTTTTGCAGGTACAAGCAAAAAAAAAAAACAAAATTCACCAAAAAAAAGAGATTTCCTTTCATGCCTCGTAGGAACAGGGACAATTCAGGAAAATTCCTACCCAACACCTCCACCACATCACTGAGTCACCCTTCTCTCTTCTTTGGTGGCAGTAATCCAGAAGAACCTATAGGTGAACCTCCAGAGATATACGAAGATCCTATAAGAGAAGAAGAACAAGAAACCATTCCTCTTGAGACCATGGCTGAAAATAGAAATGGTAGAGGAAATGGGGAGAGAGTAGAAGGTGCCTTTCCCATCCGAGAGACCAATGGGGACACAAAAATGAAAAACCTAAGTCCCTCAGCTTACTTCACTTCCATAGATTGACCACCAAAGACCCTGATACCTTCTTGTTTGAGTTTGTTGTCCTTTGTCGAACTTATGACTATGTAGAAGACGAGAAAAAGTTGAAACTATTTCCTTCTACCCTCAAGGATGCAGCATTACACTGGTTCATGAGGCTACCTATAAACAGTATCACAACTTGGGCTCAAATGCTGCAAGCCTTTAATAACAAATACCGAGACTATTGTAGGTCAAATGATACAAAATAAGAAATCTTTCGAAAGACCATCGGAAGTGATGAATCTTTAGAAGACTATGAAGAGAGGTTTCAACTCAATTATAAAAGGGCCATGTGCACACTTGACCCCAAATCTCTGAAGTTTGTTCTGCTCAGAGGAGTCCCTGAAGACCTTCTAGATACCCTCCATTTGCTAGCCAGGGGAGACATCTACCAGCTACCTTATGATGACATAAAAACTGTGTTTAGAAACCATTCTAAGGCAGCCAGAAAGAAAGGTAAGGGAAGTCAACTCTTAGTCAGTACCCCCTTATCTAGTTCATTCCTTAAAAACGAGTTTGTAAATCAGAGGGAAGATTTCAAAAGCGAGATGAGAAAGACCATTGCCATGCAAATGGATACCTTACGAATCGAAAAGAAGAAAGAGGAAGCTGAGAGGGCTTTGGCCATCTTTTGTCCCAGGTGCACCAGAAAGCATCCTAGGAACAAATGTCCATTGCACTCTGTAAAAGTGTGTTTTGTCTGTGAATAAGACCATAATACAAATCAGTGCCCTTCCATGCCTGGATTTAAAGCTATGTACCAAGGGGCTGAAGGAGCCACTGAACCACTATACTTCATGAACCAAAGGAGGCCATGGACCTAGACCTTATTAGCAGGGAATGCAAGGTACATCCCAGATTTATTACAACTCCAATCAAGCCACTTCAATGCCTTCTTGGGGTCCCCCTGCTCATCCTTCCTGGTCCACACCCCCTCCTTGGTCGTATCCTCCTCAATACCATATTCAACTAGCTGCTCACTCATTTCATTCTCACACTCAGCCACAACCTCAGTGGACTACACCTCATTAGGGGTGGAGACCCCAGTACAATTCTCCTCTCGCTCTTTTGCCTCCACCACCTGCTCAACCACAACCATTACCTCCTGCTCCTCTGAGACAACCCCAGATACATGCTCAACTGAACCCAAACCCCAATAACAGACAAGCCCAACAGGTATATACTGGAAAAACAACATGCCCTACCTATGCTGTGGAGATTTAGGAGATCAACCTACGATCTGGGAAGGTCCTCCCAGATAGCCAACCTCCTCCTAAGGAGGATGAGGAAGAGAAATAGGAAAGTGAACCCAAAGCCATTCCACCCTTTCCTGGGAGACTAACTGGAACCACACAACCAAACCCAGAAGAAATTGAACTTCTGGGAGAACTTAATCAGTTGTGTGTGAAAATACCACTTCTTCAGGCCATAAAAGATGTACCAATCTACAACAAGTTGATCAAAGAGAAGTGTTTCAGGCACCTAGGCAAGCGCAAGAGAGATGCCCCAACTATCAATGTCATAGGACAACTGTCTGACCTGATGTTGGGACAGGTAATCTGTCCAAAATATCTGGACCCTGGGAGTCTTGTAGTCGATGTACACATCAATGGCACCATAATCCCCCACACCTTGATTGATCTAGGGGCTACCATTAACGTAATGACCAGGGACACTATGCTCAAACTCAACCTTCAGAGTTCCCTAAGAAAGACCTCAACCATACTGCAGTTGGCAGACCGCTCCACTGTGACTCCTGAGGGGATTGTGGAAGATGTCATGGTCTCCATTGATTCCTAGGAGTACCCTACTGACTTCTTGGTCCTTCAACCAAAGGAAAAACTCATGGGTATCCCCTCATCTTGGGAAGGTCTTGGTCAGCTATCGTAGATGCTTACATCAGTTGTTGAGTTGGGAGCATGACTATCAAGAATGGGCATATGTCCAAATAGCTAGTCCTATATCCTCTTGCCCAACCTCTGTTAGAACATGACTTACCACTCTGGTTGGAGGAGGAAGATGAGGATGAAGTCTACTCTGCACCATTGTGCACAGTGGAAGCCACTAGGGGAGGTCCTCAAACTGAGGATGATTTTATTGAAAATTTGATTCAAAATCCGCCCCCCAATGTGCTTCCATTAGAAGAGTTGGTGGGAGAAACCCAAGCTAGTGCTTTAGTTGATCTCTGTGTAGTTGATCCGACCTCCCTCCGAGTTAATACTGTGGAATTTGGCCATGAAAGAACCTTGAAGATCAACTCATCCCTAAGCACCTCTCAAGAGAAAGAGCTGTGTAGCTTATTGAACAGCCATTTGGATGCTTTTGCTTGGAGCTATAAGGAGATGAAAGGAGTCCACCCTTCTGTCTGTACCCATCACATTTACATCAAAGAGAATTGTAAACCAGTCAGGCAGCCTCAAAGGAGGATGAATCCAGCCCTTAAGGACATTGTCAAAGAAGACCTAAAAGCTGTTGGATGCAGGATTCATCTACCCCATCTCTGACAGTGAGTGGGTTTCTCCTTTGGTGCTTGTGCCCAAGAAAAACGGGAAGTGGAGAATCTATGTATATTATCGAGAACTTAACAAAGCCACCAAGAAGGACCATTTCCCTTTGCCTTTCATAGATCAAGTGTTGGATGGCCTGGCAGGGAAGAAGTTCTTTTCATTCCTAGATGGGTTTAGTGGGTACAATCAGATCCAAATCAGCCCGGGAGACCAAGATAATACCACTTTCACTTCTCCATGGGGTACCTTTGCCCATTGGGTCCTTCCCTTTGGGTTATGCAATGCTCTTGACGCTTTCCAGAGAGCAGTACTGAATATATTCGCTGAGTTGGTTCATGATTCAATGGAAATCTATATGGATGACTTTACCCCTTATGGTTTTAACTTCCAAGAAGCTTTGACTAAGCTGAGGAAAGTTTTAGCCAAGTGTATTGAAATGAACCTGTCCCTTAGTCCTAATAAATGTGAATTCCTAATGACTGAAGGGACCGTGCTAGGTCATACAATTTCTCAGCAAGGTTTGCAGGTGGATCCCAACAATATTGCTATCATACAAAGGGTCCTGCCTCCTCGAAAAGTAAGAGATGTTCAGAGTTTTCTAGGCTTAACAGAATATTATAGAAGATTCATTAAAGATTTCAGTAAGCTAGCCTCTCCATTATTTGGTATTTTGGGAAAAGATGCTAAGTTCATATGGACTGACAACTGTCAAGAGGCTCTAGATGCTTTGAAAGGTAAGCTGATAACCGCCCTAATCTTGAGAGGTCCAAACTGGGCCTTACCTTTCCACACTCACATAGATGCCTCGAACAAATCCATAGGGGCAGCCTTAGGACAAGTTGAAGAGAAGCTACCGTATGCCATATATTTTGTCAGTAAAAAGTTGTCTAAGGAATATTTAAACTATACTATAACCGAGAAAGAGCTCCTGGCTATAGTCCATTCCCTAAACAAATTCATACACTACATCACTGGCTATCAAACATTCGTGCATACTGATCATGTTCCAATTAGGTATTTTATGAATAAACCTAATGTAAATGCTCGTATCATTAGATGGTTATTTTTATTGCAGCAATATGATTTGACCATTGTTGATAAGCCAGGTAAGGAAAATGTTGTTGCTGATTTTCTGTCTAGACTAGATCTACCTGCAGGTGAAGAAGGGATGGTGGATGATCAAATGTCAGATGAACACTTGTTTGCTATTTCAGTACTCTCTCCATTGTTTGCTGATATAGAAAATTATTTGGTTTCAACACAGATCCGCCATACCTGTCCTCAAAAGAGAAGAGCAAGATCGTGAGGAAAAGTGCCCCATTCACTTGGATTGGGGCAATATTTTTAAACTTGGCCCAGATCAGATTTTGAGGCGATGTGTCAGGGAGGAGGAAGTTTTTTACATCCTCATAATCTGTCAAGATGGGACCTATGGAGGCCACTTTGCAACAAAGAGAACCGCCTTCAAAATTCTACAGGTGGGGTACTATTGGCCCACTGTTCATCAAAATGTCAGAAGATACATAAGCCAATGTGACAGATGTCAAAGGATGGGGAAACCTACTCTAAAGGATGAGATGCCCTTGTAGCCTCAGGTGACTTTCTAGCCATTTGAGAAGTGGGGCTTGGACTTTGTGGGTCCTATCAACCCTCCTTCAAAACAGAGGTCCTACATCATTGTGTGCATAGATTACTTGACAAAGTGGGCGGAAACAAAGGCAATCAAAGTAGAAACAAAGGAAAAAGTAGCTGAGTTTTTGAGGGAAAATATCTTCTACAATTTTGGCTACCCAAGAGAATTAGTCACAGATCAAGGAAGTCAATTTACCTCTAACCTGATTGAAGACCTGCTCACTCATGACAAGATTAAGCACAAAACTTCCACCTCTTATCATCTGCAAGCAAACGGACAGGTGGAAGTTACTAACAGAGCTTTGGAAGGGATTTTGATTAATGTAGTGAGCAATAGTAGAAAATATTGGGCAGATCGCTTGGTTGCGGCCACCTGAGCCTATAACACTACTTGGAAAACTACAACAGGTTTCAACCCTATGAGCTGGTCTACGAGAAGAAGGCTTTGCTATCCATAGAATTTGAATATAACACATTGAGGTTGGCAGCTCAGTTGGACCTAGATCTCAGCCATGCACAACAGGAAAGATTGCTTCAGCTGAATGGATTAGATGAATAGAGAATGCAGGCCCTTCTCCACTCAGAGGTAATCCAACTTCAAAGAAAGATATGGCATGACCGACACCTAAAAAAAAAAGCAATTTCATCCAGGAGATTGGGTGTTGCTATATGATTCAAGATACAAGGATTTCAAGGGCAAGCCGAGGACAAAATGGCTGGGACCATATACAGTGGAAACATGTAATGACAATGGTTCAGTCTTTTTTTAGACCATTGACAAAGAAGTCATCCAGATGCTCGTCAATGGGCATAGATTGAATATCTACAAGAAGCCACTTTCCAAGCAGGAGTTCATTGAGACTCTTGGTAAATCAATATTGGTAGCAGAGTAGGTCCCTGTCTCCACTCCACCTACACCATGAAAAAAAACAAACAAAAAAAAAGAAAAAAAAAAACAAAAAAAAACAGAAAAAACACAGAAAAAAGAAAAAAAGGAATAAAAGATCTTTGTGTGAAAACCTCTTGGAGGGGCCCAGGGCAGAAAATGAGGGTGAAAACCTCCTGAAGGCACCCCAGTTGTCTCAGACCAAAAAAAAAATAGAAAAAAGAAAAAGAAAAAGATGAAAAAAAGAGAAAAATAAACCTAATTTCTATTGAATAAATTGCAGGTTGCAGGAAGGTCATTACAGGTTTTAGGAGGATCGCACAAGACAAAGACAGAGGACATGACCAGGCTGCATGCATCCCTCACAGTCCATTCCTCCATCACTATTACCCTTTCCCAAGATTTGGTCTCATTTGGTCTGAAATTTCACATCCTACAGGAAGCTCTGTATCTTCTATAGGAGGATCCTGTAGAATCTACAGAAAAGCCAAAATCGATTTCAGAAGAGGACCCAATGGGTTTGGAATCTGTCTATGAGGCCTGTAAACCTCCCTGCTTCCATCCATCGCCATATGTCATCCTTTCTCATCTCTGTACACCTCCATTGCACTCGTTTTTATGTTCCTGCACAGTCACACACAGAAATCCTGTTTTTCTTTATGTTGCAAATAAAAAAAAAATTAATGACAAATCAAAGCAACAACCTTTTCACTCACCATACCTACTACCCTCCATATGTGATTCCTTGTTATCCGAGACCCTTGTTAGCAGTTGTAGCCCTAGTCATTTCAGCTTGAATTTCAGAAGGAGAAGCAACTACAAGAAATCCTAAAAGATTCTTGTAGCAACTGATCCCTTTGAAAAACATACTCTAGAGACAGGGAAAACAAAGTATGGCATATGAAACGTGCATGGAGCTCTATTTGAATGTGTGAACATCAGCAAAAGCCCGAGGCTGAGCATGCAGAGCGTAAGCAGCAACAACAGCGAAGAAATGGGTTCCAAAATCTGAAATATGCATAACACGATCGTGACTGCACAGGTAAGTGCCTAAACATATTCCTGAATTACATGAGTCATATTTCAAGGCTACATGACTATGGGAATGGTTTGGATTGAATGGAATCGGTGGCCAGTTAACTGGCCACCATTGTTCAGTTACACATCCTCGTGGAATTCAAACGAGCTTCGTCAAATTCAAAACGATCGATTAGATACGCAGCCAGCACGTGTGGTGTATCTATTCAGGAAGAAATATTCGGGACTGGTAGTGGTGGTGATAGATAACGAGAGTAAGGGAGGTGATGGCGGTCAGACGACATGTAGAAACATTATCACTGTGATGTAGGATCAAGGGTCCGGTCTGGCCACTTCATCTCCTCACCACGAATCATGCCCGCAGTTGAAAGACAACTCGGTTGAGACATTCACCACCCTTTGTTCATTTTGCATTCACGATGTTCTCGATTGGAGTACGCACCTACCACTTCCAGAGCAGCTAACGAGTGGTCCTCTGCTAGTTCTCTGCCTGTTTTTCAAAAATATCCTGCTTATCGAGCTCTATAGGAGCACAGTTTCATTCTACAGGAGTCGGGTGACTTCTATAGGAAAGGCAGAGAATAGCTCTACAGAAAGAAAATCTGGGATTTTTGTCGGATTTCAAGCTCAAAACGAGGTAGGCTCGAGAAAACTTCTCTGTGCATGATTTGTTTGAAGTAAGGTGGTGAGTTGAATACGGCATGAGATTGAAAAAGAAAGTAAAAGTCTGCTTGTGCATTGAAAAAAAAAGTGAAAGTCTGCTTGCATATTTTCCTGAGTCTACACATTTTTTTCTTTGCATCTGAAATCTCCTCATCATTTTTCAAATTCTCTTGTAAGGAAGATACATGCAGTAGTAGAGGCCAGCCTCTGTGTGTGGAAAAAATCGAATTTGCATATATATCTATGTGTTGAGAAAAGAACCTGTGTCCTTATCCTCTGTTCTATAGAAAAAAAAATTCTATTCATAAATAGACAATCAAATTCAGGGTGAAAGCAGTTTAAAACAGGGGAATTATTGCCAGTTGATGTTGTAAGGGAGCACACGGTAAATTCCTTCTTGAGTTAAAAAAAACTGAATTCAGCTATCCTCTGTTTCAGTGATTGATTGTTTTTTCTACCTGAGCATTTTCTTTTCTGGTTAAAACACAAAAAGAGCACTCAACACCATGCCAGGAGGATTCATGAGAAAAGAACCCTTAAACTCTAGCAAATTGTAAGAGCAACCTGAGGTGGTGAACCTTTTCACCAGGGCAAACTAGACATCCTTTTTGGTAGAATTCAGGGTTATGATGTGGAGGTAACTGAAGAGTTTTTGATGTCCCTAAGACCACATTCGAAGACACATGCCACAACTAGTTTTAGGGGTTTGACCCTAAAAATTACCCCTGATTTCATCAGTATAATTACTGGTCTCCCATTGGGGCTCCCTTGGAGAAAAGAGGAGAAATCATTGGGATAGGTTGCTAAGAAAACATTTTTTCTGCCTGAGGAGCATCCTGTAGAAGACAAAAACGGGGTAAGAAGGACAAGCTTGCCTCCTCTCTAGAGTGAAGTCAGTTATCAAATAATGAAGTATATCACATGTGAAGGGAGGTTTAGCATCATCTATGGTTATCATTTCAGGTTGCTACATGAATTGAGGTATGGGATGGACTTGCCTCCAGCTAGAAAACTGAGCATCCCATATTTCCTCCTTTAGTCTTTAATTGAATGCGGTACAAAGCTTAATGCAGGGGTCCCAGATCAGTTGGCCCACCATGGGCTCATCAAACTATTAGTGGAAGATGCTTTACACACCTATATTGTCCCCATAGCTTGGTAAATCTTCAGAAATATGTCCATGGATGATAACATCAGAACTTTGGCTGAGAACATCAGCCCATCTAGCAATGATGAGGGGGAGAAAATGGAAGAAATTGAGAAGAAAAATGATGAGGGAGCACAAGACATTCAAGCAGAGGGCAAAATAGAGGCAAAAAAAGAGGAAAAAGAAGAATTTGACAACACTGCTGAGCCTAAGAAAGAAAAGGAGACAACAACAAAAACAAAGAAGGGAAAAAGGACAAATATTGAAAAGAGAAAGGCCAAGAAAACCCAAAAGAAGACTGCCACAGCCAAGGCAGGCACCTAGCAAGAGAAAGAAAAGACAAACCTTGAGATATCAGTGACACAAGCAGAAATAGGGGGCATAGAGATTTTTACAGGAAGTGAAGGAAAATAACAACAAAAAGAAAAATCCCCTAAAATGTTGGCAAGGGAAGCAGCAGCTGCGCTTGCTGCATTAAGCACACCTACAAAACAAAAAGGAAAAAGAAAAAGGCAAATATCCATGTATTTTAAAGCTAGAAAAAGCACAAGGATCAAAGTGGGCAACCCCCAGCCACCATCCAAGGAACCAATTGTCATTGAGGACACACCCACTAAACAGAAGGAAGAGTCTCCTTCTAGGATATCTATCACCTATGAAAGAGGAAGCCCAAAAACCTCCACTTGGAAAGAGAGAATTAAGTTGATGGACTCAAAGGTAATTCTACAGGAAGCTGAAACATCTCTATAGGAAACTCTAGCCAAGTTAAAATAAATCGAGGAAATGGAGGAGAAGGTAGCCAAATAGTCATAGGGGGAGAACAAGGCTAAAGAAATACCTGAAGCTACCCCTCAGCCTAATTTGCACTCATATTATAATCTATTCGAGGGTGGGAAAATCATCCCACAAAAATTTGTTGTACTTTTATTCTTTGAATTAGAGAAAGAGAGGGTCAAAACACACACATGGATGAAAATCCCCAAATCTAAAGGAGTTGAGGACATAGGCCACATGGAGGACAAGCTAAAAGAGGGAATTGGCCATGTGAGGCACATAGAAATCAACAAAAGAGCCTAGCTACAGGAGGAGAATGAGCTGCTGAAAAAGCAGTTGCAGCTACAGGAAGTTCATAAGGGAGATAGGTTGTATATTTTGGGAGGGAAGTAGCAGCAAGAAGGCCCTCAAATAGACAAGGAAACAACGAGAAACAACAGAAAGAGGGAGAGCTACAGGCTGAGGTTGAGATGCTAAAGAAACTGCTGCAAGAAAAGGAGTCTCAGGTAGCAGAAGAAGTACAGGTTTTAAAACAGCAATTGCAAGAAAAAGAAGCCCAAATGGCCTGCATGGCCAGCTGGGCAGTAGAAGCCTTACAATGTAGGAAACTTGCTAAATCCTATGCATTATATCTTAAAAACCAATGGTTGCAATTTCAAATTAGCACATTGGCCCAAAGGGTCACCAATCCATTTGAGAATTACAATCAGTTTATGTAATTGTGTGACAGTAGCTCAGCTGAAGATAAGGCCAAGTTAGCAGAATTCTATTTACACAAATTTGTGCTTCCTAACATGAATATATGGGACCCAAACACTACATTAGGAGATCTCCAACTCATGGCCATGGCTTCTTGGTTAAGCCATGAGGAAAAGAGGGCAGTAGAGATTCAAAAGATTATGGCTAAGGGACTAAGTGAGCCACTCATGAGAAAGGCAGAACCAGAAGATCTCTCAACTCTTATATATTTCCATCAGTACCTTGCAGACAACCCTCACATTGCACCTGACTACGTTGAAAGGCAAGCTCAGGCCATTGCCCACTTTGAAGACATGGAAAGGTTGTTTGGTGATAATTGCATTCATGCTTGCACAAGGAGATGGAACACATTGTCCCATTGTCTGAAAATAAGAGATTGCCACTCCCCAACCAGAATGAGGGAGGCTATGAGAAGAGTACCCCTATACAAACAATCAATGTAGAACTTGAAAGCCAATTGGATTGGCCTTAAGTTCAGCCCTCCACTACTGCTAGGGCTGTTAGAAGGGGTCAAGGAAGAAGAGGAACAAAGACAATGGAAGGAAGTAGACAGAAAGACAGGTTTTTATGATAGAGAAGAGGACATTACCTCAGAGGCCTGGGATGTTAGAGAGGCAGTCAAAGAAATCAAAGATGATAAACTAGATTAGTTGCTCAGATGATGAGCAACACATTCACTAGGGGGTGATGATGAGCCCAGGAAATGGGTAACTATATGGGCTCATTTTGCCTATTATTCTCATTTAATCCACCATTCTCCATAGTTTTATGCATGCTTTTGAATATATTTATGTTAATTGAGTGAATGGGAATAGTCACTTGACCACAAAGTCTAATACGTGCTTATTGCAACGTTTTGGACATTTTTGGACCAAGATTAGGCATTTATGAGTAGATTGGCAGCCAAATTCGAAGAAAAAAGGCTGAGGATTTATAGGAGGGGTGTCTCCGGCACTAAATGACCCCTTCCTTGAGTTCTCCACCATCAGCTCAGATTTCAATAGCCCACCAAAGATGATTTCAAAGGGCAGTCGAGCAGGTCTAGTGAAGTGGTTGATTAACTGCAGTTTTGGGCAGCCAAGCTCCTAAAGTTAAGGAGGACTATTGGGAGTCCTCGTTTGCATAAGTAGGTAGGCTTCAAGCCTTAGTAGTTTAGTCATTTTTTAGTCTATTTTTGCACTTTAGTGCAGCCCTGTATCAACACATTTTCGAGCTTCTTCTTGCAGACAGTTTTTTGTGATCTAACTATTATTTTTTGATTAATGAAGATGAATCTAGCTTTGCACTAGCTCTGATCTTTCTTAGGAGGTTGTAGCTCTTGGGCTTGGGCCCAACCCAAGTGCCTAGTACCTCATTTGTGTACTTTTATGTGTTTTCTTGTATTCATAGAATAATTTCTGTTATTTAGGTTAAAATCTTGCTTTGTTACTTAGGTTGTTTTTGATGATTAATGTAGTATTTCTTGCTTCAGGTTGATTTTATAGTTTGATAACAGAAAAGATCCACAAAAAGGCTACCAAGCAGTCCTTGAGCTCATTTCTTCCTCCTTGGGACAATGAATTGAGACCAAGGCACACTTGCTGCCACGAAAACACTGTTTTTGCTTTCCAATGCAATTGCTAGTGTTAGATTTTGAATTGGAAAAATTGATATCAGCTGTGTTTCCATGATTAGATCTATTCTCACTTAGTTTCCATAGATTTCTTGCATGATTTCTTGTCTATAAACTTTTGTTCATTACATTTCTGGTTTTTAGGTCAGAATTAGGTCAAAATAGATAAATCTATATTTCTTTAGCCTTTGCTTGGATCAGTTTTGGAAAGTAATGTGGAGAACACCTGTAAGACACTCCAGCCTATCCTTCCTCCATCATACAACCTGCTCCAGTCCCTCTCTCAAGGTATCCTTCACTCATTCACCATACTTTCCCAACTTGCCCTAATTTCTACATTTTTGTGCAACATTGCTTTCTTCATCCTTGAACAAATCCAACCATATTTATCACTCCTAAGCTTCATTTACCAGGTCCTAGACCTCTTAACATCCCTACCCATCATTCATCTGCACTTGCCCACCATTTTTCCACCATCAACTCCGTAAAAACCACTTTCATCCTATTCCTATAGAATTTCTTGTAGATCCCCTGCAGCCTCTTGTAGAAGTTCACGCGAGCGATATTTCGAGATATGAGCATGGTGGAAATCTCTAGAATGGTGCTAGGGACCCCTTAGGTCCTCTTCACACCTTCCCAACCTCCTGCAAATGCATACTCCATTTCCTTTCGCCAATAAACCTCTGCACAGTAAAAAATAGATAAAACACATGCATAATAATTCTGCATAAAATTGCTCAAGAATACAAAAAGATGATTTTTCCATGTTTACCTTTAGAAGTAGCTTAAACACATGCATTTTACCTTTTCAATAGTCAATGTCATCAATTTCAACAGCTTACATCTCTTTTCTTGCACGAGTAGAGTTAGTTGGTACAACTAGGGTTTACTAGGGTTTGCATTTCCTTTCAGCTTTCATCTTCTTTCTGCAAGTAGACTAGCCTCTTTTGAGTTAGCTTTCATCCATCATAGTTAAAATATTTTTCTATGAACTCATAGAAGTTGGCTTAAGCTCCTAGCGAACTTGTGCTCGCTGATCAAGTGAGAGCCTGCAGTAAGAGCTAGTAATTGTGCATATAGCACCATTGCTTCGAAGTTTGTTACGAACTACCGAGTTGATAAAAGTAAAGTATGGTGTCCCAGGAGTTGCAGCATCTTTGCTACAATACTGGAGCTCACCACATAGTTTTCTATCATAGATTATGGTCATCCATATTGACAATAGATGGCCATGGTTAACCATGATTGACCATTCTAACCATTGTTTTCAAAGGCTGACTATGGTAAACCATGGATGATCATGGTTGGTCATGGTTGATCATCATTGACAATGGCTCACCATGGCTAAGTAATGTTGATGGTTGACAATGGTTGGTCATGATTGATTACAGTCAACTATGGTTGATGATAGTTGACTTTATAGACCATAGTTATCTACATGCTACCATAGTTTACAAGGTCAACCATAATTAAACATAGTAAACCATGGTGAATATAGTTAAGTATGCATGATGAGGTTAACTATGGTTGATAATGATTGACTATGGTCAACTATGGTCAACTATGGTCACTATGGTTGATAAAAAATTTATTGAGGTTGACAATATTTGACTATATGTTGACTATGGTTAATCGAAGATGATCATACTTTCTTATGGCCAACTAAAGCTGACCATGATTGACTATGATTTCCATGGCTAACTATGGTTAACTCAGATTAACATGGATGACTATGGCTAAGTACGGTAAACCTTGGTCAACCATGCTTTGATTTTTGTTTATCACGTGAGTGTTTGTCACATTATGATGTCTATTCTTGTTTGTCACATTACAACCTTTATGCTTCTTTGTCGCATTGTGATGTGATTTTTTTCTCATCACACGTGACGTCAATTTTTTTCATCACATTGTGATGTTAAATTTTGTTTATCATATCATAACATTGATATTTGTTTGCTACATTGTGATGTTGATATTTACTACTAATATTGTGATGTCAACTTTTAAACATGGTTGTCTATGGTCAAATATGGTTGAATATGGGCGAACACCATTGACCATGGTTGTAAATGTTTAATTTTAAATGAATATGGATGACCAAACTAACCATGCATTACTATGGTTGACCATAGTTGAACTCGTTTAACCATAGTTGAATATGGTTGCATTATTGATAAAACCTATAAAAGGCATATTAAAAATAAAGGTTGAAAAAACCTAAGCATTAAATAAACTTTAAACTTTATTAAATATAAATATTAAACATATTTTAAAATCCCTAATATTAATATTATTAATAAACCTTATTAATATTAATGATATTAATATTAATATTATTAATATTAATATTAATATACTCAACCTTGATAGTAATATTAATATTATGATTATTATTAATAGTCATCATTATTAATATTATTATTATTATTATTAAATAATTTACAACTTAGACTACGACTAAGTAAGGTTGACTATGGGTGACCATCGCTGACATTGGTCAATGATGGTTAACTTTAGTTGAACCATGGTTGACTATAGTTCAATGTGGTTGATTAAGTTTGACTATGGATGACTATGAGTGAACAAGATTGACTATCGTTGACTATGGTAAACATATGTTTAGCTAACTTTGAGTGTGATTAACTATTTCAATATTGAGTATAAAAGTTGACTATGTTTGACTATGTCACCACGTTGTAACATTTTTATTTTTTTGTCACTATCCGACATCATTTTTTTATTCGCCGCATTATGATGTTGATTTCACTTCATCATATTCTAATTTTTTTTGTTTGTCACATCGCAACATAGATTTTTGTTTTTCATATTGCAACATTGACTTTTCATTCATCATATTGTGACATTGTGATTTGTTCATCGAAATACGTAGTGGAGATGTCAATTTTTGCCTATCACATTGTGATGCCTCCTCAATCAGTTTCCTGAATTAGTTTCCTGTCCCTTGTTCATCCCTTTTTAAAAATAATATATACAATTTAAGCTCCATTAATAATCAAAAGTATCTCTCTATTTTAACTAGCTCAAAGAAGAAAATTAATATAGCAAAGATTAGAACGAATTCTCATGAGCTCCATAGTGAAACAGTTCGTTGGGCAGTTCCTAAAACACCATGGACAGAAAGGATCTGCCATATATGTGAGAATAGGAACATCGAGGATGAAAACCACTTCCTCTTAGAGTGCCTCGCGTATAACCACATTAGATCTCAGTTTCACAATCTTTGTTACAATACTGACCTTCCTAGCCTTTTACAATGTCAAAATTATAGTGAGCTCGGGAGGCTTCTCTCCAAGCTTTTTGAGCATAGGAATAAAATCTTAAATCAAAATAGATAATTTGTTTCTTTAGGTCTGATAGACCATTATTTGGTCTCAGCAGACATTAACCATCATCATCATCATCAATAATAATAATAATAATAATATGTATTCTAATATTAATCATAATTTTCAAATTAACTCTAATAATTATAATAATGATAATTCTTTGTATGAAAGGAATTCTAATAGTAGTATTATTTTTTTTTAATGATATTTATGATTAGGACCATCTTAATAATAATATTTTTAATTTTAGCCTTAATAATAACAATAATATTAATAATTCTCTTATATTCCCCTCTTCTAATAATAAAAGGGTGGTTAATCTTTCTAAGTTGTCTTTTGATTCCTCAGTTTTTTATCTTTTCGAATAAGGGCTATATTTCGCCCTTGCCCCAAGAAGAATCCCTATTGAGAATATTATTTGTAGCATAGAATTTGGCGTTAAGGATGTATCTCATAATTTGAAAGATGTCATTAGGTAGGTGGTTTTTAGCAATGCAAAACCACCTAAATATAATATTAGTAGAATTGAATTTCAAGCCCTTAAATTGCTTAACGAGAACCCTGACATTGCTATTCTAAAAGAAGATAAAAGTGGTGCGGCGGTTATTATGGATATGGATGACTATAGAAGAAATATGTTAGACCATTTGTGTAACATTAATAGTGACAGGAAGCTCTAGAAAAACACCATTAAAAAAGTTTCTAAAGTTGTGGTTACTACTATGAAATCTAGTAGCACCATGTGCTCCATAGGTCATAAGCTTATTAAGAATAACCCTATCGCACCTAGGATTTATGGGCTTCCCAAGATTTATAAAGGCCTTCCCTTAGATGCACTGTTAATACAGTTGGTGGGCCTACTTATCTCCTAACAAAGCATTTAGCTCGTAAACTTAAGCCTCTTTTTGGTCGTTATAATTCTTTTGTGGAGGATTCGTCCTCTTTCCTCAATGAGCTGAAGGGTTCAAAATTTGAACCGAATGACACTCTTGTTAGCTTTGATGTTGTCTCACTTTAAACTAATATCCCTACTAATCAGGTTATTGATGTCATCAATCGCACCACGAATCCAAACACAACCAAATTGGTAGATATTTTCCTTACCTCCACTTTTTTTAGCTTTGAAGGTGAGTTCTATGAATAAATGCATGAGGTTGCCATGTGTTCCCCAATCTCCCTCATGGTTTCCAACCTTTTTATGGAATATTTTGAATCCAAAGACTTGGCTTCTACTCCTTTCAAGCATAATCTTTAGAAGAGATTTGTGGATGATACCTTCATCAACTGGCCTCATGGTCGTGAGAAATTATATGTTTTCCTCCAACACCTTAATAATCAATCTAGCTCCATTAAGTTCACAATGGAGACTGAAATTAATGGTAGCCTTCCTTTTGATGTCATTCTTATCTCCAAGAAATATGATGGCTCTCTTTCTGTCACCAGGTCTTTCAGAAGAAAAATCACATAGAGCAGTATCTTCACGCTAGCTCCCATATTTTTTCGACTCAAAAGGTTGGTGTTCTCAACACATTGGCCACTTAGGCTTTCAAGGTTTCACATGGTGAACACTTAGAAAATGAGAAAACCCATCTCCATAAAGTTTTTGAGAATAATTCTTATAATAAGCTCCAAGGTATGAAAGCTTTCTTAAATGTGAGAAAAATTCCAAAACCAAGAAAAGACCCGAGTGATTTGGTTGGCAGTGTTCAAATTCCATTTATCTAGGGTACTAATCACAAGATCACTCATATTTTAAGGAAGAATAAGATCTCTTCAACCTTTATACCCTTGAACACCATTTGTGGTTCTCTTAGATCCATTAAAGACCCATTGGACCCAAAGAACATGAAAGGTGTCTATTTGTTCCCTTGTTCTTATGGGACCCCCTAAATTGGGGTAACAGGTCACTTTATAAATCAGAGAATTCAAGAGCATGTTGATGATACCAAGAACTATAGGACATGGTCCTTAGCTCTAGTTGAGCATGTTTAAAAGGAAAAAACACCACATTTGTTTGGAAGAGTCCAGGGTTATTGCTAGGATTGACCATTTCCATCATTGAATGTTTACGGAGGCCATCAAAATTGGAAAAAGGTCTCATACGATGAATAGGGATGAGAGGTGGAAAAATAACAGTTGTTGGATGTCGTCTCTTTTCTCCTAGAATTGTTCCTTCTCCTTCACCTTTTCCCCTTTGTTATGTAATCTCTCCCCCTATTTGTTTTTAAATTTAAATTTATTTTTTGTTTCTCTCTTTTTATTAATGAGTGGTAGATGTTAATTTTTATTTGATTTTTTATTTCTTTATTTAGTTTCATTTTATTTTTATTTTTATTCACTTTGCTTTTCTTATATTATGTTATTTATTTGGTTATATTTTTAATTCTTTGTTTTTTACATTTTCATTTATATATATATTAATTATTGTCTTGATTATAGTAGTATTAAAATAATTGGTGTTGGTCTTTATTAATCATCATTATTTGGAAATTGATTCTAATAATAATATGAATAGTTAAAGAAAATAATAATATTATTATTAATTAAATATTAAATGTTAGGGGAATACTTTTATTAATAGCAATATTAGCAATTTCTCATTAAATAATATTTTATTAATTTTTTTATAATTGAAAATATTTTATTAAATTTAGCAATCATATCCTTAATTCTTTCATGTTCAATTTAAATATTTTATTATTTTTCTTCAGTGTTCATTCTCTAACCATTGTGCATATCTGTAGACTACAATATATATCAGCTTGTATGGATCAGAACATTCATCAAAAGTCCTGATGATGAACCACACTTGACGCGTGTCAACTGAAAGATTTGAAATGTGATTTACAAGAAGAATTATCTTGAAAAACTGCCATGAATCACAGAAGTTTGCATTCTAAAATATTAATTAGTTTTATTTATCCTATTAAATATAATAACTAAGTAATAAAACCTTATTGAAACTTATTAATAAACTTTAATATTAATCATATTAAGAAACCTTATTTTTAATTTTTTTATTACTTATTAATATTAATAAATATTATTAAAAAAATTAACCCTTGTAAATAAAATCTTATTGAACCCTATTAAGATTAGCGAATGTGTTTTAAAATGTATTAATATTAATATTATTAAACATTTTTAAACCTTGACTATGGGTGAGCATGGTTCAACCATTGGTGAACATGGCTTGACCAAGTTGACCATGAGTGGACATGGTTTGACCAATTCAACCATGGCTGACCATAGTTTCGTAAGATAGATTATAGTCGTCCATGTTGATAATACATGGCTACAGTTGAGCATATTTTGCCTTAATGACACAGGTTAACCATGCTTGACATTATTAACTATAGTTGGCCATGTTGAGCATGGTCTAACCATGGCTTCGAAAGGTTTATTATGGTGACCATGGTTGCCCAACAATGACCATGATTGTCCATGGTTGACCTAGGTTTTCCATGGTTGACTATAATTGACCATACTTGACTATGACTAACTAAGATTGATTATGGTTGATCATGGTTGACTATGGTCAATGATGTTGACTAGAGTCAAATATGGTTGACAATGGTTGACCATGGTGACCATAATTAACTATGGTCAACCATAATTAATGATAGTCAACCATGGTGGATGATGGTTGACTATGGTGACTATGGTTTATTAAAGATGACCAATCTTTCTCATGGTTGACTAAGGTTCACCTTGATTAATCTTAGCCAACCGTGATCAATTATGGTTAACCATGATTGACCATGGTCTACACGGTAAATGATGATCAACTATGACATATTTCATAAACATTAGTTACCAATAGACATCATGGTCAACCATAGTAAAACATGGTAAAGAATGTTCACCATATTCAATGTCATATTTTGTTCATTGTGTCGTGGCATTGTTATTCTTTCAATGCATTGTGACATTGTTTTGTTTTTGTCACACTGTGACATTGATTTTGGTTTGTTAGCTTACAATGTTGGTTTTTATTTATCACACCGCAATTTTGACTTTTTTTCATCTCATATTGATGCTTAATTTATAGTTCATAATAGGCAATATTGAATAGTTGACTATGGTTTGATTATGGTTACCGATAATTAACTATAGTTGGTCATGTTGGCCATGGTTGACCATCATTAACTATGGTTGCACTATTGATCATGGTTGAACATGATAATGATAGATGGTCGTAGTTAACTATGGATGACAATGGTTAATTTGTATTCACCATGGTTACCTATGGTTAACTATTGTTTATCACGATTTGACTATGGTTGACCAATGTTTAATTATTGTGGACCATGGTTGACCATGATTGACTATAATTTACCATGATTAAACTTGGTTGAGCATGGTGACTATAGTTAAAATGTCGTCGACTACGTTTTTACTATGAATGACTATGGTTAACAATTGTTTGACTATGGTTGGCCATGGTTGACAATTGTTGTCCATATTCACAATGTTTGACCTTGGGTGACCATAAATGGCCATAGTAGTCCATGTTGAACATGGATAATTTCCATTGTTGACAATGATTGACCATTGTTTGATTACTTTGTCCATGGTTGACCATGGCTAAGTATCAGTAAGTATGGTTTTCCATGCTTTACCTTGGTTTGACTATGAATAACCATGGTTTGACTAACATTGACCATGGTTTGACTATGCTTGAAAATGGTTTGGTTATCGTTTGGCTATGATTGATCATGAATTGACTATGATAGATGATGGTTGACAATAATTTAGTTGTAGCTAACCATGATTGATTATGATCAAATATGATTTAACTATGGTTAACTATTGTTTGGCTTTGGTTTGACAATGTTCAACCATGATTGATTATACATTATGATACTTTAAATATTGCTTGGTTATGGATGACCATGATTTGACTAGATGGTTTCTCTATGGTTAAACATTATTTGACTATGGTTATCATTGTGATGGTGGTTGTTGATGGTTAACCATGGTTTGATTATGGTTTAATTTGGTTCACTATGGTTTGACCATTATTGTTGTACATCAACTTTGTAAATCTTATATCTTAGTGTGGTTCATGATGGATGTTTGCGATGAACCGTGGTTAGCCATGGTTTAGATATCACTATGGTTTGATTGTCACCATGGTTTAATTGTAACTATCATACATGAATTCTATAAATCTTATATGTCACTATGGTTTGCTATGGTTGACTATAGTTGAACTATGGCCAACCATTGCCATTGAATAAAGGTCACCATCATTAACCCTAGCCATCCACCAGAGGACATCATGATGAACCATGACCATCCAATATGGTTCAATATAGTTCATTATGGTTCACTACTTGGTAGACATCGACTACGTTGACTATGATGCCCATGTTAGCTTGGTTGACAATGTCAATTGTTATCAACTGTAGTCAATATGTATTAATGTATAGTTAACATGGCCAATATATAGTTAATATATACATGTGGACAATGTTTAACCAAATTAATCATGGTTAACATGTGTTAATATTTAAATTAACATATTAATGTATCTATTGATATTTTAATACATAAATTTAAATATATAATTTATTAATATATAATATATTATTTATTAATTTATTATTATAAAGTTATTTATATTTAAATAATATTATTAAGTTTTTAATATTCATACTAATAAATTTATTATTAAAATTTGATATTCATATTGATATTATTCAATTTAGTATTAATATTAATATTATTATTATAAATCTTACATTTAATTTTGATTTTTATTTGATGTGGTAAGAGGCACATTCTACAATCCAATATGAAGGTGAATATGGTATTTATATTATTAATATTTATACGAATATTTATATTGTTAATCTTAGTATTAATATTAGTATTATTATTATAAATCTTAATTCGTATTTTGATTTTTATTTTTTGTGTGAAGAGGCATATTCTACAATCCAATATGAAGGCGATGTAGTATTCTACAACCCAATATGAAGGTGATGTATGATTCTCTCCGTGTTAAATGTGGAGTTCACACATGTCCTTTTATTAATATTACAACCTAGTATAAAGGATACGTGGTTAAAATATTTCACTTGCATCCTCAAGGCAATAAATAAAATATTTTGATATCTATGTTAAGTAACATAATCTCATTAGAGAGATAAAGTAATTAAAGGTAAAATATAAAATAAAAATAAAATATAAAATCTTCCATAGTAAAATATTTCAATGCCTAAAAAAGAAGAAGTAATTAAAACTATACCATTATAGATTCATTTCAATTGCTCATCTACCAAGGGCCCAGAGGGTTCAAACATCTCAAAATGAGAATTTTGTTTCGAGTGGAAAACTTGAGGAAAGATTTGTACATTGAAAATTTTGATTCCTCTAGGCTCTTCGTATATCTTGAGTTAAAATGGATCTATGCTAGTTTTGAGAAACACATTAATAAACAATTTATTTTAACTATAAGATTTTTTTGTTTTATATGATATATTAGTAGTTTATATTGAAATATTTTATTTATGATTCATATTCTCAATATACTCTCTTAATATGTATGTGTGGATGGATGCATACATTAAATTATTTTTATTATCAATGTCATTTAAAATGCTACATATCAAATCCATATTTAATATTGAAAGAATTATAAAGTACTTATTAATGGTATAAGAATTCTCTCACCCTCTCTCTATATATCTTTGATATTAAAATATTTTTCTTAACATGTATATTAAAATAATTATTTCATAAACTATATTAAACTTTTCTTTGTTATTAATATTTTGTAAATCTTATAGATCAACTCCATATTAATAATGGAATAAATTAGCTATTAGAAATAAAAAATAAAAAGCTAAGAAATTTTTTAATTTAAATTACTTTATTTTTCTCTATATAAAGTGGATATAAAATTATGTTTTTTTAATATGTACATTTAAATATTTTACTTATGGTTGACAATAAAATATTTTTAATTATTAACATATTTTTGTTTTAAATATTATATATAAACTGAATATAGAATAACTTACACATCATGGAATACTAGTAATATTAATATTCCATATTAAGTAATGAAGAAATTAGATATTTCCCTATTGATGGTGTTGGACCCACCAACATGTCAGGGGATCTCCCTAGTAAGAAGTCCCAACTAGACCTTAGACTGTTTGGTGTAGGAGTCCCAGCAGTGGGTCGTATGGTATTGCCTTGACCGCGGTTGTGTGTAGAGGCAAGCACGATGTCCTTGTTGGTAGCAAGGGTGTGACCAGTGCAAAAATCCAAGGAAGGTGCATGAAGGGTTATAACACATGGAAAGTGGAATGAGTGCGTCCATTAGAAACCTGTGGAAACACGTGGCTTGAAAGGGAACACACGAGAAAAGATACATCACAAGCTGGAAGTCAGGTGAACCAACAATCCAAAGTGATGGTTAAACCAACAAAAATTTCAATAAGATTCATACATACATATATAGGAAAGTCCATACATACATGTGTAAGCAAAACAGATACATATATCATTAGAGTAACCAAGGCAGTTAAAATACAGTAATGACATATGCATGAAACGTGCTGGCTTTGTTATATTAAGAAAGTGAAAGTTCGAATAATACATACAACCATGTCCAACTATTAGTCTTGACAACAAAATGTTATAGTCACTGCCACTTGCTCCTCCAAAGAGATATACTAGCTCTGCATTGTGGAGAAGCCAAGGCTCGTTACAATACACTCCAAGCTTTCTCTAAGATACACCTATAAGAAGCTTGGTAGCCAAAAGCCTGTGCAATGAGTTATGAGGTTCTATAAATAGAAAAAGGGGAGGTGACCCTTGACATTCCCCTTTGTGACTCTTCACCTACCCTCACAACTCTTCAACTAGTACATGATTGTTACATTCTAATATCGACATTTGGTCTTTCACTTTTACAAGATGTTACATTACAATCTGCACATGTACCCATGTGAGACAAAATAGGCTTGAGCAACCCAAACAAGCTATCACTAATACTCAGACAATTGTGGGAAGACAAACTCTTTGACATCCTCATGATGGTTCACTGTGGCAAACTGATGTCAAGCTTGGTAGTTCGCTATGGTGTCTACATGCTCAATGGTGACATCCTACTGGAAGAAAACTCTCACCTTTGTTGCATCTAAGTACACTGATTTGGCATCTCTGTCCAACTCATCTGATAACATGCACATCACAGTCTTGAGTGTAGCCAGACCAGCAACATACTGATGTATAGTGTCTGCGCTGATCTCCAAGTCTGCGCTAGTGGCTACGTGCATTAACTCATCAAAGTACATGTCCAGCTTCATTTTGACACGGTTCTTTGACTCTGCCTTGGTGAGTGTGCCAATAGATGGGATCACATGCATGTGCATAATGACATCTATTCTTCTGGACACTCGTGCATGTGAAGCTTGCAAACTGGTGATGAACTGCGGGAGTTCCTCATAGTTCTAGATCTGACTCTGGATGTGTGCCTTCAACTCTATTGCCTTGGGATTCATCATCTTTGGTAAGTGCAATGGGGCTCCTTTGTACCTCATTGTCCATGTTTGCATGCAATCAACAATAGTGGGTAAGTTTGACAAGATGTGTGCTCTCCTAACACAACACTGTTGCCAACCATTGAGATATACAACTGACTTGTGCACGGTGCCAAATCTAGAATATAACATTCGTATGACTACTTCAAGATATGATACTTCTTCCAATATCTCTCTCCTCAGATCTACTAGGGTGGATGATGTAATTTGTTGTCCTCCCTGCTTGGTCGCCTGTAATTCCTTAGCCATTTGCCTATTCTCTGCTATCAAGAATTGAACACTCGATCTAGTGGCTTCAGCATCTGCTCTGGTAGCATCAACCAATGCTACTGGATGTTTGCTCACGTCATATACAATCACTCATTCTTCAAACTGCACAGGATATATGTGGACATCTGGAGTAGGAACTCTACGTGATTGCACAACTCTGTGTTGTGATTCGTTGAAAGATATTTTGTGCATCTCCACCTCTGGATTTTCTTCAAGGATATCTGTGTTTCCTTGATCTCTTGGGACTTTCTCTGCTTCTGGATCTAGTGAAGATGGTGGAGTGACCTCTCGGTTATGAGGAATGATGTTAATATCCTAATCTTACTCTTGCTACACCTTATCCGTATCCATATGTTCTAACATCTATTCAATCTCTTGGGCTAAGTCATGCTCTCGTGATTTCTCACCTTGTTTTCTCTATGCCAGTTGCTCGAATGAGTCTATAACATGTATGGATGCAGTTTCATCAATCTATGCATGTTGTGCCTCCTACTGTATCTATCCCTGCTACACTTCCTTCTCTCCTTTGCGCAACTGTTGTTCTCCCCAGAGTTGCTGCTTCAACTCGTACAACTACTTTTTTGTTTCCTCCATCCTCTGTTTCTCTCTTTACCTTTGTGTGATCCTCATATCATGTTGTTGCCTTTTAGCCTCAATCTCCAAAGCCGCTTTCATCAAAAGTGGATCTACTTTGAACTTGTGGCTTTGTTCTTCCTCTGCACTGTCAACAACCTTTCTCTTGTCTTTGTCATGCACAAGTACGCTACCCTCTGTTACTGCTAGTGATGGTGCTCTCTGAGCTGTTGCTTCCCTCGGCTTTGCTAACCACTCTACAAATATTCTGACCGGTTCATTGAGCCTGGAGAAGTGATAAAAATATCTCCATGGGTCTTCCCAGGCCATTGACATGCCTAGTGGATCCAAGGAAATTTCACTCTTGCATAGTGGTCCTTTACCAAGAAATGCGGGTCATACAGATTGAAACTTTTGGTGTCAAAGGTGAATCTCTTGAACTCCTCCATTTCGGCCTTAGCATGCTTGAGACTGTGTATCTTGTACAACTTGATCCGTAAAGGAAGAGGGGGTCAAGGTGCCTTCTTCTTCATATGTAGTCTATTTGATAAGCCTGTCGAGATGTGGTATGACACTTCTTGCATGACAAGCTTGTCCATGGAAAACTTGGTAAAACATGTAGAGGTTTCTCCACATTGTACATTTGTATGAAGGTGCCAAGGAGTGAGGCATACTAATCTGCTATGTCGACCAATGCCTCCATCTCTGCTTATGATAGGTAAGGTGGATCCTGCTCAAATATCATTTTATACACTGTGGTGACAAAGTGGTCTAACAACTGTGTGATAACTTCGCGGAAGTTGCATTCGAAGAACAATTCGCAATAAGTGTGCACAACGGTTTTTGAAGGTGTCCATGCCCAACTCAAACCTAGGAATTGCTGACAGGCATGGACTACATCCAATATGTATGCGGACATGTATATCTCCACTTGTTGACCTTTGGGCAGATGTCGGGATTTTGTCACCTGTTCCTTCAACCTGAGAGCCAACATGTCAGATGAGTTGCATGGCCTTCTTTCATTGGCCAGTTTGTCCAATGCAATCGCCCCTCTGTGGGAAGGTCTCTGTGTTTTCTTGGCCATATAAGTGGCATGCATAGATGACCAAGTATTGATATGCCTTCCACAGTATCTTCATCTTGTAAACCAAGTTGGGTGTTTTCCTAAACTTTCCTGGCTCTTTCACCCAGCTCTGTAATATATCTTTGGAGTTTGTGCTTGCTACTAAGTTTATTGAAGGGTTTCTCCATTGTGATCACCGGTGATGGAAAGTGATACATCTCCTTAAAATCCTTCACCCTAAAGGTAGCAAGATTTGTCCCACCGACAATGCTCAATGTCATCATCTCAAGATCAGTGTGTGAGATAATCTAGTGGATCATGTCCGCGCATGGAAACGCGAGATACTTGCATGCGATCCGGTACAAGCCAGATTTGTGGATGTTGACATAGACGTTGTGGTCTTTTAGATCTTCATCAAATGTGCCTGAGAATGTGTCATTGATGTCCTTCCATTTCATCTTTATGTCTCTATCTATGAACAAATTGGGGTCTTCGTAAATGGGCAAGCTCATAGACACTTGTTCAACTGCATATCTAATTGCACTTCCAACGGTGTCCTTTGAACCTGCTCTCCTGGAGGCCATTGTACCTATACTCCTGAGAGATGGACAAACACCTACTATACCTAAAGACAAAGTGACACTCATGGCATTAAATATGTCAGTTGAAAATAATAAAAAGAATTGAGGACTGACTGGTGAGCTCTAGTATTGCAGCAATGATGTTGCAACTACTGGGACTCGCTACTTTACTTTTATCAACCCGGTAGTTCGTAACAAACATGGAAGTGACTGTGCTATATGCACAAGTACTAGCTCTTATTGCAGGCTATCGCTTGATCAGGTGGCACAAGTTCGCTAGGAGCTTAAGCCAACTTCTATGAGTTCTCAAAAGAAGATTTTAACTATGATGGAAGAAAGCTAACTCAAAAGAGGCTATTCTACTTACAGAAAGATAATGAAAACTGAAAGGAAACGCAAACCCTAGCAAAACCTAGTTTTACCCACTAACCCTACTTTTGCAAGAAAAGAGATGGAAATTACTGAAATGGATTCCATTGACTACTGAACAGGTAAAATTCATATATTCAAGCTACTTTTGAAGGAAAATATGGAAAATTCATCTTTTTATACTTTTGAGCAATTTTATGCAGAATTATTATGCTTGTGTTTTAACCATTTGTGATTGTGTAGAGGTTTGGTGGCAAAAGGAGATGGAGTTGGCTTTTGCAGGAGGTTGGGAAGGTGTGGAGAGGACCTAAGGAATCCCTAGTACCCTTCTGGAGACTTCCACTGCAATCAGACTTCGAAAGATCACTTCCATGCACTTCTATAGGAGGCTGCAGGGGATCTAAAAGAAGTTCTACAAGAGGTTCTACAGGAGGAGGCTGAAAGCGGTTTTTGGAGGTTTGAAGGTGGAAAAATGGTGGGAAAAGGGAAATGAAGGCTAGATAGATATGTTAAGGGGTCTAGGACCTTGTAAATGAAGATTAGGAGTGAAAGATATGGTTGGATTTATTCAAAGGGCAAGGAAGCAATGTTGCACAAGAACGTAGAAATTAGGGCAGTTTGGGAAAGTATGGCGAATAAGTGAAGGAAATATTAAGAGATGGACTGGAGTAGGTTGTGTGATGGAAGAATGGTAAGTTGGAGTGTCTTACAAGTGAGTTGCACACTTCTTTTCAAAATTGTCCCAAGAAAGATTAAAAAAATAGAGTTTTACCTTTTTTTGACCTAATTCTGATCTAAAAGCCAGAAAAGTGTTGAACAAAACTTTATGGACAGGAAGTTATGCAAGAAATCCATGGAAGATGAACAAGAATAGATCTAAACATGTAAATACAACTGATATCAACTTCTCCAACTCGAAATCTCACACTAGCAATTGCATTGGAAAGCAAAAACAATGTTTTGGTGGTAGCAAGAGTGCCTTGGTCTCAATTCATGCTCCCAAGGAGGGAGAAAGGAGATCAAGGCCTACAAGGTAGCCATTTTGTGGACTTTTTTCTATTATTATAGCAAACTATCTAATCAACCTGAAGCAAGAACGACGATTCTAATCATCAAAAACAACCTAAGTAACAAAGCAAGATTTAACCTAAACAACATAAATTATTTCATGAATGCAAGAAAAACACATATAAATACACAAAGGAGGTGTTGGGAACTTGGGTTGGGCCCAACCCCAAGAGCTACAGCCCCCTAGGAAAGATAAGTGCTGGTTCAAAGCTATATTTATCTTCATCGATCAAAAAGATAATAGTTACATCACAAAATTGTCTGCAAAAAGAGCTCGAAAATGAGATGAGTACAAGGCTGCACTAAAGTGCGAAAATATAATATCAAATGGCTAACCTATAAGGCTTGAAGCCTTCTTATTTATATTGGTGAGGACTCCCAACAGTCCTCCTAAACTTTAGGAGATCGGCTACCTAAAACTGCAGATAACAACAACTTCACTAGATCTGCTTAGCTGCCCCATGGAATCATCTTTTGTGGGCTATTGAACTCCGAGCTGTTGGTGGAGAACTTGAGGAAAGGGCCATTTAATGAAGGAGACACCCCTCCTATAGGTCCTTGGCCTTGTTTCTTTGAGTTTGGCTGCCAATCTGCTCATAAATGCCTGGTCTTGGTCCAAAAATGTCCAAAAATATGCAATAAACACTCATTAGCCTTTGTGCTAAAGTGACTATCCCCATTCACTCAATTAACATAAATATATTCAAAAACGTGCACAAAATTATGGAGAATGGTGGATTAAATGAAAATAATAGGCAGAAAGAGCCCATATAGTTACCCATTTCTAGGGCTCATCATCATCCCCCTGCTGAATGTGTTGCTCATCCTTTGAGTAACTAATCCAGTTCTTCATCATTGATAGCTTTAACAGCCTCTCTGACATCCTAGGCCTCTAAGGTGATGTCCTCTTCTCTATCATGAAAACCTGCCTTTTTGTCCACTTCCTCCCATTGTTTCCGTTCCTCCTCTTCCTTAACCCCTTCCAACAATCCTAACAGTAGTGGAGGACTGAACTTAAGACCAATCCAGTTGGCTTTCAAGTTTTGCATTGACTGTTGTCTAGGTGTACTCTCCTCATAGCTTCCCTCATTCTGGTTGGGGAGTGATACTCCCTTATCTTTAGGCTATGGGATAATGTATTCCATCTTCTTGTGCAAGCATGAAGGCAATTATCACCAAATAGCCTTTCCATATCTTCAAAGTGAGCAATAGCCTGTGCTTGCCTTTCAACATAGTTAGGTGCAATCTGAGGGTTGTCTGCAAGGTGCTAGTGGGCATATATGAGAGTTGAGGGATCTTCTAGTTCTGCCCTTATCATGAGGGGTTCACTTAGCTCCCTGGTCATAATATTTTGAATTTCTCCTGCTCTCTTTTCCTCATGGCTCAACCAAGAAGCCATAGCCATGAGTTGTAGGTCTCCTAATGCAACGTTTGGATCCCATAGATTCATGTTAGGAAGTGCCAGGTTGTGTAAATAGAATTCTACTAACTTGATCTTATCTTCAGCTGAGCTAATATCACATAAATGCATAAACTGATTATAATTCTGGAATGGGATTGTTCCCCTTTGGGCCAATGTTTTAATTTGGAATTGAAGCCATTGATCTTTAAGATACAATGCATAGGATCTAGCTGGTTGTGTACATTGCAAGGCTTCCATTGCCCAGCTGGCCATGCAGGCCATTTGGGCTTCTTTTTCCTGCAACTGTTGTTTTAGAATCTACACTTCATCTCTACCTGAGACTCTTTTTCTTGCAGCAGTTTCATTAGCATTTCAACATCAGCTTGTGGCTCTCCCTCTTGTTGTTGTTTCTCTATTGCTTCATTTTCTATGAAGGGACCTTCTTTCTACTGCTGCCCTCCCAAAATGGACAACCTATCTCCATTGTGAATTTCTTGTTGCCGTAACTGTTTTTTCAACAGTTCATTTTCTTCCTGTAGCTGGGCTCTTTTACTGCTCTCTATGTGTCTGACCATGGCCAACTCCCCTCTCAATTCCTTCAGCTTGTCCTCCATGTGCCCTATGTCTTCAACTCCTTTAGATTAGCAATTTTCATTCCAGGTGTGGGTTCTGACCATTTCTTTTTCTAATTCAAAGAATAAAGGCACAACGAATTTTTGTGGGATGATCTTCCCACCTTCTAGCAGATTGTAATAGGAGCCTAAATTAGGCTGAGGGCTTGGTTCAGGTATTTCTTTGGCCTTGCCTTCCCCTTGTGACTGTTCTACTGCCTTCTCTTCTAATTTTTCAATTTCTTTCAACTTGGCTAGTGTTTCCTGTAGAGATGTTTCAGCTTCCTGTAGAACTGCTTTTGAGTCCATCAACTTGATTCTTTCCTTCTAGGTGGATGTTTTGGGACTTCCTCTCTCATAGGTGATAGAGATCTTGGAGGGAGATTCTACCTTCTTTTCAGTAGGTGTATCCTCAATGACAATTGGTTCCTTTGATGGTCGCTAGGGCTTGCCCACTTTAATCTTGGTGCTTCTTCTGGCTTTAAAATACATAGAGGTTTGTCTTTTTCTTTTTCCTTTTTGTTTTGCTGGTGTGCTTAATGCAGCAAGCACAACTACTACTTCCCTTGTGAATGTTTCAGGGGATGTTTCCTTTTGTTGTTCTTTTCCTTCATCTCCTGTAGCCTTTTCTATGTCTACTGTTTCTACTTATGTCTCTGCTATCTCTGATGGTGTATTCTCTTTTTCTTGCTGGGTCCCTACCTTGCCTGTGGCAGTCTTATTTTGGGCTTTCTTGGCCTTTTTCTTCTCAGCCTTTGTCCTTTTTCTCTTCTTTGTTTTTGAGGTTGTCTTCTTTTCTGCCTTAGGCTTAACAATAGTTTTGTCAAATTTCTCCTCTTCTTCCTGTTTCTCCTCTGTTTTTCCTTCTGTTTGAATGTCTTGTGCTTCCTCATTACTATTCTTCTCAAGTTCCTTGGTTTACTCCTCCTCTTCACTACTAGATGGGCTAATGCCTTTAGTCAAAGTTTTGATGTGATCATCTCTGGATATATTCCTGAAAATTTCCCAAGCTATGGGGATGGTATATGTGTGTAAGGCATCTTCTACCAACAGTTTGATGAGCCCATGTTGGGCCAGCTGGTCTGGGACCCCTACATTTAGCTTGGTGGCACATTCTATCAAAGATTGGAGGAGGAAATATGGGAGTCTGGGTGTTCTAGCTGGAGGTAGGTCCATCCCATATCTCAATTCATGCAAAAACCTGAAGTGATAACCATAAATTAGGCTGAACCTCCCTTCACATGTGATATAATTCATTATTTGGTAGCTGAATTCAGTCCATAGAGGAGGCAAGTTTGTCCTTCTAAGCCCATTTTTATCCTCTATAGGATGCTCCTCAGGCTGAAAAAATGTCTTCTTAGTAACCTATCCCAATGATTTCTCCTCCTTGCTCCAAGGGAGCCCAAGTGGAAGACCTGTGATTCTACTGATGAAATCAAGTGTAAGCTCTAGGGTCAGACCCCTAAAACTGACTGTAGCATGTGTTTTTGAATGGGGTCTTAGGGACATAAAAAATTCTTCAGTCACCTCCTCATCATATCCTTGAATTCTTTCAAAGAAGGATATCCATTTTGCCCTGGTGAAGAGGGCCACCACCTCAGGTTGCTCATGCAATTTGCTAGATTTCAATGGTTCTTTTCTCATGAATCCTCCTAGCATGCTGTTGAGTGCTTTTTAAAATTTCTCAGGTGAGAAAGCAGGCAAAACTGAAAACAAAGGGATAGTTGAATTTTTGTCTTTTTTTGAAACCAAATAAGGAATTTCCCGTGTGCTTCTCCTTACAACATCAAATTGCAATATTTCCCTTATTTCAAACTTCTTTTATCCTGAATTTAATTCTTCTTTTGGAAAGAATTTTTTTTTTGACAGAACAGAGGACAAATAACACAGTTTTTTTTAGAGAGTATACAGATACGCAAATTTGGTTTTTTTTCACACAAGCTAGTTTCTACGGTTGCATGTATTTCTTTTTAGTAGAATTTGAGAAAGAAGGAGACAAACTTTGAAAGAAGAGAAGAAAACAGAGAACTGTGTAGAACTCAGGGAAAATATGCAGGTAAACTTTTAAGCTTCACTCTCCTTTTTTTCAATCTGATGTTGTGTTTTTAATCCACCACCTTATACAAATAAGTCATATGCAAAGAGGTTTCCCGAGCCTACCTCATTTCAAGCTCGAATTTTGACAAAAATCCTGGGTTTTCCTTCTGCAGAACTGTTCTCTGCCCTTCCTGTAGAAATCTTCCTGTAGAAATCTCCTAGCTCCTGTAGAATGCAACAGTGCTCCTGTAGAGCCCAATAGGCAGGAGGGTTTTGAAAAACTAACAGAAAACTAGCAAAGGATGACTGGTTTTCTTCTCTGGAAGTTGTAGGTGAGTACTACAGTTGGGAATGTCATGAATGAAGAATAAAACAAAGGGTGGCAGAGGCTTCGACCACACGGTCCTTTAACTGTTGCAGTCATCCGTGGTGAGGAGATGAGGTGGCCCGATGGGTACGTTATTCCCATACAGACCATTGGTCCTACATCATGGTCATAATGGTTCTGCATGCCGCCTGACTGCCATCACCTCCCTTACTCCTATTATACACCGCCACCAGTACGAGTCCTAAATGTTTTTTACCTGAATTGACATACCATATGTGTTGGCTGTGTATCTGATCGGTAGTTTGAATTTGACAGGGCTCATTTGAATTCCACGAGGGTGTGTAATTGAATGAGGGTGGCCAGTTATCTGGTCATCAATTCCATTCAATCGTGACCATTCCCACAGTTCATGCAGTTTTGAAATATTATTCATGCAATCGAGGAATAGGTTTAGGCACTTACCTGCTTAGTCACTGACATGTTAAGCATATTTCGGACTTTGGAACTTCCTTTCTTCGTTGCTGTTGCCGCTTGCGCTCTGCATGCTTGGCCTTGGTCTTATGCTAATGATCTCTCATTCAAGCATTGCTCCTTGCATGTTTCATACGTCCTGCTGTGCTGACCCTGTCTCTGGAGTATGTTTTTCAAAGGGATCAGCTGCTACAGGAATCCTGTAGGATTTTCTGTAGCTCCTTCTCCTTCTGAAATTCAAGCTAATATTTGAGTAGGGCTACAACTACTGAAGAAGGTCTCGACTGAAAAGAAATCACAGCTGGAAGGTATTAGGTAGGAATGAGTAAAAAAGCTGCTGCTTTTATTTGTCATCATTTTTTTTTGGTTTGCAGAATGAAGGAAACATAATTTCTCTATGTTGTTGTGCAGGGACACAAAAAAGGCAAGTGAAATGTAGGTGTACAGGGATGGAATGGTGAAATAGGAAGATGGATGATGGCAGGGAGGTTCACAACTCCCAGACAAATTTCCAACCCTCGGGTCCTCCTCTAAGATTGATTTTGGCTTTTTTGTAGTTTCTATAGGATCCTCCTGTGGAATACACAGAGTTTCATGTAGGATGAAAATTTTTAGAAAAAATGACACCAAAATTTGGGAAATGATAATGATGATGGGGAGATGGACTGTGAAGGGTGCATGCATCTTGGCCATGTCTTTTTTCCTCTTGTGTGACCCTCCTACAACCTGCAATGACCTTCCTGTGACCTGTAATTTATTCAAAAGAAGTTAGGTTTTTCTTTTTTCTCTTTTTTTCTTTTTTCAATTTGAGACAGTTGGGGCGCCTGCAGGAGGTTTTCATCCCCATTGCTTGCCCTGGGTGCCTCCAGGAGGTTTTCACATAGGGATATTTTATTCCATTTTTTTTCCTGTTTTTTCTGTGTTTTTTTATTTATGTTTTTTTTTTTGCTCAGGGTGTGGGTGGAGTGGAGAGAGTGACCTATTCCACTACCAACACTAATTTACCCAGAGTCTCAATGAACTTCTACTTGGAAAGGGGGTTCCTGTAGATCTTCAATCTATGCCCATTGATGAGCATGGGGATGGATTCTTCATCAATGGTCCGGATAAGGACTGAATAATTGTCATTGCGTTTTTCTACTGTATATGGTCCCAGCCATATTGTCCTCAGCTTGCCCTTGAAATCCTTGTATCTTGAATCATACAATAGCGCCCGATTTCCTGGCTGAAATTGTTTCTCTTGGAGGTGCCAATCATGCCATATTTTTCTTTGAAGTTAGACTACCTATGAGTGGAGAAGGGCCTACATTCTCTATTCATCTAATCCATTTAGCTAAATAAATCTTTCTTTCTGTGCATGGCTGAGATCTAGGTCCAGCTGAGCTGCCATCCTCAATGTGTTATATTCAAATTCTATGGATAACAAAGCCTTCTTCCCATAGACCAGCTCATATGGTATGAAACCTGTGGTGGTTTTCCCAGTAGTGTTATATGGCCAGGTGGCCTCAACCAATTGATCTGCCCAGTCTTTTCTACTACTGCTCACTACCTTAGTCAAAATCCCTTCCAAAGCTTTGTTAGTGACTTCCAACTGTCCATTTGATTGCGGATGATAAGGGGTGGAAGTTCTGCGCTTAATCGTGTGATGTGTGAGTAGGTCTTCAATCAGATTGGAGGTAAAATGACTTCCTTGATCTGTGACTAATTCTCTTGGGTAGCCAAACTTGTAGAAGATATTTTCCCTCAAAAACTCAGCTACTTTTTCTTCTGTTGCTACTTTGATTGCCTTTGTTTCTGCCGACTTTGTTAGGTAATCTATGCATAGAATGATGTAAGACTTCTATTTTGAAGGAGGGTTGATAGGACCCACAAAGTCCATGCCCCACTTCTCAAATGGCTCGAAAGTCACTTGAGGCTACAAGGGCATCTCATCCTTTGGAGTAGGTTTCCCCATCCTTTGACATCAGCCACATTGGCTAATGTATCTCTTGACATTTTGATGAAGAGTGGGCCAATAGTAACCTACCTGCAAAATCTTTACTGCAAAGTGGCCCCCACAGGGCCCATCATGACAGGTTAGGAGGATGTAAAAAACTTCCTCCTCCCTGACACATCGCCTCAAAATCTGATCTGGGCCAAGTTTAAAAAGATTGCCCGCAATCCAAGTGAATGGGGCACTTTTCCTCACGATCTTGCTCTTCTCTTTTGAGGATAGGTGTGGCGGAAACTGTGCTGAAACCAAATAATTTGCTATATCAGCAAACCATGGAGAGAGTACTGAAATGGAAAATAGGTGTTCATCTAGCATTTGATCATCCACCATTCCTTCTTCACCTATAGGCAGATCTAATCTAGATATAAAATCAGCAACACCATTTTCCTTACCTGGCTTATCAACAATGGTCAAATCAAATTACTGCAATAAAAGTAACCATCTAATGATACAATCATTTGCATCTGGTTTATTCATCAAATACATAATTGCAGCATGATTAGTATGTAAAATTGTTTGATAGCCAGTGATGTAATGTTTGAACTTGTTTAGGGAATGGACTACAGTCAGGAGCCCTTTTTCGGCTTTAGTGTTTTTTTAATTCTATCTTGGACAAGTTTTCACTGAAAAAATATACGGCATATGGTAGCTTCTCTTCAACTTATCCTAAGGCCGCTCCTATAGCTTTGTTAAAGGCATCTGTGTGAATGTGGAAAGGTAGGGCCCAGTTTGGACCTCTCAAGATTGGGGCAGTTATCAGCTTACCTTTCAAGGCATCCAGAGCCTCTTGACAGTTGTCAGTCCATATGAATTCATCATCTTTTTCCAAAAGACCAAACAATGGAGAGGCTAACTTACTAAAATCATTAATGAATATTCTATAATACCTTGTTAAGCCTAGAAAACTCCGAACATCTCTTACCTTTTGAGGAGGTGGGACCCTTTGGATGATAGCAATATTTTTGGGATCCACCTGTAATCCTTGCTGAGAAATTGTATGTCCTAGCACAATCCCTTCAGTAATTAGGAATTCACACTTATCAGGACTAAGGGACAGGTTCATTTCAATACACTTGGCTAAAACTTTCCTCAGGTTAGTGAAAGCTTCTTGGAAGTTAATACCATAAGGGGTAAAGTCATCCATATAGATTTCCACCGAATCATGAAGTAGCTAAGCAAATATGCTCAGTACTGCTCTCTGGAAAGTGGCAGGAGCATTGCAGAACCCAAAGGGAAGGACCTGGTAGGCAAAGGTAGCCCATGGAAAAGTGAAAGTGGTCTTATCTTGGTCTTCCGGGTTGATTTGGCTTTGATTGTACCCGCTAAACCCATCTAGGAAGGAAAATAACTTCTTCCTTGCCAAGCCATCTAACACTTGATCTATGAAAGGCAAAGGGAAATGGTCCTTCTTGGTGGCCTTGTTAAGTTCTCGATAATCTACATAGATTATCTACTTCCCATTTTTCTTTGGCACAAGCACTAAAGGAGAAACCCATTCACTATCAGAGATGGGGTAGATGAATCCTGCCTCTAGCAACTTTTGTAGTTCTTCTTTGACAATGTCCTTAAGGGATGGATTCATCCTCATTTGAGGCTTCCTGACTGGTTTACAATCTTCTTTAATGTAAATGTGATGAGTACAGACTGAAGGGTGGACTCCCTTAATCTCCTTATAGCTCCAAGCAAAAGCATCCAAATGGCTGTTCAATAAGCTACACAACTCTTTCTCCTGAGAGGTGGATAGGGATGAGTTAATTTTCAAGGTTCTTTCTCGGCAAAATTCCACATTCTTAACTCGGGGAGAGGTTGGATCAGCCACACAGAGATCAACTAAAGCATTGGCTTTGGTTTCTTCCACTAACTTTTCTAATGGCAATGCACTAGGGGGTGGATTTTGAATCAAATTCTCAATAAGAGCATCCTTGGTTTGAGGACGCCCCGTGGTAGCTTCCACTGTGCACAATGATGTGGAGTAGACTTCATCCTCATCTTCCTCCTCCAAACAGAGAGGTAAGTCATGTTCTATTAGAGGTTGGACAGGAGGATATAGGACTAGCTATTTAGACATATGCCCATTTTTGATGGTTATGCTTCTGGCTCGACAACTGATGTAAGCATTTGCAATAGCTAACCAATGCCTTCCCAGGATGAGAGGATACCCAGTGAGCTTTGCCTTTGGTTGAAGAACCAAGAAGTCAGCAGTGTACTCCCAGGAATCAATGGAGACGATGACATCTTCCACAATCCCCTCAGGAGTCACAGTGGAGTGGTCTTCCAACTGCAGTACTGTTGTGGTCTTTCTTAGGGAACCCTGAAGGTTGAGTTTCAGCATAGTGTCCCTAGTCATCACGTTAATGACAACCCCTAGATCAATCAAGTTGTGGGGGATTATGGTGCCATTGATGTGTACATCGACTACAGGACTCCGAGGGTCCAGATATTTTGGATAGATTACCTATCCCAACATTAGGTCGGATAGTTGTCCTATGACATTGATAGTTGGGGCATCTCTCTTGCACCTACCTAGGTCCCTGAAACACTTCTCTTTGATCAACTTGTTGTAGATTGGTACATCTTTTATGGCCTGGAGAAGTGGTATTTTTACACATAACTGTTTTAGTTCTCTCAGAAGTTCAGTTTCTTCTGGGTTCAGTTGTGTGGTTCCAGTTAGTCTCTCAGGAAAGAGTGGAATGGATTTTGGTTCACTTTCCTATTTCTCTTCCTTATCCTCCTTAGGAGGAGGTTGAATGTCTGGGAGGACCTTCCCAGATCGTAGGTTGATCTCCTGAATTTCCACAGCATAGGTAGGGCATGTTGTTTCTCCAGTATATACCTGCTGGGCCTGTCTATTATTGGGGTTTGGGTTCGGTTGAGCAGGTATTTGGGGTTGGCTTAGAGGAGCAAGAGGTAATGGTTGTGGTTGAGTAGGTGGTGGAGGCAATAGAGTGGGAGGAGAGTTGTATTGAAGCCTCCACCATTGATGAGGTGCATTCCACTGAGGTTGTGGTTGAGTGTGAGAATGTAACGAATGAGCAGCTGGTTGAGTATGGTATTGAGATGGATACGACCAAGGAGGGGGTGTGGAGCAGGAAGGATGAGTAGGGTGTTAAAGGGAAAAGTGTCTATATAGAACTGCTCTATCCCACTAAGGTGTGACAGCTGCCTTAGAAACAAACAGAGAAAAGCTACTTTCGTTTTTCCCTTATGAATTATAGATAGAGAGGAACAGAAAGACCAACCTCTGTCTTGCGCTAATCTCCTGATTTGATTCCTCTCTTCTTTGATAGTCTTTAGCTACCTGCTCCCTTGCACGCACAGCTTCACAAAGTACCTGTAAGATCGCAGTAGCATAGCACTATACAAAGACATGGATCTATAATTATAAACAATCTAGGATCAGATGTAAATTGACTATACAAATGTAGCAAACATCAATGACACAAGAGCATGGAGGAAAACTGTAATAGCTTTTATTGATAAACAAGAAAGAGCCAAGAGGAGTTACAACCAGTTGTTCTGACCCAGCATCAACCTCTCAGCAAGGAAGCCCCTCTTCACCTCAAACAAAGCTTAGATCACCCAACAATCTGATGTTTGTCTTAAGAAACCAACAACAATTCCTTACAATATGCAAAATTCCAGCCTCCAGATCTCTGGGATGAGGGATCCATATATAGATATCTGTAATGGAGATGAGTCAGCTTATGATTTGATTAGTGTCTTCCCTCTGATAGTTCTTGCTTCCACTTGGAGATTGATGATCTCTTACTCATCCTTTGTCGAATTCAGAGAGGTAAGTGTCACAGGAGAAGATTCTGGAAGCTTCCATTGCCTCTCCACCTCGCGGAATGACACTTCCATTTGTCATTTCTCGCCCATTGCACCCCATAGAAGGGCTTTTTGAAATGCAATGCACCCACATAGTGTATTTAGGTGAGATGCAATGCACTTGGCCAGTGGAGCAGCTGAAATGATCATATTTTGACCAATTCTGAGCAGTTTTTTCATGGAGAACTTCTGGGAGAAGCTGTAATCTATTGACCTTGTTCCTTTAGGGGTTAGAACAACACTTTTAGGGACTTAGGAGCCCTTGGTTTATGGACATTTCATGCTTGGGGTTGTAGTGCCCAAAAATTTCTATAACACAGGGGACCCCAAGAAGGCATGAGAGTGGCTTGATTGGGGTTGTAATAAGTCTGGGATGTCCCTTGCATTCCCTGCTGGTAAGGTCTAGGTCCATGTGGCCTCCTTTGGTTCATGAAGTAGAGTGGTTCAGTGGCTCCTTCAGCCCCTTGGTACATAGCTTTAAATCCAGGTAAGGAAGGGCACTGATTTGTAGGATGGTCTTCTTCACAGACAAAACACACTTCTACAGAGTGCAATGGACATTCGTTCCTAGGATGCTTTCTAGTGCACCTGGGACAAAAGATGGCCAAAGCCCTCTTAGCTTCCTCTTACTTCTTTTGGATTCACAAGGTATCCATTTGCATGGCAATATTCTGTCTCATCTCGCTTTTGAAATCTTCCATCTGATTTGCAAATTCATTTTTAAGGAATGAACTAGATAAAGGGGTACTGGCTAAAAGTTGACTTCCCCTACCTCTTTTTTTGGCTGCCCTAGGATGGTTTTTAAACACAGTCTTTATGCCATCATAAGGTAGCTGGTAGATGTCTCCCCCAGCCAGCAAATGGAGGGTATCTAGAAGGTCTTCAGGTATTCCTCTAAGCAGAACCAACTTCAGAGATTTGGGGTCAAGTGTGCACCTGGCCCTTTTATAACTGAGTTGAAACCTCTCTTCATAGTCTTCTAAAGATTCATCACTTCCCATGGTCATTTGAAAGATTTCTTCCTTTGTATCCTTTAACCTACAGTAGTCCCGGTATTTGTTCTTAAAGGCTTGTTGCAACTGAGCCCAAGTTGTGATATTGTTTCGAGGTAACCCCATGAACCAGCGTAGTGTTGCATCTTTGAGGTAGAGGGAAAGAATTTCAACTTTTGCTTGTCTTCAGCATAGTCATAGGTTCGACAAAGGACAACAAACTCAAACAAAAAGGTATCGGGGTCTTCAGTAGTCAATCCATAGAAGTGAGGTAAGGTTGAGGGACTTATGTTTTTCATCTTTGTGTCCCCATTGGTCTCTTGGATTGGAAAGGCACCTTTTATTCTCTCCCCATTTCCTCTACCATTTCTGTTTTCAGCCATGGTCTCAGGAGTAATGGCTTCTTGCTCTTCTTCTATTATAGGATCTTCGTATATCTCTGGAGTTTCACTTATAGGTTCTTCTGGATCACTGCCACTAAAGAAGAGAGAAGGGTGACTTAGTGATGTGGTGGGGCGTTGGGTAGGAATTTTCCTAAATTGTCTTTGTTCCTACGAGGCATGAAAGGAAATCTGTTTTTTTTTGGGTAATTTTTTGTTTCTTTTTCTGCTTGTACCTACAAAAATTGAAATGGGTTGAACAACAAATTCAAACTAACTAAAATCTATCATTTTGAAATGAAAATGCAGAATTGAAATGAAAGCAGGAAATAACTAATCTACGCTTGCTGAAATTATATTGCGGAATTGAAATGAAAGCAAGAAATGTCTAATCTACGCTTGCTGAAATGAACTTGTGGAATTGAAATGAAAGCAGGAAATGTCTAATCTACACTTGCTGAAATGAAATTTCGGAATTGAAATGAAGGCAAGAAATGTCTAATCTACTTTTACAGAATTGAAATGAAACAACTACTCTACTCTTGCTGAAATAAACTACTTAGCAGAAGGTTGTAGTAGAAAATAGAAGAAAAGCGGTAATCACAAAATACTTTGACGCTTCCCCGGCAACGGTGCCAAAAAGATGGTGATCTCCAGTATTGCAGCAATGATGCTACAACTCCTGGGACTCCCTACTTTACTTTCATCAACCTGGTAGTTCGTAACAAACTTGGAAGCGATTGTGCTATATGCACAAGTACTAACTCTTACTACAGGTTGTCACTTGATCAGATGGCACAAGTTCTCTAGGAGATTAAGCCAACTTATATGAGTTCTCAGAAGAAGCTTTTAATTGTGATGGAAGAAAGCTAACTCAAAAGAGACTATTCTACTTGCATAAGATAATGAAAACTGAAAGGAAATGAAAACCATAGCAAACCCTAGTTTTACCCACTAACCCTACTTTTGCAAGAAAAGAGATGGAAACTACTGAAATAGACACCATTAACTACTGAATAGGTAAAATGCATCTATTCAAGCTATTTTTGAAGGAAAATATGGAAGAATCATCTTTTTGTACTTTTGAGAAATTTTATGCAGAATTATTACGCTTGTGTTTTAACCATTTGTGATTGTGTAGAGGTTTGGTAGTGAAAGGAGATGGAGTTGGCTTTTGCAGGAGGTTAGGAAGGTGTGGAGAGGACCTAAGGAATCCCTATTACCCTTATGGAGACTTCCACTATGATCGGGCTTTAAAAAATCACTCGCATGAACTTCTACAGGAGGCTGCAGCGGATCTACAGGAAGTTCTATAACAAGTTCTACAGGAGGAGGCCAAAAGCGGTTTTTGGAGGTTTGAAGGTGGAAAATCGGTGGGAAACGGGAAATGAAGGGTGGATAGAGATGTTAAGGGGTTTAGGACCTTATAAATGAAGATCAAGAGTGAAGGAGATGGTTGGATTTGTTCAAAGGTCAAGGAAGCAATGTTGCACAAGAACATAGAAATTAGGGTAGTTTGGGAAAGTATGGCAAATGAGGGAAGGAAATATTGAGAGATGGACTGGATCAGGTTGTGTGATGGAAGAATGACAAGCTGGGGTGTCTTACAAGTGAGCTACACACTTCTTTTCAAAACTGTCCCAAGCAAGAATTTAAAAAACAGAGTTTTACCTATTTTTGACCTAATTCTGACCTAAAAACTAGAAAAGTGTTGAACAAAACTTTATGGATAGGAATTTATGCAAGAAATCCATGGAATTTGAGCAAGAATAGATCTAAGAATGTAAATACAACTGATATCAACTTCTCCAACTCGAAATCTCACACTAGCAATTGCATTGGAAAGCAAAAACAATGTTTTGGTGGCAGCAAGAGTGCATTGGTCTCAATTCATGGTCCCAAGGAGGGAGAAAGGAGATCAAAGCCTACTTGGTAGCCTTTTTATGGATCTTTTTTTATTATTTCAGCAAACTATATAATCAACCTGAAGCAAGAACAACGATTCTAATCATCAAAAACAACCTAAGTAACAAAGCAAGATTTAACCTAAACAACATAAATTATTTCATGAATGCAAGAAAGACACATATAAATACACAAAGGAGGTTCTAGGCAATTGGGTTGGGCCCAACCCCAAGAGCTACAACCCCCTAGGAAATATATGTGCTGGTTCAAAGTTGGATTCATCTTCATTGATAAAAAAGATAATAGTTACATCACGAAACTGTCTGCAAAAAGAGCTCGAAAATGAGCTGAGTACAAGGCTGCACTAAAGTGCCAAAATAGACTATCAAATGGCTAACTTACTAAGGATTGAAGCCTTCTTATTTATACAGGTGAGGACTCCCAATAGTCCTCCTAAAATTTAGGAACTCAGCTGCCTAAAACTGCAGATAACAACAACTTCACTAGACCTGCTCAGCTACCCCTTGGAATCATCTTATGTGGGCTGTTGAACTCTGAGCTGTTGGTGGAGAACTCGGGAAAAGGGTCATTTAATGCAGGAGACACCCCTCCTATAAGTCCTTAGCCTTGTTTCTTTGAGTTTGGCTGCCAATCTGCTCATAAATGCCTGGTCTTGGTCCAAAAATGTCCAAAAATCTGCAATAAACACTCATTAGACTTTGTGGTAAAGTGATTATGCCCATTCACTCAATTAACATAAATATATTCAAAAACATGCACAAAACTATGGAGAATGGTGGATTAAATGAAAATAACTGGCAAAATGAGCCCATATAGTTACCCATTTCTGGGGCTCATCACTAACATGCAACACACCTGGGTGACTGGTAGTAAAGATTTCACAATTTTCATGGGGAGGCTCGGAGACTGACTGTCGAAATTGTGCAAGGCATAGTCCGGGATATTAGGAAGCTGACTGATTGCTGGAACTGCACAATGAATAGTCGAACTTTCCTGCTGAGGACTGAAATTGCACAATGCGCAGTTTCAGTCAGCAAGGGCATGCAAGTCCAAGGACTGCATTGCACAATTTTATGGGTCAGTAGGGCACTGCCTCCGAGAATTGCACAATGAAATCCTGTAGGTTAGTGTTGGCTAAGTTTGTGCAATTTCTGGAGGGAAGATAGAGCCTTCACTTCTAGAAATGTGCATTATTGTTTGGGTAAGGTAAGGTCCTGGCCAAGGCAACCCAAACCCATTGACGGGCGACTGAAAACTTGAAAAGGTTTGGATGCATGGAAAGATTGAATGTAATAAAGAGTGAATGATCATGTAGGATTCAGAAAATGGGAACACATAAATGTTTGTGAAATGAGTCGCCGCAACGATGACCGTCAGTGCAAAACAATGTCATGCATGTGACAACAGTGAGATGCAAATAAAAACTGAAACAATGCTTCTACAAGCTAACATACTTTAAAACGACAGCAGTCGTTCAAAAAAAACAAGAAAAAACATTCATATAAAGCAAAATAAAAGTGCTAGAAAAGAAGAAAAAGACATGAAAAACAAAATTACCTAGAAAAAGCCGAGCTAAATGTGCTGAAGACTCCTAGATGCGATGTGGGATGTCAGAGCTCCGAGATCAATGTGAAGAATGAGCTCTACAAAGTCAAAAAAATAATTTTGATAAGGATGAGGCTTATGACTCGCATGCCACAAATCTAGAAAAAAACGACCCTTGGAGGGAAGTTTTTAAAACAATCTTTGCATGTAACCTCCAGCTGCTAAAACTAGATCCCTAAAATCTAGGGATGCTTTTTGCATGTAGCCCTTTTTTTCTATTTCGAGAAAAGCATCCCATGCACGCAAATTAGGATTGCTTAGTCCCGGAGGGAACTAGTCAACCTGAAGAGACATGTAGCAACCTACAAGCCTAGAAAGGGATTTGCACAGTCTCTAGGCTGATAAAGGCTAGTTTTCCCTTAGGCATTGCATAATTTATGGGGTCATCAGGTCACTGCCACCCAAAATTGCACAATTTTTGGGCTAAAGCCTAGTGTCAGGTTGGATTGTGTAATTTCCTAAGGGAGGGTTGCCTGGATAGATTACGCAATTCTGGAAATCAGCAGGCATCCCATCAGGATTGCGTAATTTTTGGAGGGAAGGTTGGTTCCCCTCTAGAATTGCACAATTTTCTGAGTGAGCATCTTAGCCAAAGATTTGCCTATGTCCGTAATGGAAGCCCGCGGGTGGGGGACAAACAAGTTGACATGCATAAGTTGTCGAGCCACTAAAACTTAGTTGAGGCTATGTACTTAGTTAGATCAAGACATGTTGCTAAGGATGGTTGGTAGGGAGGCTCCAAAACGAAGCTAAGGCAAAATCTTGGAGGGCGGTTGTAGCCACTACAACACTCCCTTATACTAAAAAGTTTTTATTTTTTATTTTTACTTTCAAGTACTTTATCTCTCTAATAAAGTTAATAAGATGGAATTTGAAGTATTTTATTTACAACCAACATTAATTTCTTTATTATTACAAATTTTTTTTTTGTGAAGTTGTCTGTGATCCTCTAGACTTGACCTGCGGCTTGAGGAGCCGTGATCCAAAGGCATATAAGTCATCAAAGTCACCTTAGTAGACTAGATTGTTTAGCATGTTTCTTCTCCCTAGCAGAAAGCACAACCACCCCCATGAGGTTTTATCTTGAGTCGCCTTGTTGATGAGGCCCACCCTCAACCAGTTGTGCTAGTGAGACTTGACACCATTTTTGATTTGTTAATGTAAGTATTATTTTCTTATTTTAAATATAATATTAGATGACAACGTCTCCCCATATTGAGTTGGAGATAGCCGCTTGGCCCTAAAAATTCAGTAATGCACTCAATTCTTAATAGAAAATTAATATATGCATTCAACAAATATTATAACATTAATATGTGCATTCGACAAATATTATAGAATTAATATGTACATTCAAAAAATATTATTATTAATGAAAAGACTTGAAACATAAATGAAATATTTAATTATGAAAATTTAAGTAATCTTAACCCACATTTGGAAATTTATTATTAACTAAAAACATTTTAATATGTATTGTAAATAAAATATTTCAATATGGGTAAAATACTGCATTGCGATATTTACGAGTATAAATATTAAAATATTTTATTTAGTGGCCATATATTCCATATTAATTTTTTTGTTTTAAAGATAAATCTATTGAAAAAAATAAACCATTTTGTTTAAAACATTTGTAAACATTTCATGTATTATGATTAAGGAGTTGCATAAAAATTCAATTTAAGAGTGAAAATTTACACATGGTATATATGTATTGACAAGGGCTAACTTTCAGCTTTTTCACTGTAGAAGATATTTTCATATAAAGAAATTTGATCTATACTACTCACTATCACAATGTTGATTTCAAAAAAACTATTGACTATTTCTAGTTTGGATGATAGATTTTCATATTTGGGTTTCAAATTGAATCCAAAAAAAATACCCTTCTATGGATTGGCAATGACTCTTATGTAAATTTGAAAATCAATTGTCTATATGGTCTCATAAATTATATCTTTGGGAGGTAGGTATATTTTTATACAATCAGTTTTACGCATCTCAATTTATTAGATGCACTTATATGTGTTACCGCACAAGATCATCTAGAAAATTAAGGCCATATTTGCAAATTTCCTATGGTAGGGTGCTGGTGGGGGGGATTTCATCTTGTCCATATGGATTATATCTCGCGTGGGAAGGAGACTGGTGGTTGGGGGCTATTGGACCTCAAGATTTTTGGACAATATTTATTGACCAAGAATTTCTGGAGAGCCTTAAATGGTTGTGGTATTTGGCAAGACCTTATTAAAGAAAAATATCTGGAAAATAAATTTGTATTGGACTAGTGTGGACATGGAAATTGTTTAGTGTGGAGTGGGTCATATATTTGGAATGACTTCTTAAAAATTAAGAGTTGGTCTTTTGTCAAATTGTTATGGATTTTTGGAAATGGAGATAAGATATTAGCTATAGTATATTCCATCTAGCTCATGCAAGATACACATTACCTCCTAGTGGAGGCCTTGAATGCTTTGCATGCAAAAGGTATTTTTTCTTTTCTCATGTTTATGATGGTTTTGATTTTTTGAACTCATTCCATCCTGAAAATCAGCAGAGGTGGTTTGTCTACTTGATTCAAAAGTTGTTGGATGGAATCAATACATTGCAGATCTATAGATGGGGAGATTACTTATGGTGGCCGTGAAAACATTATGAGTTAGAATGGAACACTACGTGATGGAAATGTAATGATCTTGGAGTTCTATAAGTACATTGCCCTTTATTTTTAAAGGAATGTGGATCAATGTTGGTACAAGTTGGTTTGGAGTTGGAATTTTCCCATGAAAATAATTATTTTTGTATGGATTACGTGGAGGAACCGAATTCTCACATGGGAAAACTTATGCAAACATGGATTTAGTGGACCAAGTTATTGTTTCTTTTCCATGGATTCAAATGAGAATGTTCTTCATTTATTTCTCCAGTGCTCATTTGATGTAGCAGTTTGGATGATAGTTCTTCATGGCTTTTTTGTTAAATTGTTTTCTCCTCATTGGAAGAGTGATTAAAGTGGTGGTTTCATTGGCATGTTACCCACGAAGCTTTACATCATTTCATTAGTTGGTAAATTTGGTGTGTTAGAAATGTTCTGATCTTTGATGGTCACCCATTCCACATTAATAGAATTTGTAATAGCATTTGTGCACATTTGAGCAAATATGCTAAGAAGCCACACAATATTAAGCCACTGATAAGTCTATTAAAGGTTCAAGATGTTGTTGTTCCAATGGGTTTTTTTATGGTGCATCCCAATGGAGACGAGGTGGTTGCGGCGCTGTCATTTGGGTGAGCCCAAATGTCTAGCTACATGCTTTTTGGTTTGGTGTAGGTGGTATAAACACTAGAGCTAAAGTCCTTTATGTTTGTGGGGCTTGATGTACAACACTAGGAGACATTAGGAGGCTTAATCTAGAAAAAATATCCATCTATGGTGATGCAAGGGTTAGTATAGAATGGTCCAGCTGAAGGCCAAACCTTTCTTACCCCAATTTGGCTAACTGAATGCTACACATTGAGAAATTAAAAGAAATGTTTATACACATTTGTAACTTTGATCATGTTTACAAGGAACTCGATGCCATGGTGGATACTCTATCAAAGAGCGGTCTTCATGCTGCTCCAAGGTCTTTTCACTATAGTTTTTTTCTCAATGGTGAGATTCAGGATGAGGCTCTTTCCCTATATGTTGAAGAATTTTCAATCCTGCATTGGCAATATATTTTCTAGAATATAGTTTTGGTTCATTAGAGACATACACAATCTTTGTATATGTGACAATATGTATTATGCTATGAATATATGTTTTGTATTAGGAAAACTTAGTTTTCATATTGCGATAACATGGGAAAGATTCCCAACTTACTTGTAAAGATGCTAGAATTCTATAGTATTTTCATGTTGATCAAGGATTAGTAGATTTTAATGATTTTTTGTTAATATGCACTGATTGCTTCATATCATATGATTTTCCGACATGTTTTCTTTCTTGAAAAAAAAAATGTTGAAGTTTAATATCTGAATCACATTATGATTATCTCACAAAATATAATAGGAATAGAAAAGTAATTACAAGAGAATCCATTGGAATTGGCAAAAAAATCCCTTAGAACATGTGAACCATTTCACTATATAAAGAGGAGCTTTGGAAATAATGCATAGGCATATCAATGTAACAGAGATCTTGTCACCCACCAAAATACAATACCCTAGTCAGAGAGTAATAACTCTTGACAAGGAAAAATTCAAAATACAAAGGAAATCTATAAATAAATCTACAAGCATCTTATAAAGAAGGCGAGCAGATAATATAACTACGGACCCAAGAATCCATACGAACATCAGCACTATGCTTATAGTAGATACCACTAGGCTTATAGTAGATACCACTATTGTCAACGGAATACTCCAAAAGTATCCCAATGACTCATGAATGCATTGCCATTCGCTGTAGCAAGGCACATGGAGATTTTTTAACAGTTGTAGGCATTTCTTGTGCATGTACAATTGTCGTACGAAAAATAACTAGATCTTCACTACCGTAGTTGTTTCTTAGAATTGGCTAAGAAAATAACGAAGAGATCATCTTACAAAAAATAAATCAATTTCTTAATTTATTCTTGGAATAAATCGGTGAATCAAATTGATGGAGAATGTTTATGAGGGATGGAACAAAGAACGAAAGCAATTGATATAAATTTTACTTTGCAATTATATATTAAACTTTTATATGTTGAGATTTTCTGTTTGAAGTGAAATAGGCAGAAATCTCTGTAGGTGACAACAATAGGAATTCAATTCCTAGATTAGCTCCAGGTTGTTTGGAGGGAGTTAATGCCTCCTATATTTGATGTGAGGGAGTTAATGAGGTTGTTAGATTCTCTATGCTACATAACAGGCAACCATTCGGATGTTTGCTATGAGGGTGAGAGTTTTGTGAGGATTTCATGATGTAATCTCCTGTTTTGATTAATAAATTCCTGATGCCTATGTTTGGTGGACGTAGCCCAGATTGGTTGGGCGAACCACGTTAAATACTGTGTCATGTGTGCTTGATATTCTGCTGTGCGTTTATTTGATTTAGCTGTGCATTTGGGACCAACAATTGGTATCAGAGCTCTGGTGGAGCGCTGGTTGTGCTGGAGTAGTGAGGGAGCTGTGTCTGACTGCTGGAGGTGGAGCGCTACGGCGTGATCGTGGCTAAGCCTGCGTGTGAATGCGCGGAAGAGACCAGTCCTGTGCTGCGTTGTACGAGGTTGAATATCACTGCTACGCGGAAGAGACCAGACCTGCGTGCTGGTGCGTGGATGTTTGACAGCGTATAAATATTTGGTGTTGGTTATATCCGCCGGTTCTTCAGAGCTTGAATCAGAAGGTGCGTATTGCTGTTATATGCTGAGTGCGTGGTGGATAAATGGTGCGTATTACATAAACATTGCTGGTGTTTCATAAAATATTGCTGGTGCATATTTGAATTGCGTGGTGGATAAATGGTGCGTAGTCAAATGATATGGTTATACAGTAATGCCCATAGAGATAGCGGGTTCAAGCTTGCTTGAATATGACAGACACGCGTGTTTTTCTTTGATACATAAAAGTGAATCAAATTATATATGAGATCACGAGCCTGAATTTTTTAAATCGCTGGTGCGTGTGTATAACCGAGAGTTTGCAATAAATTCTGTTCAATTTTACAACACAAAAGCACTATTCATGAATCAATTTGCACTTCATATTTCGTTGCTGTAGTGTTATACACTGTACAGTGGAGTGGGACGTATGGTAACAATATAATTTGAATTTTAAAGTTGGGAAAAGATTCACTGAATAAGTGCGCATGCATATTGCAGCGTTTTTTGAGCCAGAAGCAGGGAATGTTTTTTTTATTTTGGCGGTGGTCTTTAAATGTATTGTAATTCACAGCAATTTTTTTTTGTTGTGTAAAAAGAAAGGCATAGGCAGTTTTTCTTTGTTGTGTAAAAACAAAGGCATAGGCAATTTTTTTTTTAAATTGCTGGTATTTCAACGTTGGTATTGGAGATTATTGTGCTTTTTGATACAAATGGCGAAAACTCAAAGTGCCCGGTTTGAAATTGAGAAATTTAATGGCAAGAATAATTTCGAGATCTGGAAGGTGAAAATGTACGATTTTCTTTTCCAACATGGTGTGGCAAAGGCGTTGTTGGGCAAGTCCAAACAACCATACAACATCACAGATAATGAGTGGGCCGAGATGGATGAAAGAGCGATAAGTGCTATTCGACTGTGTCTAGTTGATGATGTCCTGTTTAATATCGTGTCGGAGACAACAACGGCTGGTTTGTGGATGAAACTGGAGAAACTGTACATGACCAAATCCTTAACCAATAGGATTCTCCTGAAGCGACAACTGTACAGTTTGCGAATGAAGGAAGGTACATCAATTGCTGATCATTTAAATGCTTTTAATACTCTTCTTGTGCAATTACAAAGTATAGAAGTAAAAATTCAATCCGAGGATAAAGCTATTACTTTATTGTGCTCGTTGCCCGAATCATGGGATCATTTTGTTACTTCTATAAGTCTTAGTTCATCAGAAACTATTGAGTTTGATGATGTAGTTGCATCCTTATTATCGGAAGAAACAAGGAGAAGGTCGCATTCTGAAACCTCTACATCAGAAGCTATGATGGTTAGAGGTCGTTCGAAAGAAAGACACTCTAGGAGGCCGAGCGACTCAGGTTCAAAGTCGAAAGGGAAGAAGAGTAAGCTAAAGTGTTGGTTTTGTGGCAAATCAGGGCATTTAAAGAAGGATTGTTGGAAGCGACAGCAGCAAACTTCAAAAGTAGAGTCTTCAACAGAGAAGAAGGAGGCAAATATGATAGATACAGGTTCGACATCTGGTTCAGGTATGAGTGATGAAGTATTATCAGTTAATGTGTCAAATCATGGTCAACATTGGTTGTTAGATTCTGGTGCATCAAACCACATGTGTATCCATAAAGAATGGTTTAAAACATATAAATCAATTGATGATGGTGTTGTGTACATGGGTAATGATGTGACATGTAATATTGTGGGAATTGGGAGCATACAACTGCAAATGTTTGATGGGACAACAAAAATATTAACTGATGTGAGGCATGTACCAGATTTAAGAAAAAAATTGATTTCATTAGGAGCACTTGATTCAAATGGATATAAAACTGTAATTCAAGGTGGAGTAATGAAAATTTACAAAGGCATTTTACTAGTTATGAAAGCTAAGAAAGTAGGAAATCTATTTCAGTTAGAAGGAAGTATAAGGTCAGATTTTGTGTCTACTGTGTCTGAACATGACAGTAGTTCCATTCACTTATGGCATCAAAGATTGGGGCATATGAGTGAAAGAGGATTAAAAATTTTGGTTGATCGCAAGTTACTTCCAAATCTAAAGTCTGGAAAGTTAGATTTCTGTAAGCATTGTCTGTTTGGAAAACAAAGTAAACAAAAGTTTAAAACAGGAAAACATACTAGTAAAGGCATACTTGATTATATCCATTCAGATGTGTGGGGTCCAGCTCCTACAACGTCATATGGTTGTTCGTCTTATTTTGTATCATTCATTGATGCCTTTTCTAGGAAGGTTTGGGTCTACATGTTGAAAAGAAAGTCTGATGTTTTTTCAGTTTTCAAGCAGTTTAGAGCATTGGTATAAAACAACACTGGTAGAACAATAAAGTGTTTAAGAACTGACAATGGTGGTGAGTTTAATTCCAAGTAGTTTGACAGCTATTGCAAGGATGCAGGGATCGAGAGGCATAAGACCACGGTTTATACTCCTCAGCAAAATGGAGTTGCTGAACGCATGAACATAACTCTTCTAGAGAGAGCAAGGAGTATGCTGAGTAACGCTGGGTTGCCGAAGGAGTTATGGACGGAAGCGGTGGCAACAGCTTGTTATGTGATAAACCAATCTCCATCAATGGCCATAGACTGCAAGATTCCGCAAGAGGTATGGAAAGGACACCCTTGTGACTATTCTAAACTCAGAGTGTTTGGTTGTGATGCATATGCTCTAGTGCCTAAACATCAGCGAACTAAGTTAGATCCAAAGTCTAAAAGGTATATCTTTGTTGGGTATGGTGTTGGAACAAAGGGATATAGATTGTGGGATCCTACTACCCGCAAAATCATCATCAACAGAGATATAAAGTTTAATGAATCCTCTCTTGTACAGTTAGATGTAGATAGTAGATTGAAACAGGATGATGTATCTAATTTTCAAGCTGAAATGGGGTGTGAATGATACGGAAGACAGGTACAAAGCGCGGCTGGTTGCAAAAGGGTTTTCTCAGAAAACCGGTATTGACTTTCATGAGATTTTTTCGCCAGTGGTTAAAATTGTTTCAATTAGAATTGTGTTAGCATTAGTGGCTTTGCTTGATTTAGAGTTCCAGCAGTTAGATGTTAAGACTGCATTTCTACATGGTGACTTAGATGAGGAAATATATATGGAACAACCGGAAGGGTTTGTTCAGCATCGCAATGAGAAATTTGTCTGCAGGCTCAAGAAGTCATTATATGGCCTGAAGCAGTCGCCTCGGCAGTGGTATAAGAAGTTTGATTCTTTCATGTTTAGTCAGAAATATGTTAGAAGTGAATATGATCATTGTGTTTATTTTAAACAGTTGAATAATGGCATATTCATTATCTTGGTATTGTATGTTGACGATATGCTTTTAGCAAGCAAAAGCATAGAAGAAATCAACAGGTTGAAGGCTCAGATGGCAAGGACATTTGATATGAAAGATCTAGGAGCAGCAAGATAGATTTTAGGCATGGAGATTTTCAGAGACATGAGCAATGGTAAGCTATGGCTATCACAACAAAAGTATATTGAGAAAATACTTTTGAGGTTTGGTATGAATAATGTGAAGCCTGTTTCAGTCCCTTTAGCTTCCCATTTTAAGCTTTCTTCGAGTTTATGTCTTAATACAGATGAAGAAAAGGATTATATGTCTCGAATTTCGTATGCCAATGTAGTAGGGTGTTTAATGTATGCGATGGTTTGTACTAGACCAGATATTTCACATGCAGTTGGGGTTGTCAGTAGGTACATGGCAAATCCGGGTAAAGAACACTGGTCAGCAGTGAAATGGGTGCTTCGGTATTTGAGAGGCACAAGTAGTTGTTGTATTTCTTACAATAAGAGTAGTGAATTTGTTTGCGGATATGTTGATTCCGATTTTGCAGGTGATTTGGATAAGAGAAGATCAACTTCAGGGTACGTCTTTACTCTTGCAGGTGGAGCTATAAGCTGGATGTCAAAGCTACAGAATATTGTTGCTTTATCCACTACTGAAGCAGAATACATTGCTGCTTCGCATGCTTGCAAAGAGGCGGTTTGGTTGAAAGGTTTGCTTGGTGAGTTTGATAGGTTACAGGACAACATCAGGTTACTTTGTGATAGTCAAAGTGCAATACATTTGGCTAAGAATCCAGCCTATCATAGTAAATCAAAGCATATTCCAATTAAGTACCATTTTGTAAGACAGGTTATCACTGAAAGGGGAGTCTCTCTGGAAAAGGTGCATACAAAGGAGAACTGTGCAGACATGTTCACGAAACCAGTTTTGTTAGAGAAGCTACGCTGGTGTTTGGCTTCTCTTGGCTTGCAGAAAAGATAAAATAATAATAACAGGGCATCAGGCGAATTGTTGTCAAGGTGGAGATTGTTGAGATTTTCTGTTTGAAGTGAAATAGGCAGAAATCTTTGTAGGTGACACCAATAGGAATTCAGTTCCTAGATTAGCTCCAGGTTGTTTGGAGGGAGTTAATGCCTCCTATATTTGATGTGAGGGAGTTATTGAGGTTGTTAGATTCTCTATGCTATATAACAGGCAACCATTCAGATGTTTGCTATGAGGGTGAGAGTTTTGTGAGGATTTCATGATGTAATCTCCTGTTTTGATTAATAAATTCCTGATGCCTATGTTTGGTGGACGTAGCCCAGATTGGTTGGGTGAACCACGTTAAATACTGTGTCATATGTGCTTGATATTCTGCTGTGTTTTTATTTGATTTAGCTGTGCATCTGGGACCAACATTATATTTATTTAAAAATAAGTTATATTGTAATTAATTTATGGTAAAAAAGTTTTGATTTCTTGAAATTTTTGAAATAATCTATAAATTTTATTAATTTTTTTTTTAAATTATAAGTTTGAATTAAATATTTTGAAAATCAAAAATTAATTTGTTAATTTTTAAAATTAAAATTTCTTTATTCTATTAGTAGCATAAAAAAGACAAATTTTAAGAGGTAGCATAAAAAGACAAATTTTAAGAGGTTTCAAATAAAAGTGTTAGGAAAAAAATTATTTATAAAAATTTAAAAAATATATACTATTACCAAGTGTTTCAACAACAGCATTACTATTAATCAACGACTCAGTACTTTTTCTATCAAATCAATTCATTTTTTATTATTATTTGTTTCTGTGTTTCTTATTTTATTTAAAATATTTCTTATACTTAGTTGTTTATATTTGAAATCAGTATTATTGTAAGTAAAAAAGCAGGTTATATAGTTTTTGTTTTTAGTCAAAAGACTTGAATTTCAATTAGTTTTGAAATTTCTAAATAGATTTTATAAAGTTCATTAAAGTTTTGAAAACGTTAAATATTAAATTAAATATTTTGAAAATAAAAAATAAATTTTCAATTTTTTTAAATTTGAATTTCTATTTTTTGATTGGTTCATTTACATGAAATGACTAATTTTATGGCGTTTAACATTGAATTGTAAGAAAAAAAGAAAAACAAACAAAAAATAAAAAAAATCTTGTATACAACAAGTATCATAACATTTAATAAAAAGTACACCTATCACATCTAAAATCAAATCTAAATATTTATGAAAATGAATTGTCATTGTATGAATTACCAACCAGGTGTCATAACATTTAATTAGGAGTACACCTATAAAATCTAGATATTTATGCTTAATAATTTATTTTTCCACGTCACTTCTTCAATATTTATCTTTACTATATAGTTTTACTAATAAAAATGCACATGACCTTAAATATAGTCATTCATATATTTTATTATATTATATGATAGTATATTATTTTTAATTTGACAGTTTTTATTTTTTAATCAATAATTAGATAATAAATTTAATATAGAATAAATAACAACATATTTTAAAGTTACAATATTCATTTAATTTAATTTATTTGTATAAACTATTTAGATTTCTTTTTAAATATAATTTATTTAGATAAGTTTAATTAATTTATTTTCTATGTTTTTTATATGGAAAATATTAATGTTTCGTTTCAAAATTATATTTAATAATGAACCACAGAGGTTGGTTCGAAACATCGATACAATAAAATCATGAATGCAATGAATCTGAAAGACAACACTACACAATATGAAGATCGCAGAAGCCTCAAATCTATAAATTTCAAAATTTATCTGTTTATAATTTTTAATATGATTTTTAAAATAATAATAATACTACTACTACTAATACTACTACTAATAATAATAATAATTTAATTTTAAGAGATATAAATATGATATTATATGTAAGCCTATTTTAAAATGGGGTTTATGATCACTATGTAGAATACTTTATATATACACGATTTTGGAGGTTTTTAACACTATAAATATTCAAATTAATTTAAAGTAACTATCAACTACATGGTTTTGGAGGTATTTAAATTAATCTAAAGTAGCCATCAATTACGTTTGACATAAGAAGCATGTATTAAGTATCAACACTGCATATTACACTTGTTTAGAAATGATTGAGACAAGAAGTAAACTTATGAGAAGTTAGATACCTGTTATTTTTTTTAAACTATGTGAGTACTATGTTATCAATCACTGAAATCAAGCTTATTAATGAGTCACTAAAACTCTCAATGTATTTATCATTATTGCTGAAGTGGACACAAATTTGGATTTATATTAAATTTGTGAATAGACATAATTATCGACTAAATTAATATTGGTTTAATATATTGTTCAAATTAGCATTTTCATCATCGAATTATTAACAACTACTAGCATCTATATGAGCAATGAATGACATGCCTAGTGAGCCCTCGTATTGCCCCAAGAATGTTGCAACTCCCAAGGGCTCCTCAACTCAAATTATCAACAAGGGGTTTGTACAAACATCGAGGCGACAATGCTGTATGCACAACAGATAGGATTCAACTCATTCCAGCCTCAGTTATGGCATTAGATCAATAAGTGCTCAGAGACCCTTCCTCCTATTGAATTAAAATGAAAGCTTCATAAAAGGACAATTGGAAATTGCTTCTAGCTATGCAAATAGAAATTCCATTAACTCGACTTGTAAAGCCTTAACTAATCAATTCATGAAAGGAAAAAGAATAACCTACTTGCATAATAAAGAAACTAACTTTATTTGTTTTTGTAGTGAATAGAAGGAAGGTTTGGAGTGGCCTAGGAGCTTTCCTTGATCACAATGGAATAGTTGGGGGTCATTATGCATCTATGCTAAGTCAAAGCTACATTGGGGATTGAAACTGTTGAAGGAAATTGTTGCTACATGTTTTCTATAGGAGGCATGTAATGCTACAGGAGGTCTGTAATGCTACAAGACGACATCCGAGTGGTTTTTGAAGGTGAGAACGTTGTCTTGAAGGTATGGAGAGGTGGAGAGTAGTTGAAGAAAATCAAAGGAGGTTGATTTGAGGCCTTAGCCAAGCTCGTGACCCCTTGGAGGTCTGTCTTGCACTAGGATGAGTTCTCTTGGTTATCTAGGTAGAATGGCTTATAAAATAGGGTTTTGGGATAGAGATTGGAAGTGGAAGGAGAAGATGAGAGAGATTCGGATGGAAGTGGTGAAGGTGACCTTCCCTGTAGATCAACCAGCCCTGCAATTAATCACATGCATGCATCCATTTATCATTAACAAAATGAAATACCTTACGATGTAAAAGATGATTTTAATTTAAATAGAATATACTTCATGCAATATTACCGATCTAATCACCCAACTAACTTCTAAGCTGCAGAAAGAAAATGTAAAATAGGGCAACTAAGACTAATCTATTTCCAAGAAATCATAAACACAATCTTTTTGGGTTGTGGTTATGAATCCTTCCACTCATTCTCCCACAAGAGAGGTGATGTAGAGGTGGCAACCATGGGATTTTATAGGTTAGTTCCTACTAAAATGCAAGAAACTATGAACTGCTTGGAATGAAGAAGAAACATAAGTACAAGAAGAGGGACTAAAGCCTCTATACTGGGCCCAAACCCAAGGGTCTCAACCATCTAAACTAACTTAGATGCAAATTAAAATCCAACTTCTCATTATCAAAAAGTGCAGGTCTAATATATCTCATAAAAGTTGAAAATAACAATGTTAAGGTTAGAGTTCAATAACTACACCTAACTGAACAAAAACTTCAAATGCTAATGAGCTCTTCTTCTAGTTTATTTATACAAAAGGGAAGTTAAATAAGATCCCTTGAAAGTAGGAATGGTTTCTTCCTTAATCTAAAAAATGGTGGATCTTATCCTTCTTGATCTTCACTTGGACCAGGAGTCACTCCGTTTCCAATGAACGCGAAGTGGTGAGAGAGGATATGGTGATACTAGGCCAGGTTTAGGGAGTTAAGGAGGTGGACAAACCCCCTAGATTCTCTCATAATTGTCTCCATTAAGCCCCTCCATAGTAATATCCTAGAAAATGCTTCATTTTCCTACAATTAAACCACATTAGGCCACATACTATGAAAAAAACCTTTTACTCCTCCTACTATGTATAATATAACTAAAATTGTGAATTAATGCAAGATAAGGATAGTTTCAAGGCTTAAGGATGGCATATTAATGGGACTCATCATCACCCATTTGCAAAAGATGTTGCTCATCCTCTGAGAATCTCAGTCATCTATGTGAAGCTCTTTCATGGCCCTGGTGCCTCCCTGACATCCCAAGGCTCCTCAAATGGTTTGCCCTCTTGGGGGTAAAAACCTGCATTCGGCTCTATTTTTGTCCATTCCTTCTACTCTCCTGCTTCGTCTCTTCCTTATTGTAAGCCTAGCAGCAAGCATGGACTAAGATTGACTCCTATACACCTAATTTTCATCTGATTCATATTCCTCTTGTATAATGGTGTTCTCTCCAAGGAATTCCTTAGCCTTTTAGGAGAGTGATATTCTTTGATTTTTAGACTTTTAGGTAAGCCATGCCATCTCCTCTGACAAGCTTGCAGAATTTATGTTCCCAACAACTTCAATGTGTATTCAAAATGTAGAATGGATTGCTCCTAGGTAGTAAGGCATTTAGGTGCTAAAGTAGCATGATTGGAGCTGAGACCATGATTTCTAATGATAGCCCTTGGGATCACTAGCTTTGTCGTGATATATAATGGTTCCTTTTCTTCATTTGTCATGACCATTTTCGCTTCCTCAACTCTTATCTCCTCATGAGTCATCCAGATGCTGAGGCCATCAATCGTATATCTCCCAACCTTGAATTGGGATCCCAAAAGTTCATATTTTTCAAAGTGAGGTTGTGCATGTAAAATTCAAGCAACTTTTCTTTTTCTTCCATGTTAGGTTGGAAACAAAATTCAATGAACTATTTGTAGTCCTGAAAGGGCATAGATCCATGTTGTGCCAAGGTTTTGATTTGCAACTACAGCCATTGTTCTTTGAGAAAGAGGGAATAAGAATTTTATGGTTGTCCGCATTTGAGTCCTTCCATGGAGAGACTTTCCATGGTGACAAGTTGTGTTTCTTTCTCCTACAACCCCTCTCTCAACCTCATGTTTTCTGCCTGTAGTTTCTCCTTCATTACAAACTCTCTCATTCTCAGCTCACTTAATTATTTTCTTATTTCAATGACCTTTTCTTCCATGAGGTCTACATTCTCTACCTTCTTAGATTTAACAATTTGCATTCACCTGTGGGTTTTTCCTCTTTCTATCTCTAGCTCATAAAGGAGTGGGACTACAATTTTTTCAGGGATAATCCTACCTCCTTCAATGAATTTATAGTAGGATTTCAATCTAGGTTGTGGGCTAGGTTCTGGGAGCTCTTTGTAGGTATTTCCAACAGTCTTTGAGGTGGTGGCTACCTCTTTTGAGTCTTTCTTGGGGTCTTGTACCTTCCCCTGTCATACATGTAGAAAACTCTACCACTACTATAGAAAACCATATATCTCCTATATTCAACCTCAATCATCCTTTATCTTCTCTTTTTCCTCTTCCTCAAAGGGAGATTGTATCCTTGGCTTCTTGAAGGTGATAGACCTAGTGGTAGGCATACTCAAAGGTGTTATGTGTGACTTTGTGTTGGTTTTAGAAGGGGTGACCTCCTCAATGTTTCCCTCACTAGGTCCTATTTCTTCCTTTTTTCTTGGTGACTCATAAATAATTATAGGAACCCTTGTAGGAGTTTGTGGATTTCTTTGTCTAATTCTAGTGATCTTCCTGGTTTTGAAATACATTTGAATTGATCTTGATTTATTCCTCTCAGGCTTGACTAGAGTGCCCAATGTAGGTAAGGTTGCAACTACTTCTTGTTCATTGTCTTTTTTTCATTCGGGAGGAAAAGTATTCTTAAGGCTTATTCTTTCTTCTCCTTTCCTCTCCTCCTCTTCTCCTTTCATCTTTGCTTCTCCTTCCCCTCTCTCTGATGCCTCTTTTTGCTCTATTTTTCCTTCTTATTCTTTTGTTCTTGCTGATTCTTCCTCCTTTGTATTTCTTTCTTCTTCTCCTGATTTTTCTACCTCTTCCTCCTTTATCTTTGATCCTTCCTCTTCCTCCATTTTTCCCTCTCTTCCTCCAACACTAGAGGCTGGAGTCTCTCTTGGTGTGAGAGTTTATGTTTCTCTAAAAGTATCCCTATCCATGTTTAGAAATTTGCTCCATATGACAAGGATTATCAAATGGTTCAGAGCATCTACCATTATTAATTTGATGAAGCCATGGTGAGATAAATGTTGGTGTTCCCCTTCCCCCACCTTCTGACTCGTCTCCATGATTGACTGCAGAAGGAAATGAGGGACACTAAGTCTTTGAGAAAGGGGTATTTATGCCTTGAATCTCAGTTCTTCGATAACCTGAAGTGGTAGGAATAAATCACACTTAATATTACTTCACAATATATGTATTTAAGGATATGATAAGCTACCTCATCCCAAGGGTAAGGAAAAATTTCTCTCCTCACTCCATTTTTTTCTTCTACATGCTTGTCTTTTGAAAGGAAGAAATTTTTCCTAGCCGTGACACTTACTTACTTTTATTCTTTTCTCCATCTAATTCCTAGAGGCAAGGTGGTCACTCTATTGATAGTTTCTGGACTGAGAGAAATGTCCAACCCTTTGACAAAATTTGTGGCACTATCTTCCCCTTGAGAGTGTAATTCCATGGAAACTTCATTGGCAAGGTCATCATCATACCCCTTTAGTAGCTCAAAGAAACCCAACCACTAGTGGTTTCTGAAGATCTCAACTACAAGAGGGTGTTGGTGAATGAGGGATCCCTTATGTTAAATCCTCTCCCCATATCTTCTCTATTACTCCTTGATGCTATGTAGGCATGGAATTTCAAAAATTCAAGCAGTTTTAGTAGTGAAATATTGGCATAAAAAGTGGTGAAACAATGACATAGTGCTTGGTGATAGTGAGGAGGTGCTCAAATTTATATCCACCAAGATATTTTATTTTATCTTAACCAAAAAAATTTCCAAAAGGACCCCCTACTGATCAATTGATTGCTATAGGCTCTTAATTTCAAGCAGTATGTTCATGAAATTGGGTGTAGAAACAAAGAAGGAGGGTATCACTTACTTCTTATCAGAGCAATTATGGGTTTTCGTGAAGGCTTTAAGACATTGTGAAGCCATTGTGACTCCTTTTCCTCATCTCAATTCCTCTTGTAGCTCCTCTCGGCCCTCCAGTAGCAAATGCAGGCTTTCCTATATCTTTCTCCTATAGCATTATGTAAGTGGGGTTCAAAACTCCTATGTGGCACTCTAGATGCTCGATGCACTAGCTCATCCTTCCCCAATCGGTTTTTGGAATGAGTGATGGTGAAAATGAATTCGAGCTAACAAATAATATCCTTTTTTAGTTAAAATATTGGAGTGATATAGTGATTTGGAATTAACATGAGTTTCCTCTTTTGGATCATTGTCCCCACTAACTATAATCATCTCTCCCTCCTCGTGATTATCACCCCACTATTCGAGGACACCACTTCATTTTGAGTTTACACTTCCACATTGCATGGGTGAATTAACGCACACTTTAGTTTACTAGTCGAGGGTGGCCAAGTTCACTCGACATCTCCAGCTTATTAAAACACCTTTTTTCACTTAAAACACATTTTTGTCATTTTTCTGCAAAGGGAGGAGGTTAGGGTAGCCATACCTGAGCCTACCTGTGGATCGAACTGTTGTAGAGGTTTTCATGATGGACCTAGACCATACATCCTTATGATCAAGGGAGTCGACCTCTTTGACTTATTTCATGTGCATGTCTTCATTTTTTATGCTAGCTTGATTGTTCCTATTGTTGTGTGTTTATAGGTGCCTCTTCTGATATCCAAGTTCTTGCTACTTGTGGAAAGCCTACCTGAGAACAAGGTGTCTCTTCATGGCTGCAAACAAATCATCATACTCCCTCCTAGTGGTGGAAAAATGCATGATATCAGTGATTACTATGTCGTTTTACAGGCTGCTACAAGAGGATTTGCCTCATGTAGATTGTTCTACCCTTGAAGTCTTCATTTTTCATGAGGGATATGAGGGAGATGATGGTGAGCTATGAGGATAGGGTTATATTCATGGAGGAGTAGTGTAGAAATTGTAGAGATAGAAAATAACAACTTCCATGTTTTTTTTTGAAGGTGGGACAAAGTGGACAATTTTCAACAATTCTTTGGTGAAATAAGTGGATGGATGATGGATGGGTCATGGAAAAGTAATAGGAGGACCTTATTTAACATTTATCAAAGTTGGGATGGTCATTTGGATTTTTTTCCTCCTTGGATCTCCCTCTTGTAGTTCCATAGGCTCCTCCTATAGCATTACAAGACCTTCTTGTGGCATCATAGAGAGGAGGTGAATTTTCGATTTCTTGATGATGGGATGGTGGATAGAGATAGTAATATGAATGGGGAGGTTGGATATGTGGTGTATGGGTAGAGGAATAAATTCTACCTTGTAGGTCTTGGCATGTAGCTAAGAAATCTGCCAATGTGTACAACTCTGCAAAACAAAAGAAATGTTAGCAAATATGATATAAGCTCCTTCCTTATTACATTTTTCTTTTATCTATTTTTTATTTTTTTCCTTTTTATTGAGACACACAAGGTACCTTAGAGGAGTTTTTCAACATGCATGCCTGCTCTAGGTGCCTCAAGGGAAGTTTTCACCTAGGGAGCTTTATTATTTTTTCTCTTTCTCTTTTTCTCCTGGGCTACCTCAGAGAGGTTTTCAACCCTAGAGTTGGCCTTAGATGCCTCATATAGGCTTTCATCCAACCCTTCTAGTTTTATTTTTGTTGTTTATTTCTATGAGTTTTATGGACTGGAAGCTATGAAACTCCCAATCACATTCAATTCTTTGTTGACTGAACTGCTAAATTCCTCCTTGGAAAGAGGTCTTCTATATAACTTCAACTTGTAACCATCTACAAGAAAGGGTATTCCTTCCTCATCAATGGTTCTGATCTGGACAGATCAATTTTCATGAAACATTTCCACTAGGTATGGGCCCAAACATCTTGTCATTATCTTCCCTTTCAAATATTTGAACCTAGAATCATATAATAGGGTCCAATCCCCTTCTTGAAAATTCTTTTCCTTGATATACTTATCATGCCAGACCTTCCTTTGCAACTATATGACTTCAGTGTGTAAGAGAGATTGCATTCTAAACTCATCTAAGGCATTTAGTTGGAGTATCCTTTCTTGTTGTGTTGAGGTGACATCTAAGTCCAATTGATCTTCCATTCTCAAAGTGTTGTATTCAAACTCAATCAAAAGTAGAGCTTTCTTCCCACAAACCAAATCATATGGAGTGCATCTAGTGGTGGTTTTCCAAGTGGTATTGTAGGCCTCTACTAGTATCTCTACTGTTGGGTGTGTGTTATATTCTTTTTGTGACTACCCCATGTGCGTGTAGCAGGGGGGTCATAGGGGGGGCACTACTCCCCCTATCGAGGGGTATGCAGGGGGCGATAGCCCCCTTGCACGGGGTCTGGGGTAGTGTCTCAGGAATTTTTTTTGACCATATATTAGGTGGGCGGACCTACCTATGTTTTTGTGCATGGATTTTGCACATGGTTTTGGACATCATGGTTTTCTGTCCATGGTATTTTGTAAATCCGATCAATGGAACTAAGGTTATGTTCTAATCCAGGGTTAATGGATTGGGGTTTATGGATGCTTTGGCATGTATATATATGTATTGTAACATTGAAAGGAATATAATGAAAAATCAATCTGGAGGTCCTGGTTTTGGGATCCGGGGTAAATCTCTATGTATATCTGCTTTATGTTTTATTCTCTCGCCATTGTTTATTTTCTGTTTTTAGAATTATTATTGTAATTGCTGTACGGGGTTAAAACCTAAATCTACTAAATATTTCCTACTACTACTAACAACCTTAGTGAGGATGCTCTCTAATGCTCTATTTGTGACCTCTACTTGCCCATTTTCTTGAGGATGATAGGTAGTGGATGTCTCGTGCTTGATATGGTGTTTCCCCATGAGATACTTAATCAAATTGGATGTGAATTATTCTCCTTGATTAGTGACTACCTCCCTTGGATACCCAAACTTGTAGAAGATATTTTCTCTCAAAAGAAATTCCACTTTATGCTCAGATGCTACTTTGATTGCCTTTGTCTCAACCCACTTTGTCAAGTAATCAATGCACACAATGATGTACTTTTTCTTCCTTGATGGTGGATCAATTGGCTCAATGAAATCCATGCTCCACTTGTCAAATGGCTCTATGGACACTTGAGGTTGTAGGGGAATTTCATCCTTCGCTGTGTCTTTTCCCATCCTTTGGCACTGATCACATCTTGTGGTATATCTCCTTGCAGCTTGATGTAACGTGGGCCAATAGTAACAAGCCTGTAGAAATTTAAAGGTTGTCCTTTTTGAAGAAAAATTACCTCCTCAAGGACCATCATGACATGTTAAGAGTATGTCAAAGACCCACTCCTATCTTACACATCTCCTCAAGATTTGATTTGGTCCCAATCTAAAAAGATTGCCCCAATCCAAGTGAATGGAGAGCTTCTCCTTACAATATTGCTTTTCTCCCTGGATGATAGATTAGGAGGGAACCCCCCAGCAACCAATTAGTTTAATATTTTAGGAAATCAAGGAGAAACCACCAATATGGTGAAGAGGTGCTCATATAGTAGTTTATCAGCCTCCATCTCTAACCACATATTCTTTTCCTAGGTTTTAAACAATAGTCAAATCAAACCATTGTAACAATAAGAACCACCTAATTATCCTAGCATTAACATCAGTCTTGTTCATAAAATACTTAATGGTTTCATGATCAATATGAAGAAAAGTTTGGTACCCAAATGATATAGGGCCTAAATTTGTTTAAAGAATGTATTACAACTAAGATCTATTTTTTAGTGACAGTGTAATTCAACTCAGCTTTAGACAAATTCTTAATAATGAAGTAAATAACATAAGGAAACTTATCCTCTAATTGTCCCAAGGCTCCCCCCATAGCTTTATATGATGCATCAGTATGGATATAGAAATGAAATGCCTAGTTGGGACCTCTTATGATGGGTGTTGTGGTTAACTTTTCTTTCAACACTACAATGGCCAATTGAAAACTGTTGATATAATAGAAATATGAATCTTTGAACAGTAAACTTAAGAAATATAAAGCCACTTTACTAAAGCCTTGGATGAATCTCCTATAATACCCTGAAAGTCCCAAGAATCTCCTGACATCCCTTTTCTTTTGAGGTGTAGGGACCCTTTTGATGATGGAAATTTTGTTTGGGTCTACCTATATCCCTTCCTTGGAGATGGAATGGCCAAGGAAAATCCCCTCATTCATCAAGAACTTACATTTGTAAGGGATTAGAGAGATACTCATTTAAATGCATTTTTTCAAAACCTTGCACAGATTGAAGATATCTTCATGGAAGTCACATCCACAAGGAGTGAAATCATCCATGAATATTTCAACATAATTATGAAACAATTGAAAAGAAAATACTCAAAAATACCCTCTAGAAAGTAGCAGGGGCATTTCACAAACAAAATGTGGTCTTGTCTTGGTCTTCAACGCTTATCTGGATTTTATTATATCCACTAAATTCACCCAGGAAGGAGAATAATTTCTTCCCTGCAAGGTCTTCTAGGATTTGGTCAATGAAGGGAAAGGGAAAATGGTCATTCTTTGTAGCCTTATTGAGCTCCCAATAATCTACACAGATTATCCACTTCCCATTCTTCTTAGGAACTAACAGAAGAGGTGACACCCACTCACTATCTGAAATATGGTATATGAACCATGCATTTAGTAGTTTTTTTAGTTCTTCTTTCACAATGTCGTTAAGAGATGGGTTCATCCTCCTCTGGGGTTAGTACACAGGATTGCATCCTTAATTGATGTAAATATGGTGAGTACAGACTGAGGGATGTACAACTTTCATTTCGTTGTAGTCCCATGCAAAACAATTTAGGTATTGCCTCAGCACTTTGCACAATTGTTCTTCTTGTCTTGCTAAGAGAGAAGGGTTGATCTTTAAGGTTCTATATGGGCCAAACTATATAATCTTAACATGGTATAGACTTGATTCAATAGGGCATAAGTCAACCAAAGGATTACTCTCATATTATTTCATCAACTCATTAATGGGTATGGGAGTGGGAGGTTGATTCTAAAGGATATGGTCAATGATATCATCTTCATCTGGTTTCCCTCCTCTTGTAATGATGTCTAGAGTGCATATTGGGTTGGGGGTGATATGATACAATTCATCTTGTTTCTCCTCTTCTAACAACAAGGGTAATTCATTCTCAATAGAAGGATGAGCAAGAGGATACACTACTAACTGTTTAGAAAAATGTCCATTCTTAATGGTGATGTTCCCAACCCTACAACTAATGTAATCATAAACGTTGGCTAGCCATGGTATTCCCAAGATGAGAGGATAACCATTAAACTTGGTATTGGGTGTGAGAACCAGGAAATCAGTAGGATATTCCCAAGAGTCAATGGAGACCATAACATCTTCAAAAACTCCCTCAGGAGATACTGTGGATCTATATGCAAGCTACAACAATGTGGTGGTATTTGTCAAAGCGCCTTGGAGGTTTAGCTTTATCATGGTTTCCTTAGTCAACAAAATGATTACAATGTAAGATCAATCAGGGTGTTAGGGACTATAAGGCCATTGTTATGCACATCTAATATAGGGCTTGTAGGGTCTATATATTTCGGGAAGATCACCCTCCAAAGCACCAAATCATATAATTTCCCCACAACATTGATGGTGTGGGTGTCCCTTTTTCTTCTGTGAGGAGTTTTGAAACATTTCTCCTTGATGAGTTTATTAAAGATGGGAATGTCTTTAATAGCCTAGAGAAGGGGTATTTTAACACACAAATTCTTCAATTCTCTGGAAACTTCAATCTCTTATAGGGTGTTCTGGTTAGGGTGGATCAACCTCTCAGGGAAAGGAGGTGGATTGAATTGAGGAACACTCTCTTCCTTCTCTCCTTCATGCTCTTCAGGTGGAGAAGGTGGGTGGTTATCTTGAAGCACTCTCCCAGAACAAAGGTTGATCTCTTGGATTTCCACAACAAAAGCAGGATAAGATGTCTCTCCATTGAAGACTTGATGTTCGTTCTTGTTTTTCGGGTTCAGATTTGGTTGAGAAGGAATTTAAAGTTTGTTAGGTGGATTAGGATGGGTGAGTTGGGGCTCAAGTTTGGGTGGAGGTACTAAAGCAGGAGGCTTTTTAACTTGAGGCCTCCAACCTTGTGATGGGTTTCCCCATTGAGAAGATTGGGGTGGATATGGCTAAAAATGATGGTTGATAGGTTGAGGAGGATATGGAGGTGCATAAGGCCAAGAAGGAGGTGTGTACAAGGATGGGTGAGTGGAAGTGTACCAAGGTTGGAAGGGTGTATTCTGATTTGGATTATAATAAGAGTAGTTTTCACCTTGCATGCCTTATTGATGTGTTCGAGGTCCTTGAGGTATTTTTTGATTGATGAAACAAAGCTGCTCTGACTCCCCTTCCACTCCTTAATGTACAACTTTTAGTCCAAGAAAAGATGGGAACTTTCCCATTGCATGATTTTCTTCAAATAATAGGTGTCAGACCAGGGGATAACTGCACAATGCAAATTGTGTGTTTGCATTAAGATTGGTCATGAATATATACATGGAGGGAGAGATTCTTAGGCTTCACCTCCTAGTGTCTCTTAATATTCCTAAACACCTTATTTTCTATTCACATTATTTACATGAATTTCCTAATCCGAACGGTTAGGTTTCTGTTTGGTATAGGAATTGCACTTAAGAAAACTCCTCAACACTTAATTGTCAACCCGGGGGTTTCGTAAACTTAGAGATGAAGCACAGGCAATGCCAAAAGTGGTATGAAATTTTCATATTCCTAATCCTACTTCTTAAATGAAATGTTGCAGAATAATACAGAAAACAATTTTAAAGGCAATCGACACCAAAGCAATTCTAGTGCTAGAATGTAAAAGAATAATTTGCGAGGAAATCAAGTAAAGGAACTTTCACACTACTGGAAGCAATCTTCAATGCTAAAATGAAATACCATATTTATCTTGAATATATATGGCTAACAGCTTAACAAGTGGGCCCTTTCAAATATCTATTTCCCAATAGACTTTCCTTCTACACCAAGCAACTTGTTCTTGTATTATTGTAATCTGCTTGCACTAGTGCAGGTACAGTACTTATGTGAAAAAGTATATTTTACCTTCTTTACTAATAATTTATGTCTTTATGGAGGTGCTCTAAGCCTCAAGGCTTAGAGCACTCTATTCCTATGACAAGATAATAGCTCTTACAAAGAGACAAATCTTCCTTCACCGAAGTTTCCAATTTAATTCCGAAAGAATTAAAAGATGTGTTGAAAAGAATTGCAATTGCAAGCTAGATTATGAGATAAATTAGACGTGAAAAGTAATACTTTAAATAACTGAACTTTGCAATGAAATTAAACTTCATAAAGCAAAAACAATTTAGAATAATCAAAGCAACATTCAAAGTAATTTGCATGCATCAAACTAACTTTTGGCAATTCACTTAAAACGTTTTTGTTCCTTTTTCTTATGTCATAAAATGCAAGTGTAAACTATGGTGTTTGTAATAGCATCCTTCCTTAATTCACGTAAACATTCTTAGATCCTTCAGAAGTATAACTCTTAACATTAAGAATGATTACTTGAATTAAACGAACGGACAAACAACATTGAAAAACTGGCTAATGGTTATAATAGAGCACAAACTTTGCTGGCCGTAGACCATATTCTTGCCAAGTATCCCTGAATATATGCTGCCAATATCAATCTTCAGATAGTTCACAACTGAGATAGGATTTGTGGATAAAAAATGACTGTGTGGAAGGATTCAAACTATCATGGAGATCACAGAGCAACATCATTGGCAGTGCAAGAATCTGCCTGCATAGATCACGCTAAATAATGATTAACACTTAGTTCTTCAATTACTTTTAGCAAAGTTAAACATAAGTCACAAGAGATACTAAAAGGCATGAAATCTATGTAAAGTAATTAATAAAGCACTTAATAAATCTTAATTGTGAAATACGAAGTATATGTAGGAATAGATGATTACCTTGGACTAGTATAAGAATGAGAGGGTCAAATAGAGATAAAACAGAGGTTAAGGTTTATGAGAATACGGTAAAAATAGAGCAATTTGGGACACCAAAATCCTCCCATCCTTGAGCTATTGTGTGTCTGCACACAATTTTTTACCTTCTGCAAATAATATTCAAAAATGGGTAGCCATCTCTCAATCCTATACCTCAATACTTATCCCTGCTTTCACTCCCTTGGATTTTTGCCTCGGGATCCTTTCAGATAATTAGTCACCTTCTTGAGGCGTTTGTATCACTTGGAAGCCCGATACTTCCATACTTTCACTTGCTATTTCTTCTTCTTGACCTCTGTGAGTAGCTCTACCTTGCCTTTCTTTTTCCAATTTTTCCCCTTCATGACCTGGTTCAAAGCCTCCACGTCATGAACTTGCTACTCCAATTCCACTATTCGGTTGTTGAGCTAGAGGATAGAGGGATCTGTGCTTAGATCCTTTGGTGTAAATAACTTCTCTGCAATGGACTCAAAGCAAGTCTCGTCATTGTCAAGATTAAGGTCATCCAATGTTTGCATTATGACATCGCCAAAATTTTCTGTGCCCAGGGTTTCCTTATCACCAAGGGTTTTGGTGCCCTCCACAAACTTCATGCCAAGGGTTTTAGTACCTTGCACCATTAACTCCACAGGGTTTTTAATGCCCTGTTCTTCCAATTCTTCAGGGGATTCAATACCCTGTTCATTTAAACCAGCAGGGGCTTCAATACCCTGTTCATCAAAAACATTGAGGGTTTCGATGTCCTATTGATTGAAATTGTTAAGGGTCTCCATGTGTTGTGCCTCATCATCCTCGTGACCCTCTGCCTGAACTTCACCTGCACTCGTTGTCATCTTCTTCTTTCTTAATCTGTGAACAAAGGTACACAACGATATGTCATCTTCCTTTTCCACATTTTCTTCATTTACCATGGTGTGGGCCACTACATCTACAAACATTGAAAGGTTATGGTATTTCGGAAAAGCCTGAGGTGATTCATCAATCATAATCTGAGAGCTTGACCGATACTGATTCGTCCCTGGAGAGACGATCTTCTTCTTTGTCGGGGTTCTAATTTTTCTTTTCTATGGTGAGGGAAAATTGTCCTCGACAAACGTATTTTCTGCTTGCACCAACATGATTTTACCCTTTTTCTTGGCAGGGGACGATTTCTTTGACTTCCTTTTGTTTCTTGCACTCGTGCCAGCAAACTTCCCTGCACTCCTTGCCTGAAACTCCTTCAGGAATTCCTTTCAAGTCACTCTGTTTTCTTCTAGCAATTTCTTGACCAGGATTGTGATAAGCCCATGATGATATAGCTTATATGCGACTCGGATTGCGTCCCCACTCTGCACACATTTCTCCATTTTCTCGAGACTTCAGAGAAGGTAGTAAGGAAAATTAATAAGTTTCCTCGACTCAAAGTGTAGCAATAGTCGAATGTGATATACAAACGTTAAAGAATAACGTCCCTCGTAGGTAAGGAACTTTTGTAAAATGAATAGGAGGTCTTGCCATTTTCCAATCATGGCACTGTGTGGAAGCCCCTTCTTCCAATCAACTTTGAGCTTTCTGTCTATCACAAACCAACACCATCATTTCTTTTCATGCGCACCTTTTTGAACCAATTCTCCCCTGTAGTTGGCAAGCCTATAGCTCACGCAATGGACTCCTCTGTGACTTCAAATTCTAATGAGCCGACCCTAGCTCAGCCTCCTTCAAATGTCTTCACAAACTCCAACACCATGGCCATGTCGAAGCCATTGAACTTCTAAAAAAATGGAAGGAATCTAGATTCTTGCAATAGTGCAATACTATTCCAGTATTTCGTAGTCTGCTCTATCTCCTTCAAGGACGATGGCTCATTCCTTACAGTGCCATGTTCGAATTTGTCATAATTCCTTATCACAACCTCAAAAGGATTTCAGTGAGTGATACCAACAGTTGTTGAGAATTTTATGCCAGATGTTCATCCATCCTCTGTCTTTTCAGTCCCATAAAACAATCATGTTTAATGATAAAAAATGGCTCCTCAGATCCAATGCAGATACGTATCATCCTACTATGGGTGAGCAATAATGATTGGATGTGGCGGAGGCTTATACGATTACTGTGTAACAGTCATAATGATCGGGTTATGATATAATACAATGATGAACAAGTGATGGGAGGCTGTTTCAAAGGAGGTGAGTATGAGTTTTTAGACAATCTGTATTGTCCCATGGTCTACCTCATAATTCAATTAAGACATATTTTAATACTCATTAAAAAATTAGATTTCAGAACCCAATATATATTGCACTTTAAAAATTTTCCTAGGTTAGTAAATGATAAAACAAAGTATTAATTAACATATATAATTTTATGATCTATTAGTGCAGGAATCACTCATGTGAAGAGTAATAAAATTCCATTAAAAGTTCTTCGTAAGACGCTCCTAGACTATGTGAATTTTTTTTTGCACTTGCTTCCACAATCGGTTGCACTCCTGCACTGATCCTGCTTGCACTACATTGTGCTTGCATTGACTGATTGAACTGCACATCTTGCACCAGGGATTTTACCAAAATAGCAATTTTGATAGAACACAATTCTGTAGATGGACATAATTTTTTTTTCCTCAATATACAAGAAAAGATTTATTCACCATCCTTTGGTGTTTCATGAGCATGCCTTGTGGATTGATTGCATCAAATTCTACAATCAATTTATGAGGGAATAAAGAAGTGAGAAAGGGGTAATTTTCACAATGAAAAGGAACATTACTGCAGGGATTCCAAGCATAATATCACCAAGGGGGATAAATGAGAATGGGATGTGGAAAAAATTCAAGGGAGAAAAGATGGACTTTACAGAATTGGATAGGGATAATTATTTTATTTTTTTTAAGAAGAAAAAGGAGGGTGATTAATTATGGGATTCAGAAAAGGAAAATAGTGGGAATTATGAAATGGGAAAATAGAAGAAAGGCATAATTTTATCTTCAAGGTCTACCTGCACTGGTGCCGGAAAAACTAATTGCAGCGAGAATTAAGAATTTACTTGAATAAAAAATTCCATGCTAGTTACCCCAAACTTGGGTAAAAGATGGGCTCCTTGAACCTTCTTCTTCTTGGTGGAAGCTAACATATCTAAAAAATCAAGTAACATTCCCTTTTTATTGAAATTTTGATATTCCTACTAGCATGATGGTTTTTAGCTTGATTTGTCTGCAATCATGTCAATCAACTGATTTACATAATTATAGGAATTTTTTTTTTATATATACTTTTTTTGTCATTTTTTTCTTTTATTATTTTTTTAACGAGAAAAAGAAAGAATCAAATATTTAGCAGGTTGGTGTTTCTGATTGTTGTTGGACTTGCTACATAAAATCTCCTTTAGTAAGGGGTTGAAAATATACCTTCAATATATGCCCATTTACCAGGAACATAGAATTCATCCATCAATAGATTTAATCTCTACCACTCCATTTTCAAACACTTTGACCACCTTATAGGGTCCCATCTAGCGTGTATGGAATCATATAAAGGAGTACCCAATCACCTGGTTGGAATTGCTTCTTCTAAATAGACTTGTCAAGCCACTTCTTGCGCTGTTGTTGAACCAAGATGTTTTGTTGAACAAAATCCCTTCGAAATTCAACTAACTCATTCAACTGTAGAAGACGCTATTGTTGTGCTTTAGAGAGATCTAGCCCCAGTTGGACTACAGTCTTGAAAGTCTTGATCTGGAATTCTATTGGCAAAAGGACTTGTTTCCCGTACACCAGCTCATATGGTGTGTGTCCTGTGTTGTTCCTCCAAGTGGTTTGGTATGCCCACAATGCTTCTAGTAATTTGTCAGCCCAATCCTCTCTATGAATATTTATTGTCTTTCTAAGGATGGACTCAATCACCTTGTTTGTTGGACTCCACCTAACCATTTTCTTGTGGGTGATACGGTGTAAATTTTCTGTGCCGTATTTTGTACTGCTTCATCACACCTTATACCATATTAGAAATAAATTGTGGACCATTGTCATAAAAAATTTCTCTAGGCACACCAAATGTAGTAAAGACTTTAGTAAAAAGAAAATCAACAACTCTTTTAGTAGCAAAAGAAACAACTTTAGCTTCTACCCATTTTGTAACGAAATCTGTACAAACCAAAATATGTTTTTTATTTAATGATGTTGGAATTATTGGTCCTACAAAATCAATGGCCCATTTTTTTAAAAGGCTCAATCATAACATAAGGAAATAAAGGCATTTCATTGGTTTGTTTAGGTTGGCCAGTTCGCTGAAAATTGTCACATCGCTTGACGTATTGTTCGGCATCCTTAAACAAGGAGGGCCAAAAATAGCAAACTCGTGACATTTTGTATGCAATTCTCTTATTAGCGAAGTGACCCCCGTAAGATTGATCATGGGCATATTTTAAAATATCAAACACTTCTTCCTCTCTTACACATCTACAGATAATGAGATCTGCTCCGATGTAAAAGAGGTCCCCTTGAATCTAAGAATATGTAGTTCTTTTCTGTATGATATTCTAATTTTCACGAGCAGATAAGTGAGGTAGTAATTTTCCAGTGAGTAAATAGTTAGCTATGTCAACAAACCATGGGGATTTTGTTGAGACAACAAAAAGATGTTTGTCAGGAAAATCATCATCAACAAGAATTGCTTCACCAGGATTATTTAATCTTGAAAGATAATTTGCAACTACATTATATTTTCCTGGTCTATCATGGTAATATTAAATTCCTGTAACAATAATAACCACCAAGTCACTCTATCACTAGTTAATGGTTTATTCATCAAATATATTATCGCGAAATATCAGTATGTACAAATAATTCATATCGTGTGATGTAATGTCTGAATTTATTAATGGAAAATATTACAGCTAAAAAATCTTTCTTAGTAACTGTGTAATTTAATTCAGTGGGTGACAAGTTTTTACTAATGAAGTAGATGGCATAGGATTGTTTATCTTCCTCTTGTCCTAAAGCTATGCCAATAGCAATATCTGAGGCATTAAAGGAATATGAAATGGCAGGGACTAGTTTGGTCCTCTCAAAATTGGTGCCTGAACTAATTTCTTCTTCAATGTCTCAAAGGACTCTTGGCAAGCTGTGGACCAAGAAAACTCACTACCTTTAGCCAAAAGTTGAAAAAGGGAGGTAGCTATCCTAGAGAAGTTCTCAATGAATCTCCTATAGTAGCCAGCATGTCCTATAAAACCTCTCACTTCCATTTGAGTTTTGTGTATAGGAAGACTCAAAATAATTTCTATTTTTGCAGGGTCAACCTGGATACCTTTGTCAAAAATAAGATGGCCAAGAACCACCCCTACCTTGCACATTAATCTACATTTTTTGTCACTCAAGGTAAGATGCGTTTTTTGGCAGTGAAGAAGCACTTTTTCTATATTCTTGAGGGCTTCCTGAAATGAACCACCAAACACAAAAAAGTCATCCATATAGATTTTCACACACTCAAGGTCAACAAAAATAGCCAAGGCTGCCCTTTGAAAGGTAGTCAGGGCATTACATAGCCTGAAGGGAAGCACTCGGTAAGAAAATGTACGCTATGGACATGTAAAAGTGGTTTTGTCTTGATCCTTAGGTGCAATATGTACCTAGTTATACTTGCTAAAGCCATCTAGAAAAGAAAAGTACTTCTTACCAGCAAGGGTATTGAGTGCCTGATCGATGAAAGGAAGGGGGAAGTAATATTTGAGAGTGGCTTTGTTAAATTCTTTGTAGTCAATACAAATGTGCCATCTCCCACCTTTTTTTCGGGACTAATACCAATGGAGAGACCTACTGACTGTTAGAAATAGGATAGATAAAATCAACATCTAAGAGCTTTTGAAATTCTTCCTTTACAACATCTCTTACAGTTGGGTTCATATGCCTTTGGGGTTGTCGTACAGGTCAGGATCCATACTAAATATAGGTATGGTGAGTACAAGTTTCAGGAGGGATGCCTTTCATATCTTCATAGCCCCATGCAAAGGAATCAAGATGGTTTCACAAGAAATTCACAAGTTGCTCTTGCTGGGAAGGACCCAAGTCTAAACTGATATGCAAGGATTTAATTGGAATAATCTCAACAAGAGTGGTATCAAGCTCAAGAGTACACAGATTTGTCGCTAGATATGGTGGCAAGGGAGGTAGAGAGTCATATATTTCTTGAAAATCTAGACTAAAAATATGACTCAGTGACTCAAAATTGGGCATGGTGTCAAGATTATTCAGGAAGTCTCGAATCTCACCCTCCTGTGAGAACTCAACATTCTAATGTATTAAGGAAGCAGGCTGAGTCTCCTCATCACTACTGTAGTCTAACCATAAAGTGTCTTGGAGCTCCTGAATGGATCTAGCAAGTGGATACAAGGTGACCTTCTTTCTGGGATCTCCATGGGAAATATAAATGTCACCAGAACAACATCCGATATAAGCATCGATCATAGCAAGACATGGTCGTCCCAAGATCAAGGGATGTCCTCCCACATGATTCTTTGGCTGAAGCACAATGAAGTTTTCAGGGTATTCCCAAGAGTCTAGTGAAATGACCACATCATCCAACACCCCTTCCAGCGTGATTATATTTGTCTGCTAATTCAAGCATAGTGGGAGTAGGATGAATATAGACCATTCCAAGTTGATCCATGGTTTTATTGGTGATAACATTAATGGTTGCTCCCAGGCTTATAAGTACATTGGAGACAAGTACATCACCTATCTGAGCACAGACAATAAGGTTTCCGAGGTCAGTATATTTCTCCATGTGCACACACCTCGTCATTAACTCTGCTGCTCTACCAACAAATTGAATAGTTTGAGGTTCTAATCTTCTCCTTCCTAGCTTCTTGAGACTGATTTCCCTAATGATTTTTGTGAAAATGGGGATCTCTTTAATAGCTTGGAGCAAAGGTACCTTTATGAAAAGGTTCCTAAGCTCAGAAGCCAGGCTCGACTCAAGAATGGGGTCTTTCTTCTCCAGAACTAACCTCTCTAGATAGGGAGGTTGGTTGGAAGAACATGGAAAGGGCTCAGAAGGTACGGGGATAGGCTGGATAATGTCATCTTTTTGAGAATGGTAAGGATTTTCCTCCCCACCTTTCTCGTTAATAATCACCATAGGCTGCTTTTGATTTTCTGAGGTTACTATCTTCCCTAATCTCAATTGGAGGTCATTGACTCCAACTGGCATGGACTGATATCTGGATGAAGAAAGCGGGTTCATAGAATGGATCATTGTACCGCTTTGTTATTGGGGTTGGGTAAAGGTTGGGCAGGTGGCTGAGAAGGTCGAAACATTGGAGGTAAATGAAATGGTGGGATTGACTAACTCAACTGAGGTAATTATGGTTGTGGCATTGGGTAAGGTGCATATGTAGGAGGGTATGACTGCATAGGTGTAGGATAGGAATTGTGTGAATGGTTTGAATGGTTTGGCGCTCTCCATCCTTGTTTCCAAGATTGGGAGGGTTGTCGATAATGATATTGGTTCCCATGTTGCCAATGTTGAGAGTGACTAGTGTTAGGATAGGAATATGAATGTGTGCATTATAACCAAAAAAATGCGGTGGAGGTTCAAGAGCCATACCTGCACTTAACCGAGGCTAGTTTCTTCGTGCTCCCATAACATGTAGTGATTTAGCCTTAGGTTGTCCTCCTTCAAGTACAACTTTTAGCCCAGTTATGGAGGGACATTTTTCCGTGGCATGGTTCTTTGTGCAAACTGCACATTTATTAGTTTCTTTAATATTGAGAGGACATTCTCTGAAAAGATTCTTTCTTCTACATTTTGGACAAAAAATAGACAATGACTCTTGTTCCTCTACAAGTTTTTGTTGAAACTTCAAAGAGTCTATTTATTTATTAACAACATTCATTATTTCAATTTTCATATTGTCCATTTTGTTTTCTAATCCAATAATCATAGAATTAGTAGATTCAGATTTCTTATTTCGATTTTGAATTCCTTTAATGGATCTATATTGATTCCTCGAGAATTTCCTGCACAAGTCACAAATTTGATAAAAATATTTTTGAACAATATCCCCTTTTCCTAACAGATTTAGATTATTCTTAGCATCATCAGTAAGCCCCCGTAAGAACAAGGTTCTAATGGTACTTAGATCAAATTTGTGCTTTGACCTTTGGAGGATGTACATGAATCTCTCCAAGTAGTCCTCTAGAGTGTCATCATCATTTTGCACAATAGTAAATATTTCATCTTGAATATCTCTAGTCTTACAATATTCCTGATATTTTGACAAGAACACTCTCTTCATCATTTCCCAAGAAGATATAGCGTTTCCTCCTAGTCCCACGAACCAGCGTAGTTCTGCATCATTGAGAGTTGCAAGAAACAACTTTAAATTCTGGGCATCCGATGAATAAACATAATTTCTACACAAAATATCAAACTCAAACACGAAAGGGTCTGGGTATTCATGTACCTTACCATAGAAATGAGGAAGAGATGATGGTGAAATATTTTTCATTTGTACTTGTGTATCAAGATCCACAATCAGGAATCCAAAGTGGATTGTTCCTCATTTACCTGATTTTCACCAATTCCCTTTGCATGGTCTTCATGATTTGCGATTGTTTTTCCTTCAAGAAAACCACTCTCAACGGGCTGAGAAGGTTGAGTATGGGCTCTAATAGTCCCCTTCTTCCCCTTCATTGGCTATGTCACACTTGGACTACTACTGCCAGAGTCCAAGTAGATTGTTCTTGCGTGATGAGTCTTGGTTTGTTTGGACTTTCTGCCTGAAAAATAAGGCCCAATATGAATTTTATTTTAGATTGATTAGTATATCCTTGGCCCTTAGTGGGATTCGTACCCCAACCTCTTTTATGCATTCATCTAAAAAATGACAAAACGAAATTCAAATAAAAGTTACAAATTCATAAATAACTCAACACCTTCCTTCAAACAATAGAAGCACACTGCAGGAAAAAATAATAGCAGACTTACCCCTATTGCAAAACAATGGAAAATTCTTACCAATTCAAATTTCCTCCCCAACAACGACGCCAAAACATTGGGTGCAGGAATTGCACTTAAGAAAACTCCTCAACACTTAATTGTCAACCTGGGGGTTTCGTAAACTTAGAGACGAAACAAAGGCAATGCCAGAAGTGGTATGAACTTTTCATATTCCTAATTCTACTTCTTTAACAAAATGTTGCAAAATCAGACATAAAACAATTTTAAAGGCAATAAACACTAAAGCAATTCTAGTGTTAGAGTCCAAAAGACTAATTTGCGAGGAAATCAAGTAAAGGAACTTTCACACTACTGGAAGAAATCTTCAATGATGAAATGAAATACTATGTTTATCTTCAGTATAGATGGCTAACAACTTAACAAGTGGGCCCTTGCAAAGATATGTTTCCCAATTGACTTTCTTTCTACACCAAGCAACCTGTTCCTGTACTATCACAATCTGCTTGCACTAGTGTAGGTATAGACTTATGTGAAAAGGTATATTTTACCTTCTCTACTGAAGATTTATGTCTTTGTGGAGGTGCTCTAAGCCTCAAGGCTTAGAGCACTATGTTCCTGTGACAAGAGACCAACTCTTGCACCGAGAGGGATCTTCCTTCACCAAAGTTTCCAATTTACTTCCAAAAGAATTAAAAGACGTGTTGAAAAGAATTGAAATTGCAAGCTAGATTCTGAGATAAATTACATGTGAAAAAGAATGCTTTAATTAACTGAAATTTGCAATGAAAGTAAACTTCATAAAGAAAAAACAATTCAGAATAATCAAAGTAGCAATCAAAGTAATTTGCATGCATCAAACTAACTTTCGGTAATTCACTTATAATGTTTCTGTTCCTTTTTCTTAAGTCATAAAATTCAAGTGTAAAGTATGGTGTTTGTAATAGCATCCTTCCTTAATTCACATAAAAATTCTTAGATCCTTCATAAGTATAACTCTTAACATTAGGAATGATTACTTGAATGAACAACACATTTTCTTGCAGGAATAAATGAAATTATAACCATGAAAAGGAATGTAACACTTGATGTGAAGTAAATTAATAAACCAGAGTGCAAGAAACTACATGCACTGGTACAAGAAGAATCTTCTTACACGACTTGAGCAGAAGAAAACTAAGAAAAAAATTGCAGGAAAAGAATTGCAGTTAGGAAATTTCAAGAAAGAAATTGCATGAAAGAAATTGCAAGAAAGAAATAAAATTAATTAAACTTCCAAACTATGGATCCATTCACACTTGACTATGAAATGAATTTAACTCAAAACTTCTGAAATAAACATAAGAACAATCCAAGCCACACAACTTTAAATGAATAAATGTTCACACAAACCTTTTAAATGGTCAAAGAACAAGGGTTAACAAGCTGGGTTGGCTGGGCCCTAGCCAACCAGCTCATTTCCCATTTAGGAAATGAAACAGTTCAACACTTAATCACACATGAAATAAAAATTAGACACAGCGTGAAGAAAACATGGTGCGTTCCTTGTATTAAACTTGATCAACAAATATACATGATAATGCGAGTCCAGCCCAGAACCGAGGGCGATACAAAATTACAAAGTAAATGAAATTACAAACTCAGATATCACTAGCTTGGCTCTACCTACAATCTACATTATATATAGTCTCTCAGCCTTAGCCATATTCTGCTAATTACAGTCATTTCCTATTCAAGCCTTTTGGCCGAATGAACTAACAAACAACATTGCAAAACCGGATAATGGTTATACTAAAGCATGAACTTTGTTGGTTGTAGACCATATTCTTGGCAAGTATCCCTCACTATACGCCGCCAATATCCATCTTCAGATAGTTCCAAACCAAACTAGGAGTCATGGATAAAAAACGCTCATGTGGAAGGATTCAAACTATCATGGAGATCACGGAGCAACATCGATGGCGGTGCAAGAATATGCCTGCACTAAATAATGATTAACACTTATTTCTTCAATTAATTTTAGGAAATTTAAACATAAGTTACAAGAGATACTATGAGGCATGAAATTTATGTAAATTAATTAATAAAGCACTTAATAAATCTTAATTATGAAATATGAAGTATATGTAGGAATAGATGATTATCTTGGACTAGTGCAGGAATGAGAGGGTTAAATAGAGATAAAACAAAGGTTAAGGTTTATGGGAATAGGGTAAAAATAGAGCAATTTGGGACACCAATAGTGTTAACATTCCCCCCTTAATCTGAAGGGATGTTGGCGAGCCCAAGCATCATTCATAATATTTCAAACTTTTCTCTTCTAAGAACTTTGGTGAAGATGTTTGCAATCTGCTCATTTGTGGAACAATGTCATAGATGGGTTGTCTTAGCCTCAATATGATGTCAAATCAGATTGTATTTTGTATTGATATGTTTCGTTCGATCATGGAAATTTGGGTTTTTGGTCAACTTTATTGTAGAAGTGTTCTCAATCATGATAGGAGTTGAATGCATTTGTTTCTCCTACAAATCTTCCAAAATTTTCCTGAGCCATGCAATTTCCATTGTTGCTTTAGCTGCTACCAAATATTCTACCTCAGTTTTGGAATCTGCTGGGATTGATTTTTTGCGTGATCTCTAGGAGACAACTCCTGATCCAAGACTCATAACGTAACCTGAAGTATGTACCCCAATTTCCTTCTCTCCATCAAATTTTGAATCAGAGTATCCAATCAAGCTGAAGTCACCTACCTATTTATACTTGAGTCCAAAGCCTTCAGTTCCATTCAAGTACTTCAGAATTCTTTTTGAAGTAGACCAATGTACCTCACAAGGTTTTCGCATAAACTTGGAGAGGATTCCTATAACAATTGAAATTTCTGGTCTGGTAGTAGTCAGGTATTTGAGACTTCCTACAAGTTGTCTGTACTTTGTTTCATCCTCAAACTATTTTCCTTCAATGTATGTGAGCTTCAAGTTTTATTCCATTTAAGTAGTCAAAGGATTGCACTCAGCCATGCCAAACCTGCTCAACACATCTCCAATGTACTTCTTCTGAGAGATGAATATAAACTTGGATGTAAATTTACATCAATAGCAAGATAGTAGTGAACATAGCCCAAGTTAGTCATTTCAAAACCTTTCCTCAATTCATTCTTTATGGATGAAATGTAGCTCTCATTTTTCCCTGTCATCAAAATATCATCTACATACACCACAAGATATACAATTGTTTTACCAACTTTCTTGACAAACAAAGTTACATCATCAAGATTGTAATGTTTGAAGTTGAGTTTCAGAAGATGCTTTGTTAACTTCTCGTACCGGGTTCGCAATGCTTTCTTGAGGCCATACAAGGATTTTAGAAGCTTGCATACTTTATGTTATTGACCCTTCACAACAAACATTATGGATGGGACATAAAAGAAATCTATTTCGGATCTCCATTCAAGAAAGCAATTTTTACATCCATTTGATTGACTTTCCAACTATTCTGAGCTACCAAGGCAAAGAGTCTTTGAATGGTAGCCCATTTTTATGTGGGGGGAAAATATCCTCATAATTAACCTCTTCCTTTTGTGCAAAACCTTCTTCCAGAAGCCCGACTTTCTTCTTGTCAAGTGATCCATCAACTTTATACTTGTTCTTGTAGATCCATTTGCAACCAATTGGTTTGGTTGGCAATGGAGGATCAACCAACTTCCAAGCTCTATTCTTTATCAAGGCATGATACTCTTTCTGCGTCACTTCTTTTGATTCATCATGAAAAGAGGCTTATTTGAAAGAAGTTGGTTCAAAATATATAGAAAAATAGAGTTCAAAGTCATAACATCCATATCAATAGGTGAATTAGAATCGTCTACATCACCTCCATTTTGCTTGGTTGAATTTATTGTTCCTGTCTTTCCAACCTCATCAAGATGAACACTTTCAAGTGTCTTTTGTCAGCCATTTTGGAGGACCTTTCTAAGATGGCTTGGGCTGCTCAGTTGACTAATTTGGGAATGAATCAAGATTGAGTCTCCCAATTTTGTCAGTCACATCACTCAAATTTCCATTAGTGGCTGGAACTTCATGTGGGGGAGTGAGTGCATCAGAAGAAGTTTCCATAGATTGATCCAGTATAGGAATCCCACTTTCAAGATGTGGAATCTAATTATGAAATTCTTGAAATTACTTTACATGTCTGAATCTATCCACGTCAACAAGTTGCCACCCAAAAACATTGTCAGCCTTGGAAGATTCAAGAAAGATCACATCTATAGGTACAAAAAAATTCTTATTAACTTCATCATAGAGAAAATATGCTTTGGAGGTATTTGAATAACCCAATAAGATACGATTATGACTCCTTGCACCAAGTTTTTTTTTTTGTTCCTTGGGTATCAAGGCATAACATGTGGAACCAAAGACCCTGAAATGCTTTACGGAAGGAATGTGGCCAAACCACATTTCATAAGGAGTCTTATTTCTAATAGCATTAGAAGGACACCTATTCTTTTTGTACACATCACATAGAACTACATCAATCCAAAACATCAATTTTACATTCTTGAAAAACATCATGGAATGTAACATATTCAAGATTTTCCTATTCATTCTTTCAACTACTCCATTATGTTGGGGATTATAAGGCATAGATGTTTGATGTTTGATCCCATACCGGCGAAGATAGTTTTCAAATTCATTTCAAGTGTATTATTTTCCATTATCAGTGCAAATAGAGCCAATATAAGATTGTGCATCATTTTCAATCCATGCAAGAAAGTTATTGAATGTTTGAAAAGCATCAGATTTCTTCTTCAACAAATAAACCCAACACATTCTGGTGTAGTCATCAATAAATGTAATCATATATTTATTTTAGTTTGCAGAAGGAGTAGGAATTGGGCCACATAAATCTGAATGAATGAGTTAAAATTTTCTATGTGCTCTGGAATGTGAATGATGAAAAGACTGTTTGCTATGCTTTCCTATAATACAAGCATCACATTGCTTAAGTTTCCTAGGAATTGTACGCAAGCTAGTATCACCATTTGTTTTCAACATATGAAGGCTATCATAATTCAAGTATCCAAATCTAGAATTTCATAAGAGACTGGATGGAGATGTACCTTCATCATAATGATAATTGTATGAGAAGTTTTGTGCATGAGAAGAAATACCTTGCAGCTTCAAAAGTCTTTCTTCTTCTATCCCCATCATGACAAGTGAGTGGTCTGATGCTTTTCTAACCTTAACCTTTCCATCAAACATATGAATGGAGTTTCCTTGTTGGAATATGTGGACCAAGGACAACACGTTTCTCCTCAACTCGAGGGAGTATAAAAAATCATGTAAACAAATGTCTAGAAGACCAGGTAATTTGAGCCTAATGGTGCCAAGCCCTGATGGCTTGGGTTTTGATTTGTTTGAAAGGTATACTGCTCCATCAACATTGCTAGTGAACTCTTAAAAAAATATCATCTAAAATTCATATGGCAAGTTTCTCTTGAATCAAGCAACCAATAATTTTTCCAAGAAGCAAGTGAAGCATTAAACAATTATTCAATTACTTCAATATTACAACGTGCCACAACATAATGAGTGGATTCACGTGCTTTACCTTTGTCTTTGTCATGGGTTTTACCTTGGTTTCATTTCTTTCTTGCTCAATTCTTTCCCAAGGCAATTTACATGTGGATGCATCGTGTCCATCTCTATTGGACCGTATGTAATGAAGATCAGATTTTTCTCCTTGGAAATGTGCTGCCTATAAAATTTCTTCTTCCTTTTCCTCTTCGGCCACCTCTTCCTCCAGAAAAATATTGAGCATGATTCTTCTCTCTATGTGCAAGACACACTTCTTCAGAAGACTAAGGAGTTGTCCTCTTCCCAAAATCCTTCTCTCTCTCAGTAAAATTCTTCTCAAGGGAGTCAAAGGTAATCTCCTTGAGGCTTCCACTTGCTTGCAATGAGTCAAGTTAATTTGAATAAGTGTGATATAGTGCCTTGACATAAGATATGAGAGGAATATCTATTTTAACACCAATGGTTTTGATAAAATTCATAATAGATCTTACTTCTGATGCTAAAGAAAAAGGGTCTTCATTTTTGAATTCAAGACTGAACAATTTAATCATTAATTGGACAACTTCAAGTTCAAGGTGTGAGACATAGAGTTCCTTAAAATTCTGTGAGGCTTCAAAAGAATTTGAAAATTGTGAAATATGGTGACTCACCTCTTCATTTATAGATGTTGCAATCAATTCATAGGCCTTGTTTTTCTTGTTTTCTCAAATGGCAATCTCCTTACTTGAGTTGGCCTTTATCAGTTCATTATCTCCTTCGCCTACACAAACTCCTTTCCAAAACTCATTGGAAATGAGAATTTGTTTTATCTTCCATGACTATTCATGATAGTTCTCTTTCCCAGAGAGAGCTACTACAACAATAGATATCAGAATGAATTTAAAAAAGTATACTGTAAAAAAATTGTACTTCTGGTGGAAAAAAAATGTAGTTTTAGTGGCAAAAAATGCACTTCTGGTTTAAAAAATGCAATATGATATTTGAGGAAAAAGGTATTATATGGGGCAGATTTTATGTGGGAGAGGGAGTATATAGGGGAGGGAGTATTTGGGGTAGGGAGTATGTGGGGGGAGGTATTAACCGATGGGGATATGATAATGCAGAAAATGTATATGACAATGTAGACAATGTTAACATATGACTGTGCTCAGCGTAATTGGGAGGAGGCGTATCATATGACAACGTTCGATGATATTATATAGGTGGTTTGGAGTGGAATTAAACATCAAAAAACTGTGGTATTCAACGTATGGACTGGGGTCGAGGAGGGACGAATGCGATGGCAGGTATAAAGGAGGGGCCGCGTATGGTAACAATAGTATCCAATGGAGTTGGAGTGTGATGGAGGTATGTACCACAAAAAATGTGGTATGGTACTGTTGGGTTCCATTCTGTAGTGGGGAGAGGGAGTAGTGGTAGGATAATGGTGATAAATGGGAGCCAATCACGCAATAGCAATGAGAAGTGGGATCTAGCTATGCAATACCTTAATGATGGGAGCATGCAGAAGGGATCAGAGCCAATAATTGAATTTTTTATCACGATATTTTGTAGTCGAGGTAAAAAGTGATAATACCAAATGGAAATTAAATAACACTAAGTGGGTCTAGGGGAGTGGAAACAGAGTAGAGCCAACTATGCAGGTGAGAGTGATATATCACTATATGAGGTGTATAGGTCACGGGAGAGTCTAGTAGAACTAGACTCTAGGCAAGGAATATCACCGTACAAAGCGAGAATATAAACTGTATCAAATACAAAACATGAGCCTTCATAAAAAAATACTCACACTGGATATTCACTGCAACCTTGAGGAATATGAATGCACAAAATATTGTAGAGAATATGGCAGGAAATATAGGAACATAATAGGGAAGAGAAATAACAAGAGTTACGACATGTAAACTAATTTGGGAGCTGGCTATGATACCATGTTAGGCCAGGAGGTAACTCCACAATGTAAATTGTGTTTTTGCATTAAGATTACTCATGAATATATACATGGAGGGAGATACTCTTAGGCTTCACCTCCCAGTGTCTGTTCATATTTCTAATATCCTTATTTTATATCTACATTATTTACATGAATTTTCTAATCCCAAAGATTAGGTGTCAACAATAGGCATACCTCTATGACATTTAGTGGGCACTCATTCCTAGGATTTCTTTTGGTGCATCTAGGAAAGAAAATATCTAGAGCCCTTTCTGCTTCCTCCTGCTTCCTTTTGATTTTCATGGTATTCATTTGCAGTGCAAAAGTATGCAACATTTCACTCTTGAAATCCTCCAACATGTTACCTATCTCATTCTTAATAGATGTTGTGGAGGGAGAGGAACTGACCAAGCCCTGACTAGCCCTACCCTTCTTCCTAACAACCCTAGAGTATTCTAGAACAAAGTTTTAATGTCATCATAGGATAACTAATAGATATCTCCTCCAAACAACATGTTAAGGGCTTCCAACATGTCTTCCCTAATCCCTCAGAGAATAAATAGTTTGAGTGATTCTTGATTAAGGGTGCGGATGACCCTCCTATAACTGAGTTGAAATCTAGGATGGGCCATAGTAATAAATAAGGTGGTTAACCCATATCAAGTAAGGGGCCACAAGTAGTTAGCAATAATGTAATAAGCCCATGGTACTAGATAGATGGTATTGAGAGAACCGTGGTAATGACCCATGGTATTGTATGTATGAGGCCTATATAGAGGTTAGAGACTCCCCATTGAGAGATGTGAAGGAATATTGTATGAACATGCATATGGCTTGTGGAGTGTTCTCCTTCCTTAAGGAGTGAATGTATGGCGTTGCCCTACCTTAAGGGTTTGATCTTAATAAAGTGAAGCATTTCTATCTATATTCAAATCTTGTTATTTCTTGGGTTTGTTTCTATTATCATGTATTTTCAGGTCATATCTATAACAAGTGGTATCAGAGCACTTTCTTGGGCAAAGAAAAGAATTTTTTTTTTTTTTTTTTTTGCAGGAATTTTTTGGGCGGCGAGTTTTAAAATTAGATCTATACATTCTAGTGCAAAATTTGTAGAATCTAATTGTAGATATGAGTTGTTGACAAAAAAAATACTCAATTTGAAAAAAAATCAGTCGAATTAGAGTCTGAATAAAGGAGATCTCGCTAATTTAAAAATCAGCACTATTGCAGACATTTTTTCGGGGCGGTAAGTTTGCAGATCAGATCTATATGTTTTGGTGTAAAATCTGCAAAATCTAATTACATATCTGAGTTTTTGATGAAAAAATACTCAATTTGAAAAAAAAATCAGCCGAATCGCAATCCGGATGAAAAAGATCTCATTGATTTAAAAGTAAGTGCTGTTGCAGACATTTTTTCGGGGCAGCGAGTTTGTAAATTAGATCTGTACATTTTGGTTCAAAATCTACAAAATCTAATTGCAAATCTAGATTGTTTGTGAGAAATACCCAAGTTAAAAAAAAAACGGCTGAATCGGAGTCCGGATGAGGGAGATATTGCTAATTTAAAAATCAGTTGGGTTGCAGACATTTTTCGGGGGGGGCGAGTTTGCGGAGCAGATCTATACGTTCTAGTGCAAAATCTGTAGATTATAATTGCAGATCTGGATTGTTTGCGAAAAAATACACAAGTTCAAAAAGAAAATCAGTCGAATCGGAGTCTAGATGAGGGAGATATCGCTGATTTAAAATCAACTCTTTTTCAGAATTTTTTTTGTGACGGCGGGACAGTTACAGTGCAGATCTAAAATTCTAGTGCCTAGATCGTGATTTCTACCACATGGGAAGATGCAGAATGGTTGTTCCATTTCCGAAAATAGGTCATAATAGGGATTCTGAGCAGTATTTACGGAATTGTGGCCATTTCAAATTTTCGCCAAGTAAGCAATTTGTTTTACAAACCCTCTTCATGGCTTATAAAAGTAAGTTTTTTAAAGGACAAGATGATTAGACTTCTATTGAAAATTTTATAGCATATCATAAGTTGGATCGTCTAGGGTGTTGGAAGGAAAAGATAGGGTCTTATTTGAGAAATGACGCTGCTATATGGTGGCAATCACTTGACAGTGAGTTTCTAAAGTTATGTAGCACTAATGTAATAGAAGAACTACTTTTGGATGAATGGTCTTATACTAGAAAGGAGAAAACCACAAAACCTAGCAAAGATATTATTGGTACAGGAAAGAAGGAAACCAAGAAACCTAAAGGGTTATTTTCTGCTAGTATCTCCTTATTGCAGGTTCATGGATTAATTCAGAATGAGAAGATAATTGTGTCTATAAATCCTAGTTGCAAGCATAATTTTATCAATGTTAATTTGACAAAAAAATTACAAGTTCCAACATTACACATTGAAAAAATACAGGTTGATAATGAGGATGTTCAAGTTTATAAATATTTTAATCTTTCTGTGGATAAGTATGTGTTGCATTGTGACTTTTATACTTTAGATATGGATAACATGGATGTTGTTTTGGGATATCCTTGGATGGAATCTATGGGTACTATCAACATCAATGTGCAGAAGAAATTCCTGAAGCTCTGGTATAAAAAGAAGAAAATTACATTGTAGGATATTTCCATTAAGACCCATGCAGAGACTATGGAGGAAGAAGCAAAAATCTCTAATGACACTTACACATCAGCTGATGAGCCTTTGATGGTCGACAACCAAACACAAACATCAAACAAGATACAAGAAAAATATGTAGATTTCAAGGAGGCTGAAGCAGAAACTATTACAGGTACTGATACACCAGATGAGGACTCACTGGTTGAAGTAATATTGGAAGATAAGAAATGATAGCAAGCACCACAACATATACCAGATACCAGTCGGACTCGATTAGGTGGTGAATTAAAGAAATATACACTGTTGGTTAAAACGTCAGCATATCACCACCCACATCATCCAACAAGAAAACAACCAACAATATGGCAACAAATTAGCTACAAGGACAATAGCCCTCGCATGGCATATAGAGAAGGGCGACGATCCACCTACTATACATCAACACAAAAGAGCTACGAGGATCAACTTCCATCTCAAGCGAGTGAGGCACCAGCTAAATCGAGAGTTCACCTTTCTCTTGGATGGCTAGATGTACATGCATGGTACCAGTGGACTACTCTTTTGAGTAGATCTTATTATTTGTGTTCTTCCCATGTTTCGGGGATGAAACATGTTAAGGGGGGTGGAATGTAGTATACCTAGGGGGGATAATATGGGTACAAATGGAGGTACCCAAAGGAATAATGTAATAATGGGATGGGCCATAGTAATAAATAAGGTGGTTAACCCGTATCATGTAAGGGACCACAAGTAGTTAGCAATAATGTAATAAGCCCATGATATTAGAACAATGTAAACTTTGAAGTGAGAACTGACATGATTACCTGTTTCGTAGAGATAGAAAAAAAGTGACCCGATTTTGGAAAGTGGTAATGCAGAACACACATGTTTTTTTTAGAGCATAGTTTTTGGCACTTTAAATTTTTTTATGTACCTTACGTTTTAACATGTTAGTGATTTGCATGCTTCTTTAAAAAAGTGGCGATTCTGCATCAGACCCTTTTTTTAAAAGACCTATTTTTGACTTTAAATTTTCTCATGTATGAAAAGTAAATAATTATTTTCTAAATTTAACAATTTTTGACACTTTAAATTTTTTAATGTATTAAGTGTGGATATTTTTTTAAATGTTACATATTTTTACACTTTAAATTTTTTTATGTCAATTTTTTTTTACATAAAAGAAGCAAATATAAAAATATATATATAAAAAGAAAAAAAAAACATAAATGTAAAAAAAAAATTATCTCGTAAACCATAAAAAATTTGGAAAAAACACAAAAAAATTAAAAGAACCTATAAAAGTAAGTAACTAAAAATAAAAATAGAAAAATTTTAAAAAACATTAACAAAAAAAAAAACTAGATTAAAAAAATAAATTAATAAAAAAGACAATAAAAATCTAAAAAAATATTAAAAACATGATTAAAAACATTAAAAAAAGAGCTAAAAAAAATACTCAAAAAAAAAAACCATAAAAAATTAAAATTTTAAAATATATATATATTTTAAAATTTAAAAAAAACGCCTAAAAACATTTTAAATTATTTATATATATATATATATATAGTGGATTAAAAAATAAAAACCATTTAAAAGTTAAAAAAACATATATTTTCGATTTTTATAAAATAAAAAACATTTAAAAGTTTAAAAAATATATATTTATGATTAAAATTTGAAAAACTTATGCACGCAGCTCTACCGCCTAGGGCCACGCCTCCATGAGTGGCCAGGCGTTGACTATCCAATTTCAAGGATCGGATAGCCACCCACACGGGTGGCCGGGCGGTGGCTATTTGATTCTGAGAATCGGATAGCCACCGCCTAGCCATCCATGGGGGTGGCTATTCGATTCCGAGAATCAGATAGCCACTACCTGGCCATGGCTATCCGATTCTGAGAATCAGATAGCCACCGCCCGGCCGCCTGGTGGGTGGCCTAGTGGTGGCTATCTGATCTTGAGAATCAAATAGCCACCATTCGGTTGCCTGTGAATCGAATAGCCATTGCCCGGCTGCCTGTGGGGGTGGCTATCTGATTCCGAGAATCGGATAGCCACCACCCTGCCACCCGTGGGGGTGGCTATCCAATTCTGAGAATCAGATAGCCACTGCCCGGCTACTCGTGGGGTGACCTAGTGGTGGCTATCCGATTCTGAGAATCGAATAGCCACCCCATGGCTGCCTATGGGGTGGTCAGGCGGTGGCTATCTGATTCTGAGAATCGGATAGCCACCGCACAACCACCCGTAGGGGCGATGGCCGATAAAATTGTTTTTTTTTTTTAAATAAAAAATAAAATTGGTTAAATATGTTAATAGTATTTAAAAATATATATATTAAAATTTTAAATGTTTTTTTAATTTTATATACATTTGTAAAATATATATATTTTAAATGTTATTTTAAAAATATCAAAAATATATTTAGCTTTTTTACTTTTAAATGTTTTCTTAATTTTTTTTTTTTAATCGAAATTTTAAATTATTGTCGAATCCAAATTTTAAATTTTAAATTTTTTAATATAAAATTTGAAATGTTTTTTTTTCTTAAATAAGAAATATATTGTTTTTTTATTTTATTTTATATGTTTTTTGATTTTTTTTTTTTTTAAATTCGAAAATATGTATATATTTTAAAATTTTAATTGTTTTTCGAGTTTTTTATTCTTATTTTTAATTTCAGTGTATTTTTGTTTTTTTAGGTTTTTTTAAAATGTTTTTAATCTTAAATTTAGTATTTTTTTTTGTTAATTTTCTAATTTTTTTTTTTAATCTAGTTAGTTTTTAATTTTATTTTTTTTAATGCTTTTTAAAAACTTCCTATTTTTACATACTTAATTTTATAGTTTTTTTAAATTTTGTTTATTTTTTTGGTTCATTAAAAAAAAATATTTTCTTCTGAAAATATGATTTTCTTATTATTTATTTCTTTATATTTTTTTAATTCTTATCTTTTATAGATTAATTTTGTTTTTTTAAACATTTTTATGATTGATTTTTTTTTTTTTTTTTTTTTTTTTGTGTGTTTCTTCATTGTTTTTATTTTTAATTTTATGTTTTCATTATTTTTTTGAAATTTTAACGTTTTTCGGAGTCATGATAAAATCTTTTACACCATTATTTCAAAATGTTGAAAGTTTACCCTAGAAAAAAAATTTGTTATTCGAGTATCAACACTTTTCGTTTTGAGGGTGTTTTTTGCACATAAAAATTTGGTTTTACTGAAATTTTTTAAAAATGTTGAAAATTGACCCTAAAAAAAGGTCATCATTCCAGTATCAACACTTTTCATTTTCAAGCTTTTTTTTGCACAATTTTTGTACAAAAGATTCGTTTTCACTGCCATTTTTAAAACATGTTCAAAATTGACCGTAAAAAAAAACAATTGTTCTAGTATACGCACTTTTCGTTTTTAGCACTGTTTTTCATGTATTTTCGGGGTTTTTTTGCTAGAGTTCTCGTTTTGAGTTTATAGTTCCCGTTCCAAAGTTTACATTGTTTTATATAGATGGTATTGAGGGAACCATGGTAATGACCAATGGTATTGTATGTATGAGGCCTATATAGAGGCTAGAGACTCCCCATTGAGAGATGTGAAGGAATATTGTATGAATAGGCATATGGCTTGTGGAGTGTTCTCCTTCCTTAACGAGTGAATGTATGGTGTTTCCCTATCTTAACGGTTTGATATTAATAAACTGAAGCATTTATATATATATTCAGATCTAGTTATTTCTTGGGCTTATTTCTATTATCATATATTTTCAATTCATATCTATAACATCTTCCCTAATCCCTCAGAGAAGAAATAGTTTGAGTGATTCATGATCAAGGGTGCAGATGACCCTCCTATAACTGAGTTGAAATCTCTCCTCATAGTCTTTTAGGGGTTTGTCAAGTACAAGAGTCATCATAAAGATTTCTTCGTTAGTTTTTTTGGACCTATAATATTCCCTGTACTTGTTATTGAAGGCTTGATGCATTTGGACCTAGGTAGTGATGCTACCCTCAAGAAGACCCATAAATCAATGCAAGGATGTATCTCTAAGGGTAGAGGGGAATAACCTCAACTTCTTCTCATAAGAGGCATAGTCTTAAGTCGTACAAACAACAAAAAATTTAAACATGAAGGTATCAGGATCCTCAGAGGTTAAGCCATGGAAGTTTGGAAGGGAAGTAGGGCTTATGTTCTTCATTCTAGCCTCTCCATTGGTCTCTCTGATAGGGAAAACCTCATTGTCCCTGGTTTTAGCCATGGTCCAAGGTAGGTGAAGTAAGTTCTCTTCTTCCCCAATAGGTTCTTCAAAAATTTCAGGTTTCTCACCCACAGGGTCTTCTAGCGACCCTATAGTAAAAGAGGGAAGATGACAGTCACTGAAGAAGAGTGAAGGTTGATTAAGAATTTTTCTTGATTATCCCTACTCCTATGAGGCATGAAAGAAAACTTTGTTTGTTTTTATTTTTTTACTTTTCCAAAAACTTTATGTAAAATAAAAAACAACTCTTAAGAAGAAAAAACATCTTCTTAGACACTTCCCTGACAACGACGCAAAAAAGTGGTGAGCACTGGTACTGCACCGATAATGTTGCAACTCCAAAGGGTTCCTCAACTCAAATGATCAATTCGAGGATCATATAAAATTGGAGGTGACAATGTTATATGCACAACATATGGGATTCCAGTCATGCCAGCCTCAGTTATGAAATTAGATCAACAAGTGCTCAGAGACACTTCCTCTTATTGAATTAGAATGAAATCTTGGTAAAGGGACAATTGGAAATTTCTTCTAGCTATGAAAATAGAAATGCCATTGACTCAACTTGTAAAACCCTAACTAATTAATTCATAAAAGGACGAAGGCTACCCTACTTGTGGAAATAAAGCTATGTTGTCTTGCATAATTCAGAAAATTACATCATCTACTTACAGAAGGGAAACTAATTTATTTTGCATAATTCATCAAACTACCAATAAAAATTCATGTACCATCTACCTAGTCCATACTTTCTCATAAATCAATAACCAACTGGCATAATAAAGAAACTAACTCTACTTTGTTTTTGCAGTGAAGAAAAGGATAGTTTGCAGTGGCTTAGGAGATTTCCCTAATGAAAATATCATATATGGGGATCATTATGCATCTATGTTAAGTCAAAGTTGCAGTGGGGATCGAAATTATTGAAGAAAAATGTTGCTACCGGTTTTCTACAGGAGGTCTATAATGCTATAAGCAGGCTTGTAATGATATATGAGGGCATCTGAGTGGTTTTTGAAGGTGAGAACGTTGTCTTGAAGGTATGGAGAGTTGGATAGTAGTTGAAGCAAATGAAAGGAGGTTGATTTTATCCCCTAGCCAAGATCAAGACCTCTCAGAGGCCTGTATTGCACTACGATGAGTGCTCTCAGTGACCTAGGCATAATGGCTTATAAAATAGGGTTTTATGACAGAGTTTGGAAGTGGAAGGAGAATATGGAATAGCTTAGGATGTAAGTGGTGAAGGTTCTCTTCCTTACATATCAACCAACCCTGTAATCAATCACATGCATGCATCCATTTGTCATTAAAATTTTGAAATAACTTATTATGGAAAATAAAATCCTTTTAAGGTACAAGTAAACATTGACATTCCCATATTTGAAGGCCAAATAAATGCACATGCCGTAGATAAATGGTTAAATATGTTAGAAGGATATTTTCATGTTCGTGATTTTTCCATCTGGGAAAATATTAATTTTTCTCTTCTCAAAGCCACCCCCCACATCAAGGACTGGTGGGAAACCTACTATGAGCAGAAGGATGAAAGTACAACCTCATTGTTTTTAGTCGAACCCACATTGAATTCATTCTGGGACACCATCAAAGAGCAGTACTGCCATGTCGGGAGCTATGAGGATATATACATAAAGTGGACCACGCTACGACAGGGAAGGGACAAAGATGTGCTGGAGTTTACCAATGTTTTTCATACCCTTTGCACGAAGTTGGGTATCAAGGATTCTAAGAAAAATTTGGTACTCAAGTACTACGATTGCCTACACAGGTACATGCAGGACAAGATGGAGTTCCTGAACATCTCCTCACTCGGCACGATGTACCGATACACTGTCAATATCGAGCAAAAGTTTAAATAGAAGAAGTAAGACTTTGGATCTGTGAATCCGAAGCAAGGTGAAGGTGCTCCCAAACCACAAAACAAAGGACAAAGCCAAGGTGGGGCAGCCTAGGACAACCCGCTAAATCCACAAGCAAGGAACAACACCACAAAGATAAATAAGGACACATGAAAGTTGTGAGAGTTCCATAAGAGTTCCACTCACAACACAAGTGATTGTCGGGCTAAGAAGTCACTGGTGGCTGAGTTGAAGGCTTCAGAATCAGATGCATATTCTGACTTTGAGTCAAAGCCTAAAAAAGGGAATGAAAAAAGGAAGTAGATTATTGATGTGGAGCCAAAGGCCACCATTGCCACCATGAAGATGCAGAAGGAGGAACCCAAAGATCCAGAGGAGGAGGATCACCTCTTCCACTCCCAGATGTGGGTAAAGGGTTCCCTGCTATTGTTCATTATCAACAGCGGGAGTCAAAAGAACCTCATTTCAGCATAGGTCATGGAGCGGTTGGGCTTACCGACCACATCACACCCACAATTATATACCATACGGTGGCTTCACCAAAGATAGGATCTTTGCGTGAGCCAGTAGTTCCGCCTTCCATACAACATCAAGCCCTTCACGGATGAGGGATTATGTGACATTGCTCCCCTTGATGTTTGTGATGTATTATTAGGCCAACTATACTTGTGGAAGCGACATGTTGTGTATGAGTCAAGGCCTCGCACTGTTATTTTTACCTTGGGAAATAAGTTGTACATGATACCAGAGGTGGCACTGCCTGTCACCATTTCTTTGGTTACTACAAAACAATGCAGTGAGCTCATTTCCAAAACTAGGAAATTTGTTTTCTTGATGATACATAGTTAGAGAAAGAATAAGATGGTGGCCATGACCTCCAGACAGGGACCCTCTCCATGAAAACAACAGATGATCAAGGTCACGGAGGAGAATGAGGACATATTCACCTCCCTCGCAAGGATGCCTCTGCACTGTCAGGTCAAGCACTCCCTCGATCTGATCCTAGGTGCGTCGTTTCCCAATGGACCAATATATCAGTTCTCTATTATGAAGAACCATGAAATCAAGAGGAAGATTTAGGAGATGCTATAAAAAGGCCACACTTGGCCGAGTTCATCACCCTATGGGAGCCCGATCATGTTCGTATAGAAGAAGGATGGGACTTTGATACTCTGTATTGACTATTGGGCGCTGAAAAATATCACTGTCTGGAATAGGTACCCGATCCCACAGATTGATGACCTTCTAGACCAACTCAAGGGGGCAAATACTTCAGCAAGATTGAATTCAAGTATAGATATCACTAGGTACCAATCAAACGCTCCGATGTGTGGAAGACTACCTTCAAAGTGAAGGAGGGCCTTTTGAATGGTTGGTTATGCCTTTCAAGTTGACAAATGCTCCTGCAACCTTCATGAGGCTGATGGATGACACCTTGTGGCCATTCACCAACTCATTTGTAGTGGTATACTTGGATGAAATCCTGATCTTCAGCAAGAGTTGGGAAGAGCACCTCCACCACATCCAGCAGGTTCTCCAAAAACTACGGCAACACAAGCTGTGTGCCAATTTGGAGAAATGAACTTTTGGCATGACCTTGGTTCAGCATCTGGGATACATTATTGATGAACGGGGGGTGCATGTGGATCTAACCAAGATCCAAGTCATTCGGGATTGGCCAGCCCCAACCACTCTGACAGATCTTTGCAAATTTTTGGGTCTTGCCAATTTCTACCGCAGGTTTGCGTTGGTGTTCTGTCACATCACTTGGACCTTGAGTCAAGTCACCAAGGGAGGAGTGAAAGAAAAATTATTTTAGTCTGAAACTCAATAGAAGGAATTCATAGAGTTCAAACATCACCTTTGCTCTACACTAGTGCTGACATTACTAGACTTGCAACAACCATTTGAGATCGAGACATATGCCTCTGACTATGTTATTGGGCCCGTCCTTACTCAACAGGGGCATCCAGTGGCCTATCATAGTGAGACACTTTCAGACATAGTATAGAAGTATCCCACTTATGACAAAGAGATGTATTCCATTGTGCAGGCCTACTGACAATGGAAGCATTACATTTTGGGGAAGGAAATAGTCACCCAGACAGACCATCAACCACTGCAGTTCATATAGATGCAAGGGAATTTGAAGAATGATCTCCATCATATGTGGGACACATACTTGCAAAAGTTCCATTTAAATATCAAGTATAGGAAGGGAAGCACCAATAATGTTGCAGAATGCCTCAGCCGACCACTGATCATGGCGTTAACCACTGTGCTCAACTCTTGCAGGCACGAGAATTCTGATTGGCCACTTCTCTATAAAAGTGAACCATAATTCAACCACACATACCAGACGCCCTTGTAGGGTCAGAAAGTTCCAGATATTCACCTCCATGATGCCCTGTTATGCCACCAGGGACACCTTTGTGTTCCTTCAAGCAAGCGTGCCAATATGATTTGGGAAGCGCACTATAGTCGGGCCATTGGGAATTTTAGGGTCGAGAAAATGGTGGCAATACTGCATAAGTATTTTTGTTGGTCATATCTTCGACAAGATGTTAGGAAGTACATCAGATACTACATTTCCTGTGTTGTTGCCAAACCTACCATCAAGAAGAAAGGCCTCTATACTTTGCTGTCTACCCCTAATTGACCTTGGGAATCCATCTCCATGGATTACATGTTAGGCCTTCCATTTACTAAGCATGGTAATGACTGTGTTTTTGTGGTTGTCGATAGATTCTCGAAGATGGCCATTATGGTGACCTGCAAGAAGAATATCACAATAGGAGCCACCGCTAAACTCTTATGCGAACGAGTGTGGGTACACTTTTGGGTCCCACATTATATCATTTCAGATTTGGATAGTAGGTTCATCAGTACATTTTGGTCCAAACTTTGGTCAATGCTGGACACCAAGCTCACTAAGTCCATAGTTTTCCATCCCCAAACCGATGTCTAGACATAGGTCACCAGGAGGATGATAGTACACATTTTGCACATGTAAAACTCAAAGCATCCACGCACATGGGATGAGATCCTCTCCTATGTCTAGCATAGCTATAACTGGGTTCTCCACAGTTTGACTAGCCACAACCCTTTTCAGGTGGGCTTGGGACTCCACCCACTATGTCCCATTGGTGTGGCCATACTATTTGTAGTTACTCACGCAAATTTGACTCATGTCCAGTCCGAAGCCAATAACACAAAAAACTTCATTGAGCACATCCAACACATCTGCCAGCATGTTCACTACATTATGGAGAAATCAAATGTCCTGCACAAGTAGCGACATGATCAACTTCAGGTGCCACACATGTTTTAGGTGGGCGACAAAGTCTAGTTGCATTTGAAGAAGGAACACCTTACTGGAGCCTATCAGAAACTTAGACCACTCTGATATGGTGCTTACACCATTACTAAGGCGATGGGAGATAATGCATTCTAGTTCACCATTTCCCCATTTCTTGGCCTGCACCCAGTGTTTAATGTGGACTGCCTTTGACCATACTTCCCACCATTGGTGGACACATTAAACATTGCAGAACAACTCACACCTACAAAGTTAAATCCAGACTGCATGGAACAAGCCACAACTAATCGGATCATGGAAACGCAGATCAAGAACACCAGACAACAAAGGATCCAACTATATCGAGTTGTCAAAGCAGGCCAACTCCTTCACCAGGTCAAGTGCCTCACCAGGGACCAAGTTTAGTAGAAATTTCCTCATCTCATTGAGGAACTCAACGCAATGGAGACGATTATTTCTTAAGGGGAGAGGAATGATCTAGGTGGATATTGGTGGCCACCCGCCTATTCCACTTTGATCCCCACAATTTCTTCTTTCATTTATTCAATTTCTTATTTGTAGCAAAACTTACTATTTTTGGTAGTTTTTCAGTTCCTGAACTTCTGGAGCTGTTTTGAGGTGCTAAATGATGTTTTCTGGGAAAATTGGGGCCAAATTTTATAATGGACCAATGACGGAAATTCAAAAATTTTAGTCCTCAGCTAGATATTTCGAATGAGGTATTTTGCACGTCCAATGAAGATTGTATGCCAAAGTTATGACCCTGGGAAGTTGATGTACCAATTTACCCAAACACAGTCCATAGTTTGGCACTTCATCTCCTAGGGTTAGGTTTTTGGATGTTTATGCTTTTCCATTATTCCTCAATAATAAATAGGCTTTTGAGCCTCATTGTAACATAGTTTAAAGGCATGTAGCTGCCACATATCTTCTCAGAGATAAGCTACCATCACCTGAGCTAGTCTTATTTCCATTTTGTTTGTAAGCATATTTCAGTATTTGATATTAATGAAATGAAGTGTCATTTATGTTTCACCTCTGTATTTATGGTTATATTTGTAATTTGTTGTGTTCCTCTTTAAATCCGGATCAATCAAGGTTGTGAAAAGTGAGCTTGTGATGAAACTACTACATGATGATGATTTGCTCCTTAGTAGGTATAGAGCATCCTATTGTTTAGTGCAAGAGGTAGTTTTCCTTTGAGTTTGACTTGAAGGATATTGGCTTGATGTATTACTATTTGGGATTGGAAGTCTGAAAGAGAATTGCTGAAATCCTCCTCAAGAAAGGAAAGTATGTCATCAAGATGCTTTAGAATTTTCGAATGATGGAATGCAAGTCTATGGCAACTCCTTGGGTGGCGAATTTGAGAAAGATAAAGGATTATAAATCTCATTTTGTTGATTCATCCATGTATCGAATGTTGATTGGATCATTGATGTATTTGGTGAGTACCAAGTAAGACATTTTCTTTGCAGTAAACACCTTGACTTAGTCCTAGATTGAATTAAGACATGAGCATTGGATTGTAGCAAAACATAGACTAAGAAATTTGTGTGGTACTATTGATTATTGCTTGATATATGCCTCTAGTGGTGAGATACAAGTACAAGGATATATGGATTATGAGTGAGTAGGGAGTGCAGATGACAAAAAGAGTACATGTAGTTTGTGTTTTAGTTTGGGATTTGCTATGATATTCTGGATGAATAGGAAGTAGACATCTATCGCACTCAGTATTGCATAGGAAGAGTATATTGTAACTTATTAGCATGTTGTGAAGGAGTATGGCTTTGTAAGTTACTCTCTAGATTGTTTGACCAAATGCTAGAATTGAATTTGTTGTTTTGTAAAAATAAAATCTCTGTGAAGTTGACAGACAATTCAGTATTTCATGATAAGACGAATCATATTGATATTATGTATCAGTACATTTGTAATATGGTGCAGAAGGGAGTAGTGAGGCACCAATGTATTCCCATTTATGTGTAGACAATTGGTATTCTCATAAAACCTTTATCCTAGACGATGTTTGTATACTTCAGAGACAAGCTTGGACTTGTGGAGAACCCCTCTATTAGTGAGAGGGAGCATTGATGTGATGTCAACAAGGGCATGTCTCGGACTATTAGTGACAATAGGAGCATGGCCTAGATTTTTGATGGGTGGACAATAGGGGCATGGCTCGGTCTGTTAGTGACAACAGGAGCATGGCTCAGTCTGTTGGTGAGATAACATGAGAGGCGACCATTCTAGAGAGGATGGTCCCTAAGGCGCGCACACTCAATGCAGTGGTTTCCTTTTCAACATCATGGCCTAGAGTGAGGCCTTTCAGAGTTGGGAGATAGGTGTCCCTAGGGTTTGACCATGGGTGATGGAAACCCTGAACTAGTCAGAGTACTATGAGGTGAAACACACAACATATCATGGTAACTAGTTGAGTGAGTACCATTGGTTAGGAGCGCTAAAATGGGTTGTGATACCTATTGATGATGATGATGTTAATGTAGGTCAAGAGTATTGACCTAGATGATGATGTTAATGTAGGTTAAGAGTATTGACCTAGATGATGATGTTATTGATGAGTTTTACCTTTCCTAAGAGAAAACATGAATACAAAAAACACTTGGATAGTCATTATGAATACCTCCCTGGTTAAGAAGCAATGTTGAATTTTGCAGCTAGAGCCGATCTTCATAATGTTTCATTTGTACTTGTAATGCTAAAATATAAATTATATTTGTAAAATAAAATTTATATGAAGCATTTTTTTCATGCTTGTAAGAAAAGGAAAATATTTATAGATTTTATGTTGAAATTTTTTTCGAAAGGCATGATCTTCATGACCTTTGCAAAGTAAAATTTGAATTTTTAAATTTTTATTTTTTCGTCCACAAGAGACCAAGTTGGCTCTCCAAGTCATCATGTCGCCCTGCGTAACGAGACACTTGATCACATCACTTGAAGGCTATACATAGCCCATTTGACCTCCTCCCAAGAGCACTTTTGATGGTCGCATCTATCTATGTTCTAAGTGAAGAAAGACAAGGAATACAAGGTAAAAAATAGAAATAATATATTCACTTCATTTGCCCTCGCTCTAGTGATCAAAGGAGGCCAAGTTCTGGACAACTTTTTGTGGCATAGTGCGAAGTATGAAGTTGAGTTGTAGGACAAATTTCGATCATCTTGTAGATGTGAAGTAGAACTTGTGGCGAAAGACTTTGTGGACAAAATTGATGACATTTGTCTTGGATCTTGTGGAGGGTTCAGTTGGATCTGGGTGGATAGTCATCTTGTTGGTAGATTTGACTTTGTTGTATCTCTTGTTGCATTAATTCTCTTTGTAAAAGATTGGTGGAGTTTTTTTTCACCTTAGTAAGTTTTCCTAGAATAAAAGTTTCTTGCCTCTTTGTATATTTGTGATCTCTATTATTCTACTTTATATGATGTTAAATTTCCAAAATATATAAATTACTTAATGATCGCTAAACAACATCTATATTATTAAAAGTAATTATCATAGTTCATAAATAAAAAGGACTATATTATTAGAAATAATTATCATAGTTCAGAAATAAAAGACTTTGTAATAGAAAAATCCAACATCCATCTAATGTTTTAGAAAAGCAATTCGAATATAATACGGCTATCGACGAATTACAAAAAAATCAAAAGGTTGGTTGTAACCACATTCAGTGATCAGACCTCTCGACAACGAAAGAAGAGTCGTTGCAAAAACATATGCTCATGATAGCATTGTGCCCCTTGTTTATTTCACTATATTGTATGAACTTGCAAATTCTGGAACTCGGTGCAATCATAGGTTCCGCTGGGCCCAAAAAGTAGCGCCTACCTCTGAGCAAAGCATGGATGATAATGTCAACATATCTAGAGAGTAGGGTTACTCATGAGGATCCACAGCATCCGATGTTTCATTTCCTTTTTCTTTACGCACAACGATCAATGCACAAACCCGATAGGTTTAAGTCTCAACTACTTACTGCTCAGGATTTCATTTTTGGAATGCTCGATCCTACGGCCCGTGTCCCCGACCGATTACTTTGCTAGACATTATGAAAACTCGATAAATTGTGCAATTTTAGAATGCTCTATCCTACTGCTCGTATCCCTTACAGATTACTTTCCTAGCCATTATGAAAACTTTCATGCGGTTCTGAGCATCCTCTCTGTCATTTCCCATATAAGAAGGGTTTAATTGAAGGTGCAGTTTTACCCTTTCTTTTTCAAATATGATGAGTAACCATTACATGAATCCATTAATAGTTTTCATTTGTTTAAGTGTGCTATATATTAAACTTTTATATATATAGAGTTTGGAAAATAAAAAATAAACTTTAATATTAATATAGATATTATCATATACATTTTATTATTTTTAAATTTTTTTTTTTATAATAATATTATTTTTATGATATAAAATCATTATAATTTTGATAATCATTTAAAAATCTTGAAACTTTTTTTTACTTTATTTACAATGTTTAATTTATTTATTTTTTATGTGAATTAATGTTGTATTTCAAAATTTATATATTTTTAATTTTTAATACTTTGATTTTAAAAAATATAAATATAGTATTATAAGTAAGCACATTTTAAATTAGAGTTTATGATTATTATGTAGTATATTTTATATATACATGATTTTTGAGATTTTTAATTTTATAAACATTTAAATTAATTTAAAATAGCTACAAGGTTGTGGATATTTTTAAACTTAAATTAATAAGATATTTTTAAACTTAAATATTTATATTAATTTAAAGTAGTTATAAAATACTTTTTACGTATTAAACAACTAACACTCCAAATTACACACACCTAAAAAATGTAAAGGAAGTCACTGAAATCACACATATCACTGAGTCACTGAAACACGCAATATCGGCGAAGTGGACACAGATTTGGATTTAGATTTTTGTGAACAGACAACTATTGTTATAATTATTGGTTTAATCTATTGTTCAAACTAGCATTTCCATCATCGAATTATTGACAACTATTGGCATGGACATGAGGAATGAATGACGTGCCTTGAAAGTTCGGATTCGATTTTGGATTTGCGGGTATTGCAAACTTTATATTATATAAAAAAAAAAAAAATTGTTAGAAAGGTATATTTTTAATAAAAGCATTATCTGATATAAAAAAAAATTATTATGAAAGGTGTATTTTTGATTGGAGTATTTGTATTCTGAGTGATTGTTGATGATGTAGCTTTCTTGGCATGGAATTATTTCAAATTTTCCGTCTCTGTTGGATAATGTTGGATAATTTTTTAATTTGAATTTAAAAATAAATTATTAAAAATTATAATTATATTTATTTAAATAAATTTATGTTTTAATATTTTTATGTATTTTTATCATAAATTTAAGTTTTAAAATGTTAAATTGAAATATTTTTTTATTAAAAAAATATTTAGAAAACCAAAATTCTTTATTTTTTACTTCATTTTATTTAATGATGTAGTATACTCGTTACAAATACACAAAACAATTATCTAATTATATTTTATTTGTCATAGTATATTTTCTGACATCATAGTTTATGCTTTTTGAGCAATATATTTTTTCATTATATTTATCTCAAATATAGTTTATGGATTTTTTCAATATATTTTTCAATTATTTTTATATCAAACTCATTAGGTATTGTCTATGGGTCACTGATCTGGTACTTTGTTAAGACACTCCTTTATGTGAAGTCACCAATTCAATTCAATTCCCTGCCCGGATCCCCATGGTATATTGGACATGATGAAGATGTAGTCCTGGCAAACCAAAAGAAGAAATCCAATAAGTATTGGTTGAAATTATACATAATTTGACATTTTAAAGCTTTTTGTTTTCCATAATACTAAATAATTAAAAAAACACAATTTCATTAAAATTTTATGATCAAATTTACCTCAAAAACTCAAAACATAAATTAACTAGCTACATTATATATATATATATATATATATATATATATAGATATAATACCAATCACATAACTGTAACATAAACCAGTTACATAATTATAAAGCTGACATCAATAAAAATATCAAATAAAACATGAAATACATAACCAGTAAAAAAAATCCCAACACCATCTTTTATATAAATTTCAAAATACTCAATTTGCAAGATAAACACACTAAACATTATCTAATTTTATATAGATACTATTACATTAAGAAAAGAATATAAATTTTAGAAGTTGTCTAGGCGGAGGAGTTATACAGACGACCAAAAGTAGCGGGAATCCCGGCAAAAAAATTTCAAAAAATCTTGTAGAGCCAGTGTTTGATTCATGCTTTTGATGGTGGAAATGGATTCAACACCATTAAAAACTTTTAAAGCACCTAAAATTGTGAAGTTTAACAGATTTTACTTGGATTTACAAAAATTTCTGACTGATTTTTTCAAAATATAGCCGTAATTTCCATAACTTTCAAGGCAAAAAAGCATAATTTTTAGACTATGGCTAAATTTTATAATGAATTCGGAAATATAAACTTTTTTGTAATTTTATTTAGATACTATTACATTGAAAAAACATATATTTTTTGAAGAACAACATATTTTGAATGAACGATTCCCTATCATTTCACTATTTTTGGGAAATTTAATTAAATAAAGTTAAATGAGCTCAATCGTGTTTTTTTATGTCAAAATCACTCTCAATTGATAACAAAAAAAACTTTTATTTAAGATCCATTTAAAAAATAGTCAAAAACTACTTTTTACATAACTCAATCATGTTTCTCATGCTAAAATCACTATACAACAAAAAAAACTTTTTCAAATCCAATTCAAAAATAGTCAAAAACTACTTCTTACATAAGAGACCAGTACTAAGCAACAATCGTATTACACTTCTTTAATAAGTGAAATGTAGAAGATTAGAGTTTGTTTGGAAGTGAAATTCTCATTATACACTTTATTTGTTTTAAATTAAAATTAAAATTTTGAAAGATACATTTGAGATTAAGGTTTGTATTACCTAAAGTTAAATTAAAATTTTGAAAAGTCTATTTGAGAGTAAAGTTTGTATTACATGAATATTAGAGTCTTTATTACATGAAGATGAAAAATCATTTGTGAAGTGAAATCCTCACAATGAACACTATTTTTTAAAAGCAAAACTAAAATTATGATAGGCCAATTTCAATATAATATAAAATGTCTATTGATGACCAAGATTAGAGTATATATTACATGAACATGAAAAGTATTTTGTGAAATGAAATCCTCACCATTGTTGAATTTTGTAGCTATTGTCGGTCTTCATTATGTTTCATTTATACTTATAATGATGAAATATAAATTACATTTGTAAAATAAAATTTTATATGAAGCATGTTCATCATGCTTGCAAGAAAAGGAAATTGTTTGTTGATTTTTTATTTAAAAGAAAAATTATGAAATACATGTCCTTCATGACCTTTGCAAAAGAAAAATTGAATTTGTACTTTTGGCTCCTCAAGAGACCAAGGCAGCCCTCCAGGTCATCATATCAGCCTCCCCAAGTAGACACCCATTTTCGTCACTTGAAGGCTATAAATAGCCCATTCAAACTCCTCCCAAGGGCACTTTAGATGATCACATCTCTCTCTATTCTAAGCAAAGAAATACAATGAATACAAGGCTGAAAACAAAAGGAACAGATTTGCTTAATTTGCCCTCACTCTAGTGATCAAAGGAGGCTTAGTTTTGCATGGTTTGCTATGGTATGTTTCCCGTGGCATAGTGCGAAGTCTGAGGCAAATTTGTAGGATGAATTTTCTCCCTTTTGTAGATCTGAAGAAGACCCTATTACAGAAGATTTTGTGGATAGAACTGAGGGCACTTGGTTTGGATCTTGTGGAGGGTTGTCTTGGCTATTGGTGGATGGTCATATTGTTGGAAAATTTGATTTTGATGTATATCTTGTTGCGTTAATTCTCTAAGGAAAAAATTGGTTGGATAATTTTCCCCTTAGCGGGTTTTTTTAATGGTAAAATCTCCTTGTCTCCATTTGTGATCTTTATTGTTCTTCTTTCTATGGTGTTGAATTTTTGAAGTATAATGACTTAGATATCTTACTACTACGGTAAATGAAATCTATATCATTGGAAGTAATTATCATAGTTCATAAATAAAGTAATTTCATCTATTGTAATGGAAAAACCAACATTGTTTTGGACCTTTGGTGAAGGAAAGAGCACAAAGATCACTCTTGAAAAAGACCTATCATGAAGAAAACGTAGATGTACAATAAAGTTGAGTTGGATCCATGCTTTCTACTATGAAATCAAAGAACAAGTTAGAGGGGGCTACAAAATTCAGGGCTTTGAAGACGAGAATCAACGTAATTCTCACAAGATATTTTGGAAATTGTGCAAGGCAAGATGATTGAACCTACAAATGAAGTAGGAAAGAAGAAGTGTAAGAAATATGAAATAACTACCATAATAATTATTGTGGACTACATCAAGGATCATCTAGTTCCATACATCTCGAAGCTTAACACTTCAAAGAAGATGTATGATGCCCTAAATGATTTGTATACTATGAACAATATTGGCCAAGCCATGAGTTTAAGAAATGAGCTTCATGATATAAGAGTGGAAAAGAAAAAAATAGTGGCTTCATACTTTTTGAGGATTTCTCAACTAAGAGATCAACTACAAGCTACTGAGGAATTTTTCTCTATCAACGAAGTTGTGACCTAAGCACTCAATGGAATATCACTACCATGGGATGCATTTGTAGTAGGTGTAAGTAGCCAAAAGGAAGCTCCTGGATTGGAATAATTATGGGAAATATTTTCTAAAGAATGATCAAGACTATTGTCTAGAGGATGAAAAACAAAGGAAGAAGAATATTATCAAGCCCAATCAACTTGTTCCAAGAAATATAGAGGAAGAGGAAAGTCTGGTTTCTAGAAAAAGAAGAAGGATTTTGATAGAATACCTAACCCTCAAAGAAAGAAAGATATGTTGCAAATTCAATGTTTTCGTTGCAACAAATTTGGAATTTCAAAGCCCAAAGTCCTAAAGGATTCAATAATAGGAAGAGAAGAGGGAATCAACATGCTACCACAATATAATTTTAAGAACAATCTAAAAGTACAAAAGTTGAAGGAGATGAAGAGTACCACTTCTACTATTCTACTCTTGTAAGATCTCCTGTAGATGAGAACAATGTATGTTTAATCGATAGTGGAGCTTTAAGAAATATGATAAGGAAGTGTGATCATCTTACAAGTTTGATGGAAAAAATATTCATTCAAAAATAAGAGCTTGGAGACAACAATATCTATGATAGTCAAAGGAGTTTGGAAAACATCTGTTGAGCTAGAAACAAGTTAAAGTGTTCACGTGAGTAACATACTCTGTGTTCCAGGATTGAAAGAGAATTCATTTTCAATATCATTTTTCAGGAATAAAGGATATAGAGTAGCCTTCATTGATGGGAAATTTCTTGTGTGGCTCAAGGGCTCTAGTATAAGCTCTACTATGGTTATTAGGATTCATGAAGGAAGGTTGTATAAACTCCTGGGGAAACCTACAAAAATTTCTCACTGTAGATTAATCTGATTATGCAATGTACTAAAGAAAAATACTTAATCTATTTCTACAATCAAACTTGCGGAAGCTTAAAGATCGAGTCGAATCAGAGCTAAAGACATATAACCATAAGAAGAAGAATCAATGCACATGAAATGCAGAAAATACTCATGGGAAAGTCTCAGCTAAAAACCTCGCTATCTGTATTATCATACAAGGCGGAAATACATCAAGATTATATAAAGCTTTAGCTCCCATAGCTAGCTAGCTCTCAATACAATCCTCCTGGATGCTCACAGGCAAACAAGGCTTCTCATAAACCTGCTACTCTACCCTCCAAGCCTCCTATTTCCTTGTGATGTTTCTCCTGGGTGATCCTATTGTTACCAACTGTAACACTGATCACTCACAATGTTCTCACACCCTCTAAAACTACGCAATCCTCAAGGAATCTTGTTCCTTCTGCATGGATGAGTTTTCTTTATAGGAAAATTCCTCCAAGTAATAGTACTATGTCCCTGTCCTTAATCCCAACTAGTCTTTGTCTGAATAGACATGCATGAGTTATTTATGAGAGAACCCTCAGTTATCTGGAGTACACTAGTTGCATGCATGCATGCATTAACTGACTGCACTCACAATTAGTTCCACAAACTGTTTGGAACTAATTTAACTGGAATTAACTAAGTTAACTGAGCTAGCTAATTACAACTCAAATACAACTCATCCTTGTCTCCTTAATTAATAGATAACTTCCTTAATTTAAGGGATAACTGTTGCATGACTTCACAAAGACTTCTAGCTTGAATTTCTCCAACTAATTAACTCAAGATGAATTAATTAATTATTTTCAAAGTAGAAAGTGAGACTAAATTCGAATTTAAATTCAAGAAAAAATTAAAATTGGAATATTCTGAATGCTATTTTTAGCATTTCTTATTGCTATTCTCAACACTCCCTCTCAACCAGAAAGGAATTCAACTCGATCCTGGTCCTGAACCTTTGGAATGTTCTGCATTCAACACTTCTCTCCAGTGTTGTTGCTTTAGCAACTCCAGAAACAAAAAATATCCAACTTGAATCAATATTATGCCTCTGTCATCAAAGTCTCTAACTGCTATTGCCTCTGTCGACTGAAAACTCTACACCTCTATGCTCTTCAGTATCTGACTGCTTTATCCTCTATCACTTTCATCTTTGACTGCATCAATCACACTGATTCCTCCTGCTGCATCCATGCCACTACTGGTCCTATCTCCCAGTACTACATCCGCACCGCACCTCCTCTCATCATGTTGCATCATGATACCCACTATTGCGTTGCAACTCAGTCACTGAGAAGTAAGTAACTGATCTCCCAACTGACCTTCATATTGGGCTGGAAACACCCTCTGATGTTGAAGCTCCCTCTGCCGCTCCATCCACATCTGTCTCTACTCACTTAGCTAGTCCTGCTACTCCTCGTTGGGGCTCCTGTAGCAAGGTCTAATCAAAGAGGTTGGGTACCTCAAGGATCATAGCCCTATTTTAGCCTTCATGGGACTATCACTTCACATTGCCCCACCTCACACCTAGAGGTATGGCTGCATGTGATCCCTATTTTGACTTGGCTCAAAATTTCCCCCTACTGGAGGTATCTGCATGAGTGGATGCCTCCACTCGGTCTCCTCTCAGCATCTCCAATTATGGCTCCTCCACAGTTATCTGAGACTTCTTTTGGGGCTGTATGTTGAGAGGTAATTTACTCTCCCTCTCAACCACCAAGTCTCTAACGTTTTCCTTGCTCCTCAAGGCTTTGCATGCATCTTGAACCTCAAGAGCATATAGGTTCTAAACTCGTGAACCAATATGTTTCACCTGTCCCATGGTGATGTGTCTAAGGAATGCCTTTCCTTTACTGAAGACAACATCGTAGCCTTTTTCCTCCAACATCATGATCAATACCAAATTCTTCTTCAGTCTAGGCACATACTTCACATCTGTCAAGGTGATAAGAGTTCCATTCTCCCTTTGGAAAGAAATCATGCCCACTCCTGAAACACTATACCTTTCATCGTCACCCATCACTATAAGTGTCTTGAGGTCTTTCTCCTCCAAGGTACTGAATAAAATTTTATCGTCGGTCATGTGGAATGAGGCTCCACTGTCAAGACACCAACCACAACCCATCATTGATGAAACCATGCATGCGATGAGGGTGAAGTCCATTTCGAACTGAGAGGCTAATACCTCACCTTCAGATCCATTCGAGGATCCATTATTAGACTTCTTCGATGGGCAATTAGTCACATAATGACCTATCTCATGACAATTAAAGCATCTCAATTTAGATTTGTCACCCTTCTTCCCTCCATGAGAAGAACTCGATTTGGGATGAGAATCCTTATCCTTCCCTTTCCTTGCCTTACTCGCTAAGGCCAGATTTTCTTCATCCTCCTTGGATGAAGAACCATCTTGTGTGCTCCTCCTAATCTCCTTCTGCATGAGATCCGACCACATTCATTCCCAATCCGGTAGTTTCTCCCTTCCATTCACAGAGTCCTGGTAGCTATGCCAACTCTTTGGAAGGCCAAGGAGAGTGAGGCTCACCATATCATCATCGGCAGTAGTTATTACCACACTTCCAAGCTCATCTCTATAGGTGGTGATTTTGTTCAGATATGTGGAAATAGTATTACCGTTCTCCATCGTGATTCTTCGAAGATTATCCTTGAGCGCCAATTTCCTCTGGTCGCTACAGTTCTGATATAGGTCCTTCAATATCTTCCACATTGAAAACGGAGTCTCCTCCCCATGGAGACTCAAGACAATATGGTCTCGAACTCCCTCAAGGATGACCCATCTCGCCCTCGCCACACACTTCTTCCATTCAACCAACTCTTGTGCATTAGTTGAACCTGGCTTTGGGATTTCTTGATCAAAGAAATCCTTCAAACCATTGTCTTCTAATATAGCTTCCATGCGATATTTCCATGCTATGTAATTCGAGCTGCCATCCAATGCATACTCAAGTCTCAAGCCATACAATGCCATTGACCAACCTGAAGTGTGAGATGAATTTGATTTGTACCTTCAATCCTGAACTTCATACTTCGAATTTCCCTTCTTAATACTATTCATAGCTTCGATCACCTTTGCTCTAACACCATGTAGAAATTTCTCACTGTAGATTAACCTGATTATGAAATGTACTAAAGCAAAACACTGGATCTACTTCTACAATGAAACTTGCGAAAGCTTAAAGATTGAGCTGAATCAAAGTTGAACACGTATAACCATAAGAAGAAGAATCAATGCACATGAAACACTAAAAATACTGAGGGGAAAGCCTCAGCTAAAAACCCCACTATCTGTATTATCATACAAGGTGGAAACACATTAAGATTACACAAAGCTTTAGCTCCCACAGCTAGCCATCTCTCAGTACAATCCTCCTAGATTCTCATAGGAAAACAAGGCTTCTCACAAACCTTCTACTCTATGCTCCAAGCCTCCTATTTCCTTGGGGTGTTTCTCCTGGGTGATCTTACTTTTACCAAGTGTAACACTGATCACTCACATTGATCTCACACCTTGTAAAACTGTGCAATCCTTAAGGAACCTTGTTCCTTCTGCATGGATGAATTTCATTTATAGGAAAATTCCTCCAACTGATAGCACAATGTCCCTATCTTTAATTGCGACTAGTCTTTGTCAGAATAGACATGCATGAGTTATTTATGAGAGAATCCTTAGTTATCTGGAGTACACTAGTTCCATGCATGCATACAGTAACTGACTGAACTCACAATTAGTTCCACAAATTGTTTGGAACCAATTTAACTAGACTTAACTAAGTTAACTGAGCTAACTAATTACAACCCAAATACAACTCATCCTTATCTCCTTAATTAATAGATAACTTCCGATATTTAAGGGATAACTATTGCATGACTTCACAAAGACCTCTAGCTTGAATTTCTCCAACTAATTAACTCAAGATGAATTGATTAATTATTTTCCAAGAAGCAGGTGGGACTAAATTCGAATTTTAATTCGAGGACAAATTAAAATTGGAATATTCTGAATGCTATTTTTAGCATTTCTTGTTGCTCTTCTCAACAAAAACTTCCCAATATTTAGTGCATAATGATATTAATCATTGTGAGCTATAACATAGGAGATATGCACACCTTTATTATAGATCCTTTAAATCTTTGAAGTAGATTGTTTTACGTGTATCATGTTTTTTGATGGATCGTAAAGGTGTGTGTAAGGGATGTGCTATTAGAAAGAATGTTAAGAAACCCTTTCCAAGCAATGAACATAGGACCAAAGAGATTTTGGATCTAGTCCACTTTGATGTATGTGTTCCTATGCTGAAGAAACATCTTAAAGGAACTCTTTAATATGTATCACTTATCAATGACTTATCTCACAAGGCTTGGATCTATCTTATGAATTCAAACGCTGAAGTTTTCATGAAGTTCCAAGAATTCAAGGATGAAGTGGAAACGTGACAAGGAAGATATCTAGACTCTGAGATAAGATAATGGAGGAGACACCTACAAGGAATTCATTTCCTTCTATAAGGATGTTGGTATCAAGAGGGAGTTGATGGTTCCCTATAACCCTCAACACAATGGAGTGCCCAAGAGAAAGAACAGATCTATTGATGAATCTATGAAGGCAATGATACATGATCAAGATCTTAAAATATTCTTGCAGGAAGAATCAACCATGGAAGTTGTTTTTATCCTAAATAGAAGTCCTCCTCGACTTCTAGAAGATAAGACTCCTAAAGAAGCATTCACTGGTCATAAACTGATCTATGAACTTAAGAGCACTCAAAACTTGCAATAATATACTTTCACTTCATTGTAAGGGCTGATTAATTTAAGTTACAATTTTATCCATAAACATGCAAATTTCATCATAATCTTGTAATGTAAAACTGCATATAAAATAATATAGTCAAGCATGAACAAAGAGCATCCTCAAAACCAAGATGATAATGTAGTTCACCCCCTTCACTTGGATACATCTCCAGATTCACCTCCATAGGTCAAATCACTTTTATTGTCTTTCTTCAAAGAGGAACTTATGAGATTATCAAGGAGAATATCTCTCAACTCCACCAAACTCTTCCCTTATCCACATTTTTAAAGGAAACAATCCCATGAAAATCTCAACTTTCCTTGAGATTAGGAAAATGGTTTGTGAGGTGGATTCTCAAATTTAATCATTTTTTTTTATAATTTAAATGAAAAATACATGGGCACATTTAACGTTTTATGCTCATGATTTTTTCAAATAATTCCACCTTTACCAATCATCCCTTGAACTTTTCTTTTGGCTCGGTACTCTTTGGACACTAGTTTCAAGATCCTCCTGGATCAGAAACTACATGTTGATCATATGATAATCATTGGCTGTTTAGTGTTCATACATGTACCCAAGTATGAAAGAAAAAAGTTAGAGCCATCCAAAAACAATGAGATATTTGTTTGGTGCAATGATTCATCAAAGGCTTATAAAATCTATATCCAAGGACAATAACATGTTGAAATAAGTAGGGACATGACTTTTGATGAATATGCCACTTATTAGAAACCCATAGAAGCGCAATTTGAAACTAAAGATGAAGAGAAGAAGCATATGGATCTCAAATAAAATATTACAGGTCCTCCCAGAACCTTAAGTCATTGTGAAGATCATGAAGAAATATCATAAGGATTTTGTGTACCATTGGATCCTATGGTTGTTCAATAAAATATAGAAAAGATCGGCTTGGCTTAAATCTACTTTGTAGGATGCAAAAGGAAATGCGCCTCCACAAGGAACCTTGAGGGAATCTAAGAGACCTAAGAGATATTTTGGTAGTGCAACCTTAATGACTAAGTTGATTGACTCTGAATCTTCCAACTTGGAGGAAGAAACCACCCAACAAGTATGGAAGGATACAATGATGGAATGAAATACCAATCTATTATGAAGAACAGTTTGTAGGAAATTGTTCGAAGACTTGAAGGAAAACATATGGTAACCTAAAAGTGGATGCATAAGATCAAGCATGCAACAAATGGGGTCAGTGACAAATAAAAGGAAAGATTCATGGTTTGAGGGTTCTGCCAGAAGGAGGAAGAAGTGTATGATGAAACCTTTGCAGCGGTTTCTAGGAACACCACAATTAGATCTCTTGTTTCTCTTGCTTCATTAAAGGGCTTGAAGTTACACCAAATGGATGTGAATATCAACTTCCTTAATGGCGTGATTGAGGAAGAGGTGTACATAGAGAAAAATCAAGGGTTTGAGGTTCATGAGAGAGAATACCTTGTGTGAGGAATGAAGAAGGCCATATATAGACTCAAGCAAGAACCAAGAGTTTTGTATTCTAGAATTGATGGGTATCTGATGAGACTTAGTTTGTCGAAGAGTGTTTCTAAACCAAACCTTTATATCAAGGTTGTGAAAGGTGAGCTTGTGATGCAACTACTACATGATGACAATTTTTTCCTAACAGGTGTAGATCATCTTATTTTTCAGTGTAGGAGGGAGTTGCCCTTTGAGTTTGACATGAAGGGTATTGGCTTGATGCATTACTATTTTGGATTGGATGTTTGAAAGAGACTTGGTGAAATCCTCCTCAAGCAAGGAAAGCATGTCATCAAGATCGTTTAGAAATTTGGAATGATGGAATGCAAGTTTATGGAAAATCCTATGGCGATGAATTTGATAAAGCTAAAGGATTTTAAGTCTCATGTGGTTGATTCATCCATGTATCGAATGTTGATTGGATCATTGATGTATTTGGTGAATACCAGGGCAGACATTTTCTTTGTAGTAAACACCTTGACTTAGTCTTAGATGGAATTGAGACATGAGCAATGGATTGTAGAAAATAATATATTAAGAAATTTGTGTGGTACTATTGATTATTTCTTGAGATATGCCTCTAGTGGTGAGATAAAACTACAAGGATATATGGATTATGACTTAGTAGGGAGTGCGAATGATAAGAAGAGTACATATAGTGTATGTTTTAGTTTGGGATTTTCTACGATGTTATGGATGAGTAGGAATTAGACATTTGTCAGACTAAGTAATGTAGAGGCAGAGTATAATGTAGTTTGTCTAGCATGTTTTGAAGGATTATGGCTTCATAAGCTACTCTTTAGATTGTTTGGCCATATGCTGGAATCAAATCTGTTGTGAAAATCAAAGCTCTATGAAGCTAACAGACAATTCAATATTTCATGATAGGATGAAGCATATTGATATTAAGTACCATTACATTCATGATATGGTGCAGAAGGGAGCAATGAGGCTCCAATATATTCCCATTGATGTGTAGATAGTTGATATTATCACAGAGCCTTTATCCCATGCGATGTTTGTATACTTCAGGGACAAGCTTGGACTTGTGGAGAACCCATCTATTAGTGAGAGGGAGCATTAATGTGACATCAAAAGGGGCATGGCTCAGACTATCAGTGACAATAGGATCATGTCCTAGATTGTTGATGAGTGGACAATAGGGGCATGGCTTAGTCTGTTAGTGACAACATGAGCATGGATCGGATTGTTGGTGAGATAGCATGATGGAAAAACATTCTAGAGTGGATGGTCCCTCAGGACCATACACTTAATGGAGTGGGTTACTTTTCAACAGTATGGCCTAGAGTGAGGCCCTTCAAAGTTGGGAGATGGGTGTCCCTAGGTTTTGACCATGCGTGATGGAAACTCTGAACTAGTTACAGTAACATGAGGTGCAGTGCCAAACATATCATGGTAACTGGTTGAGTGAGTACCATTGGTTAGGAGTGGTAATCTAGGTTGTGGTACCTATTGATGATGATGATGTTGATGTAGGTCAAGACTGTTGACATAGATGACGATTTTATTAATGAGTTGTACCTTCCCTAAGAGAAATCATGCATACAAAGAACACGTGGATAGTTATTATAAATACCTGCCTAGTTATTTTTTACTTAGGGCCGATATTCATAATGTTTCAATTGTACTTGTAATGATGAAATATAAATTATATCTGTAAAAGAAAATTTATATGAAGCATGTTTTTCATGCTTGTAAGGAAAGGAAAATATTTATTGATTTTTATATTAAAAGAAAATTATCAAAGACATATTGTCTGTGACCTTTTGAAAAAAAAAATTGAATTTTTTATTTTTTCCTCCACAAGAGACCAAGTTGGCTCTCCAAGCTATCATGTTACCCTAGCTAGAAAGACACCTATTCACATCACTTGAAGGCTATAAATATCCCATTCAAAATATATAAATTACTTTTTTTATAATTTTGGTAATCATCTAAAAATCTGCAAGAATTTTTACTTTTATATGTGTATAACTATGAGCATGAAAAAAACAAAACTAATATGAGAATCAAACCTCATTAAAGAAGGGGAAATATGAAAATAAAATTTCACAAAAAAACAAAATTCATGAGCTCAAACCTTATGAGATCACTTACAACGCTTCCTTATATTATAATATTAGTTTATATAAAATGTATTTAAACAATTTCCCTAAAATGGATATTAGGTCCCCAAAAAAAGGATAAATGGAGAGGAATGTTTTTTAATGGCTAGAAAATAAGTGTAAATTGATGGAGTTTTGGTTGTGGGACAAGAAGACCCTCTTATTTGATACTCTAATCATTCTTGTTATCTTGGTGAATGTGGAGGGAAAAATAAATGAAAAAATGTTTTAAAATATATAAAATTAAAATTAAAAGCATTACACCCTATGCTATTCTCTTCAAAGAAACCAACCTCTTCCTTATTGAGTGAATGCCCATGGTTTTTAAGTTCATCTTGTGTAGGAACATGTTAAGCAACATGGATGATAAGTGGCTCCATAAAATGGATTTTAACTCTAGCCATAAAAAACAATGGATGAAGTGAATAAGGGATCAACATGTCAAGTCTTGGGTTGAAATCATTTGGGAATACTAGAAGATGTCATCTTATAGGATATCAATAACACTAAAATTACTATTACATCTATATTTAAAAAGAATATGTTAAAAAATATGGATGATAAGTGGCTCCATAAAATGGCTTTTAACTCTAGCCATAAAAAAACAATTAATGAAATGAAGAAGGGATCAAGATGTCAAGTATTGGGTAGAAATCATTTGGGAATACTCGAAGATGTTATCTTATAGGATATCAATAACACTAAAATTACTATTACATCGAAATTTAAAAAGAATTTGTGGTGCCATAAAGAGTTGAAATAAAAGGAAGTTCAAATATTTTAAGGGAGTGATTAACCCTAATGTAATATAGAATATACTATAATGAGGTGGTTAACTCTAATGTAATGTAGAATATCAAAATTATCTCCTAGTTATAACTAACACAAAGAAGAAAATCAACATTCCTATAAAACAAACAAACTTAATCACCTATGTGACAAATATAGGTGTTGGACCATTCCCAAAGCATAATGAGGTCCAAGAATTTGTTATCTTTGTGACACTAAGGGGTTTGTAGATAAAAGCTTCTTCCTCTTAAAGTGGTGTGGGTACACCCAAATTAAAAATCAATTTCAAGATACTTATTACAAACCATAGAATCCAAAAATTTGTCATCTTTGTGACAGTAGGGGGTTGATGTTATGTTATGGTATGTTCTATGCTTAGAGAAGTTTACCTATCTTTCTTATTATTATCCACTAATTAGCAATCACATATACATTAAGTAAAGTGCAGATAGAACATTTAAATGATCAACAGAAAACAAGCCAAGACAAGAGACACAAGATGTGGCAGCTAGCCAGGGACAAACCCCAATATGGGGAAACCATTTGATCAAATCTTCTTTTATTGTCAATAATTCAGTAGAGAGAAAGAGTATAAAGATCTGATTTATATCAGCAACAACAAACCCTAGATCAGCCCTAAACTAGGGCAGAAAACCCTAGATCAAGCTCGTCAAGTCTCCACAGGTGCATTGTTTACCGTGCACCAATCCAAGACTTCGTCGTGCACTAGTCCAAGACTTCACCGCACATCAGTCCAAGACTTCACCGTGCACCAGTCCAAGACTTCACCGCACATCAGTCCAAGACTTCGCTGTGCACCAGTCCAAGACTTCGGCATGCACCAGTCCAAGACTTTGCCACGCATCAGTCCAAGACTTTGCCATGCACCACTCCAAGACTTCGTCACGCATCAGTCCAAGACTTCACCATGCACCAGTCCAAGAAATCTGCATCCTTCTTTTCACACGTGAGAGAGAGAGAGAGAGAGATCCTTTCTACGCAGGAGAGAGAAGAGACACTTTTTCTGTGCAGGAGAGAGAGATATGATGAGAAGTGAGTGACCAAATGAGGAGGAGTCATCTTGTATTTATATCCAAATGTTGAAGGTGAAAAGATGTGTCTGTTGGGAAACTAAGCCTATATAAGTTGTTGGCCGACTTTGATAATTTGTTTATAATAAAAATAAATTCATATCTCCATAAATACTTATCAGAATCGGATGATCTTTAGATCAATCCTACACCTCTTGACGAGAGGAATCTAGGAAATATACTATCAACCATGAATAAGGTGACCCACATGGAGTCTGGCCCTAGTTTCCAATTTTAACACTCCCTCTCAACTAGGGTGAACTCAATATCTAATTCGTCTGACCGTCACTACTATTCATCCATCAAATGCACTACCTTGTATAGCTTGACCCCTGCTATGCCCTACTATTCTTTATTCTATTCTACTCTACTCAAACTATGAAGAAGAAGAAGTGATTGAAGATGTCTCATACCATCCTCCACGGACCTGAAGTCAGTCTGGAGTGTGTACCACTTTCACTAGTTCTAGACCAGTCCTCTACTAACCTGAAGTTAATTACAGAGGGTGTACCACTCTCACTGGTGCTAGACCAGTATCATTGATCCCAGATCAATAGAGGTCATCCTAGCATAGGGAGTACGATAGATACAACGATGCGTCCATCGATAGAACTACTATGGTCCCTATCCTCATTTACTTGCTCATTGATCAGATGAGAGGTACTTCCCATGAGTTGCAAACTGCATGGGTAGGAATGCCTCGACATGAGAACTAATCATCCTGTCCACAGGAGAACGAATCATCCTGTCCAGTGGATGCCATGTAGAACTAATCATCCTAGCCTATAGGAGAATGAATCATCCTGTTCCACAATTTCCATGGAGAACGAATCATCTTGGCCCACAGGAGAACTAATCATCCTATTCCATAGTCGCCACGGGGTGTCAGGGGAAGGTTGAACCTTTTACCCTATAAAAAGTGCACCAATAGGGGATGGTGAGTTACCCTGTGGTCATATGTTGGTCCAAGAAGTACCCCGCACCCCCCTGGAGCTCCCAGAGCTTACTACATCATACTTGACCCTCAAAAGACGGTCTCTGAATGACTCCAAGTTGTTCTCGAAAAGTAAAAAATTTGACCTTTCCTAGGGGCCTTGGCAAAATGTCGATGACCTATTCATCTCTACCGATATGTTGGAGCCTTATAGCTCCCTGCTGCACCATGCCACGGATATAGTGGTACCTGATATAAATATGCTTGGAGCGATCATGGAATACGAGATTATCTGATAAACGAATCTCACTCTGGTTGTCACATAGGATCACGATGGTATCCAAAGTAAATCCAAACAGCTCACTGAAGTGCTTTCATAACCAGACTGCCTCACAGGAGGCCATGCTAGCAGCAATGTACTCTGCCTCGGCAGTGCTCAAAGCCATAAACTTCTACTTCTTGCTCATCCAAGATATCGAAGTAGATCCCAAGGAGAAACAACACCCAAAAGTGCTCTTATGGTCCACCACACTGCGTGCCCAATGAGCATCAATATATCCAAGTAGTCTAACATTTTCGGCCGTGTATCTTAACCCATAAGTAATTGTGCCACGAAGATATCTTAGTAGATTCTTGGCACCAATCAAATGTATGTGGTGAGGTTCATCCATGCGTTGACTGCAAAGCATATATCTGGATATGAGTTCACTAGGAACATCGATGCTCCAACGAGTTGACGATACTCAGTGGTATTTCGTAAAACAAGTCCAGCTGCACTACCACTCAACTTCTTGAAGTCAAGCTCCATCAGGGTGGTTATGGGCTTGCAGATCCATCATGCCGAATCTCTCCAATATATTCACCACATATTTTCGTTGGGATAGGAAAATCTCCCCTGGTTTCTACCAGACTTCCAGTCCTATGAAATAGTGCATAAGTCCTAGGTCTTGCATCTCGAACTCAGAAGCCAGCTCCCTCTTACGTTTATGAATGAGAGGGTCTGCACCTATTTTTTTTTTCACTACTGGTTCACAGATACCCATGGTCAGTGGGTCCGCTACGTCCAGGATCAAACAGTGTAGGGTGGACGCCACCTGAAGGGGGTCACACCCCTCGGCCTATTTACTAACCTAACCCCAAGAGCTTTCGGGTTTCGACCCTGTGACCTCCCATTGGCGAGGCACTTGATTGACCGATTGAGCTAACTCTTGGGGCTTGGGTCTGCACCTGTTAGAAAGAGGTCATCAACATATAACACCAGTATGAGAGGCTTGTCCTCTTATAACCTTAAAGTAAAGGTTGGGGTCATCTTCACTCCTAGTGAATCCCAACATCATCAAGTAGCTATCAATCCTCTCGTACCATGCTCGGGGTGTTTGCTTTAGCCCATAGAGGGCCTTCTTCAACTTGCACACATGAGATTCTCGATCATGAATCTCAAATCCTTTGGGTTACTCCACATAGACCGCTTCTTTGATTAAACCATGTAAGAATGCAGTCTTGACATCGATCTGATGTAGGTTCCATCCTTGTGAAGCAGCAAGGGCTATGATCAAGTAAATGGTGGTATATTAGGAAACATGTGCAAATATCTTGTCATAGTCTATACCTTCCTTCTACCAAGAGAAGCCACGAACGACAAAATGAGCCTTATACTTTTCCGCATTTTCATCAACTGCATGCTTTATCTTGTAAAGTCATTTTGAAGTGACAACTGCCTTGTCCTGGGGTCTGGGGACTATATCCTAGACATCATTCTTCATAATAGACTCATATTCTTCAGTCATAGCATCCTTCCATACTTGATGGTTGATGGCATCTGTGAATGAAGGCTCATTTTGGATGATTGTGCTCATGATGGTCAGGTATCCCTAATATCTATTTGGTTTCTTACTTTCACGGAAGGTTCCTTGGGGTGCTGTGTGTGCTTTAGCATCATAAAGTGTCCCCCTAAGCCATGAAGGCCTCTTTGCTGAAGAAGAGGGCTCAGGCAAAGGAGTATCAATAGGATCTAGGGGTTCTTCCACATCGGGCATTGTCTCCTCTTGTTTTTCTTTCGGTTCCCTGGTGTCAGCTTCTTGATTGTTCCTCAAAGTAGGAAGATTGTCCACCTTGCTAAGGGCCATATCTTCGTCAAAGGTGACATCATGACTAATCTCGACTTCCCTTGACCAGCTACATAGATTCAATAGCCCTTAGTATTTTCACTTTGACCCACAAAGATTCCTTTCTTTCCATATGCACCCAATTTATTCCTTTTCTCTTTTGGGACATGAAAATATACCGGGCTTCCAAAAATTCTAAAATGAGATACGTCAGGTTTCTTATCGATGAACATTTCTTTAGGAGTTTTGGAACCCAATGCTTGATGAGGGCATTAGTTTTGTACATATACAACGGTGTTCGCAACTTCAGCCCATAGAAACTTTGGAAGTCTTTGATCATGGAGCATAGCACAGACAACTTCCACAATCGTATGGTCCTTCCTTTCCACCACACCATTCTGCTCAAGAGTATAGGGTGTAGTGGTCTCCCTCTTAATGCCAACCTCTTTGCAAAAGTCATGAAACCAATTGGATTCATATTCAGTCCCATTATCAGTCCTTAGGATCTTGATCTTATTTTCGGTTTGATTCTCAATCAAGGCTTTGAAGTGTTGAAACCAGGAGAACACTTCATCCTTCTTTTTCAAGAAATATATCCAAGTCTTGCGAGAATAATCATCTGTAAAAGTGAGGTAATATAAATATCCTCCTAAAGAGTTCACAGGCATCATACCAGATATGTTTGAGTGAACCAACTGTAATAGATCAGGGGTCTTGCTTTGGCTTGAGGCGAATGGTCCCCTTTTGAGCTTCCCTTCAACACATCCTAGACATACACTGTCTCACTCTAGTCTGAACTTGGGCATCCCAATTACCATTTTTATTACATCAGGTGGAGGTTTATAATGAAGGTGAACAAAACTTCGATGTCATAATTCGAACTGAAGAGATGTTTCACAAGTCATGACACCCAACGGACTTCCTCCGACCTGATATAATGAATCAACTCAAAACCCAAGAGTAAAAGCATCTTTAAAGTTCTTTTTCCATACACATATCTTGCCATCACTGAAAGCCACCTTGTAGACTTTGTCTTCCATTGCCGAAATGGACACCAGGTTCTTTTTGAGATCAGGTAAATATAATACTTCTTGTATGTGGATGGTATTACCCTGATTTAGTTGAAGAGTGACATTTCCTACGCCTTTCATGGGATATTTTGAATTGTCTCCAAGAACAATTTCTAGGTTGGTTTGATTTTTTTGTTGTCTTTGATTAAAAACATTAAAAAAAGACCTAAAAACAAAAATACTCAAATTAAACAAAAAACATAAAAAATTTAAATATATATATATATATAGGATTTAAAAAATAAAAACCATTTAAAAATTAAAAAAACATATATTTTCGATTTTTATAAAATAAAAAACATTTAAAAGTTTAAAAAATATATATTTATGATTAAAATTTAAAAAACTTATGCACGCAGCTTTGTCGCCCAGAGCCACGCCCCCATGGGTGGCCAGGCGATGACTATCCAATTTCAAGAATCAGATAGCCACCCCCACGGGTGGCCGGCCGGTGGCTATTTGATTCCGAGAAATGGATAGCCACCGCCCAGCCACCCGTGGGGGTGGCTACTCGATTCTGAGAATCGGATAGCCACTGCCCGGCCACCCGTGGGGCTGGCTATCTGATTCTGAGAATCAGATAGCCACCGCCCGCCTGCCCGTGGGGTGGCCCAGTGGCGGCTATTTGATTTTGAGAATCAAATAGCCACCATTCGGCTACCTGTGAATCGGATAGCCATTGCCCGGCTGCCCGTGGGGGTGGTTATCTGATTCTGAGAACTGGATAGCCACCACTCGGCCACCCGTGGGGTTGGCTGTCCAATTCTGAGAATCAGATAGCCACCGCTCCGCTACCCGTGGGGTGACTTGGTGGTGGCCATCTGATTTTGAGAATCGAATAGCCACCGCCTCGCTGCCTATGGGTGTGGTCAGGCGGTGGCTATCTGATTCTGAGAATTGGATAACCACTGCCCAACTACCCGTGGGCGTGGTGGTCGATAAAATTGTTTTTTTTTTTAAATAAAAAATAAAATTGGTTAAATATGTTAATTGTATTTAAAAATATATATAGTAAAATTTTAAATATTTTTTAAATTTTATATACATTTGTAAAATATATATATTTTAAAATATTTTAAGTGTTATTTTAAAAAATATCAAAAATATATTTATCTCTTTTAATTTTAAATGTTTTCTTAATTTTTATTTTTCTTAAATCAAAATTTTAAATTATTATCAAATCCCAATTTTAAATTTTAAATTTTTTAATATAAAATTTGAAATGTTTTCTTTTTTCTTAAATAAGAAATATATTGTTTTTTTTTTTTTTTTTTTTTAATTGTTTTTCAGGTTTTTTTATTTATTTATTTTTAATTTCAGTGTATTTTTGTTTTTTTAGGTTTTTTTTTTTAAATGTTTTTAATCTTAATTTTAGTAGTTTTTTTTTTTGGTTAACTTTCTAAATTTTTTTTAATCTAGTTAGTTTTTATTATTATTATTTTTTTTTAATGCTTTTTAAAAATTGCCTACTTTTACATACTTAATTTTATAGTTTTTTTAAATTTTGTTTTTTTTTTTTCCCAATATTTTTTATGGTTTACCAGATTAAAAAAAAAAATGTTATTTTTTTCTGAAAATATGTTTTTCTTTTTATTTATTTCTTTATATTTTTTTTAATTTTTTAATTTTTTAACTCTTATCTTTTATAGATTAATTTTATTTTTTTTTAACATTATGATGATTGATTTTTTTAAAACTTTTTTGTGTTTTTTCATTGTTTTTATTTTTAGTTTTATTTTTTCATTATTTTTTTGAAATTTTAATGTTTTTTGGAGTCATGATAAAATCTTTTACACCATTATTTCAAAATGTTGAAGATTTACCCTAGAAAAAAAAATTGTTATTCGAGTATCAACACTTTTCATTTTGAGGGTGTTTTTTGCACAATTTTTGCACAAAAAAATTTGGTTTTCCTGACATTTTTTACAAATGTTGAAAATTGACCCTAAAAAAAGGTCATCATTCTAGTATCAACACTTTTCATTTTCAGGGTTTTTTTTGCACAATTTTTGCTCAAAACATTCGTTTTCACTGCCATTTTTAAAACATGTTCAAAATTGACCCTAAAAAAAAACATTGTTCTAGTATACACACATTTTGTTTTGAGCACTGTTTTTCATGTATTTTCGGGGTTTTTTGGCCAGAGTTCTCGTTTTGAGTTTATAGTTCCCGTTCCAAAGTTTACATTGTTTTAGATAGATGGTATTGAGGGAACCATGGTAATAACCCATGGTATTGTATGTATGAGGCCTATATAGAGGCTAGAGACTCCCCATTGGGAGATGTGAAGGAATATTGTATGAACATGCATATGGCTTGTGGAGTGTTCTCTTTCCTTAATGAATGAATGTATGGTGTTGCCCTATCTTAAGGGTTTGATATTAATAAAGTGAAGCATTTCTATATATATTCAGATCTTGTTATTTCTTGGGTTTATTTCTATTATCATATATATTCAGTTCATATCTATAACATCTTCCTTAATCCCTCATAGAAGAAATAGTTTAAGTGATTCATGATCAAGGGTGCAGATGACCCTCCTATAACTGAGTTGAAATCTCTCCTCATAGTCTTTTAGGGGTTTGTCAAGTACAAGAGTCATCATAAAGATTTCTTCGTTGGTTTCTTTGGACCTATAATAATCCTTGTACTTGTTATTGAAGGCTTGTTGCATTTGGGCCTAGGTAGTGATGCTACCCTCAAGAAGACCCATAAATCAATGCAAGGATGTATCTCTAAGGGTAGATGGGAATAACCTCAACTTCTTCTCATAAGAGGCATAGTCTTAAGTCATACAAACAACAAAAAATTTAAACATGAAGGTATCAGGATCCTCAGAGGTTAAGCCATGGAAGTTTGGAAGGGAAGTAGGGCTTATGTTATTCATTCTAGCCTCTCCATTGGTCTCTCTGATAGGGAAACCCTCATTGTCCCTGTTTTCAGCCATGGTTTGGGTAGGTGAAGTAAGTTCTCTTCTTCCCCAATAGGTTCTTCAAAAATTTCAAGTTTTTCACCTACAGGGTCTTCTAACTACCCTGTAGTCAGAGAGGGAAGGTGGCCGTCACTGAAGAAGAGTGAAGGTTGAGTAAGAATTTTGCTTTATTATCCCTACTCCTACAAGGCATGAAAGAAAACTTTGCTTGTTTTTGTTTTTTTAATTTTCCAAAAACTATGAAAAATAAAAAAATAATTCTTAATAAGAAAAAACATCTTCTTAGACACCTCCTCGACAACAACACAAAAAAGTGGTGAGCACTGGTATTGCACCGATAATGTTGCAACTCCCAAGGGTTCCTCAACTCAAATGATCAATTCGGGGATCATATAAAATTGGAGGTGACAATGCTATATGCACAATATATAGGATTCCACTCATGCCACCCTTAGTTATGAAATAATATCAACAAGTGCTCAGAGACCCTTCCTCCTATTGAATTAGAATGAAATCTTGGTAAAGGGACAATTGGAAATTTCTTCTAGCTATGAAAATAGAAATTCCATTGACTCAACTTGTAAAACCCTAACTAATTAATTCATGAAAGGAAGAAGGCTAACCTACTTGTAGAAATAAAGGTATGTTGTCGTGCATAATTCATCAAACTACCAATCAAAATTTCATGTACCATCTACCTAGTTCATACTTTCTCATAAATCAATAACCAACTGGAATAATAAAGAAAATAACTCTACTTTGTTTTTGTAGTGAAGAAAAGGATGGTTTGCAGTAGCTTAGAAGCTTTTCCTAATGTCAATATCATAGATAGGGATCATTATGCATCTATGCTAAGTTAAATTTGCAGTGGGGATCAAAATTGTCGAAGGAAAATGCTGCTACAGGAGGTCTATAATACTATCGGTGGGCTTGTAATGATACATGAGGGAATCTGAGTGGTTTTTGAAGGTGAGAAAGTTTTCTTTAAGGTATGGAGAGTTGGATAGTAGTTGAAGCAAATGAAAGGAGGTTGATTTTATCCCCTCGCCAAGAACAAGACCTCTCGGAGGCCTGTATTGCACTACAATGAGTGCTCTCAGTGACCTAGGCATAATGGCTTATAAAATAGGGTTTTGGGACAGATTTTGGAAGTGGAAGGAGAAGATGAAATAGCTTAGGCTGTAAGTGGTGAAGGTTCCCTTCCCTGCATATCAACCAACCCTAGAATCAATCACATGCATGCATCCATTTATCACTAAATTTTGAAATAACTTATTATGGAAAAAAAAATCCTTTTAAGGTACAAGTAAACATTGACATTCCCATATTTCAAGGCTAAATAGATGCACACGCTGTAGATAAATGGTTAAATATGATAGAAGGATATTTTTGTGTTTCTGATTTTTCCATTAAGGAAAATATTACTTTTTCTCTTCTCAAAGTCACCCCCCACATCAAGGACTGGTGGTAAACCTGCTGTGAGCAGAAGGATGAAAGTACAACCTCATTGTTTTCAGCCAAACCCACTTTGAATTCATTCGGGATGCCGTCAAGGATATATACATAAAGTGGATCATGCTACAGCAGGGAAGGGACCAAGATGTGTCGGAGTTTACCAATGTTTTTCATACCCTTGGCACGAAGTTGGGTATCAAGGATTCTAAGAAACATTTGGTACCCAAGTACTGCGACTACCTACACAGGTATATGCAGGACGAGATGGAGTTCCTGGACATCTCCTTGCTCAACATGATGTACCGATATGCTGTCAATATCGAGCAAAATTTTAAATAGAAGAAGCAAGACTTTGGATTTGTGAACCCGAAATAAGGTGAAGGTTCTCCCAAACCACAAAACAAATGACAAAGCCAAGACGGGGCAGCCTAGGACAGCCTGCTAAATCTGCAAGAAAGGAACAACACCGCAAAGCTAAAGAAGGACACATGAAAGTTGTGAGAGTTCCATATGAGCTCCACTCACAACAGAAGTGAGTGTCGGGCTAAGAAGTCACTGGTGGTCGAGTTGAAGGCTTTAGAATCAGATGCATCTTCTGACTCTGAGTCAAAGCTCAACAAAGGGAATGAAAAAGGGAAGTAGATTATTGATGTGGAGCCGAAGGCCACCATTGTCACCATGAAGATCCAGAAGGAGGAACCTAAAGATCCAGAGGAGGATGATCGCCTCTTCCACTCCTAGATGTGGGTAAAGGGTTCCTCGCTATTGTTCATTATCAACAGTAGGAGCCAAAAGAACCTCGTTTCAGCATAGGTTACGAAGCAGCTGGGCTTACCGACCACATCACACCCACAACTATACACCATAGGGTGGCTTCACCAAAGATAGGATCTTTGAGTCAGCCAGTAGTTCCTACTTCCATATAACATCAAGCCCTTCACGGATGAGGTATTATGTGACAATGTTCCCCTTGATGTTTGTGATGTATTATTAGGTCAACCATACTTGTGGATGTGACATGCTATGTATGAGTCAAGGCCTCACACTGTTATTTTTACCTTGGGAAATAAGTTGTACATGATACCAGAGGTGGCACTGCCTATCACCATCTCTCTGGTTACTGCAACACAATGCAGTAAGCTCATTCCAAAACTGAGAAATTTGTTTTCTTGATGATACATCCTTAGAGAAAGAAGAAGACAGTGGCCATGACCTCCAGATAGGGACCCTTCACATGACAACAACAGATGATAAAGGTTGTGGAGGAGAATGAGGACATCTTCACCTCACTTGTAAGGGTGACTCTGCACTGTGAGGTCAAGCACTCCCTTGATCTAATCCCAGGTGCGTCGTTGCCCAATGGACCAATATATCAGTTCTCCATTATGGAGAACAATGCAATCAAGAGGAAGATTCATGAGATTCTACGGAAAGGTCACACCTGGCCGAGTTCATCACCATATGGGAGCCTGATCGTGTTGGTACAGAAGAAGGATGGGACTTGGATACTCTGTATTGACTATCGAGCATTGGAAAAGATCACTGTCTAGAATAGGTATCTGATCCCATAGATTGATGACCTTCTAGACCAACTCAAAGAGGGGAAATACTTCAGCAAGTTCGAATTGAAGTACAGATATCACTAGGTACCAATCGAACCCTTTGATTTGTGGAAGACTACCTTCAAAGCGAAGGAGGGCCTTTTGGAATGGTTGGTTATGCCTTTTGGGTTGACGAATGCTCCTGCAACCTTCATGAGGTTGATGGATGACAACTTGTGGCCATTCATCAACTCATTTGTAGTGGTATACTTGGATTAAATCCTGATCTTCAGCCGGAGTTGGGAAGAGCAGCTCCAAAAACTACGCCAACACAAGCTATGTGCAAATTTGGAGAAATGAACTTTTGGCATGACCTTAGTTTAGCATCTGGGATACATTATTGATGAACGTGGGGTTCATGTGGATCTAGCCAAGATCCAAGTCATTTGGGATTTGCCAGCCCCAACCACTCTGACAGATCTTCGCAACTTTCTGGGTCTTGCTAATTTCTATCGCAGGTTTGTGTTGGCGTTTTGTCACATCACTTGGACCTTAAGTCAAGTCACCAAGGGAGAAGTGAAAGAAAAATTATTTTTGTCTGAAACTCAACAGAAGGCATTCGAAGAGTTCAAGCATCACCTCTACTTTGCACCAGTGCTGACATTACCAAACTTGGAACAACCATTTGAGATCGAGACATATGCCTCTGAATATGCTATTGGGGCAGTCCTTACTCAACAGGGGCATCTAGTGGCCTATCATAGTGAGACACTTTCAAACATAGTATAGAAGTATCCCACTTATGACAAAGAGATGTATTCCATTGTGCAAGCCTACCGACAATGGAAGCATTACATTTTGGGGAAGGAAAAAAATCATCCACATAGACCACCGTCCACTACAGTTCATACAGACGCAAGGGAATTTGCAGAATGATCGTCATCATATGTGGGCCACATACTTGCAAAATTTCCATTTGAATATCAAGTACAAGAAGGGAAGCACCAATAATGTTGCAGAATGCCTCAACCCACGACTGATCATGGCGTTAACCACTGTGCTCAACTCTTGCAGGAACGAGACTTTTGATTGGCCACTTCTCTAAAAAAGCAAACTAGAATTCATCCACACATACCAGATGCCTTTGGAGGGTCAGCAAGTTTCAGATATTCACCTCCACAATGCCTTATTATGCCACCAGGGACACCTTTGTGTTCCTTCAAGCAAGCGCGCCAATATGATTTGGGAAGCGCACTGTAGTCGGGCCGTTGGGCATTTTGGGGTTGAGAAAATGGTGGCAATACTGCATAAGTATTTCTGTTGGTCATATCTTCGATAGGATGTCAGGAAGTACATCAGATACTACACTGCCTGCGTTGTTGCCAAACCAACCATCAAGAAGCAAGGCCTCTATACTCCGCTGCCTACTCCCAATTGACCTTGGGAATCCATCTCCATGGATTACATGTTGGGCCTTCCTTCTACTAAGCATGGTAATGACTGTGTTTTTGTGGTCGTTGATAAATTCGCGAAGATGGCCATTATGGCGGCCTACAAGAAGAATACATTAGCAGAAGCCATCCCTAAACTCTTATGTGAACGAGTGTGGGCACATTTTTGGGTCCCACATTCTATCATTTCAGATTAGGACAGTAGGTTCGTCAATACATTTTGGTACAGTCTTTCGTCGATGCTGGACATCAAGCTCAATAAGTCCACAATTTTCCATCCCCAAACCGATGTCCAGACATAGGTCGTTAGAAGGATTATAGTACACATTCTACGCATGTAAAAGTCAAAGCATCCACGCACATGGGATGAGATCCTCTCCTATGTCCAACATAGCTTTAATGGGCTCTGCACAGTTCAATTAGCCACAACCCTTTTTAGGTGGGCTAGGGACTCCAACAACTTTGTCCCATTGGTGTAGGCATACCATTTGTAGTTACTCAGGCAGATTCGAGTCATGTCCAGTCTGAAGCCGATAACACAAACAACTTCATTGAGAACATCCAACACAACTGCAAGCATGTTCACTTCATTCTGGAGAAATCAAATGCCTCGTACAAGCAGCGACATGATCAACATCGAGTGCCACACAAGTTTCAGGTGGGCGACAAAGTCTAGTTGCGTTTGCAAAAGGAATGCCTTACTAGAGACTATCGGAAACTTAGACCACTCTGATATGGTTCTTACACCATTACCAAGGCTGTGGGAGATAATGCATTCGAGCTCACCATTTCCCCATTCCTTGGCCTGCACCCAGTGTTTAATGTGGACCACCTTCGACCATACTTCCCACCATTGGTGGACGCATTAGACATTGCAGAACAACTCACACCTACAAAGTTAAATCCAAACTACATGGAACAAGCCACAACTGATCGGATCATGGACATGCATATCAAGAACAATAGACAACAAAGGATCCAACTATATTGAGTTGTCAAAGCAAGCCAACTCCTTCACGAGGTCAAGTGCCTCACCAGGGACCAAGTTTAGTAGAAGTTTCCTCATCTCATCGAGGAACTCAATGCAATGGGGACCATTGCTTCTTAAGGGGAGAGGAATGATCGAGGTGGATTTTGGTGGCCACCCACCTATTCCACTTGGACCCCCACAATTTATTCTTTTATCTTTTCAGTTTACTTATTTGTAGCACAATTTACTATTTTTTGTAGTTTTTCAGTTCCTGAACTTCCGGAGATATTTTGAGGCCCTAAATGATGATTTTTGGGAAAACCGGGGCCAAAATTTAGAATGGACTGATGTCAGCGATTCAAAAGTTGTAGTCCTCAATTAGATATTTCTAACGAGGTATTTTGCATGTCAAACAAAGATTGTATGCCAAAGTTACGACCCCAGGAAGTTGATGTACAATTTATCCAAACGTGGCCCATAGTTTGGCACTTCATCTCCTAGCATTAGGTTTTTGGATGTTTAGGGTTTTCCATTATTTCTTAATAATAAATAGGCCTATGAGCCTCATTGTAACATAGTTTAGATGCATGTAGCTGTCACATCTCTTCTCAGAGATAAGCTACCATCACCCGAGCTAGTCTTATTTCCATTCTGTTTGTAAGCATATTTCAGTATTTGATATTAATGAAATGAAGCATTATTTATGTTTCATCCTCGTATTTATGGTTATATTTCTAATTTGTTGTGTTCTTGTTTAAATCCAGATCAATCAAGGTTGTGAAAGGTGAGATTGTGATGAAACTACTACATGATGATGATTTGTTCCTTAACAGGTATAGAGCATCCTATTGTTTAGTGTAAGAGGGATTTTTCCTTTGAGTTTGACTTTAAGGATATTGGCTTGATGCATTACTATTTAGGATTGGAAGTCTAAAAGAGAATTGGTGTAATCCTCCTCAAGAAAGGAAAGTCTGTCATCAAGATGCTTTAGAATTTTCAAATGATGGAATGCAATCTATGACAACTCCTTGGGTGACGAATTGGAGAAAGATAAAGGATTATAAATCTCATTTGGTTGATTCATCCATGTATCGAATGTTGATTGGATCATTGATGTATTTGGTGAATACCAAGTGAGACATTTTCTTTGCAGTAAAGACCTTGACTTAGTCCTAGATGGAATTGAAACATGAGCATTGGATTGTAGCAAAACATATACTAAGAAGTTTGTGTGGTACTATTGATTATTGCTTGATATATTCCTCTAGTGGTGAGATACAAGTACAAGGATATATGGATTATGAGTGGGTAGGGAGTGCAGATGACAAGAAGAGTACATTTAGTGCATGTTTTAGTTTGGGATTTGCTATGATATTCTCGATGAATAGGAAGTAGACATCTGTCACACTCAGTATTGCATAGGAAGAGTATATTTTAACTTATTTAGCATGCTGTGAATGAGTATGGCTTTGTAAGTTACTCTCTAGATTGTTTGACCAAATTCTAGAATCGAATCTTTTGTTCTGTAAAAATCAAAGCTCTGTGAAGTTGACAGACAATTCAGTATTTCATGATAAGACGAAGCATATTGATATTATGTACCACTACATTTGTGATATGGTGTAGAAGGGAGAAGTGAGGCACCAATGTATTCCCATTTATGTGTAGAAAATTGGTATTCACATAAGACCTTTATCCCAGACAATGTTTGTATACTTCAGGGACAAGCTTGGACTTGTGGAGAACCCCTCTATTAGTGAGAGGGAGCATTGATGTGACGTCAACAGAGGCATGTCTCGGACTATTAATGACAATAGGAGCATGACCTAGATTTTCGATTGGTGGACAATAGGGGCTTGAATCAGTCTGTTAGTGACAACAGGAGCATGGCTCGAACTATTGGTGATATAACATGAGAGGCGGCCATTTTAGAGAGGATAGTACCTGAGGCGTGCACACTCAATGCGGTGGTTGCCTTTTCTATATCATGGCCTAGAGTGAGGCCTTTCAGAGTTGGGATATGGGTGTCCCTAGGGTTTGACCATGGGTGATGGAAACCTTGAACTAGTCAAAGTACTATGAGGTGAAACACGCAACATATCGTGGTAACTAGTTGAGTGAGTATCATTGGTTAGGAGTACTAAAATGGGTTGTGGTACCTATTGAGGATGATGATGTTAATGTAGGTCAAGAGTATTGACCTAGATGATGATGTTATTGATGAGTTTTACCTTCCCTAAGAGAAATCATGAATACGAAAAACACTTGGATAGTTATTATGAATACCTCCCTAGTTAAGAAGCAATGTTGAATTTTGTAGCTAGAGCCGATCTTCATAATGTTTCATTTGTACTTGTAATGAGGAAATATAAATTATATTTGTAAAATAAAATTTATATGAAGCATTTTCTTCATGCTTGTAAGAACAGAAAAATATTTATAGATTTTTATATTGATTTTTTTTTTGAAAGGCATGATCTTCAAGACCTTTACAAAACAAAATTTGAATTTTTAAATTTTTAGTTTTTCCTCCACAAGAGACCAAGTCGGCTCTCCAAGTCATCATGTCACCCTACGTAACAAGGCACCTGATCACATCACTTGAAGGCTATAAATAGTCCATTTGGCCTCCTCCCAAGAGCAATTTTGATGGTCACATCTATCTATGTTCTAAGTGAAGAAAGACAAGGAATACAAGGTAAAAAATAGAAATAATATGTTCACTTCATTTTCCCTCGCTCTAGTGATCAAAGGAGGCCAAGTTCTGGACAACTTTTTGTGGCATAGTGCGAAGTATGAGGCTGAGTTGTAGGACAAAATTCGACCGTCTTGTAGATGTGAAGTAAGACTTGTCGCAAAAGACTCTGTGGACAAAATTGATGACACTTGTCTTCGATCTTGTGGAGGGTTGACTTGGTTGTTGGTGGATGGTGATCTTGTTGGTGGGTTTGACTTTGATGTATCTCTTGTTGCATTAATTCTCTAAGTAAAAGGTTGGTGGAATTTTTTTCCACCTTAGTAACCTTTCCTAGAGTAAAAGATTCTTGCCTCTGTGTATTTGTAATCTCTATTATTCTACTTTATATGATGTTAAATTTCCAAAATATATAAATTACTTAATGATCGCTAAACAACATCTATATTATTAAAAGTAATTATCATAGTTAAGAAATAAAAGACTTTGTAATAGAAAAATCCAACATCCATCTAATGTTTTAGAAAAACATTTCGAATATAATACGGCTATCGACGAATTACAAAAAACCAAAATGTTGGTTGTAACCACATTCAATGATCATACCTCTTGGCATTGTGCCCCTTGTTTATTTCACTATATTGTATGAACTTGCAAGTTCTGGAACTCGGTGCAATCATAGGTTCAGCTGGGCCCAAAAAGTAGCGCCTACCTCTGAGCAAATCATGGATGATAATGTCAACATATCTAGAGAGTAGGGTTATGCATGAGGATCCATAGCATCCGATGTTTCATTTCCTTTTTCTTTACACACAATTGGTATTCTCATAAAACCTTTATCCCAGACGATGTTTGTATACTTCAGAGACAAGCTTGGACTTGTGGAGAACCCATCTATTAGTGAGAGGGAGCATTGATGTGATGTCAACAAGGGCATGTCTCGGACTATTAGTGACAATAGGAGCATGGCCTAGATTTTTGATGGGTGGACAATAGGGGCATGACTCGGTCTGTTAGTGACAATAGGAGCATGGCTCAGATTGTTGGTGAGATAACATGAGAGGCGACCATTCTAGAGAGGATGGTCCCTGAGGCGCGCAGACTCAATGCAGTGGTTTCCTTTTCAACATCATGGCCTAGAGTGAGGCCTTTCAGAGTTGGGAGATGGGTGTCCCTAGGGTTTGACCATGGGTGATGGAAACCCTGAACTAGTTAGAGTACTATTAGGTGAAACACACAACATATCATGGTAACTAGTTGAGTGAGTACCATTGGTTAGGAGTGCTAAAATGGGTTGTGGTACCTATTGATGATGATGATGTTAATGTAGGTCAAGAGTATTGACCTAGATGATGATGTTATTGGTGAGTTTTACCTTCCCTAAGAGAAAACATGAATACAAAAAATACTTGGATAGTCATTATGAATACCTCCCTAGTTAAGAAGCAATGTTGAATTTTACAGCTAGAGCTGATCTTCATAATGTTTCATTTCTACTTGTAATGATGAAATATAAATTATATTTGTAAAATAAAATTTATATGAAGCATTTTTTTCATGCTTGCAAGAAAAGGAAAATATTTATAGATTTTATGTTGAAATTTTTTTCGAAAGGCATGATCTTCGTGACCTTTGCAAAGTAAAATTTGAATTTTTAAATTTTTATTTTTTCGTCCACAAGAGACCAAGTCTGCTCTCGAGGTCATCATGTCGCCCTGCGTAACGAGACACTTGATCACATCACTTGAAGGCTATACATAGCCCATTTGACCTCCTCCCAGGAGCACTTTTGATGGTTGCATCTATCTATGTTCTAAGTGAAGAAAGACAAGGAATACAAGGTAAAAAATAGAAATAATATATTCACTTCATTTGCCCTCGCTCTAGTGATGAAAAGAGGCCAAGTTCTAGACAACTTTCTGTGGCATAGTGCGAAGTATGAAGTTGAGTTGTAGGACAAATTTCGATCATCTAGTAGATGTGAAGTAGAACTTGTGGCAAAAGACTCCGTGGACAAAATTGAAGACACTTGTCTTGGATCTTGTGGAGGGTTCAGTTGGATCTTGGTGGATGGTCATCTTGTTGGTAGGTTTGGCTTTGATGTATCTCTTATTGCATTAATTCTCTTTGTAAAAGGTTGGTGGAGTTTTTTTTCACCTTAGTAAGTTTTCCTAGAATAAAAATTTATTGCCTCTTTGTATATTTGTGATCTCTATTATTCTACTTTATATGATGTTAAATTTCTAAAATATATAAATTACTTAATGATCGCTAAACAACATCTATATTATTAAAAGTAATTATCATAGTTCATAAATAAAAAGGACTATATTATTAGAAATAATTATCATAGTTCAGAAATAAAAGACTTTGTAATAGAAAAATCCAACATCCATCTAATGTTTTAGAAAAGCAATTCGAATATAATACGGCTATCGACGAATTACAAAAAATCAAAAGGTTGGTTGTAACCACATTCAATGATCAGACCTCTCGACAACGAAAGAAGAGTCGTTGCAAAAACATATGCTCATGATAGCATTGTGCCCCTTGTTTATTTCACTATATTGTATGAACTTGCAAGTTCTGGAACTCGGTGCAATCATAGGTTCAGCTGGGCCCAAAAAGTAGCGCCTACCTCTGAGCAAAGCATGGATGATAATGTCAACATATATAGAGAGTAGGGTTACGCATGAGGATCCATAGCATCCGATGTTCCAGACAACGATCAATGCACAAACCCGATTGGTTTAAGTCTCAACTACTTACTGCATCACGAATCACCATTCCTCTAGCCAGCTCAGGGTTTCATTTTTGGAATGCTCGATCCTACTTCAAAGATATGGAAAAAGATAAAATTAATATAACAATCAAAACTCAGGGTTTACTTAATATGTGTGTAACTGTGAGATGGAAAAAGATAAAATTAATATAAAAATCAAAACTCATTAAACAAAAGAATTATGAAAATAAAATTTCAATTTTTTTTTCATAAAGCTCAAATCCTATTAGATCAATTACAACACTTATTTATTTCATAATATTAGTTTATAAAAATGTTTTTAAACAATTTTCATAGAATGAATATTATGTAAAAAAGATAAAAGTAAAGAGATTTTTATTTTTTTAAATTAGTCGAATTTTGGTTGTGGGATAAGAAAACTCTCTTACTTGATACTCTAATCATTCTTGGTATCTTGATGAATGTGGAGGGTAAAAAAAATTAAAAAGTATTTTACAACATATAAAATTAAAATTAAAAGCACTGGACTCTATGTTATTATTTTCAAAAGAACCAACCTCTTCCCTATTAAGTGCATTTCCATGTTTATTAAGTACATCTTGTGTGGGAATATGTTAAACAACATAGATGAAAAGTGACTCCATAAAATGGTTTCCAATTTTAGTTATAAACAACCATCGATGAAGTGAAGAAAGGATGAAGATGTGAAGTCTTGGGTAGAAATCATTTGGGAATACAAGAAAATGTCATTTTATAGGATATCAATAATAAGGTAGGTAAGTTGTATTGTAGTTAGTTTATGACAAAAAAACTTGGATCTCTAATATTTTGAAAATTAATTATTAATTTTTAAATTTAATTTATTTTTTTTTTCCATTAGTGGTTAAAAATTATTTATAAAAATTATAATTTTTTTAAAAATATACACTATTACCTAGTGTCTTAACAGATACTTAAAATTGACACCATTAATAAGTGCCTACTCCATCAAATCAATGCATTTTTTTTAATAAATTGACACCATTAATGAATGAATTAGTGCTTACTCCGTCAAATCAATGCATTTTTTATTATTTATTTTTGTATTTGTTATTTATTTAAAATATTTGGTATACTCACCTGTCCATATCTGAAATTATGCATAGTATTATTGCAAAGGTGTAAGTATTTATTATACCTCTCCAGAGAAGGTTATATTGTTTTATTATTTATTTTTGTGTTATTTCTCTAAAATATTTGGTATACTCACCTATCCATATCTGAAACTATGCATAGTATTATTGGAAAGGTGTAAGTATTTATTATACCTCTCCAAAGCAGGTTATATTGGTTTTGTTTTTAGTAAAAAAGGCTTGGCTTTCAATTCGTTTTGAAATGAAAATTAAATATTAAACTAAATATTTTGAAAATCAAAAATAAATTTTCAAATTTTTTAAAATCAAATTTCTATTTTCTAATTGGTTTATTTATATGAAATGACTAATTTCATGGTGTTTAAAATCAAAAAAATCTGTTATGCAACAAGTGTCATAACATGAGTACATCTATTAAATATAAATATTTATGAAAATGAATAAGTACCAAACGAAGTGTCATAACATTTAATAAAGACTACATCTATCAAATCTAAATATTTATTCTTAGTAATTTATTTTTACACCTCAGTTTTTCAATATTTATTTTAGTGTATAATTTTACTAATAAACATCTAGAAAACAATAAATATAATCATTCATATATAATATTATTTAATTTTTATTTTGACAGCTTTTAATTTTGTAATTAATAATTTTAATTTTTTTAATTAATAATTAGGTAATAAATTTAATATAAAATAAATAACAACATGTTTTTAAGTTACAATATTAATTTCAATTAATTTATTTGTATAAATCATTTAGATTTCTTTTTAAATACAATTTATTTAGACAATGTTTAATTTATTTATTTTTTATGTGAATTAATGTTGTATTTCAAAATTTATATATTTATAATTTTTAATACAATTTTTTACATAATAATAATAATAATTTGATTTTAAAAAATATAAATATGGTATTACAGGTAAGCACATTTTAAATTAGAGTTTATAATTATTATGTAGTATATATTTATATATACATGGTTTTTGGGATTTTTAATTTTATAAACATTTAAATTAATTTAAAATAGCTACACGGTTGTGGATATTTTTAAACTTAAATTAATAAGATATTTTTAAACTTAAATATTTATATTAATTTAAAGTAGTTATAAAATACTTTTTACGTATTAAACCACTAACACTCCAAATTACACACACCTAAAAAATGAAAACGAAATCACTGAAATCACACATATCACTGAGTCACTGAAACACGCAATATATACATCATTATCGGCGAAGTGGACACAGATTTGGATTTAGATTTTTGTGAACAGACAACTATTGTTATAATTATTGGTTTAATCTATTGTTCAAATTAGCATTTCCATCATCGAATTATTGACAACTATTGGCATGGACATGAGGAATGAATGACGTGCCTTGAAAGTTCGGATTCGATTTTGGATTAGCGGGTATTGCAAACTTTATATTATATTAAAAAAAAAATTGTTAGGAAAGGTATATTTTTAATAAAAGCATTATTTGATATAAAAAAAAATTATTATGAAAGGTGCATTTTTGATTGGAGTATTTGTATTCTGAGTGATTGTTGATGATGTAGCTTTCTCGGCATAGAATTATTTCAAATTTTCCGTCTCTGTTGGATAAATTATTAAAAATTATAATTATATTTATTTAAATAAATTTATGTTTTAATATTTTAATGATGATGATGATGATGATGATGGTTGTTAACGTCCACTGAGACCAAATAATGATCTATCGGACCTATAAAGACAAATTATTTATTTTGATTTAAGATTTTATTTCGATGCTCAAAAAGCTTGGAGAGAAGCCTCCTAAGTTCACTATAATTTTGGCATTGTAAAAGGCTAGAAAGGTCAGTATTGTAGCAAAGGTTGTGAAATTGAGATCTAATGTGGTTGTATGCAGGGCACTCTAAGAGGAAGTGGTTTTCATCCTCGATGCTCTTATTCTCACAAATATGGCAGATCCTTTCCATCCATGGCGTTTTAGGAACTACCCAACGACCAGTCTCACTATGGAGCTCATAAATGTATTTTTATCATAAATTTAAGTTTTAAAATGTTAAATTAAAATATTATTTTATTAAAAAATATTTAGAAAACCAAAATTCTTTATTTTTTACTTCATTTTATTTAATGATGTAGTATACTCGTTACAAATACATAAAACAATTATCTAATTATATTTTATTTGTCATTAATATATTTTCTGACAACATAGTTTATGATTTTTGAGCAATATATTTTTTCATTATATTTATCTCAAATATAGTTTATGGATTTTTTCAATATATTTTTCGATTATTTTTATATCAAACTTATTAGGTATTGTCTATGGGTCACTGATCTGGTACTTTGTTATATTTTCTGACATCATAGTTTATGATTTTTGAGCAATATATTTTTTCATTATATTTATCTCAAATATAGTTTATGGATTTTTTCAATATATTTTTCGATTATTTTTATATCAAACTTATTAGGTATTGTCTATGGGTCACTGATATGGTACTTTGTTAAGACACTCCTTCATGTGAAGTCACCAGTTCAATTCCTTGCCCGGATCCCCATGGTATATTGGACATGATGAAGATGTAGTCCTCGCAAACCAAAAGAAGAAATCCAATAAGTATTGGTTGAAATTATACATAATTTGACATTTTAAAGCTTTTTGTTTTCCATAATACTAAATAATTAAAAAAACACAATTTCATTAAAATTTTATTATCAAATTTACCTCAAAAACTCAAAACATAAATTAACTAGCTACATATTTTATATATATATATATATATATATATATATATATATATATATATATATATATATATATAAAACACCAATCACATAATTATAACATAAACCAGTTACATAATTATAAAGCTGACATCAATAAAAATATCAAATAAAACATGAAATACATAACCAGTAAAAAAAAATCCCAACACCATCTTTTATATAAATTTCAAAATACTCAATTTGCAAGATAAACACACTAAACGTTATCTAATTTTAAGAAAAGAATATAAATTTTAGAAGTTGTCTAGGTGGAGGAGTTATCCGGAAGACCAAAAGTAGCCGGAATCTAGGCAAAAAAATTTCAAAAAATCTTGTAGAGCCAGTGATTGATTCATGCTTTTGATGGTGGAAATGGATTCAACACCATTAAAAACTTTTAAAGCACCTAAAATTGTGAAGTTTAACAGATTTTACTTGGATTTACAAAAATTTCTTACGGATTTTTTCAAAATATAGCCATAATTTCCATAACTTTCAAGGCAAAAAAGCATAATTTTTAGACTATGGCTAAATTTTATAATGAATTCGGAAATCTAAACTTTTTTGTAATTTTATTTAGATACTATTACATTGAAAAAACATATATTTTTTGAAGAACAACATATTTTGAATGAACGATTCCCTATCATTTCACTATTCTTGGGAAATTTAATTAAATAAAGTTAAATGAGCTCAATCATGTTTTTTTATGTCAAAATCACTCTCAATTGATAACAAAAAAAACTTTCATTTAAGATCCATTTAAAAAATAGTCAAAAACTACTTTTTACATAACTCAATCATGTTTTTCATGCTAAAATCACTATAACAAAAACAACTTTTTCAAATCCAATTCAAAAATAGTCAAAAACTACTTCTTACATAAGAGACCAGTACTAAGCAACAATCGTATTACACTTCTTTAATAAGTGAAATGTAGAAGATTAGAGTTTGTTTGGAAGTGAAATTCTCATTATACACTTTATTTGTTTTAAATTAAAATTAAAATTTTGAAAGATACATTTGAGATAAAGGTTTGTATTACCTAAAGTTAAATTAAAATTTTGAAAAGTCTATTTGAGAGTAAAGTTTGTATTACATGAATATTAGAGTCTTTATTACATGAAGATGAAAAATCATTTGTGAAGTGAAATCCTCACAATGAACACTATTTTTTAAAAGCAAAACTAAAATTATGATAGGCCAATTTCAATATAATATAAAATGTCTATCGATGACCAAGATTAGAGTATATATTACATGAACATGAAAAGTATTTTGTGAAATGAAATCCTCACCATTGTTGAATTTTGTAGCTATTGTCGGTCTTCATAATGTTTCATTTATACTTATAATGATGAAATATAAATTACATTTGTAAAATAAAATTTTATATGAAGCATGTTCATCATGCTTGCAAGAAAAGGAAATTGTTTGTTGATTTTTTATTTAAAAGAAAAATTATGAAATACATGTCCTTCATGACCTTTGCAAAAGAAAAATTGAATTTGTACTTTTGGCTCCTCAAGAGACCAAGGCAGCCCTCCAGGTCATCATATCAGCCTCCCCAAGTAGACACCCATTTTCGTCACTTGAAGGCTATAAATAGCCCATTCAAACTCCTCCTAAGGGCACTTTAGATGATCACATCTCTCTCTATTCTAAGCAAAGTAATACAATGAATACAAGGCTGAAAACAAAAGGAACAGATTTTCTTAATTTGCCCTCACTCTAGTGATCAAAGGAGGCTTAGTTTTGGGTGGTTTGCTATGGTATGTTTCTTGTGGCATAGTGCGAAGTCTGAGGCAAATTTGTAGAATGAATTTTGTCCCTTTTGTAGATCTGAAGAAGACCCTATTACAGAAGATTTTGTGGATAGAACTGAGGACACTTGGTTTGGATCTTGTGGAGGGTTGTCTTAGCTCTTGGTGGATGGTTATATTGTTGGACAATTTGATTTTGATGTATATCTTGTTGCATTAATTCTCTAAGGAAAAAATTGGTTGGATAATTTTCCCCTTAGCGGGTTTTTTTAATGGTAAAATCTCCTTGTCTCCATTTGTGATCTTTATTGTTCTTCTTTCTATGGTGTTGAATTTTTGAAGTATAATTACTTAATTATCTTACTACTACGGTAAATGAAATCTATATCATTGGAAGTAATTATCATAGTTCATAAATAAAGTAATTGCATCTATTGTAATGGAAAAACCAACATTGTTTTGGACCTTTGGTGAAGGAAAGAGCACAAAGATCACTCTTGAAAAAGACCTATGATGAAGAAACCGTAGATGTACAATAAATTTGAGTTGGATCCATGCCTTCTACTATGAAATCAAAGAACAAGTTAGAGGGGGCTACAAAATTCAGGGCTTTGAAGACGAGAATCAACCTAATTCTCACAAGGGAAGATATTTTGGAAATTGTGCAAGGCAAGATGATTGAACCTACAAATGAAGTAGGAAAGAAGAAGTGTAAGAAATATGAAATAACTACCATAATAATTATTGTGGACTACATCAAGGATCATCTAGTTCCATACATCTCGAAGCTTAACACTTCAAAGAAGATGTATGATGCCCTACATGATTTGTATACTATGAACAATATTGGCCAAGCCATGAGTTTAAGAAATGAGCTTCATGATATAAGAATGGCAAAGAAAAAAATAGTGGCTTCATACTTTTTGAGGATTTCTCAAGTAAGAGATCAACTACAAGCTATTGAGGAATTTTTCTCTATCAACCTAAGCACTCAATTGAATATCACTACCATGGGATGCATTTGTAGTAGGTGTAAGTAGCCAAAAGGAAGCTCCTTGATTGGAAGAATTATGGGAAATATTTTCTAAAGAATGATCAAGACTATTGTCTAGAGGATGAAAAACAAAGGAAGAAGAATATTCTCAAACCCAATCAACTTGTTCCAAGAAATATAGAGGAAGAGGAAAGTCTGGTTTCTAGAAAAAGAAGAAGGATTTTGATAGAATACCTAACCCTCAAAGAAAGAAAGATATGTTGCAAATTCAATGTTTTCGTTGCAACAAATTTGGGAATTTCAAAGCCCAATGTCCTAAAGGATTCAATAATAGGAAGAGAAGAGGGAATCAACATGCTACCACAATAGAATTTTCTCACCTGCAGAAATTAGTCATTTCATATAAATAAACCAATTAGAAACCTACAGAAATTTCTCACTGTAGATTAATCTGATTATGCAATGTACTAAAGAAAAATACTTAATCTATTTCTAAAATCAAACTTGCAGAAGCTTAAAGATCGAGTCGAATCAGAGCTAAACACATATAACCATAAGAAGAAGAATCAATGCACATGGAATGCAAAAAATACTCATGGGAAAGTCTCAGCTAAAAACCTCGCTATCTGTATTATCATACAAGGCGGAAATACATCAAGATTACATAAAGCTTTAGCTCCCATACCTAGCTAGCTCTCAATACAATCCTCCTGGATGCTCACAGGAAAACAAGGCTTCTCATAAACCTTCTACTCTACCCTCCAAGCCTCCTATTTCCTTGTGATGTTTCTCCTGGGTGATCCTACTGTTACCAACTGTAACACTGATCACTCACAATGATCTCACACCCTGTAAAACTACACAATCCTCAAGGAATCTTGTTCGTTCTACATGGATGACTTTTCTTTATAGGAAAATTCCTCCAACTAATAGTACTATGCCCCTGTCCTTAATCTCAACTAGTCTTTGTCTGAATAGACATGCATGAGCTATTTATGAGAGAATCCTCAGTCATCTGGAGTACACTAGTTGCATGCATGCATGCATTAACTGACTGCACTCACAATTAGTTCCACAAACTGTTTGGAACTAATTTAACTAGACTTAACTAAGTTAACTAAGCTATCTAATTACAACTCAAATACAACTCATCCTTATCTCCTTAATTAAGAGATAACTTCCTTAATTTAAGGGATAAATGTTGCATGACTTCACAAAGACTTCTAGCTTGAATTTCTCCAACTAATTAACTCAAGATGAATTAATTAATTATTTTCAAAGTAGAAAGTGAGACTAAATTCGAATTTAAATTCAAGAAAAAATTAAAATTGGAATATTCTGAATGCTATTTTTAGCATTTCTTATTGCTATTCTCAACACTCCCTCTCAACCAGAAAGGAATTCAACTCGATCCCGGTCCTGAACCTTTGGAATGCTCTGCATTCAACACTTCTCTCCAGTGTTGTTGCTTTAGCAACTCCAGAAACAAAAAATATCCAACTTGAATCAATATTATGCCTCTGTCATCAAAGTCTCTAATTTTTATTCCCTTTGTTGACTGAAAACTCTACACCCCTATGCTCTTCAGTATCTTACTGCTTTAGCCTCTATCACTTTCATCTTTGACTGCATCAATCACACTGATTCCTCCTGCTGCATCCGTGCCACTACTGGTCCTATCTCCCAGTACTACATCCGCACCGCACCTCCTCTCATCATGTTGCATCATGATACCCACTGTTGCATTGCAACTCAGTCACTGAGAAGTAAGTAACTGATCTCCCAACTGACCTCCCTATTGGACTGGAAACACCCTCTGATGCTGAAGCTCCCTCTGCCGCTCCATCCGCATCTGTCTCTACTCACTTAGCCAATCCTGCTACTCCTCGTCGGGGCTCCTGTAGCAAGGTCTAATCAAAGAGGTTGGGTACCTCAAGGATCATAGCCCTATTTTAGCCTTCATGGGACTATCACTTCACATTGCCCCACCTCACACCTGGAGGTATGGATGCATGTGATACCTCTTTTGACTTGGCTCAAAATTTCCCCCTTCTAGAGGTCTCTGCATGAGTTGATGCCTCCACTCGGTCTCCTCTCAGCATCTCCAATTATGGCTCCTCCACAGTTATCTGAGACTTCTTCTGGGGCTGCATGTTGAGAGGTAATTTACTCTCCCTCTCAACCACCAAGTCTCTAACGTTTTCCTTGCTCCTCAAGGCTTTGCATGCATCTTGAACCTCAAGAGCATATAGGTTCTAAACTCGTGAACCAATATGTTTCACCTGTCCCATGGTGTTGTGTCTAAGGAATGCCTTTCCTTTACTAAAGACAACATCGTAGCCTTTTTCCTCCAACAACATGATCGATACCAAATTCTTCTTCAGTCTAGGCACATACTTCACATCTTTCAAGGTGATAAGAGTTCCATTCTCCCTTTGGAAAGAAATCGTGCCCACTCCTGAAACACTATACCTTTCATTGTCACCCATCTCTATAAGTGTCTTGAGGTCTTTCTCCTCCAAGGTATTGAATAAACTTTATCGTCGGTCATGTGGAATGAGGCTCCACTGTCAAGACACCAACCACAACCCATCATTGATGAAACCATGCATGTGATGAGGTTGAAGTCCATTTCGAACTGAGAGGCTAATACCTCACCTTCAGATCCATCCGAGGATCCATTATTGGACTTCTTCGATGGGAAATTAGTCACATAATGACCTATCTCATGAAAATTAAAGCATCTCAATTTAGATTTGTCACCCTTCTTCCCTCCATGAGAAGAACTCGATTTGGGATGAGAATCCTTATCCTTCCCTTTCCTTGCCTTACTCGCTAAGGCCAAATTTTCTTCATCCTCCTTGGATGAAGAACCATCTTTTGTGCTCCTCCTAATCTCCTTCTGCATGAGATCCGACCACAGTCATTCCCAATCCGGTAGTTTCTCCCTTCCATTCACAGAGTTCTGGTAGCTATGCCAACTCTTTGGAAGGCCAAGGAGAGTGAGGCTCACCATATCATCATCGACAGTAGTTATTATCACACTTCCAAGCTCATATCTATAGGTGGTAATTTTCTTCAGATATGTGGAAATAGTATCACCATTCTCCATCGTGATTCTTCGAAGATTATCCTTGAGCGCCAATTTCCTCTGGTTGCTACAGTTCTGATATAGGTCCTTCAATGTCTTCCACATTGAAAACGGAGTCTCCTCCCCATGGAGACTCAAGAAAATATGGTCTCGAACTCCCTCAAGGATGACCCATCTCGTCCTCACCACACACTTCTTCCATTCAACCAACTCTTGTGCATTAGTTGAACCTGGCTTTGGGATTACTTGATCAAAGAAATCCTTCAAACCATTGTCTTCTAATATAGCTTCCATGTGATATTTCCATGCTATGTAATTCGAGCTACCATCCAATGCATACTCAAGTCTCAAGCCATAGAATGCCATTGACCAACTTGAAGTGTGAGATGAATTTGATTTGTACCTTCAATCCTGAACTTCATACTTCGAATTTCCCTTCTTAGTATACTATTCATAGCTTCGATCACCTTTGCTCTGACACCATGTAGAAATTTCTCACTGTAGATTAACCTGATTATGCAATGTACTAAAGCAAAACACTGGATCTACTTCTACAATCAAACTTGCGAAAGCTTAAAGATTGAGCTGAATCAAAGTTGAACACGTATAACCATAAGAAGAAGAATCAATGCACATGAAACACAAAAAATACTGAGGGGAAAGCCTCAGCTAAAAGCCCCACTATCTGTATTATCATACAAGGTGGAAACACATTAAGATTACACAAAGCTTTAGCTCCCACAACTAGCCATCTCTCAGTACAATCCTCCTAGATTCTCACAGGCAAACAAGGCTTCCCACAAACCTTCTACTCTGTGCTCCAAGCCTCCTATTTCCTTGCGGTGTTTCTCTTGGGTGATCTTACTTTTACCAAGTGTAACACTGATCACTCACATTGATCTCACACCCTGTAAAACTGTGCAATCCTTAAGGAACCTTGTTCCTTCTGCATGGATGAATTTCATTTATAGGAAAATTCCTCCAACTGATAGCACAATGTCCCTGTCTTTAATTGCAACTGGTCTTTGTCAGAATAGACATGCATGAGTTATTTATGAGAGAATCCTCAGTTATCTGGAGTACACTAGTTCCATGCATGCATACAGTAACTGGCTGAACTCACAATTAGTTCCACAAATTGTTTGGAACCAATTTAACTGGACTTAACTAAGTTAACTGAGCTAACTAATTACAACTCAAATACAACTCATCCTTATCTCCTTAATTAATAGATAACTTCCTTAATTTAAGGGATAACTATTGCATGACTTCACAAAGACCTCTAGCTTGAATTTCTCCAACTAATTAACTGAAGATGAATTGATTAATTATTTTCCAAGCAGCAGGTGGGACTAAATTCGAATTTTAATTCAAGGACAAATTAAAATTGGAATATTCTGAATGTTATTTTTAGCATTTCTTGTTGCTCTTCTCAACAAAACTTCCCAATATTTAGTGCATAATGATATTAATCATTGTGAGCTATAACATAGGAGATATGCACAGCTTTATTATAAATCCTTTCAATCTTTGAAGTAGATTGTTTTATGTGTATCATGTTTTTTGATGGATCGTAAAGTTGTGTGTAAGGGATGTGCTATTAGAAAGAATGTTAAGAAACCCTTTCCAAGCAATGAACATAGGACCAAAGAGATTTTGGATCTAGTCCACTTTGATGTATGTGTTCCTATGCTGATGAAACATCTTAAAGGAACTCTTTAATATGTATCATTTATCAATGACTTATCTCACAAGGCTTGGATCTATCTTATGAATTCAAACGATGAAGTTTTCATGAAGTTCCAAGAATTCAAGGATGAAGTGGAAACGTGACAAGGAAGATATCTAGACTCTGAGATAAGATAATGGAGGAGACACCTACAAGGAATTCATTTCCTTCTATAAGGATGTTGGTATTAAGAGGGAGTTGATGGTTCCCTATAACCCTCAACACAATGGAGTGCCCAAGAGAAAGAACAGATCTATTGACGAATCTATGAAGGCAATGATACATGATCAAGATCTTAAAATATTCTTGCAGGAAGAATCAACCATGGAAGTTGTTTTTATCCTAAATAGAAGTTCTCCTTGACTTCTAGAAGATAAGACTCCTAAAGAAGCATTCGCTGGTCATAAACTGATCTATGAACTTAAGAGCACTCAAAACTTGCAATAATATACTTTCACTTCATTGTAAGGGCTGATTAATTTAAGTTACAATTTTATCCATAAACATGCAAATTTCATCATAATCTTGTAATTTAAAACTGCATATAAAATAATATAGTCAAGCATGAACAAAGAGCATCCTCAAAACCAAGATGATAATGGAGTTCACCCCCTTCACTTGGATACATCTCCAGATTCACCTCCATAGGTCAAATCACTTTTATTGTCTTTCTTCAAAGAGGAACTTATGAGATTATCAAGGAGAATATCTCTCAACTCCACCAAACTCTTCCCTTATCCACATTTTTAAAGGAAACAATCCCATGAAAATCTCAACTTTCCTTGAGATTAGGAAAATAGCTTGTGAGGTGGATTCTCAAATTTAATCATTTTTTTTTATAATTTAAATGAAAAATACATGGGCACATTTAACCTTTTATGCTCATGATTTTTTCAAATAATTCCACCTTTACCAATCATCCCTTGAACTTTTCTTTTGGCTCGGTACTCTTTGGACACTAGTTTCAAGATCCTCCTGGATCAGAAACTACATGTTGATCATATGATAATCATTGGTTGTTTAGTGTTCATACATGTACCCAAGTATGAAAGAAAAAAGTTAGAGCCATCCAAAAACAATGAGATATTTGTTTGGAGCAATGATTCATCAAAGGCTTATAAAATCTATATCCAAGGACAATAACATGTTGAAATAAGTAGGGACATGACTTTTGATGAATATGCCACTTATTAGAAACCAATAGAAGAGCAATTTGACACTAAAGATGAAGAGAAGAAGCATGTGGCTCTCAAATAAAATGTTACAGGTCCTCCCAGAACCTTAAGTCATTGTGAAGATCATGAATAAATATCGTAAGGATTTTGTGTACCATTGGATCCTATGGTTGTTCAATAAAATATAGAAAAGATCGGCTTGGCTTAAATCTACTTTGTGGGATGCAAAAGGAAATGCACCTCCACAAGGCACCTTGAGGGAATCTAAGAAACCTAAGAGATATTTTGGTATTGCAACCTTAATGACTAAGTTGATTGACTCTGAATCTTCCAACTTTGAGGAAGAAACCACCCAACAAGTATGGAAGGATGCAATGATGGAATGAAATACCAATCTATTATGAAGAACAATTTGTAGGAAATTGTTCGAAGACTTGAAGAAAAACATATGGTAACCTAAAAGTGGTTACATAAGATCAATCGTGCAACAAATGGGGTCAGAGACAAATAAAAGGAAAGATTCATGGTTCGAGGGTTCTCCCAGAAGGAGGAAGAAGTGTATGATGAAACCTTTAGAGCGGTTTCTAGGAACACCACAATTAGATCTCTTGTTTCTCTTGCTTCATTAAAGGGCTTGAAGTTACACCAAATGGATGTGAATATCAACTTCCTTAATGGCGTGATTGAGGAAGAGGTGTACATAGAGAAAAATCAAGGGTTTGAGGTTCATGAGAGAGAATACCTTGTGTGAGGAATGAAGAAGGCCATATATAGACTCAAGCAAGAACCAAGAGTTTTGTATTCTAGAATTGATGGGTATTTGATGAGACTTAGTTTGTTGAAGAGTGTTTCTAAACCAAACCTTTATATCAAGGTTGTGAAAGGTGAACTTGTGATGCTGTTGGAAATAATACTGAGAGGGGGGGTGAATCAGTATTATCTAATTCTTTTAATAAATCTTCCTTATTTGTTCTTTGAATTATTTTTGCATGTCAGTACCATAAAATAATGAGCATGAACAAAGAAAACAGATAGTCACACCAAAGAACACAAGATGTAAGGTGGAAACCCAATGTGGGTGAAAACCACCTGCTGCAATATGTCTCTATCTTCTTTCAAATTAGAAACTCCTTTTACAATGGTTTTGTACTGGTGCAGTCCTTTACCAGTACGCAGGCTGCAACCTGCAGAGAGCTACAACTCTCTTTCGTTTTCCAGTCTCTCCTGGAAGGGAGCTACAACCCCCTACTTCTTTTCTTACAAGGATCACTTTTCATAAATTTTCAAACTGGATCCATAAGCATCAAATGATCATTAAGTATAAGAGAATCACCCAGTCAACTGTAGTAACCAGATCAACAATAATAGAACCAAACCCAGAACACAGCAATGATAAACAGAGATTTCACGAGAAGTAAGCAGCTTCACCCATGTACTGCCTGCTTACAGTAAGCACCCTGCTCAAGTGCTCGCCTGCTTACGTACGCACCCTGCTCAACTGTTCACCTGCTTACGTACGCACCCTGCTCAACTACTCGCCTGCTTACGTACGCACCCTGCTCAACTACTCGCCTGCCTACGCACTGTATCCATTGAACTGCTTGCGGACCTCCGCACCTGCAACCCTTCTGTGCCTGCGTACCGGCGCACCTGAAACGCTTCGTTCCTGCGTATGTATGCACTTTTCTTTCACTGTACCTGCGTACCTTCGGGCATAGATGATTTCAAGACTTCAGAAATAACCCAGACAGTCAGATCTACAGATCTAAACATGCGCCGAAGAGATCTCAATCCATCAGTAGATTCGCCTTATTTAGATCTAGACATTACTCCTAAGAGATCATAATATTTCAGATCTAGCCCTCATAAGATATTCAACACAAAACATGCTCAAGCCAAATGATCTCCTTTGCTTTATATAGGAAAGCTCTTCCTTAAATCATGGATCAATACCACGGGCCGACACCATAATAACACAAAACCGCCGGCTAAATACCAAAGGTTAAACATAAGAAACCCCACGTGTGCTTTTCTCTGCCTTGAAATGTGTGCACTAGGGGTACGCACCTCCTGAACGGGATAACTGCGGGTATGTACGCACTTTATGTAACACCGACCTACGTGTACGCACCTTATGTAAGGTGTACCTGCGTACCCCTTATTTTCTTCAATATTTGATAGCTGATCATCAATCTCTGCTGCTGACTTGAAGTACTGTGATCTATCACCTGAATGGGTTGCCATCAAGGACAACACTTTAGCCATAATGCCAACAGATGCAAATACTACATGATGACAATTTTTTCCTAACAGGTGTAGATCATCTTATTTTTCAGTGTAGGAGGGAGTTGCCCTTTGAGTTTGACATGAAGGGTATTGGCTTGATGCATTACTATTTTGGATTGGAAGTTTGAAAGAGACTTGGTGAAATCCTCCTCAAGCAAGGAAAGCATGTCATCAAGATCGTTTAGAAATTTGGAATGATGGAATGCAAGTTTATGGAAAATCCTATGGTGATGAATTTGATAAAGCTAAAGGATTTTAAGTCTCATGTGGTTTATTCATCCGTGTATCGAATGCTGATTGGATCATTGATGTATTTGGTGAATACCAGGGCAGACATTTTCTTTGTAGTAAACACCTTGACTTAGTCTTAGATGGAATTGAGACATGAGCAATGGATTGTAGAAAATAATATATTAAGAAATTCGTGTGGTACTATTGATTATTTCTTGAGATATGCCTCTAGTGGTGAGATACAACTACAAGGATATATGGATTATGACTGAGTAGGGAGTGCGATGACAAGAAGAGTACATATAGTGTATGTTTTAGTTTGGGATTTTCTATGATATTATGGATGAGTAGGAATTAGACATTTGTTAGACTAAGTAATGTAGAGGCAGACTATAATGTAGTTTGTCTAGCATGTTGTGAAGGATTATGGCTTCATAAGCTACTCTTTAGATTGTTTGGCCATATGCTGGAATCCAATCTGTTGTGAAAATCAAAGCTCTATGAAGCTAACAGACAATTCAATATTTCATGATAGGATGAAGCATATTGATATTAAGTACCATTACATTCATGATATGGTGCAGAAGGGAGCAATGAGGCTCCAATATATTCCCATTGATGTGTAGATAGTTGATATTATCACAGAGCCTTTATCCCATGTGATGTTTGTATACTTCAGGGACAAGCTTGGACTTGTGGAGAACTCATCTATTAGTGAGAGGGAGCATTGATGTGACATCAAAAGGGGCATGGCTCAGACTATCAGTGACAATAGGATCATGTCCTAGATTGTTGATGAATGGACAATAGGGGCATGGCTTAGTCTATTAGTGACAACATGAGCATGGATCGGATTGTTGGTGAGATAGCATGATGGAAAAACATTCTAGAGTGGATGGTCCCTCAGGACCATACACTTAATGGAGTGGGTTACTTTTCAACAGTATGGCCTAGAGTGAGACCTTTCAAAGTTGGGAGATGGGTGTCCCTAGGTTTTGACCATGCGTGATGGAAACTCTGAACTAGTCACAGTAACATGAGGTGCAGCGCCAAACATATCGTGGTAACTGGTTGAGTGAGTACCATTGGTTAGGAGTGGTAATCTAGGTTGTGGTACTTATTAATGATGATGATGTTGATGTAGGTCAAGACTGTTGACATAGATGACGATTTTATTAATGAGTTGTACCTTCCCTAAGAGAAATCATGCATACAAAGAACACGTGGATAGTTATTATAAATACCTGCCTAGTTATTTTTTACTTAGGGCCGATATTCATAATGTTTCAATTGTACTTGTAATGATGAAATATAAATTATATTTGTAAAAGAAAATTTATATGAAGCATGTTTTTCATGCTTGTAAGGAAAGGAAAATATTTATTGATTTTTATATTAAAAGAAAATTATCAAAGACATATTGTCTGTGACCTTTTGAAAAAAAAAAAATGAATTTTTTATTTTTTATTTTTTCCTCCACAAGAGACCAAGTTGGTTCTCCAAGCTATCATGTCACCCTAGCTAGAAAGACACCTATTCACATCACTTGAAGGCTATAAATATCCCATTCAAAATATATAAATTACTTTTTTTATAATTTTGGTAATCATCTAAAAATCTGCAAGAATTTTTACTTTAATATGTGTATAACTATGAGCATGAAAAAAACAAAACTAATATGAGAATCAAACCTCATTAAAAAAGGGGAAATATGAAAATAAAATTTCACAAAAAAACAAAATTCATGAGCTCAAACCTTATGAGATCACTTACAACGCTTCCTTATATTATAATATTAGTTTATAGAAAATATATTTAAACAATTTCCCTAAAATGGATATTAGGTCCCAAAAAAAAGGATAAATGGAGAGGAAAGTTTTTTAATGGCTAGAAAACTGTTGGACACCTAATCCTAAAGGGTTAGTGTGGAAGCCGAAAAGACTAAGCAGTCCAAGAGGCCTTGGGATCTGAAACCCAAGAGTCACAACATTGTATTATAAATGTACATCTCCTGTTAATAAAAAATTGTACTCACATGATTTATCTTTCCTATTCTTTGTTGTCCATGTGTGTTTAACATGGTATCAGAGCCGCTTGTTTTTCTGTGGCCTGTTGTGTGCACGTCAGTCCTGCACCTCTGTCCATAATTCTGTGTCTGAGCTGCTCATACCTGAGCGCTGCCTCTGTCATGCATTTCATTCTCTGCCCTGACACTGCGCCCTCTGCCGTGCTGAATGTGCTATACACCTGAGAGTTGATGCGTTTTTACCTGAGCGTTGATGAATGCATAGAAGCGTTGTTACTGGTGCATTTTTTACTGCCTCTCTACGCATGAATACTGGTGCCTGACATGGTGACAGTGAATGGCTCTGCTGCCTCATGAAACCTCTGTCCTGAGCACCCTGAGCTTCAGTTTCCTTGCATGAAGACTCTGTATTGACGTTGGAGAATTTGCGTTGAGCGAGATTCGGATTGTGCGGAGGTCGACGAAGGCTGTGAGAGATGGAGCTCCATACGAATTTCTGAGATGAGGTAGGCGCTGCCTGTATCAGTCCACCCTCCGCTCCGTTGCCTGTATCAGTCCACCCTCGGCCCATATTCGTTATCCCGGTGGTTAGTAGTGGCGATAGCTTAAGCTACGTCCGGAGTTCGAATGGTCCGACCTGCCGGAAGCCGGTGGGGTCTGGAGTGTTCCAGCTGTTGGTGCCTTAGATTTCAAGAGCGTAACTACGACAGTAATATTTTACAACTTTATCAGTGGGTTGCGCCTGTATTTAATCTAACTGTTGAAGAGTTGATTTGCTGCATTGAGGATTTTTTGCTGCGTCGAATGCCGTGCTATGGATGGTGCATTAAAGCCGAAGGTGCTGGTGTGAAGTAGCTGCCTGGTTGGTTACGTAAATCCTAATTGTGTTATGTATATTGTAATATGCATTGGTTTAATACACTGCAAGCTCATCACCTCGGCCTCGCACAATCCTCCATTTGATCTCCCATACACATATATATTGCGCCTCCATTGATATCACAGTTAATACCTCAACATATCCTGGTAGGACCTCCGTCTCTGCATATATGCTGCCCCTCTCCGCTCCGTGTGTCTATATTTTTTTTGTTCTATCGGGAGGGATTTAACATTCAGGTGAGCACTGCAGTGTGACTCTCTTGAATCGACTGCATGTGAAAGAGCTCAGCGATTTGAAGAAAAGGACTGTAAAAGTCGGTTCTGACAATCAAAGACCTTTTCGCAGAACGCAACATTTGCCATAATACTGGATATTATAAAGACTGCAAGAGCTCATAAATTCAGGGCAAGTAATCCACTACTTAGGCAGAGGAATCCTGGGCACAGTAATAATCAGAATCCATATACCAAGTTGTTTTAAATGTATAAATCCATTACATCATATGATTCATTGTATGTCATGATCCTTGTATATATCTTCTAGGTGGCATGTAAGAAGGAATACAAACAGTTGTCCATGGGTGCTCATGGGAAATAAGAGCACAGTATATGTTTATTCTTCCATCTTCATCTATTGTCATGACATTGAAGTTGAAAAGTTAGTGGGCAAAGCACTCAAGCTATGAAACATTTGGATTCATAGAACGTGAGCGAACTTGACTATTTAATGTAGTGTGGACACTGCCTTGATTCTCGACATAGGCATGGTGTATCGTTCTCAAGGATTTGCATAGCCAACGAGTTTTATTCAAAAAAAAAATTTCTTTGTATCTTACTCTACTGACTGGAGTAGAATCATATCGACACCCTTTCGCTCATTTTCAAACGAGGAGGAGGAAAAGGTGCGAGATAATATTCTCTGACAAGTGAGAGAATGTGTCAAGATCTTCCTGCACGTTGAAGGCCTAGTGCACTCCAGGTTTAGCAGACATAAAAGACTTGTATTGCGGTATTCAACGACATTTTTAACAGCTAAGTCTCAACGTTGAATAGTGTGAAGAGGTCGGAATGGTGTTGTAGTGAATTAGTGCATTACAAAGTCCATTGTTGAATGTTTCTCGTAGCTTGGTCTAAGATTCATGAGAATTGTGTGTTGATTAAACCCGTGTATGCATATGGTGTGAATGCTACCTGCAAAAAAAAAAGGTGTTCTTGTGGATGATTCTCTGCAATAAAAAAAAAAATATACATTCAAGTATTGATACCATTCAAAAATAAAATAAAATTGGAGGAGCTCAAAACACAGTTATCTAGTTACTTAATATATTGCTGCTGGCTGTTGGTATTCTGGGTCAATTTCTACCATACCAGAATGAGTTTGTCACAATTTAGATGCCATTTAGAGACTATTTGTGTGGCTGTATATTCTTCTCATTAGCTGATACTAAAGTGTTGATATACGTTGAAGAGTGAAGGAGTACTTGAAGGATCCAAGCAAGTTTGCAATTGCTGCTGCCCCAATTGTGGCATTGAACTTAAAACTCATTATAGTGCATTGTTTCCTTGATTCAACTGCTTCATAAAGATTTTGGTGAGCTGATTGTAATCTTTTATGCTGCACACTGATCATTTGCTGACATTTATAAAGGATATTGCTGTGTATTGTGAGTAGATATTATTTCTCTGCATTAAGACAGATGGCCAGAATCAGTGAAGTATTAGAGTTCATAAAAACTCTTATACAATCTACTGTTGATGACACATTAAAAATCAGCAAAGGATCTCTCTCAGAAATTCAGACATGCTTATATAATGCCCAGGAAAAGATTGATTTTTTGCAGTTTGAATCACAGCTACAACAAGAAGAGCTACACCATTCTGAACCTGTTTCTGTTCAGAACATTGAGACAACCACCCATCAGCAGCATATTAATAATGGTACAGTTCATTCAAATAAAGCAGCAGTTGAACATGCAGATGCAGAAACTCAGTCTGCACTTCCCAAGCCCATCATCAGACCTTGGGAACAGCTTGTCCACAAGAAGCACATAACTGGTCTTGGATATGACAAGGACTTGTCCTTTCATATTCCAGGCTATGCCAAGCCCATTCAGTTTCAGAGTGCTGGATTCATTTATGACAGTTCACCTGCTCCTCATGACAGTTCACCTTCAGCTGTTCCAGATTCTGCCTCTCTTCCACAGCAACAACAACAACAAAAACAATAGATCGTGAAATGCCAACACTGTGACTGAGTTGGCCATCTGAAAGATCACTGTTTTGATCTTCATCCATGTGAGCACTGTCATAAAACCAGCCATTCTTCACACAGGTGCTTCAAAGACAAACGTCCTGCAAGAACAAAGATTCATCTTGGATGGATCGCTTCTTGGCAATGGGCATCAACAGCCAAGAAGATATTCCAAACACATGTCAAAACTTGTTCCAGAGTATTGAACAGTCTTGCAGTTGAGTTTCCTCCATCTTCTCACCTTGTATCTGACAGGGGGGAAATGATGGTCATCTACAAGCTTTAAAGTCACATCAAGCGAGCCTGAGCCACAACCTGCCACACCAGTTTCAGAGTTGTAGCCAGAGACAAAGATGCCTGAACATGCCTTCAGTTGGCAATCTAGGACACTTCCTCTAGCAGAAGACTCCAGCTTCTTGCCAATTTTGGAAGAGTTCCAGGAATTACAGAGTTGTTGGTCATCCTTAAACCATCACAGATTGAGAACAATTCCTCTAGCAGAAGACACCAGCTTCTTGCCAGTTTTGGAAGAGTTCAGGAATTGCATTAAGCATTCCAGAGTTGTTGGTCATCCTTAAACCATCACAGGTTGAGACTTCCCTTTTCAGGTTGAAGTTTTACCTTTTATGCGGGGTGAGACCTCCCTTTCATGGTTGAAGGTTTCCCTCTTTCAAATAATAGGATCACTTCCTCTAGCAGAAAACTTCAGTTTCTTGCCAGTTTTGGAAGAGTTCTGGGAACTGCACTAAGCGTTCCAGTGTTGGTGGTCATCCTTAAACCACCGCCCTTTTTTACCAACATTTCATAGAGCACATTCAGCCTAGTGCTGCCATGCATTTTTGCACATTTTGTATTACAGCTCTCTTCTTGGACTCATACATAACCCTTCGGATTAAGGGGGGGAATGTTGGACACCTAATCCTAAAGGGTTAGTGTGGAAGCCGAAAAGACTAAGCAGTCCAAGAGGCCTTGGGATCTAAAACCAAAGAGTCACAACATTGTATTATAAATGTACATCTCCTGTTAATAAAAAATTGTACTCACATGATTTATCTTTCCTATTCTTTGCTGTCCATGTGTGTTTAACAAAAATGAGTGTAAATTGATGGAGTTTTGGTTGTCGGACAAGAAGACCCTCTTATTTGATACTCTAATCATTCTTGTTATCTTGGTGAATGTGGAGGGAAAAAAAAATGAAAAAATGTTTTAAAATATATAAAATTAAAATTAAAAGAATTACACCCTATGCTATTCTCTTCAAAGGAACCAACCTCTTCCCTATTGAGTGAATGCCCATGGTTTTTAAGTTCATCTTGTGTAGGAACATGTTAAGCAACATGGATGATAAGTGGCTCCATAAAATAGCTTTTAACTCTAGCCATAAAAAACAATGGATGAAGTGAATAAGGGATCAACATGTTAAGTCTTGGGTTGAAATCATTTGGGAATACTAGAAGATGTCATCTTATAGGATATCAATAACACTAAAATTACTATTACATCTATATTTAAAAAGAATATGTTAAACAATATGGATGATAAGTGGCTCCATAAAATGGCTTTTAACTCTAGCCATAAAAAAACAATTAATGAAATGAAGAAGGGATCAAGATGTCAAGTATTGGGTAGAAATCATTTGGGAATACTCGAAGATGTCATCTTATAGGATATCAATAACACTAAAATTACTATTACATCCAAATTTAAAAAGAATTTGTGGTGCCATAAAGAGTTGAAATAAAAGGAAGTTGAAATATTTTAAGGCAGTGATTAACCCTAATGTAATATAGAATATACTATAATGAGGTGGTCAACTCTAATGTAATGTAGAATATCAAAATTATCTCCTAGTTATGACTAACACAAAGAAGAAAATCAACATTCCTATAAAACAAACAAACTTAATCACCTATGTGACAAATATAGGTGTTGGACCATTCCCAAAGCATAATGAGGTCCAAGAATTTGTTATCTTTGTGACACTAAGGGGTTTGTAGATAAAAGCTTCTTCCTCTTAAAGTGGTGTGGGTACACCCAAATAAAAAATCAATTTCAAGATACTTATTACAAACCATAGAATCCAAAAATTTGTCATCTTTGTGACACTAGGGGGTTGATGTTAAGTTATTGTATGTTCTATGCTTAGAGCAGTTTACCTATCTTTCTTATTATTATCCACTAATTAGCAATCACATATACATTAAGTAAAGTGCAGATAGAACATTTAAATGATCAACAGAAAACAAGCCAAGACAAGAGACACATGATGTGGCAGCTAGCCAGGGACAAACCCCAAGATGGGGAAACCATTTGATCAAATCTTCTTTTATCTTCAATAATTAAGTAGAGAGAAATAGTATAAAGATCTGATTTATATCAGCAACAACAAACCCTAGATCAGCCCTAAACTAGCGCAGCAAACCCTAGATCAAGCTCGTCAAGTCTCCACAGGTGCATTGTTTACCGTGCACCAATCCAAGACTTTGTCGTGCACTAGTCCAAGACTTCACCGCGCATCAGTCCAAGACTTCACCGTGCACCAGTCCAAGACTTCACCGCGCATCAGTCCAAGACTTCGCTGTGCACCAGTCCAAGGCTTCGGCATGCACCAGTCCAAGACTTTGCCACGCATCAGTCCAAGAATTTGCCATGCACCACTCCAAGACTTCGTCACGCATCAGTCCAAGACTTCACCATGCACCAGTCCAAGAAATCCGCATCCTTCTTTTCACACGTGAGAGAGAGAGAGAGCCTTTCTGCGCAGGAGAGAGAAGAGACACTTTTTCTGCGCAGGAGAGAGAGATATGATGAGAAGTGAGTGACCAAATGAGGAGGAGTCATCTTGTATTTATATCCAAATGTTGAAGGTGAATAGATGTGTCTGTTGGGCAACTGAGCCTACATAAGTTGTTGGCCAACTTTGATAATTTGTTAATAATAAAAATAAATTCATATCTCCATAAATACTTATCAGAATTGGATGATCTTTAGATCAATCCTACACCTCTTGACGAGAGGAATCTAGGAAATATACTATCAACCATGAATAAGGTGACCCACATGGAGTCTGGCCCTAGTTTCCAATTTTAACACTCCCTCTCAACTAGGGAGAAATCAATCTCTAATTCGTCTGACCGTCACTACTATTCATCCATCAAATGCACTACCTTGTATAGCTTGACCCCTGCTATGCTCTACTATGTTTTATTCTATTCTACTCTACTCAAACTATGAAGAAGAAGAAGAAGTGATTGAAGATGTCTCATACCATCCTCCACAGACCTGAAGTCAGTCTGGAGTGTGTACCACTTTCACTAGTTCTAGACCAGTCCTCTACTGACCTGAAGTCAATTTCAGAGGGTGTACCACTCTCACTGGTCCTAGACCAGTATCATTGATCCCAGATCAATCGAGGTCATCCTAGCATAGGGAGTATGGTAGATACAACGATGCGTCCATCGATAGAACTACTATGGTCCCTATCCTCATTTACTTGCTCATTGATCAGATGAGAGGTACTTCCCATGAGTCGCAAACTGCATGGGTAGGAATGCCTCGACATGAGAACTAATCATCCTGTCCACAGGAGAACGAATCATCCTGTCCAGTGGATGCCATGTAGAACTAATCATCCTGGCCTATAGGAGAATGAATCATCCTGTTCCATAATTGCCATGGAGAACGAATCATCCTGGCCCACAGGAGAACTAATCATCCTATTCCATAGTCGCCACGGGGTGTCAGGGGAAGGTTGAACCTTTTACCCTATAAAAAGTGCACCAATAGGGGATGGTGAGTTACCCTGTGGTCATATGTTGGTCCAAGAAGTACCCCGCACCCCCATGGAGCTCCCAGAGCTTACTACATCATACTTGACCCTCAAAAGAGGGTCTCTGAATGACTCCAAGTTGTTCTCGAAAAGTCAGAAATTTGACCTTTCCTAGGGGCCTTGTCAAAATGTCGGTGACCTATTCATCTCTACCGATATGTTGGAGCCTTATAGCTCCCTGCTGCACCATGTCACAGATATAGTGGTACCTGATATAAATATGCTTGGAGCGATCATGGAATACGAGATTATCTGATAAATGAATCTCACTCTGGTTGTCACATAGGATCACGATGGTATCCAAAGTAAATCCAAACAGCTCACTGAAGTGCTTTCATAACCAGACTGCCTCACAGGAGGCCATGCTAGCAGCAATGTACTCTGCCTCGGCAGTGCTCAAAGCCATAAACTTCTACTTCCTGCTCATCCAGGATATCGAAGTAGATCCCAAGGAGAAACAACACCCATAAGTGCTCTTATGGTCCACCACATTGCGTGCCCAATCAGCATCAATATATCCAAGTAGTCTCACATTTCCGGCAGTGTATCTTAACCCATAAGTGATTGTGCCACGAAGATATCTTAGCAGATTCTTGGCACCAATCAAATGTATGTGGTGAGGTTCAACCATGTGTTGACTGCAAAGCATATATCTGGATATGAGTTCACTAGGAACATCGATGCTCCAGCGAGTTGACGATACTCATTGGTATTTCGTAAAACAAGTCCAGCAGCACTACCACTCAACTTCTTGAAGTCAAGCTCCATCGGGGTGGTTATGGGCTTGCAGTCCACCATGCCGAATCTCTCCAATATATTCACCACATATTTTCGTTGGGATAGGAAAATCTCCCCTGGTTTCTACCAGACTTCTAGTCCTATGAAATAGTGCATAAGTCCTAGGTCTTGCATCTCGAACTCAGAAGCCAGCTCCCTCTTACGTTCATGAATGAGAGGGTCTGCACCTGTTAGAAAGAGGTCATCAACATATAATACCAGTATGAGAGGCTTGTCATCTTATAACCTTAAAGTAAAGGTTGGGGTCATCTTCACTCCTAATGAATCCCAACATCATCAAGTAGCTATCAATCCTCTCATACCATGCTCGGGCTGTTTGCTTTAGCACATAGAGGGCCTTCTTCAACTTGCACACATGAGATTCTCGATCATGAATCTCAAATCCTTCGGGTTACTCCACATAGACCTCTTCTTTGATTAAACCATGTAAGAATGCAGTCTTGACATCGATCTGATGTAGGTTCCATCCTTGTGAAGCAGCAAGGGCTATGATCAAGTAAATGGTGGTGCAAATATCTTGTCATAGTCTATACCTTCCTTCTACCAAGAGAAGCCACGAGCGACAAAATGAGCATTATACTTTTCTGCACTTTCATCAACTGCATGCTTTATCTTGTAAGGTCATTTTGAAGTGACAACTGCCTTGTCCTGGGGTCTGGGGACTATATCCTAGACATCGTTCTTCATAATAGACTCATATTCTTCAGTCATAGCATCCTTCCATATTTGATGCTTGATGGCATCTGTGAATGATGAAGGTTCATTTTGGATGATTGTGCTCATGATGGTCAGGTATCCCTAATATCTGTTTGGTTTCTTACTTTCACGGAAGGTCCTTGGGGTGCTGTGTGTGCTTTAGCATCATCAAGTGTCCCCCTAAGCCATGAAGGCCTCTTTGTTGAAGAAGAGGGCTCAGGCAAAGGAGGATCAATAGGATCTAGGGGTTCTTCCACATCGGGCATTGTCTCCTCTTGTTTTTCTTTCGATTCCCTCGTGTCAGCTTCTTGAGTGTTCCTCAAAGTAGGAAGATTGTCCACTTTGCTAAGGGCCATATCTTCGTCAAAGGTGACATCATGACTAATCTCGACTTCCCTTTGACCAGCTACATAGATTCAATAGCCCTTAATATTTTCACTATGACCCACAAAGATTCCTTTCTTTCCATATGCACCCAATTTATTCCTTTTCTCTTTCGGGACATGAAAATATACCGGGCTTCCAAAACTTCTAAAATGAGATACATCAGGTTTCTTATCGATGAACATTTCTTTAGGAGTTTTGGAACCCAATGCTTGATGAGGGCATCGGTTTTGTACATATACAACCGTGTTCGCAACTTCAGCCCATAGAAACTTTGGAAGTCTTTGATCATGGAGCATAGCACGGACAACTTCCACAATCGTATGGTCCTTCCTTTCCACCACACCATTCTGCTCAAATTAATAATTTTAATTTTTTTAATTAATAATTAGATAATGAATTTAATATAAAATAAATAACAAGATATTTTTAAGTTACAATATTAATTTCAATTAATTTATTTGTATAAATCATTTCGATTTCTTTTTAAATACAATTTATTTAGACAATATTTAATTTATTTATCTTTTTATGTGAATTAATGTTGTATTTCAAAATTTATATATTTATAATTTTTAATACAATTTTTTACATAATAATAATTTGATTTAAAAAAATATAAATATGGTATTATAGGTAAACACATTTTAAATTAGAGTTTATGATTATTATGTAGTATATATTTATATATACATGGTTTTGGGGATTTTTAATTTTATAAACCTTTAAATTAATTTAAAATAGCTACACGGTTGCGGATATTTTTAAACTTAAATTAATAAGATATTTTTAAACTTAAATATTTATATTAATTTAAAGCAGTTATAAATTACTTTTTACGTATTAAACAACTAACACTCCAAATTACACACCTAAAAAATGAAAACGAAAGGAAATTTGTATGCTACTATTTTTTTAAACGATCTCAATGCTCCACCGTCAATCGCTGAAATCACACATATTACTGAGTCACTGAAATCACGCAATATATACATCATTATTGGCGAAATGGACACAGATTTGGATTTAGATTGTTGTGAACAGACAACTATTGTTATAATTATTGGTTTAATCTATTGTTCAAACTAGCATTTCCATCATCGAATTATTGACAACTATTGGCATGGACATGAGGAATTTATGACGTGCCTTGAAAGTTCGGATTCGATTTTGGATTTGCGGGTATTGCAAACTTAATATTATATAAAAAAAATTTGTTAGGAAAGGTATATTTTTAATAAAAGCATTATATGATATAAAAAAAATTATTATGAAAAGTGTATTTTTGATTGGAGTATTTGTATTCTGAGTGATTGCTGATGATGTAGCTTTCTTGGCATGGAATTATTTCAATTTTTCCGTCTCTGTTGGATAATTTTTTAATTTTAATTTAAATTTTTTTTATTAAAAATTATAATTATATTTATTTAAATAAATTTATATTTTAATATTTTAATGTACTTTTATCATAAATTTAAATTTTAAAATGTTAAATTAAAATATTATTTTATTAAAGAAATATTTAGAAAAACAAAATTCTTTATTTTTTAATTCATTTTATTTAATGTAGTATACTCGTTACACATACACAAAACAATTATCTAATTATATTTTATTTGTCATTAATATATTTTGTGACATCATAGTTTATGCTTTTTTTAGGAATATATTTTTTCATTATATTTATCTTATTTAATGATGTAGTATACTCGTTACACATACACAAAACAAATATCTAATTATATTTTATTTATCATTAATATATCTTTTGACATGATAGTTTATGCTTTTTTAGCAATATATTTTTTCATTATATTTATTTCAAATATAGTTATGGCTTTTTTCAATATATTTTTTGATTATTTTCATATCAAACTCATTAGGTATTGTCTATGGGTCACTGATATGGTGCTTTGTTAAGACACTCCTTGATGTGAAGTCACCAGTTCAATTCCCTGCCCAGATCCGGATGGTATATTGGACATGATGAAGATGTAGTCCTCGCAAACCAAAAAAAGAAATCCAATAACTATTAGTTGAAATTATACATACTTTGACCATTTTAAAGGTTTTTGTTTCCATAATACTAAATAATTAAAAAAACACAATTTCATTAAAATTTTATCATTAGATTTATGTCATATCCCTCTCGTAAATAACTCAAAGTAAATCGATCAGTTATGAAATAGTAACTTTAAAATTTACAAATCAGCTATAAAAATTGATTCTTGATATTTAAGAAACAAGATTGAGGATGAAATCGAAAAGGAGGGAATGATAGGGCCGCTTTGGGGGGTTACGTCTTAAGAGCCGCCATTGATTATTAGTGGGAGGAGTCTGCTGCAATCTTGTCAGTTTTTTCTTGAACCTACAGCAAGGTAAGCTTGATGGAACTGCTAGGAGACACCTCCTCTTCAACCCCTGTTCACATTTACCAAAACTTCCAGGTAAGAGGGCGAGTAAGGGTTTGGCATCGATGGAACTGCTAGGAGACACCTCCTCTTCAACCCCTGTTCACATTTACCAGGAGACACCTCCTCTTCAACTCCTGTTCACATTTACCTAAACCTCCAGGTAAGAGGGCGAGTAAGGGTTTGGCATCATACATCTTTCAGCTAAAGTACATGCTTTTTAAGGTAAGCTTTCATTCCTCTTTCTCAATGTTTGCCTTCGCAGTGAGTCTCTTACCGTGCCCTCCTTTGCTGGCGGGTTTACACAGAGGTAATACATCAGGAGGACAAAGCAGGGTTCGTTCTAGTATTTTTCTGTATGTAAGGGTTTCATGGCACAATGCCTTGACATGGAGGTTCTTTCCTCTACAAGTGCCTAAGTTTCTGAGCGTTTCTCTGATGAAGCTAGGAATCTTCTTATCATTCTGAATAAAGGTTCTTTCCTCTACACGTGCCTAAGTTTCTGAGTGTTTCTCTGGTGAATCTAGGAATCTTCTTATCGTTCTGAATATTTCGCGGTAAAGAAAGAATTTTAGTGCATGCAGTAAAAGTATGATTATTTTATATGTTTTCTTGGTAAGAAAATATGTTAATGCATGCAATAGAAAAATGATTGTTTTGTATGTTTTCTTGGTAAGAAAATATGTTAATGCATGCAGTAAAAGAATGATTATTTTATATGTTTTCTTGGTAAGAAAATATGTTAATGCATGCAGTAAAAGTATGATTATTTTATATGTTTTCTTGGTAAAGAAAATATGTTAGTGAATGCAGTAAAAAATTGAATATTTAACATGTTTTCTTGGTAAAGAAAATATGTTAAAGATTGATTATTTTATATATGTTTTCTTGGTGAAGAAAATAGGTAGTTCCTCTCAGAAAGACTACATGTGAGTCTTGTGTGGGAAATTCTTATCTCTTGTCATTTTCTTGGATTAAAATCCTTGCTAAATATAGCCAAAATATCTTCTTGACAGAAGATGATGAGGCATATAAACTTCCCGAGGACATAGCGTGAAAAGTGGCCAAGTCTTCTTTGAATTAAAATGTGTATTTTTATTAATAAAGGTTTCTTGAAAAGGGATATATGCTATTGCATTGTGATACTAGCTAATCTCTAACTTTCTTGCGAAATGATTATGCATTACATGCATGAAAAAAATAGTTAATGATGTGCTTCTAAGCACATAGATATTCTTTTCTGTAGTTTATTTTGGGAAAAAGAGTGCATACTTCATGTATGAAGATGAAGGCTTTTATGAGAGTTTTCTTGAAAACAAAAATAAAGGTTTTTTCCTTAAAAGACATATGAATAGTGTTCATATCATATCAAGAATCCATACTTGTTTCATGAAAAGATTATGTGCATTGAAGTAAAAGTAATTGTGTTAGGAAAAAACACATGTTGCATGCACATAAGGGTAGCTGTTGTGACATTGGAAATATGATTTTCGGTGTACGTAGAGAATGTATTAAGTTAACTATCTTGGAAATATTAATCTCTTGAAAAGATTGTCTTGCTAGATGAGTTGGGACGATTTCTAGTCTGGTGCCTAAAAAGGGTAAGTTAACCTTGTTATTGTGTCTTGATTTTTATGCATAAAGATGGGTATTCCCAATATTTTCTTGAAAGAAAAAGCACGAGGAACTTACTTATAGCAAGATAAAGAAATGGGATTATAATGACTTCCTTTAAGAAAGAAGTATGTGATTTGTTACATGAAATGATCGTAGTATTCTAGTGAAGGGAATATGTGTTCCATATATTAAAGAAGGGCTATTATGATAACTAATGTATGCACAAAGAATAGTCATTGTGATATAAGAGTTATGTTCTTTGTATGATAGAGAAACTATGTTGAGTTTTCGAAAAATAACTATGTGAAAAGAACATATGTGCTTAAGCATAGAAGCAATAGTTTATTACATGTATGAAGATATAACAATTGTGTTATACATGTTAGTAGAACTAATGAGTTAGATCTATTAAAGAGAATTATGCATTAGTGTGAATAAATATTGTGGAGGTAAAACAATATTTACTTGAGTATATGTACTAGTTAAATAGTAAAGTCATGCTTGCTCATGCATATGAGTAGATGTTAAAAGATCTCTTTTAGAGGTTGATTATTGATTCATTAATATGGTATCTAATATTGTTGCCCAATCTTGTTGACGACAACATTGACAAGAAACGATGGCGGTCGGTGCCAAAGAAAAGTGATGTTTAACATGGTGGCAAGAAAAGGATTAATGGTCCATGTAGATGAGTTTGAGTTGCAGGATCGTACATTGCTAGAACAATCATGCCACAAGGAATGTTGCATGTGGCAGTATGTAAGTAAAAGATTACATGGAAACTGTATTAGCTTTTAGCTAGTTATGTGACAACTTAATGATAATTCATTGTAATTATTTTATGGTTAAGGGATGGAATCCCTTATAAGCAATTGAGTGAGGGGTGAAATCCCTCACGAGCGTTTAATAATAAGATTAAACGTTTGCTGGTTTTCACCCTACAGGGTTTCCAGGGTATATTGGTGTTCAATGGTGCGATTTCCTTTTGTGTCAGTTTGAAGATGATGAATCCTTGATGTTGATGGTTCTTTATTTGATGGCATAACCATAATTTCCAAGTATGAGATTAATTAATATGGTTAAGAAAATCATGAAATGTATGCAAGGATTCGTGAGACAGTTTATGTTATTACACTACCACAGTGGAGGTTAATGGTTATGGTTATGCAACTTACTATCTTTCATTGCAATTTACTTGATGTACTAATGAGCATTATATCTAATGGTTAATGAGGAATTGTGGAGTTGTGAATTGGATAATTACTTGTGGGTAATTTGTATATAAAAATTCTAACTCCCTGCTTTTACATCCGAGGTTACCGGGGTATGTTACAATTTAGCTCAAAAACTCAAAACATAAATTAACCGGCTACATTTTTTTTACTTTTAAATATATATATAAAACACCAATCACATAAGTATAACATAAACCAATTACATAATTACAACACTTACATCATTAAAAATATCAAATAAAACATGAAATACATAACCATTAAAAAAAATCCCAACACCATGTTTTATATAAATTTCAAAATACTCAATTTGCAAGATAAACCCACTAAACTTTTATCTAATTTTATACACATACTATTACATTAAGAAAAGAATATAAATTTTAGGAGTCATCTAAGCGGAGGAATTACCTGGACGACCAAAAGTGGCCAGAATCGAAGGAAAAAAATTTCAAAAAATCTTGTAGAGCCAGTGTTTGAATCATGTTTTTATGGTGGAAATGGATTCAACACCATTAAAAACTTTTAAAGCACCTAAAATTATGAAGTTTAACAGATTTTACTTGAATTTACAAAAGTTTCTGATGAATTTTTTCAAAATATAATTGGAATTTCCACAACTTTCAAGGCAAAAAAACATAATTTTTAGACTATGGCTAAATTTAACAATGAATTCGGAACACTAAACTTTTTTGTAATTTTATTTAGATACTATTACATTGAAAAAACATATATTTTTTGAAGAACAACATATTTTGAATGAACATTTTCCTATCATTTCACTATTTTTTGGGAAATTTAATTAAATAAAGTTAAATGATCTCAAGCATGTTTTTTAAGTCAAAATCACTGTCAATTGATAACAAAAAAACTTGTATTTAAGATCCATTTCAAAAATAGTCAAAAACTACTTTTTACATAACTCAATCATATTTTTCATGCTAAAATCACTATACAAAAAAAAACAAAAACAAAAACAAAAACTTTTTCAGATCCAATTCGAAAACAAGTAAAAACTACTTCTTACATAAGAGTCTAGTACCAAGCAACAACCGTATTACACTTTAATAAGGGAAATGTAGAAGATTAGAGTTTGTTTTGTTTTAAATTAAAATTAAAATTTTGAAAGATAGATTTGAGATTAAGTTTTGTATTACCTAAAGTTAAATTAAAATTTTGAAAAGTCTATTTGAGATTAAAGTTTGTATTACATGAATATTAAAGTCTTTATTACATGAAGATGAAAAATCATTTGTGAAGTGAAATCCTCACCTTGAACTCAATTTTTTAAAAGAAAAACTAAAATTATGAAAGGCCAATTTCAATATAAAATGTCTATCGATGACCAAGATTAGAGTATATATTACATGAACATGAAGAGTATTTTGTGAAATGAAATCCTCACCATTGTTGAATTTTGTAGCTATTGTCGGTCTTCATAATGTTTCATTTATACTTGTAATAATGAAATACAAATTACGTTTGTAAAATAAAATTTTATATGAAACATGTTCATCATGCTTGCAAGAAAAGGAAATTGTTTGTTGATTTTTATTTAAAAGAAAAATTATGAAATACATGTCCTTCACGACCTTTTCAAAAGAAAAATTGAATTTGTACTTTTGGCTCCTCAATAGACCAAGGCGGCCCTCCAGATCATCATATCGGCCTTCCCAAGTGGACACCCACTTTCATCACTTGAAGGCTATAAATAGCCCATTCAAACTCCTCCCAAGGGCACTTTAGTTGATCACATCTCCATCTATTATAAGCAAAGAAATACAATGAATACAAGGCTCAAAACAAAAGGAAGAGATTTACTTAATTTTCCCTCACTCTAGTGATCAAAGGAGGCTCAGTTTTGGGTGGTTTGCTATGGTATGTTTTCTGTGGCATAGTGAGAAGTCTGAGGCAAATTTGTAGGATGAATTTTGTCCCTTTTGTAGATCTAAACAAGACCCTATTACAGAAGATTTTGTGGATAGAACTGAGGACACTTGGTTTGGATCTCGTGGAGGGTTAACTTGGCTCTTGGTGGATGGTCATATTGCTAGACAATTTCATTTTTATGTATATATTGTTGCATTGATGCTCTAAGGAAAAAATTGGTTGGATAATTTTCCCCTTAGTGGGCTTTTTTAATGGTAAAATCTCCTTGTCCCCAATTGTGATCTTTATTGTTCTTCTTTCTATGGTGTTGAATTTTTGAAGTATAATTACATAATTATCTTACTGCTATGGTAAATGAAATCTATATCACTGGAAGTAATTATCATAGTTCATAAATAAAGTACTTTCATCTATTGTAATGGAAAAACCAACATTGTTTCGGACCTTTGGTGAAAGAAAGAGCACAAAGATCACTCTTGAAAAAGACTTGTCATGAAGAAACCATGGATGTACAATAAAGTTGAGTTGGATCAATGTCTTCTCTATGAAATCAAAGAACAAGTTAGAGGGGCCTACAAAATTTAGGGCTTTGAAGACGAGAATCAACCTAATTCTCACAAGGGAAGATATTTTGGAAATTGTCCAAGGCAAGGTGATTGAACCTACAAATGAAGTAGGGAAGAAGAAGTGTAAGAAATGTGAAATAACTACCATAAGAATTATTGTGGACTACATCAAGGATCATCTAGTTCCATACATCTCGAAGCTTAAATTCAAAGAAGATGTATGATGCCCTAAATGATTTGTATACTATGAAAAATATTGGCCAAGCCATGAGTTTAAGAAATGAGCTTCATGATATAAGAATGGCAAAGAAAAAAATAGTGGCTTCATACTTTTTGATGATTTCTCAACTAAGATATCAACTACAAGCTATTGAGGAATTTTCCACTATCAAAGAACTTGTGACCTAAGCACTCAATGGACTATCACTACCATGGGATGCATTTGTGGTAGGTGTAAGTAGCCAAAAGGAAGCTCCTTGATTGGAAGAATTATGGGAAATATTTTCTAAAGAATGACCAAGACTATTGTCTAGAGGATGAAAAACAAAGGAAGAAGAATATTCTCAAGCCTAAGCAACTTGTTCCAAGAAAGATAGAGGAAGGGGAAAGTCTGGTTTCTAGAAAAAGAAGAAGGATTTTGATAGAATAACTAACCCTCAAATAAAGAAAGATATGTCACAGATTCAATGTTTTCGTTGCAACAAATTTGGGAGTTTCAAAGTCCAATGTCCTAAAGGATTCAATAATAGGAAGAGAAGAGGGAATCAACATGCTACCACAATAGAATTTTAAGAACAATCTAAAAGTCCCAAAGTTGAAGGAGATAAAGAGTACCACTTCTACTAATCTACACTTGTAGGATCTGCTGCAGATGTGAACAATGTATGTTTAATCAATAGTGGAGCTTTAAGACATATGATAAGGAAGTGTGATCATCTTACAAGTTTGATGGAAAAAATATTCATTCAAAAAGTGGAGCTTGGAGACAACAATATCTATGACAGTCAAAGGAATTTGGACAACATCTGTTGAGCTAGAAACAGGTTAAAGTGTTCACATGAGTAACATACTCTGTGTTCCAGGATTGAAAGAGAATTCATTTTCAATTTCATTTTTCAAGAATAAAGGAGATAGAGTAGCCTTCATTGATGGGAAATTTCTTATGTGGGTCAAGGGCTCTATTATAAGCTCTGCTACGGTTATTAGGATTCATGAAGGAAGGTTGTATAAAATCCTGGAGAAACCTGTAGAAATTTCTCACTGTAGATTAATTTGATTATGCAATGTACTAAATCAAAATACTTAATCTATTTCTACAATCAAACTTGCAGAAGCTTAAAGATCGAGCTCAATCAGAGATGAACAAATATAACCATAAGAAGAAGAAACAATGCACATGAAACGTAGAAAATACTCAGGGGAAAGTCTCACCTAAAAACCCCTCTATCTATATTATCGTACAAGGTGGAAATACATCAAGATTACATAAAGGTTTAGCTCCCACAGCTAGGTAGTTCTCAGTACAATCCACCTGGTTACTCATAGGAAAACAAGGCTTCTCATAAACCTTCTACTCTACCCTCCAAGCCTCCTATTTCCTTGCGATGTTTCTCCTCGGTGATCCTGCTGTTACCAACTATAACACTGATCACTCACATTGATCTCACACCCTGTAAAACTGTGCAATCCTCAAGGAATCTTGTTCCTTCTGGATGGATGAGTTTCTTTATAGGAAAATTCCTCCAACTAATAGTACTATGTCTCTGTCTTTAATCTCAACTAGTCTTTGTCTGAATAGACATGCATGAGTTATTTATGAGAGAGTCCTTAGTTATCTAGAGTACACAAGTTACATGCATGCATGCATTAACTGACTGAACTCACAATCAGTTCCACAAACTGTTTGGAACTAATTTAATTGGACTTAACTAAGTTAGCTGAGCTAATTAATTACAACTCAAATACAACTCATCCTTATCTCTTTAATTAAGAGATAACTTCCTTAATTTAAGGGTTAACTGTGGCATGACTTCACAAAGACTTCCAGCTTGAATTTCTCCAATTAATTAACTCAAGATGAATTAATTAATTATTTTCCAAGCAGATGGTGTGACTAAATTCGAATTTTAATTCAAGGAAAAATTAAAATTGGAATATTTTGAATGCCATTTTTAGCATTTCTTGTTGCTATTCTCAACACTCCCTCTCAACAAGAAAGGAATTCAACTCGACCCTAGTCTTGAACCTTTGGAATGTTCTACATGCAACGCTTCTCTCTAGTGTTGTTGCTCCAACAACTCTAGAAACAAAAAATATCCAACCTGAATCAGTATGATGCCTCTGTCATCAAAGTCTCTGACTGCTATTGCCTCTGTTGATTGAAAACTCTACACCTCTATGCTCTTTAGTATTTGACTGCTCTAACCTCCGTCATTTTGATCTTTGACTGCATCAATCACACTGATTCCTCCTGCTGCATCCGTGCCATTACTGGTCCTATCTCCCAGCACTGCATCCGTACTGCACCTCCTCTCATCATGTTACATCATGCTGCCCACTATTGCATTGCAATGTCTAATCAAAGAGGCTGGGTACCTCAAGTATCCTACCCCTATTTCAGCCCTCATGGGACTCTCACCTCACATTGCCCCACCTCACACCTGGAGGTATGGCTACATGTGATCCCTCTGTTGACTTGGCTTGAAATTTCCCCTATTGGAGGTCTTTGCATGAGTGGATGCCTCCACTCAATCTCCTCTCAATATCTCCAATTGTGGCTCCTCCACAATTGTCTGAGACTTCTTCTCGGGCTGCATGTTGAGAGGTAATTTACTCTCCCTCTCAACCACCAAGTCTCTAACATTTTCCTTGCTCCTCAAGGCTTTGCATGCATCTTGAACCTCAAGAGCATATAGGTTCTGAACTCGTGAACCAATATGTTTCACCTGTACTGTGGTATTGTGTCTAAGGAACGCCTTTCCTTTACTGAAGACAACATCGTAGCCTTTGTCCTCCAACATCGCGATCGATACCAAGTTCTTCTTCAGTCCAAGCACATACTTCACATCTGTCAAGGTGAGAAGAGCTCCATGATCCCTTTGAAAAGAAATCATGCCCACTCCTGAAACACTATACCTTTCATCGTCACCCATCTCTATGAGTATCTTGAGGTCTTTATCCTCCATGGTACTGAATAAACGTTTATTGTCGGTCATGTGGAATGAGGTTCCATTGTCAAGAAACCAACCACAACGCATCATCGATGAAACCATGCATGCGATGAGGGTGAAGTCCATTTCGAATTGAGAGGCTAATGCCTCACCTTCAGATCCATCCGAGGAACCATTCTTGGACATTTTCGATGGGCAATTAGTCACATAATGACCCATCTCATGACAATTAAAGCATCTCACTTTAGATTTGTCACCCTTCTTCCCTCCATGAGAAGAAATCGATTTGGGATGAGAATCCTTATCATTCCCTTTCGTTGCCTTACTCGATAAGGCCAGATTTTCTTCATCCTCCTTGGAGGAAGAACCATATCATGCGCTCCTCCTGATCTCCTCCTGCATGAGATCCGACCATAGTGATTCACAATCCAACAGTTTCTCCCTTCCATTCACAGAGTCCTGGTAGCTATGCCAACACTTTGGAAGGCCAAGGAGAGCGAGGCTCACCATATCATCATTGGCAGTAGTTATTGTTATCACTCAGGTTTTCCCAAAAGTTGTAAGAAAGGGAAGGATGCTGAGGTAACCACAGACCAATCTTTTAGATACAGAATCTAGCCAATCTGTATCCAGAGAGGGCTCTCTCTTTATGATTTATCTTTGTTTTTAAAGGTATTAGGCTAGTTATGAAGTTCAAGGGTTTTTTTTGAGTTTGGGTGGTGAGATTCAATAGAACAGAGAGGTAAAACTGAGTAGTTCAGTCCATTGGGCTAATGGAGTCGAAGAAGATGGCTTTCTGGATTTGGATTCTTAACAAAGGATGGCTTCACAGAGCAAGGTAGTCAAACAGGGAACAAATAGAGGCTTGAAACAGATGGAATGGGCTCAAATGGGGTGAAGGGCAGTTAAGAATCCTTCAACCTATTGAAAGAGGTAAAATGGATGATTACTGATACGGAGCAGTTAAGTAATCTTTAACAAATAACCAACATGAAAGAATTAGGAAACATGAGCAATTAAGATTTCACTGCTTATTCTAATTCTGAAGAAAACAAAGAGAACAATAAATACTGAAAACAGAGTGCAATCAAGCATATTCTGAAATTAACCTTTTCTTTATGATTCAAATTATGAATCAAAGATGATATAATAAACAAGAAAGCTATAAGATATAGAGGACTTATTGATCCAGTGGTTGATTCAAGAAATATGTGACAAGTCCTCTGCTTCAATTCTTCATCCAGTAGGCCATACAACAGTTGATTCCAACAACTATTTATTCCAAAATTTAAATATTATAGCAGAGTCTAGGAATCCACACACCACCCCTCAATAGCCTAATGGAGGGGTTATTTATACAACAAAATATGTACAACAAATATCTCATAACAGCGGTGAGATAATATCTAGGATTTAACTAATAAGAGTTTAGAAAAATGGAAACAGCTAGTCTCTATGACAGAAAAAGGGTAAACTGGTGTTGTGTTGGAGGGAAGCTCTTTAATTCGGCTAGTAGCTGTCTTCTGTAGTAACTATGCGCCGACTTCCTGTCTTAACTGTGCTCTTTAATTCTGATATGCTTTCTTTATCGCTGATTTGATACACTTTAATGCTGAGCTGATACTCTTTAATGCTGAACTGATACTCTTTAACTGTGTTTTGACTCCTGCTCATCGCTGTCCATCATGTTCTCGTAAAAAAAAACTGCGAACGTGTCTTATCACCGCTTTTTTCTGGAAATTTATGTCTTCGAAGGTCCACTGGTTAGGGTAGAAAGTATCCCTGTATATCCTTTTATTTCTTTTTTGTGCGAGCTTGGAAGTCCCTCGGTGTTGGTTCGAACTGTATTAAAGAGGAATACTGCACTATGAAAGTTGAATGGCAGGCTGCAGAGCTTGCATTGTAGCTTTTCTAGTCAGGCGATAGTTGAAAACTGGAACTGTGAAATCGGAAGTTTTAAATGCCTAGAGCGCTGTATGCAGAAAAATGTAGCAAAAATGACAATTTTACCCTTTTTATTCGAGAAAATGATGTTTTGGCGGGAATTTTTGATTTGAAGGACGGATGATGTAAGCAGTACAGATGACATCAGCAGGAGTACGGGGGTAGGTGACATGGTAGGTGACGTCATTAAAGGGATAGCTGATGTCAGCAAAGGGTGACATGGTGGGTGATGTTAGCAGAAGGATGGTGGTAAACGGTTTTTCCACCACCGCTTTTGGGGCTGGGCAGTTTCGGGCGGAGGGCAAGCATTCACGCTGGATGGGCGATGCGTGGCAACGGTATAGGGTGTTAGAAAATTATATATTATGGAGCAATGGAACACATAAAATATTGCAGAAATATAAACACAGAAAGCACATAAAACAAGAGAGACACAGATATACGTGGTTCACCCAGTTTGGGCTACGTCCACCCCGAACAACCAGTCCTTCCTTTCTATTATCCAACAAAATGAAGAAACACAACCTACAGCAGATCCGCTGTAATATCCTTTGTTTTCTCTCGCAGTCTCACCTCTCTATTTCCCACTCAGAGAATACACATCTATCACACAGCCTCAAATACAATACCCTCATACAAAGAGAGGGGTTGCCTTCTAGGGCAAAAAACCCTAAACTAAACATAAGTTCTACCGTCAGATCATCCACCTAATCAACAGCCCAGATTGACAAGAAATTACTATACTTTTACAAGGCAATTTTACAGCTGTTTTTAGCTTCGGGGTGCCCCCCCTGGACCCCCCCTGCAGTGAATATTTTACGGGCGGCGTTGCCCCCCCCATTTCGAACTAGGGTCCAATGTGGTGATACCTTTGAATATAGAAGATAATCAGGCTCCACACTCAACATAGGGGCAAAAACAGCTGGTCTCGCACGAGTTAAACATCGGTCAAAGGTGGGTTGCGATATTGGTTATCAACCGTTGGATGTGCAGGGGTTGATCGGATGGTGGACGGGAAGTGAACATGGCAGAGAGTTAAACAACGAGGCTGGCATAATAAAATGTCTTTTTAAATGTATCGGGGCTGTTTTGTTAGGTTTGCGGGTTTGGTTATTTAATTAACCCAGTTGGTTAATCAACCCCTTATGGCACGCGGGGAGGGTTCTTAATAAGTTTCAAATAAACTTATTCCCAAAGAACATGCTTATGGTTATATTTCAATTGGGGTGAGATATATATTATTTGGGGTTTTTAACATATTTATATACAATACGGGATTGGGTAATAAAGTGGGATTTATATAAAAAGGTTAATAGTTAATATGAAAAAATGTTAATAAAAGCACTGAGTTATAAACTTAGGCTTAGGATGAAAAAGGGTTTTTGAGGTGACCTTATAGATTTTCCTAAGTAAAATAGGGTTTTACTTAGGAAATGCTTATGAAATGAGATGAGTGGCTTATAAGTGATATTAAGAACATATTCTTAATATTTTATGGGGGAAATTAGTAAATTCTTTAGAGAAAAATATGAAGGGGTGTTAGTTATTCAACCTTGCCTCGCTTGAGCTGCATCAAGCAAAATTTCCACCTGGCACTTGTGATAGAAGTGAAATTTAACACTTTTTTAGAGATATACTCCATCACAAGTATCATTCTGCAACACCATCTACCTACCCTGCCTACTTTGCCTAGCATTTTTTCTTCTTTCTTCAGGTGCACTTAGACTCCCAAACCCTCATCAACTTTTCTTTTCTTTTCATGGCAAGCCTACCTAAGTCTGCACTTATTACATCCAAGGGATCAGATTTAACTGTTGAGCTCCTTTTTATTTACTCTACCTATGTACTTATCTGCCAAGATTAAGTAGTTTGGTCAGATTTTATTCTCTATCTCTAAAACATGAAATTCAAACATGAACTAGCCAAGATTAAGCTGTTTGGCCATTCATCAATTGTGGCATAAATTAACAAGCTGTACACAATGCTTTATTTACAGAAAATGAAAATGTAGTGGCATTTTGGACTTGCACACTTTCCTGGTATTTCTTTATTTGGGGTTCATTTCTTTCACTTTTTTGACCATTCTATTCCTTTTCTACCCTTTGATTTTTCTTTTAGGGCATACCCTCTTTACATTTTTTATATTTTTTTGATTTTTTGATAATATGGAAAGCCTTTGCAACAAGGAAAGGGATGAACATATTACATAGCTCATCAAGTCAATCATGAAATATGAAACCTATTGGTATAGGAGTATAACAGTGGCTCCACTTGGGGATGGCTTTTCCTGGTGGAAAGTCAAGAACAGCAGGTCAGATGGCCTTCTGAATAACTTAGACTGTGTTCTGAAATCTCCTTTTGCTAGTTGCTTTATTGTACATATGACAACACATTTTGTGAAGCTTAGGGCCTTCTCTTCGGGCTTCAACTGTAGCAAGTTATTATCCAATCCAAACTGTGACATTATTAAGGATAAAGTATGTACATGTTAGAGTTAGAATACATTAAAAAACTGGATCAAAGTAATGTTTGAGCGTTCGACCATTCACTGGTCCTTCTTCTGTTTCTGTGCCATCCAGGCTCTTCAGAAAGTAAGTATTGTTCCCTTGAAATTCCTGGATGATAAATGGCCCTTTCCATAGGAAGTCAAAATTCCAATTTTTTCCTTTGTCTTCTCTCCTAGAATCCCACCTCATAACTTTGTCTCCAATGTAGAAGTCTTCTGCTTTAGTCCTTTGAATGCCATTGGGTTCCACCTAAGCTTCTTGCAGTAATTTCATTACAGGAAATCCTAAAGATGAAGGAAACACAACCTCCATGCCATAAACTAACTCATAAGGGCTAGTTCCAATAGATCTCTTTGTAGTAAGTCTTTCTCCCCATAGTGCATTTGTAAGTTTCTTCTGCTAGTTTTTCTTGTTATCTTCCAACAATTTCTTAATAATATTAATCAGGCTTTTATTGGAAGATTCAGCTAGACCATTACCTTGAGGGTAATAGGCTGTGGAATGGCCGAAAGTGATGTGGTATTTGTTAAATAAATTTATCATTTTCTTGGACTTGAAGGCAGTAGCATTATCGGTTATGCTCTTTTCAGGACAGCCAAATCTAGACAATATGTTGGTTTCTAAGAATCCTATAATACCTGTATCATTGGCTTTTCTAGAAGGAATTAATTTTATCCATTTGGTGAAATAGCCTGTGGCAGTAAGAATCCATTTATGTTGGCCATAAGAGGGAGGGTGTATTTCTCCAATGAAGTCCAAAACCCATTGTTGAAAGGGTTTTTCAGTGGAAATTGGTCTCAAGGGCAAGGGTACCAGTTTCCTTTTGCTTTCATAAATTTGGCATTTGTGGCAAGCGGTGACAAACTTCTTTACATCGGCGAGCAAGGTTGGCCAGTAAAATCCAGCTCTTAGGATTTTGTGTGCAGTTGATTTCTAGTATAGGTGTCCACCGCAGTCCTCTACATGAAATTATTTGAGAACTTTGTCAGCTTCTTCTTTTATTAAACAATTCAATACAATACCTTCATGATTTTTCCAAAAAAGAGCATTATATAAAATACAGAATTTTGAAGCTTTCATCTTTAAAAACCTTTTCTTTGTTCTGGATAACCCTGGAGGAGCCTACAAGTTTAATAATACATGAGTTATATCAACATACCAAGGTGATTCTAGGAAGGCCTGGCTGATTTGTGGAGTCGGCATCTCTTGTTCATTATCCAGTTCATTAATATCCAGGGCTTGAAAGTTTGTTTCAGTCATGATTTTGGCCAATCCCTGTCCTTTTATAAGCTTTGTAGGTTTTACTTCAATATCATACTCCAATATATTAGCTATTCATTTACCTCGTTTTCCTTCAATTCCATCCTGAGTTAGGATGTATTTGACAACAATATTTGGCACATAAGCTACTACGTGGGAGTATAATATATAGACTCTGATGTCTTTGATAGCTTTCACAAGTGCAAAAGCATGTTTTTCCATGATTTTATAATTCATAGGTGCATCTCTAAGTGCTTTACTGAAAAAGGCTATGGGTTTCTCACATCCTTGATCATCTTTTTGCAGTAAAACAGCTGCTATAGTGTGTTCTGATGCAGATGAAAAGATTATGAAGTCTCTATCGAACTTTGGATTTGTAAGGACTGGTGTTCTAGTCAAAGCCATTTTAATTTTTTCAAATGCTTGTTTGGCTTCTACTGTCCATTTGACTTTTGAATCATTTTTTAACATATTGTTCAGCAATCTAATTAGTTCAGCCAAATTAAATATGAATCTTCTCAGAAAGTTAATCTTTCCTAAGAAAGCTTGAAGTTCTTTGACATTTCTGGGGTGGGGTATTTGCAGAATAGCTTCTATTCTAGCAGGATCAATTTTGATGCCGTATTTGGAGATGATATGGCCTAACAATTTGCCTTCTTCCAGACCGAACAAAGACTTTTTAGGATTTAATGAAATACCATACTTTCTGTATTTTAAAAACACTTGTCTCAAATGTTATAAATGCTGCTGATTTGATCTAGAAATCGCAGTGAGGTCATCTAGATATATAACCAGAAAATCGTGAATCTCTTTTGAAAAAGCTATGTCCATTGCTCATTGAAAGGTTGCCCCTGTATTCTTAAGTCCAAATGGAATTTTAACATATTTGAATGTACCCCATGATGTTGTAAATGCAGTATTTTCTTGGTCATCAGGATGAACCAAAATGTGATTATAACCTGAAAACCCATCCAAAAGTGAAATCCTAGAAGCACCTACTACTCTTTGTAAAATATGATCCATCTTAGGTAAAGGGTAATTGTCTTTCAAAGAAACCTTGTTTACATTCCTTAAGTCAACACATAATCTGATTTTGCCTGTTTTCTTCCTTGTAGGAACTAAATTAGACACCCACTCTGAAAATCTGATTGGAGCAATTATCCCTGCCTCATGCATTCATTTGATTTTTTTTTCAATTAAAGGAAGCAGTACAGGGTTGATTCTTCTGAGATTTTGTTTAAATGGTTTTTGATTTTACTTGAGGGGTATTGTATGTTGAATTACAGAGGTGTCATAAGATTTCAAGTCTTCATAGCTCCAGGCAAAAACATCCTGGAATTCTTTGATCAGTTCAACATACTAAAGTTTTTGATTAGGGGGCAAAGATTTGGATAATTTTACCATTTTTGGATTCTCTTTCGTTCCTATGTTGTAGTCTTTAATGTTTGCTTTTAGAGGTTCCATCTTAGTTTTCTTTGGAATATCATTGAAATTAAAGAGATCTTCCAAAGGAGTTAATCCTTTGGGCAAATGATTGTCTTTCAAATTGATAACCTCAGATTCTCCTTCAATGATCTCACCAACATCTATTTCTTTAAGATTTTGTATTTCCTTTTTGGTAAATTTCGTTGAATGAAGCATTTGAATTGAGTTTTCTGCTAAAATGTCTATGTCTATCTGATTTGTTGGATTAAACTCTCTAACTGTACCTACATCTATGTTAGTGCTAGAGAATTCTTCTTCCAGGGTTAAAAAATTGTTGATTTGATTATCACTGTCAAACACTTGCCAGTTCTTTACATTATTAGGTATGGCTGGCCTGTGTCTAATTTCAGCTGTGAATTGATGATTTGGTTCAAATGGTAATTTACAAGTGCTGGCAAACATAGTTAGGCTATGAGCTTGCAAGTTGTGTTTTCTCAGGATCTTGGCAAGCTGAGTTTCTAGAAATGTATTGAGGATCTCTATAGTTGTTCCTCTGTACTCTCTTAATCTGGGATCATTTGTTAAGAACCTCCCTTTTACCTATTGAATGATTAAATCAGAATCTCCTAGGACTGACACTCTAGTTGCTCCCAATTTTTTGACCAGTTTAAGACCTAGCAATAGAGCTTCATATTCAACCATATTATTAGTGCATCTAAAGTTTAACCTGTAGGCATGGCCTTCAGCACGATTGTTTTCAATATTGTGCGCCCAGACTCTTGCTCCTGCTCCTAATTTGTTCACAGAACCATCAAATTCTAAATATCAAAGGATTTCATGTTCACAATTATTATCTAGAGTTTCAGGGATCTGTTCAATAGGGAGATATGGTTATCTAGTTTTTTCTGGTTTATCTGATGTTTCATGATTTTTAGAAATTTCTTGGATTTGGACACTAGACCTCTCATTTGAAATTTTTTCTGTTTCATCTACTAGAAATTTTATTGCATGTGGGGGATCAATTTCAGCATTGTAAAGGATAAAAGAATCCATATCTGAATGTATTGATTAGATAGGGAAATTTTGAGGTTTCTCTTGACTACTTATTACATACTTCATTAATGTTTCTCTGTATAGTCTCTTGGGTTGACCAAACACTGAAATAGTAGCGTAGGACATGTCTAACTGTAGAGATCCTTGAAGCTTTGCACCCCAATATCTAGACAATAACATGCCATATTTTTGGTGGAATATCAGCTACCACTATGTCCATTAAGATGGTTTTGGGAGGATATTGGACTAGTGACACATAAGTCTTTCATTAAACCCAAACATTTGACCTGACTTGAATCAAAAGAAAAAAGGTCTTTATATGGCCTGGTGTTGTCAAGGTCTAACCTCTCCATTACAGATTTAGGCATTAAGTTATGGGAAGCACCAGAATCAAACATGGTGTGAAGTATTTTATCGTGTATGTTTAAACCTACATAGAAAGGAGGAAATTCTCCCTCTACTGTTTTTCCATTTACTCCAAGGCCAAATATCAATTCAGGTTGGTCATCAAAAACATTTACTGCATCTTTGTTCAGAGAAATTTTGAGTGATCTGCTGATTTGACTTCTATAGACATCATGTTTATCCAATTCTGATAATGGAACAACTATCTTTAGTTTGCCTACTTCTGTCTCAAGATTAAAAGGTTTTTCGGTCTGAGTTCTTGTATTTCAGACAACTGGATTTTTTGCGTTTCTCTCATTTTCAAGAGCGGCATTATCGGCTAAAGTTGTTCCCAAATCAAGTTCTAGAGGCTCTCCTACTTTTCCTTTAGAAGGAATAGAATTGGAAGGTTGTCTGTTAGGTGGTTGATTATCTAACACTTCAACAATTGGGTTATTAGGGTTAGGATCTGTTTTAGAAAGAATATGTACAGGGGGGTATTGATCTTACCTTTGTTAGGCTATTTGGTACCTTTTTGTTTATTTGTTTCAGGGACATCTATTCTTCTTCTCCTCAGATTGTATTGTTTGCGGACTTCATAAATGGTTGTATCATATCCCTCCCTGAAGTCAAATGATTCACCTGACTGAGTTTGGAATTGTTTAAGGATGTGAGCTTCTTGATCCTCTTGGGTCAAGAAAACTTGTTGTTCATTATTGAGTCCCATCAGATTAATTTGAGTGCCTTCCATTGGTTCATTAGAAGTTTAGGCTTCAGCATAATTTCCTGAAATGGGGGCCTAATGTTTTGGTCAGGCCCTGTCTTTCCAGTGTTAGGATTTTGGTTCCTCCTGAAATTTGGATTTCTCCTAGTATTGCCTGGTTGAGCATCCCAAGGGGGTTTTCTCTCGATTGTTTCTACTCTATCTCCAAGTCTATCCATTCCTTTAATAATAGCATCTAATTTATATTCAAAGGCAAAAGGTTCTTCTTTGAAAGGTGTCCTCCTTTAAGCTCTGGCTCTAGATCGTTTAGATATCAGGTTGGCCTCAGCACTGACAGCTATACTTTGCATCTTTTTTAAGTTTCGAGGAGCTGTTTCCCTAAGTTGGTATGCAATATCAAAATCAAATGCATTAGGGAATTTGATCAAGGTCAAATCTGGAGGAGGCCTGAGATTTTGAGGAATAACATTGTAGACATTACTGAATCTCGTACAGTAATCTTGGATAGTTTCTTGTGTGTCTCTTCTTAGGTTTTAATACTATGATAAAATGTGGAGAGGATCTTTCTTCTTTTCCCATCCGTTTAAGAAGGTCTGATAAAAAGCTTGTGGGTCATTGATATTGTTTGCAGGGAGGGCTCTAAACCAGGTTCTAACATCTCAAGTTAAACTTTGAACAAATACTTTCATTCTAACATCATCAGCATCAATCTCATAACTTTCAAAATAGTCGGTCATTTTATTGGTATGTTGTTGAACTGTGTAAGTTCCAGTATCTTCAAAAGGAGGGGTTTTACTTTAATAGTCATGGGGCATATCCCCTGGATTGGTAGGTAAGTTTGGGGGAGTATATCGGTTTGCCATGGTTGCATAAATAGATGTGACAACTGGAGGAGTAGGTATAACAATGGAAATGTGTTTTGTAGATGGAGGAGTGGAAAGGGTAGTTTGAGGTGTTGATGATGAACTTGGAGAAGCTGTAGTAATCATAGATAGTTTTGGTGTTCTTTCAGAAGTAAGCTCAGATTGAATGGAGTTCTACAAATGTCTGTCAAGGGGTGAAGTAACAACTTCAATCTGCAAATTTTCAATGAATATTGAATTTTGAATTGTATGGGTTAACCCAGTTTTTGAAAAGGTCTCAAATGAGGAGTTTTCCAAATATTTATCAAAGGGTTCGTCCTTAGGTTAGATCCACTTCACAGGACAGAATCTTGATCTGTACAAAGGTCGAGAACTAGCAGAATTTTCTTGACTCCCTTGTCTTCTAAAAATCCTAGGAATCAGATTAGGATTTTCAAACAGAGGTGGGGGATTAGGATTAGGATTTGATTTGGTATAATGAATCTTTTCTGAAGCCAGTTTCTAGGTGTGTTTTTGGTTTTTTCTTGAAATAGATTTGACAATACATCTTTAACAATCTCTTCTAGGAAGCTTTAGATGTGGGAGTTTTGAACTTTCCTAAAGACCTTTTTGAAAAGAGGAACTAATGAAGTATTTGAAATCAACTGTCTGATCTATAAGCTAGACCAGAGATAGACTGAAGTAGCATTCATTTACTTCTACAATTGCAAAGTAAAAGCATTTCAAAGGCTACCTAGCTAACTTTAGGCTCCATTTGTAGCTTATACAGAAAACACTAGTAACAAACAATTATTCAGCTTCCCCAGCGGAGTCGCCAATGATGTTATCACTTAGGTTTTCCACAAAGTTGTAAGAAAGGGAAGGATGCCGAGGTAACCACAGACCAATATTTTAGATACAGAATCTAGCCAATCTTTATCCAGAGAAGGCTCTCTCTTTATGATTTAGCTTTGTTTATAAAGGTATTGGGCTAGTTATGCAGTTCAATGGTTTTGTTTGAGTTTGGGTGGTGAGATTCAATAGAACAGAGAGGTAAAAGTGAGTAGTTTAGTCCAATGGGCTAATGGAGTCGAAGAAGATGGCTTTCTAGATCTGGTTTCTTAACAGAGGATGGCTTCATAGAGCAAGGTAGTCAAACAGAGAACAAATAGAGACTTGAAACAGATGAAATGGGCTCAAATGGGGTGAAGGGTAGTTAAGAATCCTTCAACCTATTGAAAGAGGGAAAATGGATAATTACTGATAAGGAGCAGTTAAGTATTCTTTAACAAATAACCAACACGAAAGAAATAGAAAACAGGAGCAATTAAGATTTCACTGCTTATTCTAATTCTAAAGAAAACACAGAGAACAATAAAGACTGAAAACAGAGTACAATCAAGCATATTCTGAAATTAACCTTTTCTTTATCATTCAGATTATGAACCACAGATGATATAATAAACAATAAAACTATAAAACACAAGATATAGAGGACTTATTGATCCAATGGTTGATTCAAGAAATCTGTGACAAGTCCTCTGTTTCAATTCTTCATCTAGTAGGCCATACAATAGTTGATTCCAACAGCTCTTTATTCCAAAATTTTAATATTACAGCAGAGTCTAGGAATCCACACACCACCCCTCAATACTCTAATGGAGGGGGAATTTATACAAAAAAATATGTACAACAAATATCTCATAACAGCGGTGAGATAATATCTAGGATTTAACTAATAAGAGTATAGAAAAATAGAAATAGCTAGTCTCTATGATAGAAAAAGGGTAAACTGATGTTGTGTTGGACGCGGGCTCTTTAATTCGGCTAGCAGCTGTCTTCTGTAGTAACTCTGCGCCGGCTGCCTGTCTTAACTGTGCTCTTTAATTCTGATCTGCTTCCTTTATCGCTGATTTGATACACTTTAATGTTGAACTGATACTCTTTAATGTTGAACTCATAGTATTTAACTGTGTTTTGACTCCTGATCATCGTTGTCCATTGTGTTCTGCTAAAACAAAACTGCGAATGTGTCTTCTCACATCTTTTCTCCAGAAATTTATGTCTTTGAAGGTCCACTCGTTAGGGTAGGAAGTATCCCTCTATATCCTTTTATTTCTTTTTTGATGCGAGCTTGGAAGTCCCTCGGTGTTGGTTCAAACTATATTAAAGAGGAAGACTGCACTATGCAGGTTGAATGGCAGGCTATGGAGCTCACGTTGTAGCTTTTTTGGTCGGGTGATAGTTGAAAACTGGAACTGTGAACTTCGAAGTTTTAAATGCCTAGAGCGCTATATGTGGAAAAATGTAGAAAAATGACCATTTTACCCTTTTTATTCGACAAAATGATGTTTTGGCGGGAATTTTTGATTTGAATGATGGATGAAGTAAGCAGTACGGATGATGTTAGCAGAAGTACAGGGGCAGGTGACGTGGTGGGTGATGTCATTAAAGGGACAGATGACGTCAGCGAAGGGTGACGTGGCAGGTGACATTAGCAGAAGGACGATGGGAAGCGGTTTTTCCCGCACCGCATTTGGGGCTGGGCGGTTTCGGACGGAGCACAAGCGATCACCCCAGATGGGCAACGCGTGGCAGCAGTACGGGGGAAAAAAACACCAGTCCCCCCGAGTTAAACATCGGTCCAAGGTGGGTTGTGATATTGGTTATCAACCATCGGATGTGCGGGGGTTGATCGGACGGTGGACGGGAAGTGAACATGGTCGAGAGTTAAACAGCGAGGCTGCCATAATAAAATGTGTTTTTAAATGTATTGGGACGATTTTGTTAGGTTTGTAGGTTCAGTTATTTAAATAACCCAGGTGGTTAATCAACCCTTTATGGCATGCGGGGAGGGTCCTTAAAAGTTTAAATGAACTTATTAATTCCCAAAGAACATGCTTATGGTTATATTTCAACTAGGGCGAGATATATATTATTTGGGGTTTTTAACAAATTTATATACAATACGGGATTGGGTAATAAAGCGAGATTTATATAATAAAGTTAATAGTTAATATGAAAAAATGTTAATAAAAGCACTAAGTTATAAACTTAGGCTTAGGATGAAAAAGGGTTTTTGAGGTGACCTTATATGTTTTCCTAAGCAAAATAGGTTTTTACTTAGGCAATGCTTATGAAATGAGATGAGTGGCTTATGAGTGATATTAAGAATAGATTCTTAATATTTTAGGGGGGGAATTAGTAAATTCTTTAGGGAAAAATATGAAGGGGAGTTAGTTATTCAACCTTGCCTCGCTTGAGTTGCATCAAGTAAAATTTCCGCTTGGCACTTGTGATAGAAGTGAAAGTTAACACATTTTTAGAGATATAATCCATCACAAGTATCATTCTGCAACACCATCTACCTACCCTACCTACTTTCCCTAGCATTTTTTCTTCTTTCTTTGGGTGCACTTAGATTGGCAAACCCTCATCAACTTTTCTTTTCTTTTCATGGAAAGCCTACCTAAGTCTGCACTTATTATATCGAAGGGCTCAGATTTCACTGTTGAGCTCCTTTTTATTTACTCTACCTATCTACTTATCTGCCAAGGTTAAATAGTTTGGTGAGACTTTATTCTCTATCTCTAAACATGAAATTCAAACATGAACTAGCCAAGATTAAGCTGTTTGGCCATTCATCAATTGTGACATAAATTAACAAGCTGCACACAATGATTTATTTACAGAAAATGAAAAAGTAGTGGCATTTTGGACTTGCACACTTTACTAGTATTTCTTTATTTGGGGTTCATTTCTTTCACATTTTTGACCATTCTATTCTTTTTTTACCCTTTGATTTTTCTTTTAGGGCATACCCTCTTTACATTTTTTATAATTTTTGATTTTTTGATAATATGGAAAATCTTTGCAACAGGGGAAGGGATGAACATATTACAGAGCTCATCAAGCCAATCATGAAATATGAAACCTATTGGTATAGGAGTATAACAGTGGCTCCACTTGGTGATGGCTTTCCCTGGTGGAAAGTCAAGAACAACAGGTCATATGGCCTTCTTAATAACTTAGACTGTTTCTGAAATCTCCTTTTCCTGGTTGCTCTATTGTACATATGACAGCACATTTTGTGAAGCTTAGGGCCTTCTCTTCGGGCTTCAACTGCAGCAAGTTATTATCCAATACAAACTGTGACATTATTAAGGATAAAGTATGTACACATTAGAGTCAGAATATATTAAAAAACTGGATCAAAGTAATGTTTCAACATTCGACCATTCACTGGTCCTTCTTCTGTTTCTGTGCCATCCAAGCTCTTCAGAAAGTAAGTATTGTTCCCTTGCAATGCCTGGATAATAAATGGCCCTTCCCATAGGAAGTCAAACTTCCCATTTTTTCCTTTGTCTTCTCTCCTGGAATCCCACCTCAGAACTTTGTCTCCAATGTAGAATTCTTCTGCTTTAGTCATTTTATCAAATATTTTCTTGAGTTTTTCTTGTAACACTTGGGATCTTTGGTGCACTTCTTCTCTGGTCTGCTGCAAATGGATGGTTTGATTTATTCTCCTTTGAATGCCATTGGGTTCCACCTGAGCTTCTTGCAGTAATTTCATTACAGGAACTCCTAAAGATGAAGGAAACACAACCTCCATGCCATAAACTAACTCATAAGCGCTAGTTCCAATAGATCTCTTTGTAGTAAGTCTGTCTGCCCATAGTGCATTTGTAAGTTTCTTGTGCCAGTTTTTCCTGTTATCTTCCAACAATTTCTTAATAATATTAATCAAGATTTTATTAGAAGATTCAGCTAGACCATTACCTTGAGGGTAATAGGCTATGGAATTGCCTAAAGTGATGTGGTATTTGTTACAGAAATTTATCATTTTCTTGGACTTGAAGGGACCAGCATTATCGGTTATGATCTTTTGAGGACAGCCAAATCTAGACAAGATGTTGGTTTCTAAGAATCCTATAATCACTCTATCATTGGCTTGTCTAGAAGGAATGGCTTCTATCCATTTGGTGAAATAGTCTGTGGCAGTAAGAATCCTTTTGTGTTGGCCAGAAGAGGGAGGGTGTATTTCTCCAATGAAGTCCAAACCCCATTATTGAAAGGGTTTTTCAGTGGAAATTGCTCTCAAGGGTAAGGATAGCAGTTTCCTTTTGCCTTCAAAAATTTGGCATTTGTGGCAAGCAGTGACAAATTTTTTTACATCAACAAACAAGGTTGGCCAGTAAAATCCAACCCTTAGGATTTTGTTCACAGTTGATTTCCAGTACAGGTGTCCACCGCAATCCCCTGCATGAAATTCTTTGAGAACTTTGTCAGCTTCTTCTTTTATTAAACAATTCAATAGAATACGTTCATGATTTTTCCAAGAAAGAGCATTATCTAAAATACAGAATTTTGAAGCTTTCATCTTTGGAAACCTTTTCTTTGTTCTGGATAACCCTGGAGGAGCCTGCAGGTTTAATAATACATGAGTTATATCAACATACCAAGGTGATCTAAAAAGGCTTGGATGATTTGTGGAGTCGCCATCTCCTGTTCATTATCTAGTTCATTAATATCCAGGGCTTGAAAGTTTGTTTCAGGCATGAGTTTGGCCAAATCCTGTCGTTTTATAAGCTTTGTAGGTTTTATTTCAATATCATACTCCAATATATTAGCTATCCATTTACCTCGTTTGCCTTCAATCCCATCCTGAGTCAAGATGTCTTTGCCAACAATATTTGGAACATAAACTACTACGTGGGAGTACAATATATAGACTCTGAAGTCTTTAATAGCTTTCACAAGTGAAAAATCCTGTTTTTCCATGATTTTGTAATTCAGAGGTGCATCTCTAAGTGCTTTACTGAAATAGGCTATGGGTTTTTCACATCCTCGATCATATTTTTGCAGTAAAACAGCTGCTATAGTGTGTTCTGATGTAGATGAAAAGATTATGAAGTCTCTAGCGAACTTTGGATTTGTAAGGACTGGTGTTCTAGTCAAAGCCATTTTAATTTTTTCAAATGCTTGTTTGGCTTCTACTGTCCATTTGACCTTTGAATCCTTTTTTAACATATTGTTCAGCAATCTAATTAGTTCAGCCAAATTAGATATGAATCTTATCAGAAAGTTAATCTTTCCTAGGAAAGCTTGGAGTTCTTTGACATTTTTGGGGTGGGGTATTTGCAGAATAGCCTCTATTCTAGCAGGATCAATTCTGATGCCATATTTGGAGATGATATGGCCTAACAGTTTGCCTTCTTCTAGACCAAACAAAGACTTTTTAGGATTTAATGAAATACCATACTTTCTACATTTTAAAAACACTTGTCTCAAATGATCTAAATGTTGCTGATCTGATCTAAAAAACACAGTGAGGTCGTCTAGATATAGAACCAGAAAATTGTGAATCCCTTTTGAAAAAGCTATGTCCATTGCTCGTTGATAGGTTGCCCCTGCATTCTTAAGTCCGAATGGCATTTTAACATATTTGAATGTACCCCATGGTGTTGTAAATGCAGTATTTTCTTGGTCATCAGGATGAACCAGAATCTGATTATAACCTGAAAACCCATCCAAAAGTGAAATCCTAGAAGCACCTACTACTCTTTGTAAAATATGATCCATCTTAGGTAAAGGGTAATTGTCTTCCAAAGGAACCTTGTTTACATTCCTTAAGTCAAAACATAATCTGATTTCTCCTGTTTTCTTCCTTGTAGGCACTAAAATAGAAACCCACTCTGAAAATCTGATTGGAGCAATTATCCCTGCCTCATGCATTCGTTTGATTTCCTTTTCAATTAAAGGAAGTAGTACAAGGTTGATTCTTCTGAGCTTTTGTTTAAATGGTTTTCGATTTTCCTTGAGGGGTATTGTATGTTGAATTATAGAAGTGTCATAAGATTTTAGGTCTTCATAGCTCAAGGCAAAAACATCCTGCAATTCTTTGATCAGTTCAACATACATAAGTTTTTGATCAGGGGGCAAAGATTTGGATAATTTTATCATTTTTGGATTCTCTTCCATTCCTATGTTGTAGTTTTTAATGTCTACTTCTAGAGGTTCCATCTTGGGTTTCTTTGGAATATCGTTGAAATTAAAGAGATCTTCCAAAGGAGTTAATCCTTTGGGCAAATCATTGTCTTTCAAATTGATAACCTCAGATTCTCCTTCAATAATCTCATCAACATCTATTTCTTTAAGATCCTGTATTTCCGTTTTGGTAAATTTCGTTGGATGAAGCATTTGAGTTGCATTTTCTATTGAAATGTTTGTTTCTATCTGATTTGTTGGATTAAACTCTCTAACTATATCTACATCTATGTTAGTGCTAGAGAATTCTTCTTCCAGAGTTAAAAAATTGTTGATTTGATTATCACTGTCAAACACTTGCCAGTTCCTTACATTATCAGTTATGGCTGGCCTATGTCTAATTTCAGCTGTGAATTGATGATTTGGTTCAAATGGTAATTTACAGGTGTTGGAAAACATAGCTAGGCTATGAGCTTGCAAGTTGTGTTTTCTCGGGATTTTGGCAAGCTTAGTTTCTAGAAATGTATTAAGGATCTCTATGGCTGTTCCTCTATACTCTCTTAATCTGGGATCATTTGTTAAGAACCTCCCTTCTACCTGTTGAATGATTAAATTAGAATCTCTTAGGACTGACATTCTAGTTTCTCTCAATTTTTTGACCAGTTTAAGACCTAGCAATAGAGCTTCATATTCAGCCATATTATTAGTGCATCTAAAGTTTAACCTGTAGGCATGGCCTTCAGCATGATTGTTTTCAATATTGTGCGCCCAGATTCCTGCTCCTGCTCCTAATTTGTTCACAGAACCATCAAATTCTAAGTACCAAAGGATTTCATGTTCACAATTATTATCTGGAGTTTCAGGGATCTGTTCAATAGGGAGATCTGGTTTTATAGTTTTTTTTTGGTTTATCTGATGTTTCATGATTTTCAGAAATTTCTTGGATTTAGACACTAGACCTCTCATTTGCAATTTTTTTGTTTCATCTGCTAGAACTTTTATTGCATGTGGGTAATCAATTTCAGCATTGTAAAGGATAAAAGAATCCATATCTCAATGTATTGAGTAGATAGGGAAATTTTGAGGTTTCTCTTGACTACTTACTACATACTTCATTAAGGTTTCTCTGTATAGTCTCTTGGGTTGACCAAACATTGAAATAGTAGCATAAAAAATATCTAACTGTAGATATCCTTGAATCTTGCACCCCAAGATCTAGAAAATAACATGCCATACTTTGGTGGAATATCAGCTACCACTATGTCCATTAAGATGGTTTTGGCAGGATATTGGACTAGTGACACACATAAGTCTTTGATTAAACCTAAACATTTGAACTAACTTGAATAAAAAGAAAAAAGGTCTTTATATGGCCTGGTGATGTCAAGGTCTAACCTCTCCATTACAAATTTAGGCATTAAGTTATGGGAAGCACCAGAATCAAACATGGCGTTCTGAAGCATTTTATCGTGTATGTTAAAACCTACATAGAAAGGAGGAACTTCTCCCTCTACTGTTTTTCCATTTACTCCAGGGCCAAATATCAATTCAGGCTGGTCATCGAAAACATTTACTGAATCTTTGTTCACATAAATTTTGAGTGATCTGCTGATTTGACTTCTGTAGACATCATGTTTAGCCAATTATGATAATGGAACAACTATATTTAGTTTGCCTACTTCTGTCTCAAGATTAAAAGGTTTTTCGGTATGAGTTCTTGTATTTCGGACAGGTGGATTTTCTGCGTTTTTCTCCTCTTCAGGAGTGGGATTATGGGCTGAAGTTGTTTCCAAATCAAGTTCTATAGGCTCTCCTACTTTTCCTTTAGAAGGAATAGAAGTGGAAGGTTGTCTGTTAGGTGGTTGATTATCTGGCACTTCTTCAACAATTGGGTTATTAGGGTTAGGATCTGTTTTAGAATGAATATGTACAGGGGGGTACTGATCCTACCTTTGTTAGGTTGCTTGGTACCTTTCTATTTATTTGTTTCAGGGACATCTATTCTTCTGCTCCTCAGATTGTATTGTTTGTGGACTTCATAAATGGCTGTATCATATCACTCCCTGAAGTCAAATGATTCACCTGACTGAGTTTGGAATTGTTTAAGGATGTGAGCTTCTTGATCCTCTTGGGTCAAGAAAACTTGTTGCTCATTATTGAGTCCCATCAGATTAATTGGAGTGTTTTCCGTTGGTTCATCAAAAGTTGAGGCTTCAGCATAATTTTCTTGAAATGGGGGCCTAATATTTTGGTCAGGCCCTGTCTTTCGAGTGTTAGGATTTTGGTTCTTCCTGAAATTTGGATTTCTCCTAGTATTGCTTGGTTGACCGTCCCTAGGGGATTTTCTCTCGATTGTTTCTATTCTATCTCCAAGTCTATCCATTCCTTTAATAATAGCATCTAATTTTTGTTCAAAGGCAGAAGGTTCTTCTTTGAAAGGTGTCCTCCTTTCAGCTCTGGCTCTAGATCGTTTAGATATCAGGTTGGCCTTAACACTGACAGCTATAATCTGTATCTCTTCTAAGTTTCGAGGAGCTCTTTCCCTAAGTTGGTATGCCATATCAAAACCAAATGCATCAGGGAATTTGATCAAGGAAAAATCTGGAGGAGGCTTGAGATTTTGAGGAATAGCATTGTAGACATTATTGAATCTGGTACAGTAATCTTGGACAATTTCTTGTGTGCCTCGTCTTATGTTTTCATACTTTGATAAAATGTGGAGAGGATCTTTCTTCTTTTCCCATCTGTTCAAGAAGGTCTGATAAAGAGCTTGCGGGTCATTGATACTGTTTGCAGGGAGGGCTCTAAACCAGGTTCTAACATCTCCAGTTAAACTTTGAACAAATACTTTCATTCTAACATCATTAGCATCAATCTCATTACTTTCAAACAATTGGTCATTTTATTGGTATGTTGTTGAGCTGTGTAAGTTCTAGTACCTTCGAAAAGAGGTGTTTTACTTTGATAGTCTTCGGGCATAGCCCTTGGATTGGAAGGTAAGTTTAGGGGAGTATATCGGTTTTCCATGGTTGCAGAAATAGATGTGACAACTGGAGGAGTAGGGATAACAATGGGAATGTGTGTTGCAGATGGAGGAGTGGAAAGGGTAGTTTGAGGTGCTGATGGTGAACTTGGAGAAGATGTAGTAATCACAGGTGTGAAGTAACAATTTCAATCTGCAAATTTTCAATGAATATTGGATTTTGAACTGTATGGGTTAACCTAGTTTCTGAGAAGGTCTCAAATGAGGAGTTTTCCAAATATTTATCAAAGGGTTCGTCCTCAAGGTATATCCACTTCACAGGACAAGATCTTGATCTGTATAGAGGCCGAGAACTAGCAGAATTTTCCTGACTCCCTTGTCTTCTAAGAATCCTAGGAATCAGATTAGGATTTTCAAACATAGGTCGGGGATTAGGATTAGGATTTGATCTGGTGTAATGAATCTTTTCTGAAGCCAGTTTCTAGGTGTTTTTTTGGTTTTTTCTCGAAATAGATTTGACAATACAACTTTAACAGTCTCTTCTAGGAGGTTTTAGATATGGGAGTTTTGAAATTTCCTAAAGACCTTTTTGAAAAGAGAAACTAATCAAGCATTTGAAACCAATTGTCCAATCTATAAGCTAGACCGGAGATAGACTGAAGTAGCATGCATTTACTTCTGCAATTGCAAAGAAAAAGAATTTTAAAGGATACCTGGCTAACTTCAGGCTCCATTTGTGGCTTATACAGAAAACAGTAGTAACAAACAATTATTCAGCTTCCCCAACGGAGTTGACAATGATGTTATCACTCAGGTTTTCCCAAAAGTTGTAAGAAAGGGAAGGATGCCGAGGTAACCACCAACCAATATCTTAGATACAGAATCTAGCAAATCTATATCCAAAGAGGGCTCTTTCTTTATGATTTAGCTTTGTCTTTAAAGGTATTAGGCTAGTTATGAAGTTCAAGGGTTTTGTTTGAGTTTGGGTGGTGAGATTCAATAGAAAAGAGAGGTAAAACTGAGTAGTTCAGTCCATTGGGCTAATAGAGTTGAAGAATATGGCTTTCTAGATTTGGTTTCTTAACAGAGGATGGATTCACAGAGCATGGTATTCAAACAGGGAACAAATAGAGGCTTGAAACAGATGGAATGGGCTCAAATTGGGTGAAGGGCAGTTAAGAATCCTTCAACCTATTGAAAGAGGGAAAATGGATGATTACTGATAAGGAGCAGTTAAGTATTCTTTAACAAGTAACCAACATGAAAGAATTAGGAAACAGGAGAAATTAAAATTTCACTGCTTATTCTAATTCTGAAGAAAACACAGAGAACAATAAAGATTGAAAATAGAGTGCAATCAAGCATATTCTGAAATTAACCTTTTCTTTTTCATTCAAATTATGAAACACAGATGATATAATAAATAAGAAAACTGTAAAACACAAGATATAGAGGACTTATTCATCTAGTTGTTGATTCAAGAAATCTGTGACAAGTCCTCTGCTTCAATTCTTCATCCAGTAGGCCATACAACAGTTGATTCCAACAACTCTTTATTCCAAAATTTCAATATTACAGCAGAGTCTAGGAATCCACACACCACCCCTCAATACTCTAATGGAGGGGGTATTTATACAAAAAAATATGTACAACAAATATCTCATAACAGCTGTGAGATAATATCTAAGATTAACTAATAAGAGTTTAGGAAAATAGAAACAACTAGTCTCTATGATAGAAAAAGGGTAAACTGGTGTTGTGCTGGAGGTAGGCTGTTTAATTCAGGTAGCAGCTGTCTTCTGTAGTAACTCTGAGTCGGCTGCCTATCTTAACTGTGCTCTTTAATTATGATCTCCTTTCTTTATCGTTGATTTGATACACTTTAATGTTGAACTGATACTCTTTAATGCTGAACTGATACTCTTTAATTGTGTTTTGACTCCTGCTCATCGTTGTCCATCGTGTTCTGGTAAAACAAAACTGCAAACGTGTTTTCTCACCGCTTTTCTCTAGAAATTTATGTCTTTGAAGGTCCACTGGTTAGGATAGCAAGTATCCCTGTATATCCTTTTATTTCTTTTTTGTGCAAGCTTGGAAGTCCCTGGGTGTTGGTTCGAACTGTATTAAAGAGGAAGACTGCACTATGCAGGTTGAATGGCAGGCTGTGAAGCTCGTGTTGTAGCTTTTCTGGTTGGGTGATAGTTGAAAACTAGAATTGTGAACTCAGAATATTTAAATTCCTGGAGCACCGTATGCGGAAAAATGTAGCAAAAATTATGATTTTACCCTTTTTATTCGACAAAATGAAGTTTTGGCAAAAAAATTTTATTTGAAGAACGAATGACATAAGCAGTATGGATGACGTCAGTGGGAGTACGGGGGCAGGTGACATGGCGGGTGACATCATTAAAGGGACAGATGACGTCAGTGAAGGGTGATGTGACGGGTGACGTTAGCAGAAGGACGGTGGTAAGCGGTTTTTCTCGCACCACTTTTGGGGCTGGGCGGTTTCTGGCAGAGGGAAAGCGATCACCGTAGATGGGTGACGCGTGGCAGCGGTACGGGGGCAAAAACCACCGGTCCCTCGCGAGTTAAACATCGGTCAAAGGTGGGTTGCGATATTGGTTATCAACCATCGGATGTGTGGGGGTTGATCAAATGGTGGACAGGAAGTGAACATGGCGGAGAGTTAAATAGCGAGGCCGACATAATAAAATGTGTTTTTAAACGTATCGGGACTGTTTTGTTAGGTTTGCAGGTTCAGTTATTTAAATAACCCAGGTGGTTAATCAACCCTTTATGGCATGCGAGGAGGGTTCTTAATAAGTTTAAATGAACTTATTAATTCCAAAAGAACATGCTTATGGTTATATTTCAACAGGGGCGGGAGATATATTATTTTCGGTTTTTAACATATTTATATACAATACGGGATTGGGTAATAAAGCGAGATTTATATAATAAAGTTAATAGTTAATATGAAAAAATGTTAATAAAAGCACTAAGTTATAAACTTAGGCTTAGGATGAAAAAGCGTTTTTGAGGCGACCTTATATATTTTGCTAAGTAAAATAGTGTTTTACTTAGGCAATGCTTATGAAATGAGATGAGTGACTTATGAGTGATATTAACAATAGATTCTTAATATTTTAGGGGGGAAATTAGTAAATTCTTTAGGGAAAAATATGAAGGGGAGTTAATTATTCAACCTTGCCTCGCTTGAGCTGCATCAAGTAAAATTTCTTCTTGGCACTTGTGATAGAATTGAAAGTTAACACATTTTTAAAGATATAATCCATCACAAGTATCATTCTGCAACACCGTCTACCTACCCTGCCTACTTTGCCTAGCATTTTTTCTTATTTCTTTGGGTGCACTTAGACTGGCAAACCCTCATCAACTTTTCTTTTCTTTTCATGGCAAGCCTACCTAAGTCTGTACTTATTACATCCAAGGGCTCATATTTAAATGTTGAGCTCTTTTTTATTTACTTTACCTATCTACTTATCTGCCAAGATTAAACAGTTTGGTCAGATTTTATTCTCTATCTCTAAAACATGAAATTCAAACATGAACTAGACAAGATTAAGTTGTTTGGCCATTCATCAATTGTGGCATAAATTAAAAAGTTGCACAAAATGCTTTATTTACGGAAATGAAAAAGAAGTGGCATTTTGGACTTGCACACTTTCCTAGTCTTTCTTTATTTGGGGTTCATTTCTTTCACTTTTTTGACAATTCTATTCTTTTTTTACCCTTTGATTTTTCTTTTAGGGCATACCCTCTTTACATTTTTTATATTTTTTGATTTTTTGATAATATGTAAAACCTTTGTAACAAGGAAAGGGATGAACACATTACAGAGCTCATCAAGTTAATCATGAAATATGACACCTATTGGTATAGGAGTATGGCAGTTATTACCACACTTCCAAGCTCATCTCTATTGGTGGTGAGCTTGTTCAGATATGTGAATATAGTATCACCGTTCTCCATCTTGATTCTTCGAAGCTTATTCTTGAGCGCCAATTTCCTCTGGTCGATACTGTTCGGATATAGGTCCTTCAATGCCTTCCACATTGAAAATGGAGTCTCCTTCCCATGGAGACTCGAGACAATATGGTCTCGAACTCCCTCAAGGATGACCCGTTTCACCCTCGCCACACACTTCTTCCATTCAACCAACTCTTGTTCATTAGTTGAACCGGGCTTTGGGATTTCTTGATCAATGAAATCCTTCAAACCATTGTCTTCTAATATAGCTTCCATGCAATATTTCCATGCTATGTAATTCGAGCTGCCATCCAATGGATACTCGAGTCTCAAGCCATAGAACGCCATTGACCAACCTGAAGTGTGAGATGAATTCAATTTGTACCTTCAATCTTGAACTTCAAACTTCGAATTTCCCTTCTTAGTATACTGTTCACAACTTTGATTACCTTTGCTCTGATACCATGTAAAAATTTCTCATTGCAGATTAATCTGATTATGCAATGTACTAAAGCAAAATACTTAATCTACTTGTACAATCAAACTTGCAGAAGCTTAAAGATCGAACTGTATCGGAGCTGAACACATATAGCCATAAGAAGAAGAATCAATGCACATGAAACACAAAAAATACTCAGGGGAAAGCCTCAACTAAAAACCCCGGTATCTGTATTATCATACAAGGTGGAAATACATCAATATTACACAAAGCTTTAGCTCCCACAGCTAACCATCTCTCAGTACAATCCTCCTGGATGCTCATAGGCAAACAAGGCTTCTCACAAACCTTCTACTCTACCCTCCAAGCCTCCTATTTCCTTGCGTTGTTTCTCCTGGGTGATCCTACTGTTACCAAGTGTAACAGTAATCACTCACATTGATCTCACACCTGTAAAACTATGCAATCCTCAAGGAACCTTGCTCCTTCTACATCGATGATTTTCCTTTATAGGAAAATTCCTCCAACTAATAGTACAATGTCCTTGTCTTTAATCACAACTAGTCTTTGTATGAATAGACATGCATGAGTTATTTATGAGAGAATCCTGAGTTATCTGGAGTACACTAGTTCCATGCATGCATGCATTAATTGACTGAACTCACAATTAGTTCAACAAACTGTTTGGAACTAATTTAACTGGACTTAACTAAGTTAACTGAGCTAACTAATTACAACTCAAATACAACTCATCCTTATCTCCTTAATTAAGAGATAACTTCCTTAATTTAAGGGATAACTGTTGCATGAATTCACAAAGACTTCTAGCTTGAATTTCTCCAACTAAATAACTCAAGATGAATTGATTAATTATTTTCCAAGTAGCTAATGAGACTAAATTCGAATTTTAATTCAAGGACAAATTAAAATTGGAATATTCTAAATGCTATTTTTAGCATTTCTTGTTGCTATTCTCAACAAAACCTTCCCAGGATTTAGTGCATAATGATATTAATCCTTGTGAGCTATAACATAGGAGATATGCACACCTTTATTATAGATCCTTTCAATCTTTGAAGTAGATTGTTTCAGGTGTATCATGTTTGTTGATGGATCATAAAGGTGTGTGTAAGGGATGCCCTATTAGAAATAATGTTAAGAAACTCTTTCCAAGTAATGAACATAGGACCAAAGAGATTTTGGATCTAGTCCACTTTGATGTATGTGTTCCTATGCTAAAGAAACATATTAAAGGAACATTTTTATATGTATCATTTATCGATGACTTATCTCACAAGGCTTGGATCTATCTTATGGAGCCAAATGATGAAGTTTTCAGGAAGTTCCAAGAATTGAAGGATGAAGTGGAGAACCTGACAAGGAAGATAATCTAGACTCTGAGATAAGATAATGGAGGAGAGTACACCTACAAGGAGTTCATTTCCTTCTATAAGGATGTTGGTATTAAGAGGGAGTTGATGGTTCCCTATAACCCTCAACACAATGGAGTGCCCAAGAGAAAGAACAGATCTATTGAAGAATCTATGAAGGCAATGATACATGATCAAGATCTTAAAATATTCTTGTGGGAAGAATCAACCATGGCAATTGTTTTTATCCTAAATAAAAGTCCTCATCGAATTCTAGAAGATAAGACTCCTGAAGAAGCATTCACTGGTCATAAACTGATCTAAGAACTTGAAAGCAGTCAAAACTTGCAATAATATACTTTCACTTCATTGTAAGGTCTGATTAATTTAAGTTACAATTTTATCCATAAACATGCAAATTTCATCATAATCTTGTAACGTAAAACTGCATATAAAATAATATAGTCAAGCATGAACAAAGAGCATCCTCAGAACCAAGATGATAATGGAGTTCACCCCCTTCACTGGGATACATCTCCAGATTCACCTCCATAGGTCGAATCACTTTTATTGTCTTTCTTCAAAGAGGAACTTATGATATTCTCAAGGAGAAGATCTCTCAACTCCACCAAACTCTTCCCTTATCCACATATTTAAGGGAAACAATCCCATGAAAATCTCAACTTTCCTTTAGATTAGGAAAATGGTTTATGAGGTGGATTCTCAAATTTAATCATTTTTTATTTTTTTTACAATTTAAATGAAAAATACATGGGCACATTTAACCTTTTATGCTCATGATTTTCTCAAATAATTCCACATGTACCAATCATCCCTTGAACTTTTCTTTTGGATCGGTACTCTTTGGACACTAGTTTCAAGATCCTCCTTGATAAGAAGCTACATGTTGATCATATGATAATCATTGGTTGTTTAGTGTTCATACATGTACCCAAGTATGAAAGAAAAAAGTTAGATCCATCCAAAAACAATGAGATATTTATTTGGTGCAATGATTCATCAAAGGCTTATAAAATCTATTTCCAAGGACACCAACAAGTTGAAATAAGTAGGGACATGACTTTTGATGAATATGCCACTTATTAGAAACCCATAGAAGAGCAATTAGACACTGAACATGAAGAGAAGAAACATGTGGCTCTCAAATAAAAACTCACACCCATATTTGAAATTATTCATAGTATTATTGGAAAGGTGTAATTATTTATTATACCTCTCCAAAGAAGGTTATATTGTTTTATTGTTTATTTTTGTGTTTGTTATTTATCTAAAATATTCGGTATACTCACCTGTCCATATCTGAAATTATGCATAGTCTTATTGGAAAGGTGTAAGTATTTATTATACCTCTCCAAAGCAGGTTATATTGTCTTTCTTTTTAGTAAAAAAGGGCTTGGCTTTCAATTAGTTTTGAAATGAAAATTAAATATTAAACTAAATATTTTGAAAATCAAAAATAAATTTTTAAAATTTTTAAAATTGAATTTCTATTTTCTAATTGGTTTATTTATATGAAATGACTAATTTCATGGTGTTTAAAATCAAAAAAATCTTTTATACAAAAAGTGTCATAACATAAGTACACCTATTAAATATAAATATTTATGAAAATGAATTGTCATTATATGAAGTACCAAACCAAGTGTCATAACATTTAATAAAGACTACATCTATCAAATCTAAATATTTATTCTTAGTAATTTATTTTTACACTTCAATTTTTCACTATTTTTTTTACTGTATAATTTTACTAATAAAAATCTAGAAAACAATAAATATAATCATTCATATATAATATTATTTAATTTTTATTTTGATAGTTTTTAATTTTGTAATTAATAATTTTAATTTTTTTAATTAATAAATAGATAATAAATTTAATATAAAATATAATATTAATTTTAATTAATTTATTTGTATAGATCATTTAGATTTCTTTTTAAATACAATTTATTTAGATAATGTTTAATTTATTTATTTATTTTTATGTGAATTAATGTTGTATTTCAAAATTTATATATTTATAATTTTTAATACAATTTTTTAGCTAATAATAATTTGATTTTAAAAGATATAAATATGGTATTATAGGTAAGCACATTTTAAATTAGAGTTTATGATTATTATGTAGTATATTTTATATATACATGGTTTTTGGGATTTTTAATTTTATAAACATTTAAATTAATTTAAAATAGCTACACGGTTGTGGATATTTTTAAACTTAAATATTTATACTAATTTATTAATTTAAAGTAGTTATAAATTACTTTTTACTTATTAAACCACTAACACTCCAAATTACACACACCTAAAAAATGAAAACGAAAGGAAATTTATATGCTACTATTTTTTTAAACGATCTCAATGCTCCACCGTCAATCACTGAAATCACGCAATATATACATCATTATTGGCGAAGTGGACACAGATTTGAATTTAGATTTTTGTGAACAGACAACTATTGTTATAATTATTGGTTTAATCTATTGTTCAAACTAGCATTTCCATCATCGAATTATTGACAACTATTGGCATGGACATGAGGAATGAATGACGTGCCTTGAAAGTTCGGATTCGATTTTGGATTTGCGGGTATTGCAAACTTTATATTATATAAAAAAAAATTGTTAGGAAAGGTATAGTTTTAATAAAAGCATTATATGATATAAAAAAAGTTGTTAAGATAGTTTTCGGCAAAATCACATAACCAATCTTTTGTCGACGCGTTTCGAACCAACCAGTGTGGTTCATCGTCAGGACAAGTTGAAGAACCAATCTGGCTTAGCTAGATTAAATAGAGTGTGAAGAGACTCCAACAGCTATAATGCTAACGGCTAATTTGACCTAATGACCTAGTCAAACTACTAAAATAGTTAATTAATATTTCTAGAAATAGTTAAAATAGGTAAATAAAAGAATTCATTTGTTAATTTAAGTATAATATTACTATTTTAATCATAATGGTCATTATATAATATATATTCAATGATTTAATATTATTCAAATATTATATAAATAAAAAAATAATAATAAATTAATTTAAAAGTAGATATATTATTAATATTATTTCCAATATTAAGAGTATAATATTAATATTTTAATTATAATGGTCATTATATAATATATATTTTAAATGATTTATTATTATTTAATTATATTATTAAATAATAATATATTTATTTAATAATAGATATATCATTAAATAATTAAATTTTATTTGTTAGTTTAAAAATAGATATATTATTTCAATTATTAAGAGAGTTTATAGTATAATATTAATATTTTAATTCTAGGGTCATTATATAATATATATTAAATGATTTACTATTATTCAATTACTATTTAATTACATGTGGATGGTAATAAATTACTACTATTTTTTATAATTAAGTTACATTAGGTAATTATGTAATGATTACTTCATGGTCCATTGGTAAGTTAATTCTTCATTATTTTAACTATAATGGTCATTAAAATAATAAATGTTTATTAATACTCTATAACTACTAACTAATTATTAATCCCAAACAAATTGTTAAAACACTATTCTTCCTAGAGTTTTGTTATCCTAGGTAAATGCCAAAATTAAGGGTAAAGTCCAAGTTAATTCATAATAGAATAACCAATAATCTTGGTAAATCAAAGTTTATCCTTTAATGGTCAAATAATCAATATTAGTTCAATATTTTTTATTCAAAAATATTAGAGGTAACTAAGTCCTTAGGTAAATAAATTATTACTTATAGGGTTGAAAGATTATTACTAAAAATCTAACTAAAATTATGGTCAATCATAATTTATTCTTTAAACCTAGGATAAGTTTCTATTAATAATCGATGTTTATTCAAAATTTATTTATTCAAAAATATTAAAATCAACTATGTTAAAAGGTAAATATTATTATTATTTATAAGGATTAAAAAAGGGGGGTCTTATTAGTTAAAGGGAAACACAATTAATCATAGAAATAATTATCAAGGTATGAAAAATAAATTAAATGCCCAATAGTATCATAATTCGGTTACACTAATAAGCCCGAGACTAACTCCTAACTAATTAAAGGCTCAAACACTCCAAAATAATCAGACATATCTGCTAAACGAGAGTAAAAGGAAGGGGAAGATAGAAGCCCTAAGACCAAGAAACAGGGGAATGAGGAGGCTAGGAAGATAAGGCTGGGACCCAACAACTGCTAATCTTCCAGCCATCATCCCTATTAAGATTGATTGGCCTTTTCTCGATTTCCAGGGCCTCTCTAAATTATCGATGGTGAAACTGCGCAACTTTGGCAATGACTTGAGCCTCCTCTATACATACATGATGCATAGTCTTCCCAGCATGCTCAGCCAGGGCCGAGGACTTGGTCCTACCATGTCTTAAATCTGCCGAATGCTCGCTAATCCGTTGATTGATAGAGCGACCAGTCTCACCAATATAAGGGGTCCCACAGGAACATGGAATGACATAGACGCCCTTCATGTCCTTAGGGTCAATCGGGTCTTTCACAGACCTGAGGGAGCCACGGATAGTATTGAGAGGTCTGAAAGTTGCGGGAACATTATACTTCTTCAGAATCCTCGCAATCCTGTCCGTGGTTCCCTGGATGTAAGGAAGATTCACACCCAAGATATGATCACTAGGAACCTTTCGGATTGAAGGCTCCTTCTTGGCCCTGAGGAAGGCTTTTGGACCGAGGTGCCTCTTGTAACCATTCTTCTCAAAGACTTCCAGGAGGTGAGCCTTCTCCGACTCCAGGCTCTCCTCATCCGAAATTCTAACAGCACGGGTGGCAAGCCTGCTAAGAACCCCTAACTTTTGAGAAAGATTGGTTATGTGATTTTGCCGAAGACTATCTTAACAATGTTATGGATCACAGAAGTCTAAATTCCCTAATAAAAAAAGTTATTATGAAAGGTGTATTTTTGATTGGAGTATTTGTATTTTGAGTGATTGTTGATGATGTAGCTTTCTCGGCATGGAATTATTTCAATTTTTCCGTCTCTGTTGGATAATTTTTTAATTTGAATTTAAAAATAAATTATTAAAAATTATAATTATATTTATTTAAATAAATTATTATCTTAATATTTTAATGTACTTTTATCATAAATTTAATTTTTAAAATGTTAAATTAAAATATTATTTTATTAAAGAAATATTTAGAAAGTCAAAATTCTTTATTTTTTAATTCATTTTATTTAATGATGTAGTATACTCGTTACACATACACAAAACAATTATCTAATTATATTTTATTTGTCATTAGTATATCTTCTGACATCATAGTTTATGTTTTTTTAGCAATATATTTTTTCATTATATTTATCTCAAATATAGTTGATGGCTTTTCTCAATATATTTTTGGATTATTTTTATATAGGTATTGTTTATGAGTCGCTGATCTGGTATTTTGTTAAGACACTCCTTGATGTGAAGTCACTAGTTCAATTCCCTTCCCGGATCCCCATGGTATATTGAACAGATGAAGATGTAGTCCTCGCAAACCAAAAGAAGAAATCCAACACAATTTCTTTACAATTTTATGATCAAATTTAGCTAAAAACTCAAAACATAAATTAACTAGCTACATTTTCTTTACACACACACACACACACACACACACACATATATAAAACATCAATCACATAATTATAACATAAACCAATTACATAATTATAACACTGACATCAATAAAAATATCAAATAAAACATGAACTACATAACCAGCAAAAAAAAATCCCAACACCATCTTTTATATAAATTTCAAAATACTCAATTTGCAAGATAAACACACTAAACGTTATCTAATTTTATACAGATACTATTACATTAAGAAAAGAATATAAATTTTAGAAGTTGTCTAGGTGGAGGAATTATCACGACAGCCAAAAGTGGCCGGAATCCAGGCAAAAAAATTTCAAAAAATCTTGTAGAGCCAGTGTTTGAATCATGCTTTTGATGGTGGAAATGAATCAAATGGATTCAGCACCATTAAAAGCTTTTAAAGCACCTAAAATTGTGAAGTTTAACAGATTTTGCTTGGATTTAAAAAAAATTCTGACGGATTTTTTCAAAATATAACTAGAATTTCCATAACTTTGAAGGCAAAATAGCATAATTTTTAGACTATGGCTAAATTTTATAATGAATTCGGAAAACTAAAATTTTTGTAATTTTATTTAGACACTATTACATTGAAAAACATATATTTTTTTGAAGAACAACATATTTTGAATGAATGATTCCCTATCATTTCACTATTTTTTGGGAAATTTAATTAAATAAAGTTAAATGAGCTCAATCATGTTTTTTTATGTCAAAATCACTCTCAATTGATAACAATTTTTTTTATTATTTAAGATCCATTTCAAAAATAGTTAAAAACCACTTTTTACATAACTCAATCATGTTTTTCATGCTAACATCACTATACAACAAAAAAAAACTTTTGCAAATCCAATTCAAAAATAGTCAAAAATTACTTCTTACATAAGAGACCAGTACTAAGCAACAACCGTACTACACTTCTTTAATAAGTGAAATGTAGAAGATTAGAGTTTGTTTGGAAGTGAAATTCTCATTATACACTTTATTTGTTTTAAATTTTTGAAAGATAGATTTGAGATTAAGGTTTGTATTACCTAAAGTTAAATTAAAATTTTGAAAAGTCTATTTGAGATTAAAGTTTGTATTACATGAATATTAGAGTCTTTATTACATGAAGATGAAAAATCATTTGTGAAGTGAAATCCTCACCATGAATCCTATTTTTTAAAACCAAAACTAAAATTATGATAGGCCAATTTCAATATAAAATGTCTATCGATGACCAAGATTAGAATTTAGAGTATATATTATATGAACATGAAAAGTATTTTGTGAAATGAAATCCTCACCATAATGTTTCATTTATACTTATAATGATGAATTTGTAAAATAAAATTTTATATGAAGCATGTTCATCATGCTTGCAAGAAAAGGAAATTGTTTGTTGATTTTTTATTTAAAAGAAAAATTATGAAATACATGTCCTTCATGACCTTTGCAAAAGAAAAATTGAATTTGTACTTTGGGCTCCTCAACAGACCAAGGCGGCCCTCCAGGTCATCATATTGGCCTCCCCAAGTAGACACCCATTTTCATCACTTGAAGGCTATAAATAGCCCATTCAAACTCCTCCCAAGGGCACTTTAGCTGATTACATCTCTCTCTATTCTAAGCAAAGAAATACAATGAATACAAGGCTGAAAACAAAAGGAAGAGATTTGCTTAATTTTCCCTCACTCTAGTGATCAAAGGAGGCATAGTTCTGGGTGGTTTGCTATGGTATGTTTTTTGCGGCACAATGCAAAGTCTAAGGCAAATTTGTAGGATGAATTTTGTCCCTTTTGTAGATCTGAAGAAGACCCTATTACAGAAGATTTTGTGGATAGAACTGAGGACACTTGGTTTGGATCTCGTGGAGGGTTGTCTTGGCTCTTGGTGGATGGCATATTTCTGGACAATTTTATTTTGATGGATATCTTGTTGCATTAATTCTCTAAGGAAAAAATTGGTTGGATAATTTTCCCCTTAGCGGGATTTTTTAATGGTAAAATCTCCTTGTCTCCATTTGTGATCTTTATTGTTCTTCTTTCTATGGTGTTGAATTTTTGAAGTATAATTACTTAATTATATTATTACCACGGTAAATGAAATCTATATCATTAGAAGTAATTACCATAGTTCATAAATAAAGTACTTTCATCTATTGTAATGGAAAAACCAACATTGTTTTGGACCTTTGGTGAAGGAAAGAGCGCAACGATCACTCTTCAAAAATACCTATCATGAAGAAACCGTAGATGTACAATAAAGTTGAGTTGGATCCATGGCTTCTACTATGAAATCAAAAAACAAGTTAGAGGGGGCTACAAAATTTAGTGCTTTGAAGATGAGAATCAACCTAATTCTCACAAGGGAAGATATTTTGGAAATTGTGCAAGGCAAGATGATTGAACCTACAAATGAAGTAGGAAAGAAGAAGTGTAAGAAATATGAAATAACTACCATAATAATTATTGTGGAGTACATCAAGGATCATCTAGTTCCATACATCTCGAAGCTTAACACTTCAAAGAAGATGTATGATGCCCTAAATGATTTGTATACTATGAACAATATTGGCCAAGCCATGAGTTTAAGAAATGAGCTTCATGATATAAGAATGGCAAAAAAAAAATAGTGGCTTCATACTTTTTGAGGATTTTTCAACTAAGAGATCAACTACAAGCTATTGAGGAATTTTTCTCTATCAACGAACTTGTGACCTAAGCACTCAATGGACTATCACTACCATGGGATACATTTGTAGTAGGTGTAAGTAGCCAAAAGGAGCTCCTTGATTGGAAGAATTATGGGAAATATTTTCTAAATAATGATCAAGACTATTGTCTAGAGGATGAAAAACAAAGGAAGAAGAATATTCTAAAGCCTAATCAAGTTGTTCCAAGAAAGATAGAGGAAGAGGAAAGTCTGGTTTCTAGAAAAAGAAGAAGGATTTTGATAGAATACCTAACCCTCAAAGAAAGAAAGATATGTCGCAAATTCAATGTTTTCACTGCAACAAATTTGGGAATTTCAAAGCCCAATGTCCTGAAGGATTCAATAATAGGAAGAGAAGAGGGAATCAACATGCTACCAAAATAGAATTTTAAGAACAATCTAAAAGTCCCAAAGTTGAAGGAGATAAAGAGTACCATTTCTACTATTCTACACTTGTAGGATCTCCTATAGATGAGAACAATGTATGCTTAATCGATAGTGGAGCTTTAAGACATATGATAAGGAAGTGTGATCATCTTACAAGTTTGATGGAAAAAATATTCATTCAAAAATAAAAGCTTGGAGACAACAATATCTACGTAGTCAAAGGAATTTGGACAACATCTCTTAAGCTAGAAACAGGTTAAAGTGTTCACATGAGTAACATACTCTGTGTTCCAGGATTGAAAGAGAATTCGTTTTCAATTTCATTTTTCAAGAATAAAGGAGACAGAGTAGCCTTCATTGATGGGAAACTTTTTGTGTGGCTCAAGGGCTCTAGTATAAGCTCTACTATGGTTATTAGGATTCATGAAGGAAGGTTATATAAACTCCTGGGGAAACCTATAGAAATTTCTCACTGTAGATTAATCTAATTATGCAATGTACTAAAGCAAAATAATTAATCTATTTCTACAATCAAAGTTGTGGAAGCTTAAAGATCGCGTTGAATCAGAGATGAACACATATAACCATAAGAAGAAGAATCAATGCACATGAAACGCAGAAAATACACATGGGAAAGTCTCAGCTAAAAACCTCGCTATCTGTATTATCATACAGGGTGGAAATACATCAAGATTACATAAATCTTTAGCTCCCACAGCTAGCCAACTCTCAGTACAATCCTCCTGGATGCTCACAGGCAAACAAGGCTTCTCACAAACCTTCTACTCTACCCTCCAAGCCTCCTATTTCCTTGTGATGTTTCTCCTGGGTGATCCTATTGTTACCAACTGTAACACTGATCACTCACAATGTTCTCACACCCTATAAAACTACGCAATCCTCAAGGAATCTTGTTCCTTCTGCATGGATGAGTTTTCTTTATAGGAAAATTCCTCCAAGTAATAGTACTATGTCCCTGTCCTTAATCTTAACTTGTCTTTGTCTGAATAGACACGCATGAGCTATTTATGAGAGAATCCTCAGTTATCTGGAGTACACTAGTTGCATGCATGCATGCATTAACTGACTGAACTCACAATTAGTTCCACAAACTGTTTGGAACTAATTTAACTGGACTTAACTAAATTAACTGATCTAGCTAATTACAACTCAAATACAACTCATCCTTATCTCCTTAATTAAGAGATAACTTCCTTAATTTAAGGGATAACCGTTGCATGACTTCACAAAGACTTCTAGCTTGAATTTCTCCAACTAATTAACTCAAGATGATTTAATTAATTATTTTCCAAGCAGATGGTGAGTCTAAATTCGAATTTTAATTCAAGGAAAAATTAACATTGGAATATTCCGAATGCTATTTTTAGCATTTCTTGTTGATATTCTCAACACTCCCTCTCAACAAGAAAGGAATTCAACTCGATCCCGGTCTCTAACCTTTGGAATGATCTACATGCAACACTTCTCTCTAGTTTTGTTGCTCTAGAAACTCCAGAAACAAAAAATATCCAACTTGAATCAGTATGATGCCTTTGTCATCAAAGTCTCTGACTGTTATTGCCTCTGTCGACTGAAAACTCTACACCTCTGTGCTCTTCAGTATCTGACTACTCTAGCCTCTATCACTTTCATCTTTGACTGTATCAATCACACTGATTGCTCCTGCTGCATCCGTGCCGCTACTGGTCCTATCTCCCAGCACTACATCCGCAGTGCACCTCCTCTCATCATGTTGCATCATGCTGCCCACTGCTGCATTGCAACTCAGTCACTAAGAAGTAAGTACCCGATCTCCCAACTAACCTCCCTATTGGGTTGGAAACACCCTCTGATGTTGAAGCTCCCTCTGCCGCTCCATCCGCATCTATCTCTACTCACTCAGCCAGTCCTGCTACTCCTCGTTGGGGCTCTTGTAGCAAGGTCTAATCAAAGAGGTTGGGTACCTCGAGGATCCTACCCCTATTTCAGCCTTCATGGGACTATCACTTCACATCGCCCCACCTCACACCTAGAGATATGGCTACATGTGATCCCTTTTTTGACATGGCTCAAAATTTCCCCCTACTGGAGCTCTCTGCATGAGTGGATGCCTACACTCGGTCTCCTCTCAACATCTCCAATTATGGCTCCTCCACAGTTATCTCAGACTTCTTCTGGGGCTGCATGTTGAGAGGTAATTTACTCTCCCTCTCAACCACCAAGTCTCTAACATGTTCCTTGCTCCTCAAGGCTTTGCATGCATCTTGAACCTCAAGAGCATATAGGTTCTGAACTCGTGAAGCAATATATTTTACTTGTCCTGCGGTGATGTGTCTAAGGTACACCTTTCCTTTACTGAAGACAACATCATAGCCTTTTTCCTCCAACATCGTGATCGATACCAAATTCTTCTTCAATCCAGGCACATACTTCACATCTGTCAAGGTGATAAGAGCTCCATTCTCCCTTTGGAAAGAAATCATGCCCACTCCTGAAACACTATACCTTTCATCGTCACCCATCTCTATAAGTATCTTAAGGTCTTTCTCCTCCAAGGTGCTGAATAAACTTTTATCATCAGTCATGTGGAATGAGGCTCCACTGTCAAGAAACCAACCACAACCCATCATTGACGAAACCATGCATGCGATGAGGGTGAAGTCCATTTCTAACTAAGAGGCTAATGCCTCACCTTCAGATCCATCCGAGGATCCCTTCTTGGACTTCTTCGATGGGCAATTAGTCAGATAATGACCTATCTCATGACAATTAAAGCATCTCAATTTAGATTTGTCACCCTTCTTCCCTCCATGAGAAGAACTCGATTTGGGATGAGAATCCTTATCCCTCCCTTTCCTTGCCTTACTCGGTAAGGCTAGATTTTCTTCATCCTCCTTAGATGAAGAACCATCTCGTTTGCTCCTCCTAATATCCACCTACATGAGATCTGACCACAGTCATTCCCAATCCGCCAATTTCTTCCTTCCATTCACAGAGTCCTGGTAGCTATGCCAGCTCTTTGGAAGGCCAAGGAGAGTGAGGCTCACCATATCATCATCGGCAGTAGTTATTACCACACTTCCATGCTCATCTCTATAGGTGGTGAGCTTGTTCAGATATGTGGAAATAGTATCACCATTCTCCATCGTTATTCTTCGAAGCTTATCCTTGAGCACCAATTTCCTCTGGTCGCTACCGTTCTGATATAGGTCCATCAATGTCTTCCACATTGAAAATGGAGTCTCCTCCCCATGGAGACTCGAGACAATATGGTCTCGAACTCCCTCAAGGATGACCTGTCTCGCCCTCGCCACACACTTCTTCCATTCAACCAACTCTTGTGCATTAGTTGAACCTGGCTTTGGGATTTCTTGATCAAATAAATCCTTCAAACCATTATTTACTAATATAGCTTCTAGGCGATATTTCCATGCTATGTGATTCGAGTTGCCATCCAACGCACACTCGAGTCTCAAGCCATAAAATGCCATTGACAAATCTGAAGTGTGAGATGAATTTGATTTGTACCTTCAATCTTGAACTTCAAACTTCGAATTTCCCTTCTTAGTATAATATTCACAACTTCGATCACCTTTGCTCTGATACCATGTAGAAATTTCTCACTATAGATTAATCTGATTATGCAATGTACTAAAGCAAAACACTGAATCTACTTCTACAATCAAACTTGCGGAAGCTTAAATATTGAGCTAAATCAAAGTTGAACACGTATAACCAAAAGAAGAAAAATCATTGCACATGAAACACAAAAAATATTGAGGGTAAAGCCTCAGCTAAAAACCCCGCTATCTGTATTATCATACAAGGTGGAAACACATTGAGATTACACAAATCTTTAGCTCCCACATCTAGCCATCTCTCAGTACAATCCTCCTGGATGCTCATAGGCAAACAAGGCTTCTCATAAACCTTCTACTCTGTGCTCCAAGCCTCCTATTTCCTTGTGTTGTTTCTCCTGGGTGATCTTATTTTTATCAAGTGTAACATTGATCACTCACATTGATCTCACACCCTGTAAAACTGTGCAATCCTCAAGGAACCTTGTTCCTTCTACATGGATGAGTTTCCTTTATAGGAAAATTCCTCCAACTGATAGTATAATGTCCCTGTCTTTAATCACAACTGGTCTTTGTCTGAATAGACATGCATGAGTTATTTATGAGAGAATCATCAGTTATCTGGAGTACACTAGTTCCATGCATGCATGCAGTAACTGACTGAACTCACAATTAGTTCCACAAATTGTTTGGAACTAATTTAATTGGACTTAACTAAGTTAACTGAGCTAACTAATTACAACTCAAATACAACTCATACTTATCTCCTTAATAATAGATAACTTCCTTAATTTAAGGGATAACTGTTGCATGACTTCACAAAGACTTCTAGCTTGAATTTCTCCAACTAATTAACTCAAGATGAATTGATTAATTATTTTCCAAGTAGCTAATGAGACTAAATTCGAATTTTAATTCTCAATTTTAATTCAAGGACAAATTAAAATTGGAATATTCTGAATGCTATTTTTAGCATTTCTTGTTGTTGTTCTCAACAAAGCCTTCCCAAGATTTAGTTCATAATGATATTAATCCTTGTGAGCTATAACATAGGAGATATGGACACCTTTATTATAGATCCTTTCAATCTTTGAAGTAGATTGTTTTAGGTGTATCATGCTTGTTGATGGATCATAAAGGTGTGTGTAAGGGATGTGCTATTAGAAAGAATGTTAAGAAACCCTTTCCAAGTAATGAACATAGGACCAAAGAGATTTTAGATCTAGTCCACTTTGATGTATGTGTTCCTATGCTGAAGAAAAATCTTAAAGGAACTCTTTAATATGTATCATTTATCAATGAATTATCTCACAAGGCTTGGATCTATCTTATGAAGTCAAACGATGAAGTTTTTAGGAAGTTACAAGAATTCAAGGATGAAGTGGAAACGTGAAAAGGAAGATATCTAGACTCTGAGATAAGATAATGGAGGAGAGTACACCTACAAGGAGTTCATTTCCTTCTATAAGGATGTTGGTATTAAGAGGGAGTTGATGGTTCCCTATAACCCTCAACACAATGGAGTGCCTGAGAGAAAGAACAAATCTATTGAAGAATCTATGAAGGCAATGATACATGATCAAGATCTTAAAATATTCTTGCGGGAAGAATCAACCATGGCAGTTGTTTTTACCCTAAATAGAAGTCCTCCTTGACTTCTAGAAGATAAGACTCCTGAAGAAGCATTCATTGGTCATAAACTGATCTACAAAATTAAGAGCACTCAAAACTTGCAATAATATACTTTCACTTCATTGTAAGGGCTGATTAATTTAAGTTACAATTTTATCCATAAAGATGCAAATTTCATCATAATCTTGTAACGTAAAACTGCATATAAAATAATATAGTCAAGCATGGACAAATATCATCCTCAAAACCAAGATGATAATGGAGTTCACACCCTTCACTGGGATACATCTCCAGATTCACCTCCATAGGTCGAATCACTTTTATTGTATTTCTTCAAAGAGGAACTTATGAGATTATCAAGGAGAAGATCTCTCAAATCCACCAAACTCTTCCCTTATCCACATTTTTAAAGGAAACAATCCCATGAAAATCTCAACTTTCCTTGAGATTAGGAAAATGGTTTGTGAGGTGGATTCTCAAATTTAATCATTTTTTCTTACAATTTAAATTAAAAATACATGGGCACGTTTAACATTTTATGCTCATGATTTTTTCAAATAATTCCACCTTTACCAATCATCCCTTGAACTTTTCTTTTGGCTCGGTACTCTTTGGACACTAGTTTCAAGATCCTCCTGGATCAGAAGCTACATGTTGATCATATGATAATCATTGGTTGTTTAGTGTTCATACATGTACCCAAGTATGAAAGAAAAAAGTTAGATCCATCCAAAAAAATGAGATATTTGTTTGGTGCAATGATTCATCAAAGGCATATAAAATCCATATCCAAGGACAACGACATGTTGAAATAAGTAGGGACATGACTTTTGATGAATATGCCACTTATTAGAAACCCATAGAAGAGAAATTTGACATTAAAGATGAAGAGAATAAGCATATGGCTCTCAAATAAAATGTTACAGGTCCTCCCAGATCCTTAAGTCTTCGTGAAGATCATGAAGAAATACCATAGGGATTTTGTGAACCATTGGATCCCATGGTTATTCAATAAAATAGAGAAAAGACCAGCTTGGCTTAAATCTACTTTGTAGGATGCAAAAGGAAATGCGGCTCCACAAGGCACCTTGAGGGAATCTAAGAGACCTAAGAGATATTTTGGTAATGCAACCTTAATGACTAAGTTGATTGACTCTGAATCTCCCAACTTTGAGGAAGAAACCACCCAACAAGTATGGAAGGATGCAATGATGGAATGAAATACCAATATATTATGAAGAACAGTTTGTAGGAAATTGTTCGAAGACCTGAAGGAAAACATATGGTAACCTAAAAGTGGATACATAAGGTCAAGCATGCATCAAATGGGGTCAGTGACAAATAAAAGGAAAGATTCATGGTTAGAGGGTTCTCCCAGAAGGAGGAAGAAGTGTATGATGAAACCTTTGCAGCAGTTTCTAGGCACACCACAATTAGATCTCTTTTTCCCTTGCTTCATTAATGGGCTTGAAGTTACAGCAAATGGATGTGAATATTACCTTCCTTAATGGCATGATTGAGGAAGAGGTGTACATAGAGAAACATCAAGGGTTTGAGGTTCATGAGAGAATACCTTGTGTGAGGAATGAAGAAGGCCATATATAGACTCAAGCAAGAACAAAGAGTTTTGTATTCTAGAATTAATGGGTATCTAACGAGACTTAGTTTGTCGAAGAGTGTTTCTAAACCAAACCTTTATATCAAGGTTGTGAAAGGTGAGCTTGTGATGCAACTACTACATGATGACTATTTTTTGCCTAACAAGTGTAGATCATCTTATTTTTCAGTTTAGGAGGGAGTTGTCCTTTGAGTTTGACATGAAGGGTATTGGTTTGATGCATTACTATTTGGGATTGGAATTTTGAAAGAGACTTGGTGAAATCCTCTTCAAGCAAGGAAAGCATGTCATCAAGATCCTTTAGAAATTTGGAATGATGGAATGCAAGTTTATGGAAAATCCTATGGTAATGAATTTGATAAAGCTAAAGGATTCTAAGTCTCATGTGGTTTATTCATCCATGTATCGAATGTTGATTGGTTCATTGATGTATTTGGTGAATACCAGGGCAAACATTTTCTTTGCAGTAAACACCTTGACTTAGTCTTAGATGGAATTGAGACATGAGCATTGGATTGTAGAAAATAATATATTAAGAAATTTGTGTGGTACTATTGATTATTTCTTGAGATATGCCTCTAGTGGTGAGATACAACTACAAGGATATATGGATTACGACTGAGTAGGGAGTGAGAATGACAAGAAAAGTACATATAGTGTATGTTTTAGTTTGGGATTTTCTATGATATTATGGATGAGTAGGAATTAGGCATTTGTCACACTAAGTACTGTAGAGACAGAGTATAATGTAGTTTGTCTAGCATGTTGTGAAGGATTATGGCTTCGTAAGCTATTCTTTAGATTGTTTGACCATCTGCTAGAATCAAATCTATTGTGAAAATCAAAGCTCTATGAAGCTAACAGACAATTCAATATTTCATGATAAGATGAAGCATATTGATATTAAGTACTGTTACATTCATGATATGGTGCAGAAAGGAGCAATGAGGCTCCAATATATTCCCATTTATGTGTAGATAGTTGATATTCTCACAAAGCCTTTATCCCATGCGATGTTTGTATAATTCAGGGACAAGCTTGGACTTGTGGAGAACCCATCTATTAGTGAGAGGGATCATTGATGTGACATAAAAAGGGGCATGGCTCAGACTATTAGTGACAATAGGAGCATGTCCTAGATTTTTTATTAGTGGACAATACGGGCATGGCTTAGTCTGTTAGTGACAACAGGAGCATGGATCGGACTGTTGGTGAGATAGCATGATGGAAAAACATTCTAGAGTGGATGGTCCCTCAGGACTGTACGCTTAATGGAGTGGGTTACTTTTCAACACCATGGCCTAGAGTGAGGCCTTTCAAAGTTGGGAGATGGGTGTCCCTAGGTTTTGACCTTGCGTGATGGAAACTCTGAACTAGTCACAGTAACATGCGGTGAAGTGCCAAACATATCATGGTAATTGGTTGAGTGAGTACCATTGGTTAGGATTGCTAATCTAGGTTGTGGTACCTATTGATGATGATGACGTTGATGTAGGTCAAGATTGTTGACATAGATGACAATTTTATTAATGAGTTGTACCTTCCCTAAGTGAAATCATTCATACAAAGAACACGTGGATAGTTATTATGAATACCTGCCTAGTTATTTTTTTTACATAGGGCTGATATTCATAATGATTCAATTGTACTTGTACTGATGAAATATAAATTATATTTGTAAAAGAAAATTAATATGAAGCATATTTTTCATGCTTGTAAGGAAAGGAAAATATTTATTTATTTTTATATTAAAAGAAAATTATGAAAGACATGTTGTCTGTGACCTTTTCAAAAAAAAATTGAATTTTTTATTTTTTATTTTTTCCTCCACAAGAGACCAAGTTGGCTTTCCAAGCCATCATGTCACCCTAGCTAGAAAGACACCTATTCACATCACTTGAAGGCTATAAATATCCCATTCAAAATATATAAATTACTTGTTTTATAATTTTGGTAATCATCTAAAAATCTGCAAGAATTTTTACTTTAATATGTGTATAACTATGAGCATGAAGAAAAACAAAACTAATATGAGAATCAAACCTCCTTTTAAAAAAAAAAGAAATATGAAAATAAAATTTCACAAAAAAAAAAAATTCATGAGCTCAAACCTTATAAGATCACTTACAATGTTTCCTTATATTATAAGATTAGTTTATAGAAAATGTCTTTAAACAATTTCCCTAAAATGGATATTAGGTCCCAAAAAAAGGATAAATGGAGAGGAAAGTTTTTTAATGGCTGGAAAACAAGTGTAAATTGATGGAGTTTTGGTTGTGGGACAAGAAAACCCTCTTATTTGATACTCTAATCATTCTTGTTATCTTGGTGAATGTGGAGGGAAAAAAATGAAAAAATGTTTTAAAATATATAAAATTAAAATTAAAAGCATTACACCCTATGCTATTCTCTTCATAGGAACCAACCTCTTCCCCATTGAGTGAATGCCCATGGTTTTTAAGTTCATCTTGTGTAGGAACATGTTAAGCAACATGGATGATAAGTGGCTCCATAAAATGGATTTTAACCCTAGCCATAAAAAACAATGGATGAAGTGAATAAGGGATCAAGATGTCAAGTCTTGGGTAGAAATCATTTGCGAATACTCGAAGATGTCATCTTATAGGATATCAATAACACTAAAATTACTATGACATCTATATTTAAAAAGAATATGTTAAAAAATATGGATGATAAGTGGCTCCATAAAATGGCTTTTAACTCTAGCCATAAAAAAACAATTAATGAAATGAAGAAGGGATCAAGATGTCAAGTATTGGGTAGAAATAATTTGGGAATACTCGAAGATGTCATCTTATAGGATATCGATAACACTAGAATTACTATTACATCCAAATTTAAAAATAATTTGTGGTGCCATAAAGAGTTGAAATAAAAGGAAGTTCAAATATTTTAAGGGAGTGATTAACCCTAATGTAATATAGAATATATTATAAGGAGGTGTTCAACTCTAATGTAATGTAGAATATCCAAATTCTCTCCTAGTTATGACTAACACAAAGAAGAAAATCAACATTCCTATATAACAAACAAACTTAATCACTTATGTGACAAATATAGGTGTTGGACCATTCCCAAAGCATAATGAGGTCCAAGAATTTGTTATCTTTGTGACACTAAGGGGTTTGTAGATAAAAGCTTCCTCCTCTTAAAGTGGTGTGGGTACACCCAAATTAAAAATCAATTTCAAGATACTTATTGCAAACCATAGAATCCAAAAATTTGTCATCTTTGTGACACTAGGGGGTTGGTGTTAAGTTATGGTATGTTCTATGCTTAGAACGGTTTACCTATCTTTCTTATTATTATCCATAGATTAGCAATCACATATACATTAAGTAAAGTGCAGATAGAAAATTTAAACAATCAACAGAAAACAAGCCAAGACAAGAGACACAAGATGTGCAGGCTAGCCAGGGACAAACGCCAATATGGGGAAACCCTTTGATCAAATCTTCTTTTATCTTCAATAATTCAGCAGAGAGAAATACTAAACAGATTTGATTTATATCAGCAGTATCAAACCCTAGATTAGCCCTAAACTAGGGTAGCATACCCTAGATCGCGCTTGTCAAGTCTCCACCAGTGAGTCTTTCACCGTACACTAATACAAGACTTCGCCGTGAACCAATCCAAGACTTTTCCATGCATCAGTCCAAGACTTCACCGTGCACTAGTCCAAGGCTTCACCACGCATTAGTCCAAGACTTCACTCGTGCACCAGTCCAAGCCTTCGCCATGCACTAGTCCAAGACTTTGCCGTGCATCAGCCCAAGACTTCGCCATGCACCAGTCCAAGACTTCACCGCGCATCAGTCCAAGACTTTGCCATGCGCTAGTCCAAGAAATCTGCGTCCTTCTTTTCACACGTGTGTGAGAAAGAGACTTTCTACGCAAGAGAGAGAAGAGACTCTTTTTCTGCGTAGGAGAGAGAGGGATATGATGAGAAGTGAGTGACCAAATGAGGAGGAGTCATCCTGTGTTTATATCCAAATGTTGAAGGTGAATAGATGTGTCTGTTGGGCGTCTGAGCCTACATAAGTTGCTGGCCAACTTTGATAATTTGTTAATAATCAAAATAAATTCGTATCTACATAAATACTTATCAGAATCGGATGATCTTTATATCAATCCTACACCTCTTGATGAGAGGAATCTAGGAAATATACTATCACCCATGAATAAGGCGATCACATGGAGTTTGGCCCTAGTTTCCAATTTTAACACTCCCTCTCAACTAGGGAGAACTCAATCTGCAATTTGTCTAACCATTGCTACTATTCATCCATCAAATGCACTGCCTTGTACAACTTGACCCCTGCTCTGCTATGCTCTGCTTTGCTCTGTTCTACTCTGCTCGAACTATGAAGAAGAAGAAGTGATTTAGGATGTCTCATACCATCCTCCATTGACCTGAAGTTAGTCTGGACTGTGTACTACTTTCACTAGTCCCAGACCAGTCCTCTACTGACCCGAAGTCAGTTTCAGAGGGTGTACCACTCTCACTGGTCCCAGACTAGTATCATTGATCCTAGATCAATGGAGGTCATCCTAACATAAGGAGTACGATAGATACAATGATGTGTCCATCGATAGAACTACTATGGTCCCTATCCTCATTTCCTTGCTCATTGATCAGATGAGAGGTACTTCCCATGAGTCCCAAACTACATGGGTAGGATGCCACGACATGAGAACTAATCATCCTATCTAGTGGATGCCACATAGAACAAATCATCCTGGCCTACTGGAGAATGAATCATCCTGTTCCACAATCGCCATGGAGAACGAATAATCCTAGCCCATAGGAGAACTAATCATCCTGTTCCATAGTCGCCACGGGGTGTCAGGGGAAGGTTGAACCTTTTACCTTGTAAAAAGTGCACCAACAGGGGATGGTGAGTTACCCTGTGGTCATATGTTGCTCCAAGAAGTACCCTGTGCTCCCCTAGAGCTCCCAGAGCTTAGTACATCATACTTGACCCTCAAAAGAGGGTCTCTGAATGACTCCAAGTCATTCTTGAAAAGTCAAAAATTTGACCTTTCCTATGGGCTTTGTCAAAATGTTGGCGACCTGTTCATCTGTACCAATATGTTGGAGCCTTATAGCTCCCCACTGCACCATGTCATGAATATAGTGGTACTTGATATTGATATGCTTGTAGTGATCATGGAATACAGGATTCTCTGATAAACAAATCTCACTTTGGTTGTCACATAGGATCACGATGGTATCCAAAGTAAATCCAAACGGCTCACTGAAGAGCTTTCGTAACCAGACTACCTCACAGGAGGCCATGCTAGCAGCAATGTACTCTGCCTTGGCGGTGCTCTTGCTCATCTAGGATATCAAAGGCCCACCACATTGCATGCCCAATCAGCATCAATATATCCAAGTAGTATCACATTTCCGGTAGTGTATCTTAACCCATAAGTAATTGTGCCACGAAGATATCTTAGCAGATCCTTGTCACCAATCCAATGTATGTGGTGAGGTTCAATCGTGTGTTTACTCAACGTGTTGACTGCAAAGCATATATCTAAACAGGAGTTCACTAGGAACATCAATGCTCTGGTGAGTTGATGATACTCGGTGGTATTTCCTAAAACAAGTCTTGTAGCACTACCGCTCAACTTCTTGAAGTCAAGCTCCATCGGGGTGGTTATGGGCTTGCAGTCCACCATGCCGAATCTCTCCAATATCTTCACCACATATTTTCCTTGAGATAGAGAAATCTCCCCTGGTTTCTGCCAGACTTCCAGTCCTAGGAAATAGTGCATAAGTCCTAGGTCTTTCATCTCGAACTCAGAAGCTAGCTCCCTCTTACATTTGTGAAGTTGAGGGTCTGCACCTGTTAGAAAGAGGTCATCAACATATAGCACCAGTATGAGAGGCTTGTCATCTTATAACCTTAAAGTAAAGGTTGGGGTTAGCTTCAATCCTAGTGAATCCTAACATCATCAAGTAGCTATCGATCCTCTCATACCATGCTCAGGGTGTTTGCTTTAGCCCATAGAGGGCCTTCTTAAACCTGCACACATGAGATTCTCGATCATGAATCTCAAATCCTTTGGGTTGCTCCACATAGACCTATTCTTTGATTGAACCATGTAAGAATGAAGTCTTGACATCCATCTGATATAGGTTCCATCCTTGTGAAGCACCAAGGGCTATGATCGAGTGGATGGTGGTATATCAAGAAACAGGTGCAAATATCTCGTCATAGTCTATACCTTCCTTCTACCAGGAGAAGCCATGAGCGACAAAATGAGCCTTATACTATTCCACACTTTCATCAACTACATGATTTATCTTGTAAAGCCATTTGATGTGACAACTCCCTTGTCCTGGGGTTTGGGGACTATATCCTAGACATCGTTCTTCATAATAGACTCATATTCTTCAGTCATAGCATCCTTCCATACTTGATGCTTGATGGCATCTGTGAATGATGAAGGCTCATTTTGGATGATTGTGCTCATGATGGTTAGGTATCCCTGATACCTGTTTGGTTTCTTACTTTCACGGAAGGTTCCTCAGGGTGCTATGTGTCCTTCAGCATCATCAAGTGTCCCCCTAAGCCATGAAGGCCTCTTCCTTGAAGAGGAGGGCGCAGGCAGAAGAGGATCAATATGATCTAGGGGTTCTTCCACATCGGGCATTGTCTCCTCTTCTTTTTCTTTCGGTTCCCTGGTATCAGCTTCTTGAGTGTTCCTCAAAGTAGGAAGACTTTCCACCTTGCTAAGGGCCATATATTCATCAAAGGACTCCACCCACAAACCTTTTTAGGTGGGCTTGGGACTCCAGCAACTATGTCCCATTGGTGTAGCCATACCATTTGTAGTTACTCAGGCAGTTTCAACTCATGTCCAGTCCGAAGCCGATAACACAAACAACTTCATTGAGAAGATCCAACACATCTGCAAGCATGTTCACTACATTCTGGAGAAATCAAATGCCTTGTACAAGCAGTGACATGATCAACATCGGGTGCCACACAAGTTTCAGGTGGGCGACAAAGTCTAGCTGCATTTGCAGAAGGAATGCCTTACTAGAGCCTATCAGAAACTTAGACCACTCTGATATGGTGCTTACACCATTACCAAGGCTATGGGAGATAATGCATTCGAGCTTAGCATTTCCCCATTCCTTGGCCTGCACCCAATGTTCAATGTGGACCACCTTCCACCATACTTCCCACCATTGGTGGACACATTAGACATTGCAGAACAACTCACACCTACAAAGTTAAATCCAAACTACATGGAAAAAGCCACAACTGATCGGATCATGGACACGTAGATCAAGAACAATAGACAACAAAGGATCCAACTATATTGTTTTGTCAAAGTAGGCCAACTCCTTCACGAGGTCAAGTGCCTTACCAGGCACCAAATTTAGTAGAAGTTTCCTCATCTCATCGAGGAACTCATCGCAATGGGGACCATTACTTCTTAAGGGGAGAGGAGTGATGTAGGTGGATTTTGGTGGCCACCCACCTATTCCACTTGGACCCCCATAATTTATTCTTTCATTTTTTCAGTGTACTTATTTGTAGCACAACTTACTATTTTTTGTAGTTTTTCAGTTCCTGAACTTCCAGAGCTGTTTTGAGGCCCTAAATGATGTTTTTTGGAAAACCAGGGCCAACATTTAGAATGGACTGATGTCAGCGATTCAAAAGTTGTAGTCCTCAACTAGATATTTCTAACGAGGTATTTTGCATGTCAAACGAAGATTGTATGACAAAGTTACGACCCCGGGAAGTTGATGTACCAATTTATCCAAACGTGGCCCATAGTTTGGCACTTCATCTCCTAGGGTTAGGCTTTTGGATGTTTAGGGTTTTCCATTATTTCTCAATAATAAATAGGCCTTTGAGCCTCATTGTAACATAGTTTAGATGCATGTAGCTGCCACATCTCTTCTTAGGGATAAGCTACCATCACTCAAGCTAGTCTTATTTCCATTTTATTTGTAAGCATATTTCAGTATTTGATATTAATGAAATGAAGTGTTATTTCTGTTTCATATTTGTATTTATGGTTATATTTGTAATTAGTTGCATTCTTGTTTAAATCGAGATCAATCAAGGTTGTGAAAGCTGAGATTGTGATGAAACTACTACATGATGATGATTTGTTCCTTAACAGGTATAAAGGATCCTATTGTTTAGTGTAAGAGGGAGTTTTCCTTTGAGTTTGACTTGAAAGATATTGGCTTGATGCATTACCATTTAGGATTGGAAGTCTGAAAGAGAATTGGTGAAATCCTCCTCAAGAATGGAAAGTATGTCATCAGGATGCTTTAGAATTTTCAAACGATGGAATGCAAGTCTATGACAACTCCTTGGGTGACGAATTTGAGAAAGATAAAGGATTATAAATCTCATTTGGTTGATTCATCCATTTATTGAATGTTGATTGGATCATTGATGTATTTGGTGAATACCAAGTGAGACATTTTCTTTGCAGTAAACACCTTGACTTAGTCCTAGATGGAATTGAGACATGAGCATTGGATTGTAGCAAAACATATACTAAGAAATTTGTGTGGTACTATTGATTATTGCTTGATATATTCCTCTAGTGGTGAGATACAAGTACAAGGATATATGGATTATGAGTGATTAGGGAGTGCGGATGACAAGAAGAGTACATTTAGTGCATGTTTTAGTTTGGGATTTGCTATGACATTATGGATGAATAGGAAGTAGACATCTGTCGCACTGAGTATTGCATAGGAAGAGTATATTGTAACTTATTTAGCATGTTGTGAAGGAGTATGGCTTTGTAAGTTACTCTCTAGATTGTTTGACCAAATGCTAGAATCGAATCTGTTGTTCTGTAAAAATCAAAGCTTTGTGAAGTTTATAGGCAATTCAGTATTTCATGATAAGACGAAGCATATTGATATTATGTACCACTACATTTGTGATATGGTGTAGAAGGGAGAAGTGAGGTGCCAATGTATTCCCATTTATGTGTAGAAAATTGGTATTCTCATAAAACCTTTATCCTAGACAATGTTTGTATACTTCAGGGACAAGCTTGGACTTGTGGAGAACCCCTCCATTAGTGGGAGGGAGCATTGATGTGACGTCAACAAAGGCATGTCTTGGACTATTAATGACAATAGGAGCATGACCCAGATTTTTGATTTCTTGACAATAGGGGCATGAATCGGTCTATTAGTGACAACAGGAGCATGGCTCAGACTGTTGGTGAGATAACATGAGAGGCGGCCATTTTAGAGAGGATGGTCCCTGAGGCGCGCACACTCAATGCAGTGGTTTCCTTTTCAATATCATGGCCTAGAGTGAGGACTTTCAGAGTTGGGAGATGGGTGTCCCTAGGGTTTGACCATGGGTGATGGAAACCCTGAACTAGTCAGAGTACTATGAGGTGAAACACACAACATATCGTGGTAACTAGTTGAGTGAGTATCATTGGTTAGGAGTGCTAAAATGGGTTGTGGTACCTATTGATGATGATGATGTTAATGTAGGTCAAGAATATTGACCTAGAAGATGATGTTATTGATGAGTTTTACCTTCCCTAAGAGAAATCATGAATACAAAAAACACTTGGATAGTTATTATGAATACCTCCTTAGTTAAGGAATGTTGAATTTTGTAGCTAGAGCCGATCTTCATAATGTTTCATTTGTACTTGTAATGATGAAATATAAATTATATTTGTAAAATAAAATTTATATGAAGCATTTTCTTCATGCTTGTAAGAAAAGAAAAATATTTATAGATTTTTATATTGATTTTTTTTTTTTGAGAGGCATGATCTTCGTGACCTTTACAAAATAAAATTTGAATTTTTAAATTTTTATTTCTTCCTCCACAAGAGACCAAGTCGGCTCTCCAAGTCATCATGTCACCCTACGTAACGAGACACCTGATCACATCACTTGAAGGCTATAAATAGCCCATTTGACCTCCTCCCAAGAGCACTTTTGATGGTCACATCTATCTATGTTCTAAGTGAAGAAAGACAAGGAATATGTTAGGCCCCTATACTACTAGTGTAACCCCTTATTGTTATTAGTACAACCCGTTTATTATATTGATGTACCCATGTAGTGCCCATATTGTTACTATTGTGTCATATAGAAGCCCACTATTGTTATTATTGTGCCCTTACATTATTATTGTTATGTCGGCTCTGATTATGTTATGACCCCTTAGACTCCTATATATAGAAAGGAGGTCTTTTCATTTGTATCATCCAATCATTGTTCATTTACGTAATGTAAAGGAGGTTTCCCCCTCGAAGAGGCTGAATTCTAAGGCGTTGATCTATCTTTTCTATCTTTTCTTGAGCTGGTTCCATAACATTTGGTATCAGAGCTTGGATTCTAGGGTTTCGCTGCTCCAAACAGGTCATCGTGGAATTTTCGCTATAACTTTTTTTCTATGACGTTTCAAAAGTCACAAAAAAAACCCATTTGACAAGAAATCGTGCTGAACCTTGGGTCCGAATTTTAGAGCTTTTCAAGTGATATTTTCGGAGGTATGATCTAGGGAAGTTGGTATTTTTGCAGACTCCTAAATTACATTCAAAATAGGTGGCCTAGAGAAAATTTTCATAACTTTCTTTCTGAGCATCGGATTGAAATTTCATAAGAAGGTAGAGAAAGAGGACGGACTGTAGTTGTTTTGTATATATGTTTCAGAGTCAAAGGTCGAAACAGTGACACGTGGCACTTCATACAAATTCTCTCTACTGAACTAGTCTATAATCAAGTCACTGCGGGAGATTGTGCATAACTCTTTCTTGGAGAATCCAATTTGGATCAGACTGATGGCATTGGAAAGAGGACACAGAGGGCTACTATAGGTAGAAATTTTTGAACTTAAATATCTACAAGTACAGAGTTACAGTCGTTTCAAGATCGAGGTCCTAAAATCAAGAAAAAGAAAGATGAGGAAGTTTGATGGCAAGGATCCGGTAAATTGGATACTTCAAATGGAGCAATATTTTGATCTACATGGTGTACCACTGTTACAAAAGGTATGTATTGCATCTTCATATTTAGAACCGGAACAATTTTTATGGTATAAAGCGCTTTGTTCTCGTAAACAACTTGTTACGTGGTAAATTCTCACGGAGGAAATGATAGCACATTATGAGGATACAAAGAACAACACCTTCTTTAGAGCAACACCACAACAATTGGAAAGAGTAAAAGGGCTTTGTGACATATTTGAAAGTAGAATTATGGAAAAAAGGAAGTCTTCCCCTCACAACTTTAAAGATGGACGTGTTGTTTCTCCTAGCCTTCCACAACCTACAAGGGTTACACCACAACAATTGAAAGAAAAAAGAGAAAAAGGGCTTTGTTACAATTGTGACCGCAAATGCACTAAAGGTCATAAGTGTGCTGAGAAGAAATTATTTTATAGAGAATATGAAGAGGAGGAAGAAAAGGATCAAAAAACAGCAAAAGAAGAAGATATACGGCAGGACCCCACCACAAAGAAAGAAGAAATGAATCAGACCATATCTTGTAAGGCATTGGCAAGAATTACCAATCCTCAAACTCTCAAGATAGAAGGACATATCAAGAAGAAAAAGGTGCAAGAGGTGAAAGATCACATTGAGAAAGAAGAAATGAACCCAACCATATCTTTTAATTCATTGGTCGAAATTACCGCTCCTCAAACTATCAAGATAGAAGGACATATCAAGAAGAAAAAGGTGAAAGAAGTGAAAGATAACATCGAGAAAGAAGAAATGAATCCAACCATATCTTGTAATTCATTGGTTGAAATTACCACTCCTCAAACTATCAAGATAGAAGGACATATCAAGAAGAAAAATGTTCAAGAAGTAAAAGATCACATCGAGCATCAAGAAATGAATCCAACCATATCTTGTAAAGGATTGGAAGAAATTACCACTCCTCAAAATCTAGAGATAGAAGGATATATCAAGAAGAAAAAGGTTCAAGCAGAGAAAGATCACATTGAGCATCAACAACAAGTTCTCCAACTTTTAAAGGATAACGCCACTTCAGTGCAAAATCAAATGAAACAACAGGTAGATCAACATCGTAGTGAAAAATGTTTTGATGTAGGTGATTGGCTATTTTTACTGCTACATCTCAAGCAAGCTATTTATGAGAAGGAAATGTTGGCAATACTACATGCACTTAAAAAATGGCGACCTTACCAAATGGGAAGACTCTTCAAGGATGAGGATGTGGGAGCATTGTTTTGTGCTATTTCTATTATCCACCCAGATTGGATAAATGAAGCAAGGGATGAATGGAAGAAGGACGAAGAAGTATGGCCATTTATTCAAAAGTTGCAAAAGATCCCAATTCAAACAATATTGCCAGAAATTGAAGAAGGAGGAAAAATCATATTAGAACTTGGAGCAGTCATAGAAACAAGAACCTGACAGCTACGAAACCGATCAATTTCAGAGTATCTCATCAAGTGGAAGAACTTACCCGCTGAAAATTCCACATGGGAGGACAAGAATTTTATATAGAAGCATCAAGAACTACTCAAGCGTTGAGGACAACGCTTTTTGAAGGAGAGGGGCATGTTAGGCCCCTATACTACTAGTGTAACCCCTTATTGTTATTAGTACAACCCACTTATTATATTGATGTACCCATGTAGTGCCCATATTTACTATTGTGCCATATAGAAGCCCACTATTGTTATTATTGTGCCCTTACATTATTATTGTTATGTCGGCTCTGATTATGTTATGACCCCTTAGACTCCTATATATAGAAAGGAGGTCTTTTCATTTGTATCATCCAATCATTGTTCATTTATGTAATGTAAAGGAGGTTGCCCCCTCGAAGAGGCTGAATTCTAAGACGTTGATCTATCTTTTCTATCTTTTCTTGAGCTGGCTCCATAATAGAATACAAGGTAAAAAATAGAAATAATATATTCACTTCATTTTCCCTCGCTCTAGTGATCAAAGGAGGCCAAGTTTTGGACAACTTTCTGTGGCGTAGTGCGAAGTATGAGGCTGAGTTGTAGGACAAAATTCGACCATCTTGTAGAGGTGAAGTAAGACTTGTCGCAGAAGACTCTGAGGACAAAATTGATGACACTTGTATTCGATCTTGTGGAGGGTTGACTTGGCTGTTGCTGGGTGGTCATCTTGTTGGTGGGTTTGACTTTGATGTATCTCTTGTTGCATTAATTCTCTAAGTAAAAGGGTGGTGGAATTTTTTTCGGCCTTAGTGACTTTTCCTAGAGTAAAATTTCCTTGCCTCTATGTATTTGTGATCTCTATTATTCTACTTTATATAATGTTAAATTTCCAAAATATATAAATTACTTAATGATCGCTAAACAACATGTATATTATTAAAAGTAATTATCATAGTTCATAAATAAAAAGGACTATATTATTAGAAATAATTATCATAGTTAAGAAATAAAAGACTTTGTAATAGAAAAATCCAACATCCATCTAATGTTTTAGAAAAACAATTCGAATATAATACGGCTATCAACAAATTACAAAAAACCGAAAGGTTGGTTTTAACCACAGTCAATGATCAGACCTCTTGGCATTGTACCCCTTGTTTATTTCACTATATTTCACTATATTGTACAAACTTGCAAGTTCTGGAACTCGGTGCAATCATAGGTTCAGCTGGGCCCAAAAAGTAGCGCCTACCTCTGAGCAAAGCATGGATGATAATGTCAACATATCTAGAGAGTAGGGTTACGCATGAGGATCCATAGCATCCGATGATACACACAACGATCAATGCACAAACCCGATTGGTTTAAGTCTCAACTACTTATTGTATCACGAATCACCATTCCTCTAGCCACCGTGTCCCCGACCGATTACTTTGCTAGACATTATGAAAACTCAATAAATTGTGCAATTTTGGAATGCTCTATCCTACTGCTCGTGTCCCTTACAGAGTACTTTCCTAGACATTATGAAAACTTTTCTGAGCGTCCTCTTTGTCATTTCCCATATAAGAAGGGTTTAATTGAAGGTGTAGTTTTACCCTTTCTTTTTCAAATATGATGAGTAACAATTACACGAATCCATTAATAGTTTTCATTTGTTTAAGTGTGCTATATATTAAACTCTTATATATATAGTTTGGAAAAGAAAAAATAAACTTTAATATTAATATAGATATTATGTGATGACCCCGGGATAAATGTAAATGTGGGAATTTTACTGTGGTAAGAAACATATTTGAAAGTTGTTGTTCTTTTATTTTCTTTAAAAAAGAAAATAAAGAACTATAATGACATTATCCTATTGGCAAAATTAAATATATTGGAAAGTATTTATATTTCTTGAAATGCTGGCAGCCTCTGGGAGGAGGATTTAAAAAAAAAGAAAACAGTTATGAAACTGAAGAAACTACCCTTTCACACAGGAAAAGTCCTGGAAAGGGGGACCCCTGTGCTGTAGGGACAGACAGGAGGATTCCAAAAGAAAAGGAAAAAAAAGAGCAAGAAACTGGTTAAGTCTGGTAAGGACCAGATAACCAGGCACGAAGTGCATGAATCTTGTTGAGGGTTGTAGGCCTGCAAGATAGCTCGGGGGGAGAATCCAAAGTGATATTGGATCTCAAGGTTGGGTGGTTAAGAGCAAGCATGGAATGCAGGTGAACTTCTGGAGTACCTATTCATATTTCTGGCGAACCAGGTATGAATTTACCACAAAAGATTAGCTGGAATATAGACTGTATTACAGAGTAAATGTACAGTAATCACATTCTAAATCTCTCTTAGATGTTATAATTCTTAGCAAATTTATGACAGAAGAACATTCGTGTAGAAATGACAAATATTATAGGTTAAGTAAATGCATAAGAACTATCTGTCATAATACCCAGAAGTATATAAAAGTACAGAGATACCAGTGCGGTTCAGAGAGACCAATAAAAGAACTGTAAAATTTCATTCAGAACAGTACATCATAGTGATTATCTAAATGGCTTAGCACCCAGAAAGAAAGGAAGCGACTTGAGGAATACGTTATTGATTCCGGTGCCATGAACTAATCAAACCTTAAAAAAAACTATTTCCATTCAAACCCGAGCAGGGGCGTAATTAATGGTTACAACAAGCGAACATACAACGAACCCCTGAGTCGAGGGTTAAGGCATCAGAACTGCATGAGGTGCCGTGTATCACAGAGCCAGATTAAACCGGCTAAGGTACACGATGTAACTGTTAACAATCAACAAAATAACCGAATGATGCTAACAATAAACCATACCAGAACGAGCGCGTCCAGCCGTTGGTACACAGCCGCATACATTGCTGTAGGTGTAATCATACATCGACAAGTAATAACATATGCATATACTGTGACGGAAAACCCCAAACATGATTTAGTCCAACCCTGTAACTATTGAAAGCAACACCCAATATCACTGCACAACCGAGATTAACGGTACATCGAAAAATGGAAACCGACCATTATTTGGAACGGATTCTACCGAGTATGGTAAATGAAACAATATCTTCATACATTCAGAGGAAGAGCATATCAAACGGAACTGTAAGAACATTTCTAAATAGCACGCTGTAAACATTAGGACGCAACAATCAGTATGTTGTAGACATTCCGGTAGGGCCGGTAAGAAAATAATACAGTTCCGTAATAAACAAAGACGAAGGTCTGAAGTGCAAACCATAAACATATATATAAACTTTGGAAACAAAGGGTAATGAGCGTTCATTCACCCAGAGTTAAACTTTGTCCAGTCGAGTCGACATAGAGGCCGAGGAAACACCATTGTTCATAAATATATGTACATAAATACAACTGGGCATAAATGCCGGAAAACACAATAAAACAAGTTTGCCTTTGATTAACTAAATTGCTGCACAAATCCAAGTATGGAATAGACGGCCTGCGATTCATAACTCGGCAGAATGGGTCGAAAGCATAACCCTGAAGACAAACGAACACGAGCGCCATGAGGGACTCCTCTGGCAAATTTCCATCTAACACTCAAGAATAAGAGGAACGGCATGAACAGAGCATGTGATTTACCAGTGCGGAGCAAACCCCAGGTCTCGCACCCAGCTAAGGGTCGATGACTTACCTGGAAGGTTCAATGGATGGTGGCTCGATCATCCTACGAGTAGTGGGAAGGCTGTAGCATTGTTTCGCCTGCACACCACAATAGATAAGCCATGAATTAGTATGAGCTCTCAACAGTAGAAATACAATCAAAAACCTGAATCGAAACAAAATGCGCAGCATATGTTAAACGGCGGAGCAAAACAGGAATCCGTAGTTAAGCAGCGAATAGAGCAGATACCTGTGCAAACTGTGGCTGTAGTAACCTTGACACCTCGGTGCAGAGGAGGAGCCGGCTTAGTGGTGGAAGGAATCGATCGCGGGTTGAGCAAACAGAGAAGTGCCGCGAGACCTTCTCGCATACCAAATGAACCAGAGGTGTGACCCGAAGGGTTATGAAAACCCCAAAACCCTTGAACGCATATGAACCCTCGGATGTGGACAACAGATCTCCACCGTCGAAAACGAGCGGGAGTCCAGGGCGGGAAGACCAAAAACGTAGAACCCAAGGAGTCACATGGCCAAGCGGGTGAGCCATGCCACCTGGCAATGTGCTGGTAAGAACAATTTAATTCTGTCAACCACCTGGCGCCGGAAAGGGATGCGGCTAAACTTTCCGACCGTCGACCAACACATGGCGATCATTAAATTTAAACGTTAGATATCATATCCAAGGTTCGACCATATACCGTAAACCAACTATAGTATTATTCCATTGTGCGGAAAGATTAAATCGCATAGTCATGGTCACGAACAAGTATAGTTAGGGGTATGAGCCGTATGGTTTAATTAATTTTTTTTATTTTTTATTTAATATATAAATTTATTTTGGGAACATGACAATGTGGTATCAGAGCAAAGTTTCAATACTGTGGCCTCTGGAGCAGTATGATTCAGTTGTACGGATAATTATCCCATGTACATATAAGAGATAATTAATCCAACTAACTATCCTTCTTGTCCCATTTATTAAGGGTGTAACACAGGAACAGTAATCAGCTAAAAGTCAACAACAGAAAGCAGAGGAAATGCAGGGAGCTGGCAGTGCTCCTCGGGAAAACCCAGAACTGTGGGTACAGCTTGGTGAGGAGACACGTAGTACAAACCTTGCGATATTAGAAACTGTTCAAGAGCTGAAATATTAGATGGCACGTCTACGAGAAGATAATGCACGATTGACGGTGGAGCAGGAAAGAACTTTGAAGAGTTTGATGGACAGACAAAACCCACCGTTAGCTAATCCCAGTGCAGAACAACAGAGGGTAACAGAAGAACGAAATTATCAAACTGCACCTGAAAATTCAGAGGAAAAAGAGGATCATTCTGATAATGTGCTGGAACAACAGACCTCAAAACGATAGAAGATGGAGTTGCAGGGAGAATTTTGAAAAATTAAACCTCCACATTTTGACGGGGAATAGGAAGAAGCGGCTGAAGCATGGTTAATTAACATGAACAAGTATTTCCAGCTGTATGAGTATGATCATAATTTGAAGGCACGACTGGCCATCTACCAGCTACAGGGAAAAGCAACCCTGTGGTGGGAAGAAATTAAGATTATTAAAGGAGTAAGTGAGCAGATCATAACATGGGAAAAGTTTCAGAAATACTTCAAGGAGAGATATCTGACCAAGCGTTTCTATGATGAAAAAGCACAAGAATTCCATTATTTACGGTTAGGACAGCAGTCTATGGACGAGTTTATTAATCGCTTCACTTCCCTGCTTCGCTATGTGCCGTATATTAAGGAGGAGAAGGCCAAGGTGCAGAGATTTGTGAGCAGTTTACCTTTATATATAAGAGAGCGAATTGAGTTTGACAATCCTAGAACAATGGATGAAGCTATCCGTAAAGTGAGAATCTGTTACCAGCAGAATAAACAGAAGGGAGATATTTCAAATAAAAGATGGAATGAAAGAAGGGGTAATAGAACTGCTGGGAATAGCAAAGGAAGTCACGGTAATGGTAGTAAGGGTACTGGCAAAGGACAGAATAGCAGAAATGTAGCGAAAATTTCCTTCTGAGCTAAGCCAGCCAGTGAGACCAGAGTAAGCGAACAGCCTGCCACGCCGGACATTGAAGGTATGGCCAGACCTCCAGTCCAATGTTGGGGCTGTGGAGGACCGCACTATGTTAAGAACTGCCCGCAGCGGAAGGGTGTGGAACAGATATCTCAGTTTCACGAAGCATCGACCGTTGGGGAGGTGGCACGTAGCGTACCAAGGATTAACGCAGCTTTGGATGATCGTCAAGCGGAATACCAGCCGACTATGGTGGAATTTGAAGGTAAAATTTCAAATCTTTCTATAGCTGTTCTTATTGATTCAGGAGCTACTTTAAGTTACATTAGCCCAAAGATAGTAGAACAGTGTAAGCTACAATCTGAAAAATTCAGAAATCCATGGCTGGTATAGTTAGCTATGGGAGCCAAGAGACGAGTCTTGGCAAAAATTAATAACTGCTCTTTAACCGTAGCAGGACAGCCAATAGTAGTGGATCTGAATGTACTTCCATTGGGCTCATATGACATCCTGATTGGGATGGATTGGCTGGAAAAACCTTGGTCATTAGTAAACTGTAAGACCAAAACCATCTACTACAAAGATGACCTTGGAAAGCAGCAGGAATTGTAGGGGATCAAGCACCCCGTGCAGATCCGACCCATTACAACATCCAAGCTAGCTAAATGCCTCAAAAAGAAATGTCAAATTTACGCTATTCAGGTCGGCTATGCAAACCAGAAAGACAAAACGTCTGCACTGGGCAATATCCCAGTGGTACAGGAATTCGCAGATGTTTTTCCAGAAGAGATACCGGGGCTGCCCCCTAAAAGGGATATAGATTTTACTATAGAACTAAGACCAGGGGCAGCACCAGTGTCACGGGCACCTTACCGAATGAGCATACCAGAATTAACCGAATTAAAAATGCAACTGCAAGAGCTGCTAGATAAGAATTACATTCGCCCCAGCATATCACCATGGGGAGCTCCAGTATTATTTGTCAAGAAGAAAGATGGAACTCTCCGGATGTGCATAGACTATCGTCAGCTGAATAAGCTCACGATCAAAAATAAATATCCTTTGCCTCGGATTGATGAACTTTTTGATCAAGTGAAGGGGGCGAAAGTGTTCTCTAAGATCGATTTGCGATCTGGTTATCATCAGATTAGGATCAAAGAAGAAGACATTGCTAAAACAGCTTTCAGAACGCGGTATGGGCACTACGAGTTTGTGGTGCTACCTTTTGGTTTGACCAATGCACCTGCCACCTTTATGTGTTTGATGAACAGCGTGTTTCACAGGTTCTTGGATAAATTCGTGCTGATATTTATCGATGATATTTTGGTATATTCTCGTTCCAGGGAGGAACACGAGGAACACCTTAGAGTAGTGCTGCAAACTCTCCGGGAACATCAACTATACGCTAAGTTTAGTAAGTGTGACTTCTTCAAGGAAGAAATCCAATATTTAGGCCATGTAATTACCAAATAAGGGATTGCAGTGGATCCTGAGAAGATAAAGACTATAATGGAATGGCCGTACCCAAGGATGTAGCTGATATCATGTCCTTTATGGGGCTAGCTGGCTATTATATAAGATTCGTGGAAGGTTTCTCGAGGATAGCATACCCTATCACCTCCTTACAGAAAAAAGGGAAGGTATTTAGGTGGACATCAGAGTGTCAGCAGAGCTTTGAACAATTGAAACATTTACTTACCACCGCACCCATTTTGAGTATAGATGATCCTAATAAGGATTACGTGGTATGTACTGACGCAAGTAAGGAGGGTGTGGGAGGAGTATTGATGCAGGAAGGTAAAGTAATTGCGTATGAATCAAGAAAACTAAAAGAGCATGAGCAGAAATACTCTGCTTATGACTTAGAGTTGACAGCTGTTATACATGCGCTGAAAATGTGGCGACACTATCTCCTGGGGAGAAGATTTCTGTTATTAACAGATCATCACAGCTTGACAAATTATTTCAGCCAACCTACCTTGAATACAAGGCAAGCTTGTTGGGCAGATTTCCTAAGTGGATTCGATTTCGAAATTAAACACTTAAAAGGTAAGAAGAACCGGGTGGATGATGCGTTGAGTCGAAAGGTACAGTGCTTGTGTGAACTTTCGATCACCAAGTGGCGGAATTCCTTGTTTGAGCAAATAAAAACAGCAGCAGATCAAGATGCTGAATACCAACAAATAAAATAGCAGGTACAACAACCTTTTAATGGAAAAACACAGCAAGGATATACATTAGATGATGCCGGAATGTTGTATTTTAATAAAAGGCTGTACGTACCTAACCAGAATGGCCTTAGGAATCTGATTTTGGATGAATTTCACATCAGCCACTACATCGGACACCCAGGATACCAAAATATGGTCACCGCACTTAGGAAAGAATATTATTGGCCAGGAATGAAGAAGAATGTAGCCAAGTATTTGGCGCGGTGCTTGGAGTGTCAGCAGATTAAAGCAGAGCATTTGCATCCAGCCGGGCTGCTACAACCTTTACCTATTCCAGAGTGGAAATGGGAAACTATTTCCATGGATTTTATAACTGGATTACCACGGACAAGGAAAAACAATGATTCCATTATGGTGGTGGTTGATAAGTTGAGTAAGGTAGCACACTTCATACCTGTGCAGTCCACTTATAAGGCTGTGCAAATTTCTCACCTTTTTATGCAGAACGTGTTTAGACTGCATGGACTGCCGAAAATAATCATATCAGATCGTGATGTAAAGTTCATGTCCACTTTTTGGAGAACGTTGTTTGTTGAGTTAGGAACACAGCTGAACTTTAGCACGGCCTATCATCCCCAGACCGATGGTCAAACCGAACGAGTGAACCAGGTAGTGGAGGATATGTTGAGAGCATGTGTAATGCTGAAACCAAACCAATGGGAGGAGTATTTACACCTGGTTGAATTCGCATATAATAATGGATATCATACGTCGACACAGCTAAGCCCCTTTGAGGTCTTGTATGGGCGGAAATGCCGCACACCCTCAAGTTGGGGTGGACCTGAGGATAAACTAAGTTTGGGTCCAGAAATGCTTAAAGAGATGGAAGACATGGTGAAAAGAGTGCGTACCAATTTAAAGGCTGCACAGGATAGACAAAAAAGTTTTGCAGACCGAAGGAGAAGGTTCAAAGAATATCAGGTTGGTGACCATGTGTTTGTGAGGATCCAAGCCAGAAGGAGCACACTGCAACGGAGTGGGTGTGCCAAGCTTGCTCCTCGGTTTTTTGGGCCTTTTCAGATCTTGGCAAGAGTGGGGCCAGTGGCTTACCAACTCACCCTGCCAAGTCATATTAGGATTCACAATGTTTTCCACATTTCTGTTCTAAAAAAATATGTGTACGACCCTAAACATGTGATCAAGTGGCAAGATGTTCGGGTAAGAAATAATCTGGTTGTTTTAGTTAAGCGTTTATGCTTGATAGGAAGTGACTAAAAGTGTTGTTGATTGCAGGTCAAGCCGGAAGGCGAGGTTCTGGTCGAACCACAGAGCATCCTCGACCGGAGAGAAGTGCGGCTGCGGAAGCGAGTTATTACCCAAGTTAAAGTGCTGTGGCAGCACTATGGGCCTGATGAGGCTACTTGGGAGGATGAGGAACTCATTAAAAAGCCTATCCGGACTTGTTTAAGGGAAATAGACATCAGGATGATGTCCAATCATAGGAGGGGGAGATGTGATGAGCCCGGGATAAATGTAAATGTGGGAATTTTACTGTGGTAAGAAACGGATTTGAAAGTTGCTGTTCTTTTATTTTCTTTAAAAAAAAAAACAAAGAACTATAATGACATTATCCTATTGGCAAAATTAAATATATTGGAAAGTATTTATATTTCTTGAAATGCTGGCAGCCTCTGGGAGGAGGATTTTAAACAAAAAGAAAACAGTTATGAAACTGAAGAAACTACCCTTTCACACAGGAAAAGTCCTAGAAAGGGGGACCCCTGTGCTGTAGGGACAGACAGGAGGATTCCAAAAGAAAAGGAAAAAAAAAAACAAGAAACTGGTTAAGTCTGGTAAGGACCAGATAACCAAGCATGAAGTGCGCTGTAGGCCTGCAAGATAGCTCGGGGGGAGAATCCAAAGTGATGTTGGATCTCAAGGTTGGGTGGTTAAGAGCAAGCATGGAATGCAGGTGAACTTCTGGAGTACCTATTCATATTTCTGGCGAACCAGGTACGAGTTTACCACAAAAGATTAGCTAGAATATAGACTGTATTACAGAGTAAATGTACAGTAATCACATTCTAAATCTCTCTTAGATGTTATAATGCTTAGCAAATTTATGACAGAAGAACATTCGTGTTGAAATGACAGAATATTATAGGTTAAGTAAATGCATAGAGACTATCTGTCATAATACTCAGAAGTATATAAAAGCACAGAGATACCAGTGCAGTTCAGAGAGACCAATAAAAGAACTGCAAAAATTTCATTCAGAACAGTACATCATAGTGAATATCTAAATAACTTAGCACACCCAGAAAGAAAGGAAGCGACTTGAGGTATACGTTAATGGTTCCGGTGCCATGAACTAATCAAACCTTAAAAAAAACTATTTCCATTTAAACTCGAGCAGGGGCGTAACTAATGGTTACAACAAACAAACATACAATGAACCTCTGAGTCGAGGGTTAAGGCATCAGAACTTGCATGAGGTGCCGTGTATCACAGAGCCAGATTAAACTGGCTAAGATACACGATGTAACTGTTAACAATAAAAAAAATAACCGAATGATGCTAAACAGCAAACCATACCAGAACGAGCGCGTCCAGCCGTTGGTACACAGCCGCATACATTGCTGTAGGTGTAATCATACATCGACAAGTAATAACAAATGCATATACTGTGACGGAAAACCCCAGACATGATTTAGTATAACCCTGTAACTATTGAAAGCAACACTCAATATCACTACACAACCGAGATTAGCGGTACATCGAAAAATGGAAACAGACCATTATTTGGAACGGATTCTACCGAGTATGGTAAATGAAACAATATCTTCATACCATTCAGGAGAAAAGCATATCAAACGGAACTGTAAGAACATTTCTAAATAGCACGCTGTAAACATTAGGACATTAACAAACAGTATGCTGTAAACATTCCGGTAGGGCCGGTAAGAAAATAATACAGTTCCATAATAAACAAAGACGAAGGTCTGAAGTGCAAATCATAGACATATATATAAACATTGGAAAACAAAGGGTAATGAGCGTTCATTCACCCAGAGTTAAACTCTGTCCAGTCGGGTCGACTCAGAGGCCGAGAAATCACCATTGTTCATAAGTATATATATAAATACAACCGGGCATAAATGCCGGAAACACAATAAAACAAGTTTCCCTTTGATTAACTAAATTGCTGCACAAATCCAAGTATGGAATAGACGGCCTGCGATTCATAACTCGGCAGAATGGGTCGAAAGCATAACCCTGAAGGCAAACGAACACGAGCGCCATGAGGGACTCCTCTGGCAAAATTCCATCTAACACTCAAAAATAAGAGGAACGGCATGAACAGAGCATGTGATTCACCAGTGCGGAGCAAACCCCAGGTCTCGCACCCAGCTAAGGGTCGATGACTTACCTGGAAGGTTCAATGGATGGTGGCTCGGTCATCCTACGAGCAGTGGGAAGGCTGTAGCATTGTTCCGCCTGCACACCACAATAGATAAGCCATGAATTAGTATGAGCTCTCAACAGTAGAAATACAATCAAAAACCTGAATCGAAACAAAATGCGCAGCATATGTTAAACAGCAGAGCAAAACAGGAATGCGTAGTTAAGCGGCGAATAGAACAGATACCTGTGCAACTGTGGCTATAGTAACCTTGACACCCCGGTGCAGAGGAGGAGCCGGCTTAGTGGTGGAAGGAATCGATCGCGGGTTGAGCAAACAGAGAAGTGCCGCGAGACCTTCTCGCATACCAAATGAACCGGAGGTGTGACCTGAAGGGTTATGAAAACCCCAAAACCCTTGAACGCATATGAACCCTCGGATGTGGACAACAGATCTCCACCGTTGAAAACGAGCGGGAGTCCAGGGTGGGAAGACCAAAAAAGTAGAACCCAAGCAGTCACATGGCCAAGCGAGTGAGCCATGCCACCTGGCAATGTGCTGGTAAGAACAATTTAATTTTGTCAACCACCTGGCGCTGGAAAGGGATGCGGCTAAACTTTCCGACCGTCAACCAACACATGGCGATCATTAAATTTAAACGTTAGATATCATATACAAGGTTTGACCATATAACCTAAACCCACTATAGTGTTATTCCATTGTGCGGAAAGATTAAATCGCATAGTCTTGGTCACGAACAAGTATAGTTAGGGGTATGAGCCGTATGGTTTAATTTTTTTTATTTTTTTTATTTAATATATAAATTTGTTTTGGGAACATGACAATGTGGTATCAGAGCAAAGTTTCAATACTGTGGCCTCTGGAGCAGTATGATTCAGTTGTACGGATAATTATCCCATATACATATAAGAGAGAATTAATCCAACTAACTATCTTTCTTGTCCCATTTATTAGGGGTGTAACACAGGAACAGTAATCAGCTAAAAGTCAACAACAGAAAGCAGAGGAAATGCAGGGAGCTGGCAGCGCTCCTCGGGAAAACCCAGAACTGTGGGTACAGCTTGGTGAGGAGACACGTAGTACAAACCTTGCGATATTAGAAACTGTTCAAGAGCTGAAAAATGAGATGACACGTCTACGAGAAGATAATGCACGATTGACGGTGGAGCAGGAAAGAATTTTGAAGAGTTTGTCGGACAGACAAAACCCACCGTTAGCTAATCCCAGTGCAGAACAGCAGAGGGTAACAGAAGAACGAAATTATCAAACTGCACCTGAAAATTCAGAGGAAAAAGAGGATCATTCTGATAATGTACTGGAACAACAGACCTCAAAACGATAGAAGATGGAGTTGCAGGGAGAATTTTGAAAAATTAAACCTCCACATTTTGACGGGGAACAGGAAGAAGCGGCTGAAGCATGGTTAATTAACATGAACAAGTATTTCCAGTTGTATGAGTATGATCATAATTTGAAGGCACAACTGGCCATCTACCAGCTACAGGGCAAAGCAACCCTGTGGTGGGAAGAAATTAAGATTATTAAAGGAGTAAGCGAGCATATCATAACATGGGAAAAGTTTCAGAAATACTTCAAGGAGAGATATCTGACCGAGAGTTTCTATGATGAAAAAGCACGAGAATTCCATGATTTACGGTTAGGACAGCAGTCTATGGACGAGTTTATTAATCGCTTCACTTCCCTGCTTCGCTATGTGCCGTATATTAAGGAGGAGATGGCCAAGGTGTAGAGATTTGTGAGCAGTTTACCTTTATATATAAGAGAACGAATTGAGTTTGACAATCCTAGAACAATGGATGAAGCTATCCTTAAAGCGAGAATCTGTTACCAGCAGAATAAACAGAAGGGAGATATTTCAAATAAAAGATGGAATGAAAGAAGGGGTAACAGAACTGCTGGGAATAGCAAAGGAAGTCGCGGTAATGGTAGTAAGGGTACTGGCAAAGGACAGAATAGCAGAAATGTAGCAAAAAGTTCCTTCCGATCTAAGCCAGCCAGTGAGACCAGAGTAAGCGAACAGCCTGCTAGGCCGGACATTGAAGGTATGGCCAGACCTCCAGTCCAATGTTGGGGCTATGGAGGACCGCACTATGTTAAGAACTGCCCGTAGCGGAAGGGTGTGGACCAGATATCTCAGATTCACGAAGCATCGACCGTTGGGGAGGTGGCACGTAGCGTACCAAGGATTAACGCAGCTTTGGATGATCGTCAAGCGGAATACCAGCCGACTATGGTGGAATTTGAAGGTAAAATTTCAAATCTTTCTATAGCTGTTCTTATTGATCCAGGATCTACTTTAAGTTACATTAGCCCAAAGATAGTAGAACAGTGTAAGCTACAATCTGAAAAATTCAGAAATCCATGGCTGGTACAGTTAGCTACGGGAGCCAAGAGACGAGTCTTGGCAAAAATTAATAACTGCTCTTTAACCGTAGCAGGACAGCCAATAGTAGTGGATCTGAATGTACTTCCATTGGGCCCATACGACATCCCGATTGGGATGAATTGGCTGGAAAAACACTGGTCATTAGTAAACTGTAAGACCAAAACCATCTACTACAAAGATGACCTTGGAAAGCAGCAGGAATTGCAGGGGATCAAGCACCCCGTGCAGATCCGACCCATTACAGCATCCCAGCTAGCTAAATGCCTCAAAAAGAAATGTCAAATTTATGCTATTCAGGTCGGCTATGCAAACCAGAAAGACAAAACGTCTGCACTGGGCAATATCCCAGTGGTACAGGAATTCGCGGATGTTTTTCCAGAAGAGATACCGGGGCTACCCCCTAAAAGGGATATAGATTTTACTATAGAACTAAGACCAGGGGCAACACCAGTGTCACGGGCACCTTACCGAATGAGCGTACCAGAATTAACCGAATTAAAAATGCAACTGCAAGAGCTGCTAGATAAGAATTACATTCGCCCCAGCGTATCACCATGGGGAGCTCTAGTATTATTTGTCAAGAAGAAAGATGGAACTCTCCGGATGTGCATAGACTATTGTCAGCTGAATAAGCTCACGATCAAAAATAAATATCCTTTGCCTCAGATTGATGAACTTTTTGATCAAGTGAAGTGGGCGAAAGTGTTCTCTAAGAACGATTTGCGATCTGGTTATCATCAGATTAGGATCAAAGAAGAAGACATTGCTAAAACAGCTTTCAGAATGTGGTATGGGCACTACGGGTTTGTGGTGCTACCTTTTGGTTTGACCAATGCACCTGCCACCTTTATGTGTTTGATGAACAACGTGTTTCACAGGTTCTTGGATAAATTCGTGCTGATATTTATCGATGATATTTTGGTATATTCTCGTTCCAGGGAGGAACACGAGGAACACCTTAGGGTATTGCAAGCTTTATATTATATAAAAAAAAAACTGTTAAGAAAGGTATATTTTTAATAAAAGCATTATCTGATATAAAAAAAAATATTATGAAAGGTGTATTTTTGATTGGAGTATTTATATTCTGAGTGATTGTTGATGATGTAGCTTTCTCGGCATGGAATTATTTCAAATTTTCCGTCTCCGTTGGATAATTTTTTAATTTGAATTTAAAAATAAATTATTAAAAATTATAACTATATTTATTTAAATAAATTTATATTTTAATGGTGTAATGTACTTTTATCATAAATTTAATTTTTAAAACGTTAAATTAAAATATTATTTTACTAAAGAAATATTTAGAAAATCAAAATTCTTTATTTTTTAATTCATTTTATTTAATGATGTAGTATATTTGTTACACATACACAAAACAATTATCTAATTATATTTTATTTGTCATTAATATATCTTTTGACATCATAGTTTATGTTTTTTTAACAATATATTTTTTCATTATATTTATTTCAAATATAGTTTATGGATTTTCTCAATATATTTTTTGATTATATTTATATCAAGCTCATTAGCTATTGTCTATGCGTCACTGATCTAGCGCTTTGTTAAGACACTCCTTGATGTGAAGTCACCAGTTCAATTCCTTGCCTGTATCCCGATGGTATATTGGACATGATGAAGATGTAGCCCTCGCAAACCAAAAAAGAATTCCAATAAATATTGGTTGAAATTATACATAATTTAAACATTTTAAAGGTTTTTGTTTTCCAAAATACTAAATAATTAAAAAAACACAATTTCATTAAAATTTTATCATCAAATTTAGCTCAAAAACTCAAAACATAAATTAACTGGCTACATATATATATATATATATATATATATATATATATATATCTATATCTATATATATCTATATATATATATATATATATATATATATATATATATATATATATATATAACACCAATCACATAATTATAACATAAACCAATTACATAATTATAATACTTACATCAATAAAAATATCAAATAAAACATGAAACAGTAAAAAAAATCCCAACACCATCTTTTATATAAATTTCAAAATACTCAATTTGCAAGATAAACACACTAAACATTAACTAATTTTATACGGATACTATTATATTAAGAAAAGAATATAAATTTTAGAAGTTGTCTAGGTGGAGGAATTATCGGGACGACAAAAAGTGGCCGGAATCCAGGCAAAAAAATTTCAAAAAATCTTGTAGAGCGAGTGTTTGAATCATGCTTTTGGTGGTGGAAATGGATTTAGCACCATTAAAAGCTTTTAAAGCACCTAGAATTGTGAAGTTTAACAGATTTTACTTGGATTTACAAAAAATTCTGATGGATTTTTTCACAATATAACCAGAATTTCCATAACTTTCAAGGCAAAAAAGCATAATTTTTAGACTATGGCTAAATTTTATAATGAATTCGGAAAACTAAACTTTTTTCTAATTTTATTTAGATACTATTACATTGAAAAAACATATATTTTTTGAAGAACAACATATTTTCAATGAAGGATTCCCTATCATTTCACTATTTTTTGGGAAATTTAATTAAATAAAGTTAAATGAGCTCAATCATGTTTTTTATGTCAAAATCACTCTCAATTGATAGCAAAAAAAACTTTTATTTAAGATCCATTTCAAAAATAGTCAAAAACTACTTTTTACATAACTCAATCATGTTTTTCATGCTAAAATCACTATACAACAAAAAAAACTTTTTCAAATCCAATTCAAAAATAGTCAAAAACTACTTCTTACATAAGAGACCAGTACTAAGCAACAACCCTATTACACTTCTTTAATAAATGAAATGTACAAGATTAGAGTTTGTTTGGAAGTGAAATTCTCATTATACACTTTATTTGTTTTAAATTAAAATTAAAATTTTGAAAGATAGATTTGAGATTAAGGTTTGTATTACCTAAAGTTAAATTAAAATTTTGAAAATTCTATTTGAGATTAAAGTTTGTATTACATGAATATTAGAGTCTTTATTACATGAAGATGAAAGATAATTTGTGAAGTGAAATCCTCACCATGAACCGTATTTTTTAAAAGCAAAACTAAAATTATGATAGGCCAATTTCAATATAAAATGTCTATCGATGACCAAGATTAGAGTATAAATTACATGAACATGAAATGTATTTTGTGAAATGAAATCCTTATCATTATTGAATTTTGTAGCTATTGTCGGTATTCATAATGTTTCATTTATAATTATAATGATGAAATATAAATTACATTTGTAAAATAAAATTTTATATGAAGCATGTTCATCATGCTTGCAAGGAAATGAAATTGTTTGTTGATTTTTTACTTAAAATAAAAATTATGAAATACGTGTCCTTCACAACCTTTACAAAAGAAAAATTGAATTTGTACGTTTGGCTCCTCAACAGACCAAGGCATCTCTCCAGGTCATCATATCGCGCTCCCCAAGTAGACAACCATTTTCATCACTTGAAGGCTATAAATAGCCCATTCAAACTCCTCCCGAGGGCACATTAGCTGATCACATCTCTCTCTATTCTAACCAAAGAAATAAAATGAATACAAGGCTGAAAACAAAAGGAAGAGATTTGCTTAATTTTCCCTCACTCTAGTGATCAAAGGAGGCTTAGTTCTGGGTGGTTTTCTACGGTATGTTTTCTGTGCCATAGTGTGAAGTCTGAGGCAAATTTGTAGGATGAATTTTGTCCCTTTTGTAGATCTGAAGAAGACCTTATTACAGAAGATTTTGTGGATAGAACTGAGGACACTTGGTTTGGATCTCGTGGAGGGTTGTCTTGGCTCTTGGTGGATGGCCATATTGCTGGAGAATGTGATTTTGATGTATATCTTGTTGCATTAATTCTCTAAGGGAAAAATTGGTTGGATAATTTTTCCCTTAGCGGGTTTTTTTAATGGTAAAATCTCCTTGTCTCCATTTGTGATCTTTATTGTTCTTCTTTCTATGGTGTCGAATTTTTGAAGTATAATTACTTAATTATCTTACTGCTATGGTAAATGAAATCTATATCATTGGAAGTAATTATCATAGTTCATAAATAAAGTACTTTCATCTATTGTAATGGAAAAACCAACATTGTTTTGGACCTTTGGTGAAGGAAAGAGCACAAAGATCACTCTTGAAAAAGATCTATCATGAAGAGACCTTAGATGTACAATAAAGTTGAGTTGGATCCATGGCTTCTACTATGAAATCAAAGGACAAGTTAGAGGGGGCTACAACATTTAGGGCTTTGAAGACGAGAATCAACCTAATTCTCACAAGGGAAGATATTTTGGAAATTGTGCAAGGCAAGATGATTTAACCTACAAATGAAGTAGGAAAGAAGAAGTGTAAGAAATATGAAATAACTACCATAATAATTATTGTGGAGTACATCAAGGATCATCTAGTTCCATACATCTCGAAGCTTAACACTTCAAAGAAGATGTATGATGCCCTAAATGATTTGTATACTATGAACAATATTGGCCAAGCCATGAGTTTAAGAAATGAGCTTCATGATATAAGAATGGCAAAGAAAAAAAATAGTGGCTTCATACTTTTTGAGGATTTCTCAACTAAGAGATCAACTACAAGCTATTGAGGAATTTTTCTCTATCAAAGAACTTGTGACCTAAGCACTCAATGGACTATCACTACCATGGGATGCATTTGTAGTAGGTGTAAGTAGCCAAAAGGAAGCTCCTTGATTGGAAGAATTATGGGAAATATTTTCTAAAGAATGATCAAGAATATTGTCTAGAGGATGAAAAACAAAGGAAGAAGAATATTCTCAAGCCTAATCAACTTGTTCCAAGAAAGATAGAGGAAGAGGAGAGTCTGGTTTCTAGAAAAAGAAGAAGGATTTTGATAGAATACCTAACCCTCAAAGAAAGAAAGATATGTCGCAAATTCAATGTTTTCGTTGCAACAAATTTGGGAATTTAAAAGCTCAATGTATTGAAGGATTCAATAATAGGAAGAGAAGAGGCAATGAACATGCTACCACAATAGAATTTTAAGAACAATCTAAAAGTCCCAAAGTTGAAGGAGATAAAGAGTACCACTTCTACTATTCTACACTTGTAGGATCTCTTGTAGATGAGAACAATGTATGTTTAATTGACAGTGGAGCTTTAAGACATATGATAAAGAAGTTTGATCATCTTACAAGTTTGATGGAAAAAATATTCATTAAAAAATAAGAGCTTGGAGACAACAATGTCTATGATAGTCAAAGGAATTTGGACAACATCTGTTGAGATAGAAATAGGTTAAAGTGTTCACGTGAGTAACATACTCTATGTTCCAGGATTGAAAGAGAATTCATTTTCAATTTCATTTTTCAAGAAAAAAGGAGATAGAGTGGCCTTCATTGATGGGAAATTTCTTGTGTGGGTCAAGGGCTCTAGTATAAGCTCTACTACAGTTATCAGGATTCATGAAGGAAGGTTGTATAAACTCCTGTGGAAACCTATAGAAATTTCTCACTGTAGATTAATCTGATTATTCAATGTACTAAAGCAAAATACTTAATCTATTTCCACAATCAAACTTGAGGAAGCTTAGAGATCAATTTGAATCAGAGCTGAACACATATAACCATAAGAAGAAGAAGAATCAATGCACATGAAACACAGAAAATAATTATGGGAAAGTCTCAGCTAAAAAGCTCGCTATCTGTATTATCATACAAGGTGGAAATACATCAAGATTACATAAAGCTTTAGCTCCCATAGCTAGCCAGCTCTCAGTACAATCCTCCTGGATGCTCACAGGAAAATAAGGCTTCTCACAAACCTTCTACTATACACTCCAACCCTCCTATTTCCTTGCGATGTTTCTCCTGGGTGATCCTACTGTTACCAACTATAACACTAATCACTTACAATGATCTCACACCCTATAAAACTACGCAATCCTCAAGGAATCTTATTCCTTCTACATGGATGGGTTTTCTTTATAGGAAAATTCCTCCAATTAAGAGTACTATGTCCCTGTCCTTAGTCTCAACTAGTCTTTGTCTGAATAGACATGCATGAGCTATTTATTTGAGAATCCTCAGTTATCTCGAGTACACTATTTGCATGCATGCATGCATTAACTGACAGAACTCATAATTAGTTCCACAAACTATTTGGAACTAATTTAACTGGACTTAACTAAGTTAACTGAGCTAGCTAATTACAAATCAAATAGAACTCATCCTTATCTCCTTAATCAAGAGATAACTTCCTTAATTTAAGGGATAACTGTTGCATGACTTCACAAAGACTTCTAGCTTGAATTTCTCCAACTAATTAACTCAATATGAATTAATTTATTATTTTCCAAGCAGATGGTGAGACTAAATTCGAATTTTAATTCAAGGAAAAATTAAAATTAGAATATTCTGAATGCTATTTTTAGCATTTCTTATTGGTATTTTCAACACTTCCTCTCAACAAGAAAGGAATTCAACTCGATCCCGGTCCCAAACCTTTGGAATGTTCTGCATGCACACTTCTCTCTAGTGTTGTCGCTCTAGCTACTCCAGAAACAAAAAATATCCAACCTGAATTAGTATGATGCCTCTGTCATCAAAGTCTTTGACTGCTATTGCCTCTGTCGACTGAAAACTCTACACCTTTGTGCTCTTCAGTATCTGACTGCTCTACCCTCTATCACTTTCATCTTTGACTACATCAATCACTTTAATTCCTCCTGCTGCATCCATGTTGCTGCTGGTCCTATCTCCCAACACTACATCCACACTACACCTCCTCTCATCATGTTGCATCATGCTGCCCACTGCTGCATTGCAACTCAGTCACTGAGAAGTAAGTAACTGATCTCCCAACCCACCTCCCTATTGGGCTGGAAACACCCTCTAATGCTAAATCTCCCTCTGTCACTCCATTCACATCTGTCTCTACTCACTCAGCCAGTCCTGCTACTCCTCGTAGAGACTCCCATAGGAAGGTCTAATAAAATAGGCTGGGTACCTCAAGGATCCTACCCCTATTTCAGCCTTCATGGGACTATCACCTCACATCGCCCCACCTCACACCTGGAGGTATGGCTGCATGTGATCCCTCTTTTGACTTGGCTCAAAATTTCCCCCTTCTCGAGGTCTTTGCATGAGTGGATTCCTCCACTCGGTCTCCAATTATGGCTCCTCCACAGTTGTCTAAGACTTCTTTTGGGGCTGCATGTTGAAAGGTAATTTACTCTCCCTCTCAACCACCAAGTCTCTAACATTTTCCTTGCTCCTCAAGGCTTTACATGCATCTTTAACCTCAAGAGCATATATGTTCTGAACTCGTGAACCAATATGTTTCACCTATCCCGTGGTGATGTGTCTAAGGAACACCTTTCCTTTATTGAAGACAACATCGTAGCCTTTTTCCTCCAACATCGTGATCGATACCAAATTCTTCTTTAGTCCAGGAACATACTTCACATTTGTCAAGGTGATAAGAGCTCCATTCTCCCTTTGGAAAGAAATCATGCCCACTCCTGAAACACCATACCTTTCATTGTCACCCATCTCTATAAGTATCTTGAGGTCTTTCTCCTCCAAGGTACTGAATAAACTTTGGTCGTCAGTCATGTGGAATGAGGCTCCACTGTCAAGAAACCAACCACAACCCATCATTGATGAAACCATGCATGCCATGAGGGTGAAGTCCATTTCAAACTGAGAGGCTAATGCCTCATCTTTAGATCCATCCGAGGATCCCTTCTTGGACTTCTTCAATGGGGAATTAGTCAGATAATGAACTATCTCATGATAATTAAAGAATCTCAATTTAGATTTGTCACCCTTCTTCCCTCCATGAGAAGAACTCGATTTGGGATGAGAATCCTTATCCTTCCCTTTCCTTGCCTTGCTCGCTAAGGCCAGATTTTCTTCATCCGCCTTAGATGAAGAACCATCTCGTGTGCTCCTCCTAATCTCCTCCTGCATGAGATCCGACCACAGTCATTCCCAATCCAACAGTTTCTCCCTTCCATTCGCAGAGTCTTGGTAGCTATGCTAGCTCTTTCGAAGGCCAAGGAGAGCGAGGCTCACCATATCATCATCGGCAGTAGTTGTTACCACACTTCCAAGCTCATCTCTATAGGTGGCGAGCTTGTTCAGATATGTGGAAATAGTATCACCGTTCTCCATCGTGATTCTTCGAAGCTTATCCTTCAGCACCAATTTCCTCTTGTCGCTATTGTTTTGATATAGGTCGTTCAATGTCTTCCACATTGAAAACAGAGTCTCCTCCCCATGGAGACTTGAGACAATATGGTCTCGAACTCCCTTAAGGATGACCCATCTCGCCCTCGCTACACACTTCTTCCTTTCAACCAACTCTTGTGCATTAGTTGAACCTGGCTTTGGGATTTCTTGATCAAAGAAATCCTTCAAACCATTGTCTTCTAATATAGCTTCCATGCGATATTTCCATGCTATTTAATTCAAGCTGCCATCCAACGCATACTCGAGTCTCAAGCTATAGAATGCCATTGACCAACCTGAAGTGTGAGATGAATTTGATTTGTACCTTCAATATTGAACTTCAAACTTCGAATTTCCCTTCCTAGTATACTATTCACAGTTTTGATCACCTTTTCTCTGATACCATGTAGAAATTTCTCACTATAGATTAATCTAATTATGTAATGTACTAAAGCAAAACACTAAATCTACTTCTACAATCAAACTTGTGAAAGCTTAAAGATTGAGTTGAATCAGAGTTGAACATGTATAACCATAAGAAGAAGAATCAATGCACATGAAACATAAAAAGTACTCAGAGGAAAGCCTCAGTTAAAACCCCGCTATCTGTATTTTCATACAAGGTGGAACATCAAGATTACACAAAGCTTTAGCTCCCACAGCTAGCCATCTCTCAGTACAATCCTTTTGGATGCTCACAGCCAAACAAGGCTTCTCACAAACCTTCTACTCTGTGCTCCAAGCCTCCTATTTCCTTGCACTATTTCTCCTTGGTGATCTTACTATTACCAAGTGTAACACTAACCACTCACATTCATCTCACACCATGTAAAACTGTGCAACCCTCAAGGAACCTTGTTCCTTCTGCATGGATGAGTTTCCTTTATAGGAAAATTCCTCCAACTGATAGTACAATGTCCCTGTCTTTAAGCACAACCGGTCTTTGTCTGAATAGACATGCATGAGTTATTTATGAGAGAATCCTCATTTATCTGGAGTACACTAGTTCCATGCATGCATGCAGTAACTGACTGAACTCACAATTAGTTCCACAAATTGTTTGGAACTAATTTAACTGGACTTAACTAACTTAATTGAGCTAACTAATTACAACTCAAATACAACTCATCCTTATCTCCTTAATTAATAGATAACTTCCTTAATTTAAGGGATAACTGTTGCATGACTTCACAAAGACTTCTAGCTTGAATTTCTCCAACTAATTAACTCAAGAAGAATTGATTAATTATTTTCCAAGCAGCTGGTGAGACTAAATTCGAATTTTAATTCTCAATTTTAATTGAAGGACAAATTAAAATTGGAATATTCTCAATGCTATTTTTAGCATTTCTTGTTTCTCTTCTCATAAAAACATTCCCAAGATTTAGTGCATAATGATATTAATCCTTGTGAGCTATAACATAGAAGATATGCACACCTTTAGTATAGATCCTTTCAATCTTTGAAGTAGGTTGTTTTAGGGTATCATGTTTGTTGATGGATCATAAAGATGTGCGTAAGGGATGTGCTATTAGAAAGAATGTTAAGAAACCCTTTCCAAGCAATGAACATAGGACCAAAGAGATTTTGGATCTAGTCCACTTTGATGTATGTGTTCCCATGCTGAAGAAACATCTTATTGGAACTCTTTAATATGTATCATTTATCAATGGCTTATCTCACAAGGCTTGGATCTATCTTATGAAGGCAAAGGATGAAGTTTTCAGGAAGTTCCAAGAATTCAAGGATGAAGTGGAAATGTGACAAGGAAGATATCTAGACTTTGAGATAAGATAATGGAGGAGAGTACACCTACAAGGAGTTCATTTCCTTCTATAAGGATGTTGGTATTAAGAGGGAGTTGATGGTTCCCTATAACCCTCAACACAATGGAGTGCCTGAGAGAAAGAACAGATCTATTGAAGAATCTATGAAGGCAATGATACATGATCAAGATCTTAAAATATTCTTGCAAGAAGAATAAACCATGGTAGTTGTTTTTATCCTAAATAGAAGTCCTCCTCAACTTCTAGAAGATAAGACTCCTGAAGAAGCATTCACTAGTCATAAACTGATCTGCGAACTTAAGAGCACTCAAAACTTGCAATAATATACCTTCACTTCATTGTAAGGGCTGATTAATTTAAGTTACAATTTTATCCATAAACATGCAAATTTCATTATAATCTTGTAACGTAAAACTTCATATAAAATAATATAGTCAAGCGTGAATAAAGAGCATCCTCAAAACCAAGATGATAATGGAGTTCACCCCCTTCACTGGGATACATCTCCAGATTCACCTCCATAGGTTGCATAACTTTTATTGTCTTTCTTCAAAGAGGAACTTATGAGATTATCAAGGAGAAGATCTCCAAACTCCACCAAACTCTTCCCTTATCCACATTTTTAAAGGAAACAATCCCATGAAAATCTCAACTTTCCTCGATATTAGGAAAATGGCTTGTGAGGTGGATTCTCAAATTTAGTCATTTTTTTTTACAATTTAAATGAAAAATACATGGGCACATTTAACCTTTTATTCTCATGATTTCTTCAAATAATTCCACCTTTACCAATCATCCCTTGAACTTTTCTTTTGGCCCGGTACTCTTTGGACACTAGTTTCAAGATCCTCCTGGATCGGAAACTACATGTTGATCATATGATAATCATTGGTTGTTTAGTGTTCATACATGTACCCAAGTATGAAAGAAAAATGTTAGAGCCATCCAAAAACAATGAGATATTTGTTTGGTGCAATGATTCATCAAAGGCTTATAAAATCTATATCCAAGGACAAAAACATGTTGAAATAAGTAAGGACATGACTTTTGATGAATATGCCACTTATTAGAAACCCATAGAAGAGCAATTTGACACTAAAGATGAAGAGAAGAAGCATGTGGCTCTCAAATAAAATGTTACAGGTCGTCTCGGATCCCTAAGTCATCATGAAGAACATGAAGAAATACGATAAGGATTTTGTGAACCATTGAATCGTATGGTTGTTCAATAAAATAGAGAAAAGACGGGCTTGGCTTAAATCTATTTTGTCGGATGCAAAAGGAAATGTGGCTCCACAAGGTACCTTAAGGGAATCTAAGAGACCTAAGAGATATTTTGGTAATGCAACCTTAATGACTATGTTGATTGAGTCTGAATCTTCCAACTTTGAGGAGGAAACCACCCAACAAGTATGGAAGGATGCAATGTTGGAACGAAATACCAATCTACTATGAAGAACAGTTTGTAGGAAATTGTTCGAAAACTTGAAGGAAAACATATGGTAGCCAAGGATTTCTATGAGTTGAATATAGGTTCCATGACAGATGATGAGTACACGGGAAAAATATGTGTTTGTGAAATTGGTTACAGGGACCAAGAGAAGAGTTCATCATATGGTGAGACCTTGTGCATTTGAGATTAATGGTATGCCTACATCAACACATCTAAATGTGTTTCCTTTCGGTTCATATAGTACACTTTTGGGCATAGAATCTCTATTCATTCAAAAAACTAAAGTGGGCTACTATTTCAAGGCTATTAAGTGCCTAGATGAAAATGGGGAAGGGAGAATCTTGTAGGGAAAGAAGAATTCCAAATCATTGAGAATGGTTATAGCTATGCAAACAAAGATCAATCATAGGAAAGGATGCTTTCTATTTACAATTCATGTTTCCAGTGAGAAAGGGAAGGACATTGATGATGAGGAATTTCTAAAGATGTATATTATTTTTGAGTAGTTTTAGGATGTGTTTTCTATAGAGATTCCAGAGCTATCCCCTCATAGGGAAGTGGATTTCTCAATTAATTTGATGCTAGGAGAAACACCAACATCTAAGGTAACTTATAGGATGAGCACTCCGGAGTTGGTGTTATTGAAGTTGTAGCTTAAATAAATGCTTGATAAGGGATACATAAGGCCAAGTATATCTCCTTGGGGTGCACCAATGTCGTTTGTAAGGAAGAAGGATGTTACTTTTATATTTTACATTAATTACAGGGAACTGAACAATCTAACCATTAAGAATAGATATATGTTGTGACAGATTGATAACTTGTTTTATCAACTGAAATGAGAAACAATATTCTTAAATATTGATCTTAGATTAGGATATCATCAGGTGTGCATCAAACGAGAATACATGCACAAGAATGCATTCCACAAAAGGTATGGGCATTATAAGTTTGTGGTGGTTCCTCTTGGTCTTACTAATATGCCAACCACCTCCATGTGTTTGATGAATAATGTGTTGCGCCCTTATCAGCATAAGTTTGCGATAGTCTTTGTTGATGATATATTGTTATATTCCAAGAATGAGGAAGATCATGTAGAGCACCTAGCAGCAGTGTTGAGATTGTTGAGAGAGCATCATTTGTATGATAAGCTCATTAAGTGTTGTTTCTTTCAGTATCAGATTCATTACTTGGGACATGTTGTTTCCAAGGAAGGGATAGTAGTGGATCCTTAAAAGATTAAAGTTATCATGTAGTGGCCAACTCCTAGGAATGTGGATGAGGTCAAATCATTCATGGGATTAGAAATTTATTATAGGAGGTTCATTAGGAACTTAAAAAAAATTTGGCTATCTTATTACATATTTACAGAGAAAAGGAAAGAAGTTTGAATGGACTAAGGAGTGTGCAACAGGTTTTGATTAGTTGAATAATTTGCTTACAGATGCTCCATTTTTAAATATTTTATATCTTGATAAGGAGTTTGTGGTTTATACAGATGCTTGCAAGGAAGGACTTGTTGGAGTCATGATGGAGGACGGACATGTTGTTCTCTATGAATCAATGAAATTGAATGAGCACGAGCAACAATATGTCACACATGATCTTGAGTTGGCAACTATCATTCATGCATTGAAGATGTGGAGACATTATCTCCTTGGAAGAAGGTTTGTTCTAATGAGTGGTCATAGTGGTTTGATGTATTTGTTTGACCAACCTAATTTGAATTCTAGACAATCTAGATTGTTCGCTACCATCAATGAGTTTGATTTTGAGATCAAGTACATTAAGGGAAAGGAAAACAAATTTACAGATGCTCTAAGTAGGAGAGTGTAGGTAAATCATATTTCAACTATGATCTTTTATACGCCATATTTATAGGACAAGATTTTACATGAAGGGCAGCATGATGAGACGTATCAACAACTGAGGTAGAGACTGTAGCAACAGGGTAAATATGATAGAGATGAGGAGTATCACCTCACCATAGACGGCTTCATGAGATTCAGAAACATGATTTATGTGCCAAATAGTAGTGAGTTGAAGAAGCTCATCTTGAGGTAGTTTCATGTCAAGCCATATTTAGGCCACCTGGTGATCCTAATTGGATCCATGAAGATAATCAAGTACCATGACTATATCAAAATGGGACAGACTTCGAATTTATGAACACAGAGTGATCAAGAAGACCTCTGGACAATGGAAAATTGCAACCAGCAAGGAACAACGAGGACCTCGATCAAAGCATGTTGACCAAGGCCCATGGAGTCTGCGTAGGAGGAAAAAATAGCACTTGGGAAGCCCGGATTTGGAAATGGAGGCCATTTCTGATGTGCGATTAGCTAATTGCACATCGCTAGGAAAAACCCCTCGAGAAGGAAAGGCCCTGAGCACTTAGTCACATGGGAAGCTAGGAAACCGTCGGGAAAGCATGGAGGCGAAAGGCATGACCCATGCTCCAAAACCGATGGTATATCAGGGGCACCCTTGGGCGTTAAGCGGATTTGACTAAAAACGAGTGATTCCACTCAATGCGAGATGCATGTCTAGGAGATGGGAGAGAAAACCGCCGCTCATCACACGCTAACGGTTGAGCAAGTCAACCGCATGAAATGGGAAAATAACATCGTATCTAGGGGATCTAGATGTAATGGCAGATATCATGCCCAATGGAGAAACCAGATTTGACAGGGGAATTAAGCCATGGCATAGAAAAGTTTGATGTCTGATTTGACCGCTGAGTTGGTGGATGAGTCATTCCATAGTGTAACTGAAAAAACAAACCAACAAGGAAGAGCTAGTGCAGTTCACGAGAGGACAAGGGGACACTCCCTGTAAGCCATTGATGATGACACAGAGGTAGGGAACTCTAAGCGAACAACAGCAGGCGATTCGAAGGGGTGGAAGAGGAATCAAATAGTCATGAGATAGATCGGCTTTAAGCCATGAACAGATAGAGAACAGAGGACGAAGAAGAGAGAAGAAGAGAACAAAGACAAAGAGAGTGAGAGCCAAGAAGAGACAGTGAAGAAGAAAACAGAAAACAAAGAGCCGAGCTAACTAAAGGTAGCATCGAGCAGACCGAAAGCTTGAGAGGTTTAATCAATCCCTGAGAGGATCTATCGGGAATTGAGCACCACATTGGGCTTCTCCCATTAAAGACCAAAGAGGTCAATATCTAGCAAGGAAAAGAGTTTGTGTATTCTAGTGGCTTGGGGAATCCAAGAACCACCCTACTGAGAATCATCTGTTTCAGGAGACTCTAATTGAGCTCCTCACTCTAAAATCTCTGCTTTAAAGACACAATAAAAGAAGTCCACCACTGAAAGTTGGACCAAAGATGTAGCCTTGGAGGATAGGTTGAACTCCTTATTAAATCTATTGTGTTATTGCATTTTCTTACTGTGTTCCTCTTACTATTTTCCATTCTTCCAATGTCTGTGTATTTTGCAATCTGATCGATCTGTTGCCTAAAATAACATAGACACACACCAGCACATGAGTCTGTAATACCTTCATTCAATAATTCTTTAACTGAGATCACTCAAGGGTGATTTTTAGATCAAGTGGTATCAGAGCTTTAGGCTATTAAGGTTAGACAAGCTTGTGTTGGTTTCGCTGTTGAATTCTAACTAGATCAAAGCTCAAATTACGAGAAGGAGAGTTGGTCGAAACTAATCCTCAAATCTGGAGAGTCTATCCTCGGAAGACAATGTCAAACGAAGGTCCTATGGGGCCAAACCCTCAATTCATAGATAGTTTCTTAGCCATAAAGTCCATGATAGAAGAAATGTATAGGGACTTTAGAAAACATAAGGATGAAGATTCATCAAGCTCTAAGCAAGACAAAGGAGAAGATGAGTCACATTCCCATGACCACTCAAAAGGCAAAGGAAAAGAGAAAATCTTTCTCATGCCTCCTAATAGCCCTAAAAAGAAAGCATCTTTGATCAAACTAGATGTTAAATTTGATTTACCTATATATGATGGAGAGTTTAATGCAAAAAATATGGACAACTAGATTAGACAAATTGATGTTTATTGCGGAGTACAGAATATCGACTCAGACAAGAGCAAGATTCAGCTGGCAAGCCTACGCCTTGGAGGCACTGCCTTTGTTTGATGGGAAGGTAGAACCAAAGCTAACATGAAAAGACATGGTAAGAACATCTCTGTATGGAGTGAATTTGTTTCTACAATAAAAAAGAAGTTCTATCCATTGGCCTACATGCAGCAAGCCATGATGAGTTTGCAAACTCTTCAACAGTTGAAAGGGAAAAGTGTGCAAGGGTACACTCAAGAATTTAGAAAGAGTGCATTGATTCTGGGAATCTCATTAGACTCACTTGAGACTCTGTTGAAGTACACTGGTGGTCTACCCACATCTACATGAGGCATACTATCCTCATGTTTAATCCCACTAGTAGAGATGAGGTATCTGTACAAGTTACTCATCTAGAAGCTAGAGGAAAGAATGGAAGTCCAGAAGTTGGGGGATCATCCAAACCCAGTGCAAGCAAGAATAAGGAGAAAAGAAAGCAGAAGTGGAAAACAAGGAAGGCTAACACTGCACAGAAAAGAAACGCTTCATGCACTCACTGTAAAAAGGATGGGCATGACGATGAGCATTGTTGGATTCTTCATCCAGAGCTTAGACCTAAAAAGTTTGAGGGCAAGACGAAGAAGACTGCTACAACTATTTAGAAATATTTGGGGTCAAACTCAGGAGATGAAACAACCATTGCACCCACAGGTATAAGCTTTAAAGAATTTTTAAATCAAGAAGCAGGTGTAGGAGTTGCTCAAGAAAGGGTTCATCAGACCTAGCACATCACCATGTGGGTCACCAATCATTTTGGTGAGAAAAAAAGATGGCTCGTGGAGAATTTGCATTGATTACCAAGCACTGAATAAGATAACAATCAGAAATCATTATCCCCTTCCTCACATAGATGATCGTTTAGATCAATTGAAAGAAGCTATTTATTTCTCCAAGCTAGACTCGCACAGTGGATACCATCAGGTCAGAATTGCAGAACAAGATACATGGAAGACTACTTTCAAAATGAAGCAGGGATTGTATGAGTGGTTGGCTATGCCTTTTGGCTTAACTAATGCTCCTGCTACTTTCATGAGATTAATGAATGATGTATTTAGACCTTTTCTTGATGATTTTTTATTGTGTATCTGGATGACATTCTGATTTTTAGCAAAACATGGGAAGAACACTCAAAGCATGTTAAGCAGACACTAGATGTTTTGAAAAGAGAAAAACTTCATGTTAAACTCTCAAAATGTGAATTTGGCAAAACAATCTGAATTATTTGGGTCATATAGTAGGGGGTGGTGAATTGAAGATAGATCCCTCTAAAGTGGTATTCATTGAAAACTGGCCTAAAACCAAATCTGCTACAGAAGTTACAAGCTTCTTAGGAGTAGCACAATATTGGAGGAAGTTCATTTCTAACTTTTCCTTAGTTGCATCTCCCTTACATGCTTTAATAGGATTGAACAAGGTGTTTCAGTGGGGAGGCAAATAGCAAAAAGCCTTCGACACCTTGAAAGAAAAGATTAGTACAACACCTGTACTAGCACTGCCTGATCTCCAAACACCATTTGAGATCCAAACAGATGCCAATGACTATGCCATGGGAGCAGTGTTAACAAAGTGTGGTAAACCCATATGTTATCATTATAAGACTTTTAATCCTACAGTAGTTAACTATCCTACATATGACAAAGAATTATATGCATTAGTTCAAAATGTGAAAAAGTGGAAACATTACTTAATGGGCAAAGAGACAGTAATACATATTGATCATCAACCACTCCAATATCTACATTCCCGAACTAAGTTGTAGTAATCAAGGCACTATAGATGGATTGGTTTTCTACAACAGTTTCATTTAGTCATCAAATATAAAAAGGGCATACACAATAAAGTTGCAGACATGTTATCTAGACCTATTATAAATGCATCTACTATACTTAAGCATAATTATGTGCTACATGAAAGCTGCATTGAATAATATGCTCAAGATATAGACTTTAAATATGTATATACAACTTTAAGTCAATGCAAATGAGTAGAAGAATTGGATTATCGTATAAAGACTGACTCTTATACCATTGTGGGAAGTTATGCATTCCACAAACTAAGAGAGTAAATATAATTAGAGAAGCACACACTTCTCTGATATCAGGTCACTTTGGGGTAAGTAAAATAGTTGCACAACTACAAAGATTTTGTTATTGGCCAAAAAGGAACGAGATAGTTTCTAGATATGTAAGAGGGTGTACTATGTGTGCTAAAAGCAAGCCCAGAAACAGAAAACTAGGCTTGTAAACTCCATTACCAGTTCCTTCTCACCCTTGGGAAAGTGTTTCCATGGATTTTGTTGGAGGATTGCCTAAATCTAGGAAAGGTCATGATTATCTATATGTTGTTGTGGATAGGTTCAGCAAAATGTGTATTTTGATACCTTGTAATAAACAGATTACAGTTGAACAAACTGCAAAACTATTTTTTGAACATGTATGGGTTCATTTTGGATTACCCACTTCCATTGTACTGATTGAGACACTATATTTGTGGGGAAGTTTTGGTCAAGTCTGTGGGAACTGATGGACACCAAACTGAAGGAAAGCACAACTTTTCATCCACAAACTAATGGCCAGACAGAAGTAGTCAATAGGACAGTGATCCAGTTGCTCAAGGGATATTGCAGCAAACATCCTAAGCTTTGGGATGAACATTTGTGTTATGTGCAACATGCTTACAACAGAGAAAAACATTCATCTACATAGAGATCTCCTTTTGAGACCTGTTTTGGTTTCAACCCAAGGTCTCCTTTGGATTTTGTCTTTGGTAAAGATACCATAGTTGATGGACATAGTGATGTGGACAAGGCAACTAGGTTCATTAAACAAATCCAAGAGATCCACCATGCAGTACAGGAACTGTTGGAAAAGAGCCAAGCCAAATACAAGGCAAGGCATGACAAGCATTGGATGGAGCATAATTTCCAAGTTGGTGACCAAGTCTGGCTGTATACCAGCAAGGACCGGATGCAAGGTGAAGGTAAAAAGCTAAAGCCTATCAGGTATGGACCCTTCAAGATACTTGAGAGGATTGGTGAAAATGTTTTTTGCCTCGATCTACCAGCTTACATGCACATCTACTTTGTTGTAAATGTAGATTGCTTGAGATTGTCTGAACCCTCTCTAATTGAGGATCCTGAAGAGCAGAGTCAATTGCCTTCTATTGATGACCTACTACCTGAATATCTGAATGAATTGTAGGAAGACACAGTTCTGGATTGGAAGGTGAGGATGATGTGCAGAGGAGATGTTGAGTACCTCAAAGTGGGGCTCAAGGGTTCAAAGCCAAGCAGTGCAAAGTGGATACAGATTGGACAAGTGAGATAGTCGTACCCTCACTTAGTCGACGCTTGAAAACCAACTTTTAGTGGTCCAAAAGCTTTTTCAGTGGAAAGGTCGTGACCCGAATTAGATCCATGAATATTATCAAGTACCGTGACTGTAGCAAAATAGGAAAGACTTCGAATTTATGAACACAGAGCACTCAGGAAGACCTCTGGAAAGTGGCAGATTGCAGCCAGCAAGGAACAACGAGGAACTCAGTCAAAGTGCACAGACCGAGGCCCATGGAGTCTGCGCAAGAAGAAAAAATGGCACTTGAGAAGCCTGGATTGGGAAACGGAGGCCATTTTTGATCGTTGGGAAAAACCCCTCGAGAAGTAAAGGCCCCGGGTGCTCGATTGCATGGGAAGCTAAGAAACCGTGGGGAAAGCGCTGAGGTGAAAGGCAGTACCCCCGCTCCAAAACCGACGGTATATCAAGGGCACCCTTGGTAGGTAAGCGAATTTGGCTGAAAACGAGCGATTCCACTCAGCGCACGATGCATGTCCAATGGATGAGAGAGAAAACCACCACTCATTGCACGCTAACAGTCGAGCAAGCCAACCACGCAAAATGAGAAAATAACGCTGGATCTGGGGGCTCCAGATCTAACATCAGAGATCCCATCCGATGGAGAAACTGGATTTGACCGAGGAATTAAGCTAAAAAATAGAGAAGTTTGACATCCGATTTGAGTGCTAAGTTGGTGTATGAGTCATTCCATAGTGTAACTGAAAAATAGAATTGACGAGGAAGAGATGGCATAGTTTGTAAGAGGACAAGTGGCCACTCCCAGTAAGCCATTGACGATGACGCAGAGGCAGGGAACTCCAAGCGAACAACAGAAGGTGATCTGAAGGGGTGGAAGAGGAGTCAAACAATCATGAGATAGATTGGCTTTAAGCCATGAACATACAGAGAACAACAGATTAAGAAGAGCGAAGAAGAGAACGAAGACAGATAGAGCGAGAGCCAAGAAGAGACAGTGAAGCAAAAAGCAGAAAACAAAGAGCCAAGCTGACCTAAGGCAGCATTGAGAAAACTGAAAGCTTGAGAGTTTCAAGAATACCTAAGAGGATTTGTCGGGAATTGAGAACCACATTGGGCTTCTCCCATTAAAGACCAGAGAGGTAGAGATCTGGTAAGGAAAAGAGTCTGTGTACTCTAGTGGCTTGGGGAATTTCAAGAACCTCCCTACCAAGCATCATCTGTTTCAGGAGACTCTAATTGAGCTCCTCACTCTAAAAACTCTGCTTTAAAGACACAATAAAAGAAGGCCACCATTGAAATCTGGACTGGAAACGTAGCCCTGGAGGATAGGCTGAACCCCTTATTAAATATGTTGTGTTCATGCATTTTCTTACTGTGTTCCTCTTACTATTTTCCATTCTTCCAATGTCTGTGTATTTTGCAATCTGATCGATCCATTACCTAAAATAACATAGACACACACCAACACATGAGTTTGTAATACCTTCATTCAATAATTCTTTAACTGAGATCACTCAACGATGATTTTCAGATCACCTGGGATACTAGAAGATTTTCATAGTTTTTAAGAAGTTCAATTATTGGATGAATTTGAAGAAGGAAGTGATTGAGTTTGTTGCAATATGTTTGGATTATTAGTAGGTGAAAGTGGAGTGCAAGCATCCATCTGGTTTGTTGCAATGTATTCAGATTCTAAAATGGAAATGAGAAGTTATTTCCATGGACTTAATTATAGGATTGTAGGGGACATCGAGACAACATGATTCCATCAGGGTTGTTCTTGATAGGTTGAGCAAGGTAGCTTACTTCATTATAGTGAAGTCTTCTAATTCAGCTAGTGAGGTAGCTTAAATATTCATCAAGATGATAGTGAGGTTGCATGGAGTTTCCAATAAGATAATATCAAATAGATATCCCAAATTCACTGCCATGTTTTGGAAGGAATTGTTTGCAGGCTAGGGGACAGAGTTCGCTTTCAGTACAGCTTATCATATGCCAACAGATGGACAAACAAAGAGGGTTAACAATATAGTTGATGATATGTTGAGGATTTATGTCATGCATAAGTAGAGGAAGTGGGAGGATTATCTTCCACTAGTAGAGTTAACATATAATAATGAGTACTAGGAGTTCTTGAAGATGAGCCCATTTGAGGCTCTCTATGAGCAGAGTTGTAATACTCTACCAGTTAGACTGATATAATGAACATGGTTCTAATTGGACTGGATATGTTGGTTAACATGGAGTAGGAGATGCAGGTTATTAAAAGGAATTTAAAGGAAACACGTGATAGGTAGAATATTTCTGTGGATAAACATAAAGCATTCAAGGAGTCTCATATTGGGGAGCATGTGTACTTACACATCAAGCCCAAGAGGATCACCTTGAGGATTGGGTCATGTTCCAAGTTGGCACCTCGATGTTGTGGACCTTTTGAGATCCTTGAGAGAATTGGACTAGTGGCCTACAGACTTACACTGTTGCCAATAGTGAAAGTCCATGATGTTTTCCATGTTTCATTGCTCAAGTGATATGTCTAAGATATTTATCATGTAATTGGTTGGTATATATTATAGGTGTAACTAGAGGGAGAGTTCTATCTATATCCACAATGCATTTTGAAGTGGAAATAACTAATGCTTTAGAATCGATCAATAGATAAAGTTAAAGTGCAGTGGAATCGCTTTGGGCCTTATGAAGCTACATGGGAGATGGTGGATGAGATGTGGGATTTGTATCCTTCCTTATTTTCTACTTGAGAAAATGTTTTTGGTATATTGTAAATACTTCATCGAGTTGTGTTATAAAGATCCAGAAGTAGTATGCTTTCTTGGTCATAAGCTTCATAAAAAACAAGGATGGTGGTCCCCAAAGGGGGATGTGTTTATAACATCCACTGGTTGATTTTACATGTAAATAAAATAACACCAAGGTCATGGGACACATATTCCAAGCTGAATGGTGGGAAAACATTATAACAGACATCACTTGTGGTTTATTAATGGCTATGGAAATTGGCAAAGGAATTGAAAAATGCAAAGAGGAAATAATTAGCATTTAATTAAGGAAATAAAGGAAAATAGGAGAAAAGGAAGGTGATGAGACACAATTATTCATACATGGGAAATTAGAGAGAAAATAAAGGGAAAGGATAGAGAACATGGGACATCATTAATAAAAGGGAATTCGAGAAACAATTGATAACTTTTGATTATTTTCAAAAGCAAGGCTCTAGGAGAAGAGAGAGGGAGCACTTAGACACAATCAAGAAAGCAATCAAAGGACAAGTAGAGGAAAGTGAGGGAGCACAAGGAAAAGTTGGAAGAGATGCTACAATAAGAAGACATTGCAAGTAATAGGTTGCATGTGTGAATTCCTTGCTAAGATTTGAATGAATGGTACATACATCTGATCATTTCGCTATTTTGTTGTCATTGGCATGGGATTTGCCTATATTGACAATGCTTTTAGCCTTTCCTTTTCATTTAATGGATAGCCACAATGTAGTGGGTTATATATTTTGATTAATCTTTGGATGACCAATAGACTTAGATCTTAGTTGAGGTGGTCTCAGAAAAATTCCAAGGGTTAAGGTAGAGATGGGATTTCTCTTGGACCTCTTGACAGATGGGTGGAGGCAAGAAAACTCTTCTAGAGATGGTGAAGGAAGTTATATCCATCCAAGATTTTTTGGTGTTAGTGATTTCTTGACCATTTGAAGTGATATCATTGTACCTAAGGATTGAGGTGGTTTGACCTATGGAAGCCCTAGTTGGTTCTATTTTTCATTAACCCACATGATCCCAAATTCATGCTTGGAATATGGCACTGGGATGATTGGTTGAAAGAGAGATTTGGTTAATCCTAATCTAAGGTCACGTGGTATGTGGAAGTCCCTCACTTGGTTGGCATTTGCATATGCTAATATGAATCATGTTCCTATTTTGATAAATGGGAACATGTGCTAGGTATTGTGTTGACCTTATGGCTAGTTTTTCATGGATTTTGTTCCAGTTATATGTTGGTTATATGCTTGGTTGGATGATGTGCCCTTACTATAGATATTTTTCACGATTTGATAGGTTATTGAATAGTTAATGTATGAATGGTATAACAAGTGTTGTTGAAGATAGCTTGAGAGGGTAATGATTCGTCCTAATGATTCTCTGATGAAGTTAAGAAGATCATGATTAGATGTGTATTCCTGGCTTGTAGTTTCTATGTTTACTATAAGAATCATGAAATGTCTATCGTATAACTAAAATGTTTTCGGATAGATCTAGGCATAGTATTATTTGTATAGACTTATTATCATCTTTGACATAGTTTTGGGAAGTTCTGGGTTGTTCTAGAAGTGGCCTAGAGGCTAGCCTTGAAAAAGTAGCATTGATCTCATAATCGCACCCTCAAAACTCATAATCATTTATTGCAATTGCATGCAAGAAGGCACATGTACATGTTTGGAGCCTTCCAACCACATGCACATAGTGTCACACATGTATTTGGTGTGTAAATCTTGAGAAAAATAAGTTTCGACTCAGGTATTGATCACTAGTGCTAGTTGTCAGACACCTCGGTCATATCAGATCCTTAGGGATGGTAGCACAGGAGATTCACTCAATGATCCTCTGACATATCACATGTTTTCGTATTATACTAAACAATACCCCTAATTTTAATACATATTGGAAAATACCTCTAAAAAATATATTATTTAACCCCCACAAATACGAACCTAATACACCTTCCCAATATAAAAATACCCCTACTTTCAATAGATATAGTAGGTATCGATTTTTTCATTAGAATTTTTATACCCTTTTATATTTTTTCATTATCTCTGAGCTTCATGTTTTATATCTACCAATATAGAAAACCTTTACCACCTATATATCCCCCAATATATTATGAAATTTTTTCATCAATATATATCCCCCAATATGAATGCATGTTGTATGATATTTCTCCCCTAGTGAAGTCCCCATGGATGACAATAATTTTTCAGTTAGTAGACCCCACTCAAATAACTGGAACTTTGAGGTAGGCTCATGTCATTGTAACATTTAGCTCATGTTTACCTTGGAGAGATTGTAAAGGCAGGAGAATGTGGTATTGGGTGGTTACAATAGCCAGCTATAACATCTCTCTCAAAAGAAAACTGTAAAATAATGTATATCAACACACTAGGACTATATATATATATATATATACATTATCTTAGAGATTTTTACAACTCAAGGTCGACAGATGTATATACATTTCTCTTATTTCACAAGTATAGAAATGATAAGTATTCATGAGCTCATCTGATTTAAAACAAAACGTTTTGAAAAGTGTTAGACCAGTCATACTTAATTGTTCATTTAACTTAGAATATTCGCATACCAAACTATACTATTCAAGTCATATTTTGATCTTTGGCCAATCATATAAATATATATATATATATATATATATATATATATATCCATAAATTTGTGAGTTTCTTTAGTTCACATAATAATGTATGTCATAATTATATATACAAGTACCCCACTGGGCATGTTTGTGTTACCACAATTTTACATAGAGAAATCAAACCCTTCCCCTGGAGAGACATTCATCATAACTTGAATGATTTGGAGATTATGAAAATCCCTAATTTGTTTAAGAAAAAATTATAAATCCAACTTTATATCCATTATATGATAACTCACAAACCATTGGAAGTTGTAATTGTTACTTTCACTTCTCCTACGAGGATTTATATTAAATTTAAATCATTCCTTGACTTAGATTAGTTTTGTTGTATGTATGGTGCTCTTCTCTACTTTACTGTTAATGGTTCTCATGGTTAATATTTCCAAAGGCTCTATAGAATGTGAGTTGTATGGCATGTGGTTTTTGAGCATGTATCATAGATTTTTGTGTAGTTGATATGTCATGACATTGACAGTTTGGATGAATTAGGGTTGAATTGACGATGATGAGGTTCTGGGTTCAGTTATGGGGTAACTACCCTCTCCCATGATACCACAGAACCCTCATTTACTCTCTCTTTTTTCCACCATTGATCTTTGCAACCTCATCTCACCTGTAACACTTGGATATGTAGTATCTCTACGAGTGTTGGATTTTCTAATGCTACAGGGTCTTTGAAAATCCTTCATGCTAATGTTCTTTCTTCTTAAGTTATGGTTTGTTACATTGTCTCATTTTCACCAATAACATTTTGGCCACTGGCTAGTTAGTATTTTTTTTTTAGTTGATACCTCTATTCCTTAGGTGAAACTCAAGGTTTTAATTTGATTTATGTTATGTTTGCAGACTTCCTATAACCAAGGGTTTTTTTGGTGCCAAGGAAGGGAAAGCATAGGTATTAATTCTTACCTTCTCCTCATTTACTCTATTATTTATTATGTCTTTAAATTCAAGTTTTAGCAATAACTTTGGTTTTATATTATGACTGTAGGTACTAAAATTTGACCCCAGGATTCTTCTTATGCAAGTGACATATTTTTATAAAAACCATTGCAATGTATTTTTTCTTTATTTTAGTTTCCAATTGAGCACTTATTATTTTCTAACAAACCATTTTTTTCTTCTGGGGGTCTACAGAGTAGCTCCTTTATGGAATGTAATAGATACAAAAATAAGCTAACTTTTCAAGGATAACTCTTCTCGTCCGACTGTTGTCCATGTGTTTTTTTTGGTCAACTTACTCTAGGGTTTTGGTTGTGAAGCTAAAACCTACTCCGCAAGCTGCACATAAAGGGGTTTATACTCTTGCCTGCACATTTGTTTTCTTTATAGAGCCCTTTCGACTTAATTTTTCAATACATAAACATATTTTATTCTCTATATAATTTCATCCATTTTGCCTTACAAAAGTTTTCCCTGGAAAAAAGACTAGTACTAGTGCTTTATTTGCATGATGGTTGTATAATTTCCAAACTCCATTTCAGTGTGCCACACTGTGTTTTTAGTTGCCTGGGCATATTATGATATTGGCCTTTCTTCCTGGCCTGAACATTATGGTTGGCCAATTATCGAAACCTTTTTTGTCATACATGGAAAAATCATCCTTTTTATTACGAATAAATCCGTTCGATTATATTTTGTTTTACTGTCATCATTGATATGTGCACTTTTCTGTTATACTTCAATTCCATGTAGTAACTAAAAAAGTAAATAGTTCCTTTCATTTACATGTATATAGTCTTATGTTAATTTATCGTAAATAAGCCATGATTGTTTTTTAAATAAACCTTCCTCCTTCATTCTTTAATTGTTTCCTTTCTACAACACTATTATCTATCCTCCTTTGTATACTTGCATTGTAATGAAGATATATGGGTTGGTAGTAAGACTTTGTGCATCTCTAAAAATATTTGTATTGAGGCATAATAGTCTAGAGAAGAAGGCAGGGCTTATCCTAGAGGCCTACCTTCTACCTTCTTCCTTCTGACATATCTTGTAGATTCTAAGACCGATACCCTCTCCAGTCAATGAATATACAATTGGTTCATTTAACGTCAATAACTAAGCTAACTCAAACCCTAACACTTGTTTAGGTAACTACTATAGATGTAATATATATGTATATATTTTCCTAAATGTACATTTTTCTATTGTACATTTTCCTTATTATGGGTGATTAATAAGGATATGGATTGATGCAATACTTTAACTTTCTCTTTCTTTTTTTTTTCTAAAATAAGACAATTATAGTAACTCTTATATGCAACTATTTACTTTCAAAGTTTTTTCAACAAGCCTTACCTTACTTACCTTGGTATTCTCCGGGCTTACCACTGAACTTGTTACAAGTTAATATTACATATAATATCCATCCATAGAGTCAAATGTGTATATACAATATAGTTCCTTCTTTATATACAATTTTCCTGAATAATTTTCAAAAGTACTAATTCAACATCTAGCTCAAATTATTTTCTATTTGACAAAAATTTCGAGAGATTATTCTCCACTAATAAATACTTATCTAGTCCTTCTTGAAAGTGTTACATGGGCTTCCTAAAAGTGTGACATGGGCTTTCACTGTCATCTGAATAGTAAGCTAGATCTTAGATCTAGCTACCCCAAACTCTAATCCACACTATCGAAGAATAATTTTCAAAAATTATTTATAGGGTATTAACCCCTAAACTTCTACATATCAACATGGTTATTTTTCTTATGTTCCAACCAATATTTTTATCCCACTAGTGATAAATAAGAACAATTGTATTTCTTTCCCACAATTTGTTCCTACATAGAACCAATTTATTGGCATTTATCTCCAACCATTACTTTTTTTTTCTTTAGTCTATCTTTTTCACTTTTCAATCCATACTCTAGAAAAAGGGATAAAATTTCCTCTCTTTCTTTCCTTCCCCTTTCTCGTAGGATAACTAATTCTAACTATTCCCTGAGAGGTGTGAGTTAAGTTCCACTTGACATCCCTTAACACATTTTCAAGAATGGAATGACAAAAACAATAATTTTTTTTTCATTAATAACCAAATATAAAATATTTACATCACCTATTCACTGATAAACTCTTAATCTTTTCCCATCATAGTGAAATAGTAAAAGTTCATAAGTAATTATCGAGGGGTTTTACATCTACCCTCCCCAAAAAAGTGACACCATCCTTGGTACTTCATATTCCATTATTCTTTGGAATAGCATTGGAAAAGCATCTTTCATTTCTTCTTCCAATTTCTAAGTGGCCTCCTCCAGCCCAAAGTGCTTCCCATTGCACTTTTACTTGAGAAATAGTTCTTTTGAAAATAGTAGTTTCCCTTTGATCCAAATTCTATATGAACTCAACCTAGAATTCTTTTTCTGGTTCGACCTATACAACATTTCAATAATTACATGATTAGGATCAGATATATATATATTTCTTTAATAATGTCACATGAAATACATTATGAGAGTTAATATAAGCTAGTAAAGCTAATTGATAATCACTAGTCCAGCTCGAGCCATTACATCATAGTTCCTACAATATCAAGGAACCAATTTAAAACAACTCCCTGATTTTAGGGAACTCTTCTTGGGTTTTAATTTCAAATAATCATGCTCTCCCACTTGGAATTCATGGGAGTTCTTTTCAAACTTTCATATATGTTTTCTCTATCATGTGCCTTCTTCAAGTTCTGTTTGATTTTCATTACCGTTTGCTCCATTCTTACAGTAATTTAGGTAATAGTACCATTTTATCTTTAATTGGACTCCAACATATTGGTACATGGCATCTCCTCCCATATAGAGCTTCAAAGGGGCTCATTGTTAACAAGGACTCAAATCCATTAGTATAAGTGAATTCTACCAACTGTAGACAATCGTCCCACTTAGTAAGTTGATTCATACAATACATATGGAACATATATTCAAGAATTTGGTTCACACTTTCAGCTTTCGCATCTGTTTTTGGATGGTATATGGTATTTGAGTTTAACTATGTGCCTAATCCAGTAAACAATGACCTCTAAAAGTTTGAAGCGCACTTTGGATATCTATCTGATATAACTACCTTGGGTATACCATGAAATTTAAAAATTTCCTTCAAAAATGCATTAGCCACTTATGTAGCTTTATATGTAACTTGCATGAAAATGAAATGGGCGGCCTTTGTCAACTTATCAACGACCACCATTATGGAGCTATGGTGTTTCCATGTTCATGATAATCTCATGATGAATTCTAGGGATATTACCTCCTACTTCCATTCTAGTATACGTAAGGGATTGAAGAAGCCTACTAGGTGTTTGTGTCAATTCTTTACTTACTAACATTCCTAGCACCTAGCCAGATATTCAACAATTTATTTTTTAATTATGGGTCATAAAAGCTCTTGTTTGAGGGTTGTGACTAGTTTCTGGTACCTTGGACGACCTGCAAGAGGTTTCTCATGGTACTCATCCATTACCAAACGTTTGATTCCTTCATGATTTTGTATACAAAAGTATAGTTTTCTATATTAACACCCAATTTTATCAATTTCATAACCAACCCACTTGTCTAAATCGTATTTAGTTTCGAGAATTCTATATATTTTATTATAGTTTTGATCCATTAATGCTTACTTTTTTATCTATTCGGACAAATATGTTTCAATTCACTGATGGAAACCTCATATACTTATTTCAAAATCTCACTTAAGGCATCTACCACCTTATTTTCTTTACCTTTTGTGTGCTTAATGGTGAATTCATATTCACTTAGGAAATCCATCCATCTAGATTTTCTGGTGTTCATCTCGGGTTGAATGAAAATGTATTTCAAACTCAAATGATTCATAATCAAGGTAGATATCCTTCCAATCAAGTGGTTCTTCCACATTTTGAGTTCATCAATTAATACCACCAATTCAAAGTCATAGATTGTGTAGTTATTCTCATTATCTTTCAATTTTTGAGACTTGTATGCCACAACATGCCCCTCCTACATAAGAACACCTATCAGGAATTCAACATATCCGTTTGTACATACTTCAAATTATTTATCCATATCTACTATCTTGAGCACCAAAGCAACAGTGAATAAGTGTTTCAGCTTTTCAAAGCTCTCTTGGCATTGAGGAGTCTAGAAAAGATTTACCCTATTCTTCCACAGGGAAGTTATGGGGTAGGCCAACTTACAGAAAACCTCTATAAACTTATGATAATAACCAGCTATCCCCATAAGATATCTTATGTCAACCATGTCCTTCAGTATTAGCCAGTCAAGAATGACCTTCATGTTTTCAGGATTAACAACTATTCTTTCCTTTCAAATCACGTGACCCAAATAGTGTACCTTATCTTAAAAAAAATTTGCATTTACTGAATTTTATATATATCTAGTTTTCTCATAGCATTTTGTAGTACTATATCCAAATGTTGTTTATGTTTCTCCAACATTTTTGGGTACACCAGTATATCATCTATAAAAATAAAAACGAACTTATCCAAAAACCTACTAAAAACATCATTCATTAAACACATAAATGTGACAGGTGTGTTCGTAATCCCGAAATGTAACACATTGGATTCATAGTGTCCATATTTGGTTAAAAACATGGTTTTTGGTATATCCTCTTCCCCGATTCTCAGCTGGTGATACCCAGATCTAAGATCTATCTTGGAAAACATCATCGCTTTCTTAGTTTGGTAAAAAATATCATCAATACGAGGTAAAGGCTATTTATTTTTTTACTTATAACTTATTCAAATGGAAATAATGTATGCATACTCTGAATGTGCCATCCTAATTATTAATAAAATAGAAGGGTACACCCCATGGGGATACAGTGTGCCTAATATACCCTTTACTTAATAATTATTGTAATTGAATTTTCAATTTAATGAGTTATGGTACCATCATGCAATAAGGGGATTTAGACACTGGTGTTTCTCTTGGTACTACTTCTATGGAATAATATATCTCCCTCCTTGGAGGTAGTCTTAGAATCTCATCGGGAAATACATCTTGAAAATTTTTGACCACGTCTAATTATTTTAGCAACTTGGTTGTCCTTGTTTGAGACTGATTTTCTATTTGGATGGAAAAATGTTGACACCCTTTTCTAGATTTTTTTTCAATTGCAATGCTAATATTTTATGTATTGAACAGGTCTAGGTATACCTCTTATGACTTTAGCTTCGATACCATCAGTTATACAGATAACTATTTTCTTAAGATAGTTAACAAGTTCTCTATGACTTTCCAGTCATTCCATGCCTATAAGGACGTCATAAGAGACCAATGACAATATATTTAAGTTGATTGTAGTATATTACTCATTAAACACAATAGAGAAAGCTTTTACTGAATTTGTGACGCTTCTCTTTGCACCCATTGCTAGTAGAACTAGCCAAGTATTTTAAATTTTTCTACCTATAAATTATAGTCTTCTATGGATTTAGGACTAACATAACTTAGGTTGGAACTACAATAAATTCATACAAATATATTTTGGTTCAAAATAGTACTTTCTATTTCCACTATGGTGGATTGGTGCTCCATCTATTGATCCTCCAAGCATGCACTAATGTGCAGAATGTTTCTAGCTACACTGTTGACTCAAGAAGCCTCTTGTATGTTCTGAATATGTTGTACTAATTTTGTTTTATAAGGGAAATTTAGTAAGAGACGAGGTTCACCAAAATCCCAACATTTTAATGGTTCCCTTTCATTCCCATTCAATCCTTTACTAGGTTCAATTTTGATATTTTTCATCATGTCTAACAATTCTCTATTAAATACATGGGCTTGTTGGCCAAAATGTACATAAATATGATCTTCGCCAATATGGGTTTCCTTACGAGGTTCTTCCATAATTCCTTCCTTTTATCAAATCCTCTTTTGTCTTAACTATACAAAATCAACAAATAATTATTGTTACATACTATTGGAAGACATAGTTGACCAAAGGCTTCAATTTTTGAAACCTCACTCAGATACCAACTGTAACATCCCTCTCAAAAGAAAACTATAAAATAATGTATATCAATGAACTTTGAAAATTTTATTTTTCTTTTTATATATGTTGGTACCATTCCATGACCATCTTTTTCTTCTTGAAACACATCATTTGTCTACCTTTTTCCTCTATAGATCCCTTATATTCCTTGAAATTGATTAGTTAATAGCATTATAGTTGTTAGTTTGCATTAAAGTTAATTTATGAGTTTTTATGTTAGAAATTAGGAATTTTTAATAAAACGGTTACAGGAAGTCACAACATCCTGTAAATGGTTCATCATCTGACATGTGGCATGATAGGTAAGCCAAAGCAATGGATATGAATTAAAACTGGAATGTACAAGCATGGAGAAACATCTATCCTACAACAAATCAAACACTCCTGGTTATGCGGTCAACACTGGTCAAAGCCCCAGCCTTTTGGTGACAAAGGCAGCAACAACCATAGGTTTCCCAAACTGGTTTCGTTTTGTTTCTTTTTGGAAATCGGTTTAGAATGGAAATAACCCAAAAATCATTCCATAGTAAAAGCGGAAACAACTGCATAGTGAATTTACATTCAATCCAAATGAAATCCGTGTATTAATTGTTTTTAAAAACACAGATATAGTTACATTTATGTGGTGGGTAATCTCTGTATATCATTTTGAGAACAAAGCTTTTGTATGATCTTCAGAACTTAATACCAGAACTCGATTACAGTCACGGTTTTATTATAACATTGTTCATGCATTAATACCTTAGTTGCTTGAGCGTATTCCAGTGTACCATTGAAACGCGGATGAGCCCTGCGTGGACTGGTATACTGTCATTTTCATTTCATTAGCAGCTTTTGAATATTGAATAGCATGCATAGTAATTAGAGTTATGCTTATAATTTTATTGATTTAATTAGCAATCCTTACGAATGGTGTTTATGGTTATAGCTTAAAGAATTTATCGTTAAGATCATTGAACCGTATCTTGTAAGATATCTGATCCATCGTTATATTTTTAAAGCATCCTCATAGACTCTGTTTATATGTATTTAAATTTGTAGTATGCTTTTGATCTTTCATGAATGCTGAGTGTTAACTAGACAGAGCTTTTATGCATAGCATCCTTGTAAGGGAATTAAAATCTCAGTCTAGCAGTACACAGTGTCTTTAGGACAGTTAGATGAGTTGAGTGACCTGAGTGTCAAGGTGATAGGGAACATATCTTAACCTTCCGTAAAGAAGTACTGTAACCTACCACAATGAACACTTAGTTAGGAATCCTTTATGTCTATAGATTTTAGACGCATGCCTCGAAGTTTACTTACCCTGGTCGATAATAAATTTAGCCTAATCTAGCACCCTAGGTTTGTCACTACATTTTGGCGTCATTGCCAGGGAGGCGTAGTTAGAGGATTTAAAAAAAAATTAAAATATAAAAAAAAAAATTAAATAAACAAAAACAAAGCAAAAACACAAATTTAGAAGTCATGTTTACTTATGCCTAGATCTAGAGGTAATAAAGGTAGATTCATAAAAACCCCCCATCCAAAAACTAACCTACCATCAGGAGCAGACCCTTTAGGAAACATTGAACACACAACACCAGCTGAGGAAGTCACCATACAAGAATTAGAGGATAAAAAAAAATCAGGGCAAAGACTCATACTCATCGAGAGGAAAATTCTATTAGCACACAAATCACAGAAGAAACACTTCCCTGGATCCTCTATACAAGGAGAAAGTAGCACATTGACTCAACAATCTTTCTTTAATCTTCTCTTTGAAACAAGTGACACTGAACAAGAAACAAAGGAACCTATCAAAATGGCTGAGGAAGGAGATGGATCAGTACCAAATCAAGGTTGAAGAGATGAGGAAGAGTCAGCCTTTAAATTTCCTATTCAAGAACCACAAGAAGATGATGAAATAAAAATGAAAAACATACCTCCATTTGTGCTACCAAACTTTTATGGCATGGCTTCAGAAGACCTAGATTCATTCTTGTTTGAGTTTGACATTGTATGTCGAACATATGGTTACACAGATGATGCCCATAGGCTTAGACTCTTCCCAACAACATTAAAAGCATCAACATTAAGATGGTTCATGGGGCTTGGTGAACATGCAATCACTGATTGGGATGGCATGAGAAGAATATTCCTGAAGAAATACCAACCTTACAGTAGATCGAAAGATTCCAAAGATGATATCTTTAGGATGAACCAACAAGAGGATGAAAATTTAGAGGAATACTTAGAACGGTTTGTTTACAATTTACAAAAATAAAAACACTGAACCATGCCACTTTATTTGATTCGAACAATATTCTTGAAAGGCATTCGAGAGGAATACTTAGATGATATTAATTTGATGGGAAAAGGTGATATTTCTACTTTACCTTTTGAACAAATTGCTGAGTTATGTGAAAAGTATTCAAGGAGCAAAGCCAAAATTGGAAAAAGAACCATATCATCCAAAGCCACAAAATCTGCTTCAGCAAGTGTCACAAGGGCTGAGATAGGGAACTTGTTAGAGGAATTCCAAACGGATCTATTAAGTACCTTAGGAACCCAAATTGACACTCTAAAAGCTAAGAAGAGACAAGAAGAAGAAGATCAGATGATGGCTATCTTTTGCCCAAAATGCCGGAAGAAACATGCCTTAAAAGACTGCCCATTAGAAAACATTCAAGTTTGTGCCTTTCGTACTGAAAATCATGATATATTTCATTGCTCTAAAGTCAAGGTTTTGCAGAATTGTAATGTGGCAGCTAATGCAGATATGGAAAATGTGTATTACATGGGCGCAAAGAGACCATGGCAGCCAAAACCAGCACCTCAAGGTATGTTCCCAAACCAGAATTTGTAATTTCCTGTACATGATCAGATGTATGCTCAGAATTCATGGAATGTACCCATGCCATGGCAGCACCAAAATTACCCACAACAAAAATGGAGACCATCTCAGCAATACTATCAACAATACCATTCATATCCTCAATCATACCAACCATATTCGCAGCCATATCAACAATGTCATCAGCCATACATGCCATATCCTCAAACATATCAGCAGTATCCTCAGCAGCAAGTTGTTTACCCACATCAACCTCAACCCACTCAACAAGCATTGCCTACTCCTCCACCAATAAACCCACCACAATTACAACTTCCATCTAACTCACAACCTCCCAGACCTACTCAAATCCTTGCTCAACCTGTACCAAATCCAAATAACATAGCAAAAAGACCCGCCTACAACGTAGATGAGGGAACCTCATATCCCACATTACCCTTGCAAAATATCAATTTGATGTCTGGGAAGGTACTTCACAAAGAATCTCCAACAGCTGATAAACATGAAGAAAACGAAGAAAATGAAAATGAAACTTCAAATCAAAGAAAACAAAACGATGACACCAAAAATAAACAAATGCAACCATTGCATCCACCACCTTTTCCAGACCGATTGGTCCAAACAAAACTTCCAATGTCTCTACCACAGTTTGATGTTTTAGATGAGCTCAAGAATGTCTATATAAAAATTCCACTACTACAAGCCATAAAGGACATTCCCATATATACTAAAGCAATCAAAGAACTGTGCCTTAAGAAGCCCACTAGGAAAAGGGTCGACCCACAAACCATTCATGTTATTGGACATTTAGCTGGTATTATGACAAACACCATCTCAATGGAAAAGTATGTTGATCCTCGTATTCCCAGAGTCACTACAATCATTAACAACATACATATTCCAAACACCTTAATAGATCTTGGGGCCGCAATAAATGTCATGACTCTTGAAACCATGAAAACACTCCAACTCACAAATTTGCAACACACAACAATTGTTCTAGAACTCGCTGATAGGTCTAAAGTGATTCCTGAAGGGATTTTGGAGGACATAATTGTTTCACTGGACTCTTGGGAGTATCCAGTGGACTTTTAAGTTCTTCAACCAATATCCAATTTAGGACGGCACCTTATCATCCTTGGTAGACCATCGTTAGCAACCGCTGATGCATTCATAGGATGTCGATCGGGTAATATGATCATTTCACGAGGAACTGAAAGAAAACAACTCACTCTTTACCCATCAGCACAATCACCAGCAGTAGGACACAATTTATGGCTTGACGATAAATACAGTGACAAAGAAGAAGTACAATATGTTTTTAGCATCAACCAAATCTATGATTTTCAAGAACATAATAATGATGATTTGGTAGAATTGTTCCTTTCTCAACCTGATATTTCCGAAAATTTGAGAAATGATCAATATCATGCTGCAGATGAACTTATAGCCCAAACTTTTCAGGAAACATGCACCATTCAATCTCTGCAAACAACATTCCACAATATTTTTCACGTTCAATCCATCACCAACACACAAAGTAATACCACAGAAATTAGTCCAGGAAAAACTCTGAATATTGGCACTCACCTAGACTCATCTCAGCAAGAGAAATTGATTCAATTATTAAGAAAATACTAGAAATCATTTGCTTGGGACTACACGGATATGCACGAGATTCACCCTGAAAAATGCACTCACCATATTTATACCGATAGTACTATCAAACCAGTGAGGCAACCGCAGAGACGAATGAACCCCATGCTCCAGGATATTGTTAGAGAGGAATTACAAAAACTGTTGAAAGTTAATTTTATCTATCCTATCTCTGACAGTCAGTGGGTATCCCCATTGGTAGTAGTGCCCAAGAAAAATGGTAAGTGGCGGATTCGTGTCGATTATAAACAATTGAACAAAGCAACGCTCAAAGATTACTTCCCACTACCATTTATTGACCAAGTGCTAGACACATTAGCTGGGAAATCATCATTCTCTTTTCTTGATGGTTTCAGTGGCTACAACCAGATCAGATAGCCTTAGAGGACCAGGACAAAACCACTTCTACTTGTCCCTCGGGCACTTATGCTTATAATGTTTTTCCATTTGGACTTTGCAATGCTCCAGCTACATTTCAGAGAGCTGTATTAGCTATTTTTGCTAATTTAGTTCATGATTGCATTGAAGTTTACATGGATGATTTTTCAGTGTATGGTGATTCATTTGAGCATGCATTGGAGAACCTTGAAAAAGTTTTGAAGAGATGTATTGAAGCTAATCTGTCCTTGAGCAATGAAAAGTGCTTTACGATGTTAAATGAGGGGATAGTATTAGGCCACTATATTTCTTTTCAAGGCATTAAAGTTGATCCATCGAAAATCCAGATCGTTGTCAATTTGCCAATTCCGAAGACTCAAAAAGAGGTAAGAAGTTTCCTTGGGTATGCAAGCTATTACAGAAGGTTTATTGAACATTTTAGTAAAACAGCTTCACCTTTGTTTAAGCTTCTAGCCAAAGATGTACTTTTCAACTGGAATGAGAATTGCCAACAAGCATTTGAAACACTAAAAAAGAAGTTGTCAACCACACTAGTTTTAAAAGGACCTAACTGGAACCTACCATTTCACATCTTTACAGATGCATCTGATACTGTAGTAGGTGCCTCATTAGGCCAAAAAGAGGAATCTTGTCATTACACCATCTATTTCATTAGCAAAAATCTAACAACTACAGAATTAAACTACGCAGTCACAGAAAAAGCAATGCTTGCCATCATACATGCTGTGAATAAATTCTGACATTATATAACTGGTTATGAAGTTTTTGTACATACTGACCATTCTGCCATTAGGCATTTAATGAATAAACCGGTAACTAGTGGCAGAGTTACCAGATGGTTATTATTGTTACAGGAATTTAACATCACAGTGTTAGATAGACCAGGTAAGGAGAATCAAGTGGCAGATTTTCTTTCTAGACTGCAAAATCAAGGTGAGGTTGTTCCGGTTGAAGATTCTTTTCCAGATGAAAATATATTTGCAATTTCTATAGTGAATCCTTGGTATTCTGACTTGGCCAATTATTTGTCTATAGGAAGGACAACTCCATACTTTACTCTAAAGGAAAAGAAGAGGCTAGTCAAACAAAGTGCTTGATACTCATGGATTAATGGTGATTTATTTTACACTGGTTATGATATGATTATTAGACGTTGTGTAAGAAATGATGATATAATTGATATTTTAAAATCTTGCCATGATGAACTGTGTGGTGGGAATTTTACAGCTAAGCGAACAACATTCAAGATTCTTAGTCTTGGATACTACTGGCCATCTATTTTCAAGGATTCCAAAATGTACATGAAGAGTTGTGATAGTTGCCAAAGAATGGGTAGGCTAACAGCTACAGATGAGATGCCACTTCAGCCCTAAGTGCACCTAGAGCCATTTCAAAAATGGGCTCTAGATTTCACAGGACCCATTAATCCAACCTCCAATGGTAATAAGTACATCTTAGTATGTACTGATTACGTAAGAAAATGGGTTGAAGCAAAAGCACTAGTTCGAGCAACTGAACAAACAGTGGTAAACTTCCTTTTTGAAGAGATTTTTGTAAGGTATGGAGTACCAAGGGAGATAGTGACTGATCAAGGTACTCAGTTTACTTCAAAGTTAGTTAAGGACATCACAGAAAAATATCAAATTAAGCACAGAAGAAGTACACCTTACTATCCACATGCCAATGGCTAGGTGGAATCCACAAATAAAACTTTGGAAGGAATTATCACTAAGACTGTGGCAATGAACAGAAAGAATTGGGAAGAGAAGCTCAAAGATGCACTTTGGGCTTATAGAATCACGTGGAAGAATACTATAAGATTTACACGATATCAATTGGTGTATGGCAAAGACGTAATGCTTCCTATTGAGTTTCAAATACATACTTTTAAGATGGCTGCAGATTTGGAAATTGATCTGAATGGAGCACAACAAGAAAGAATTCAGCAGTTGAACCAGTTGGATGAAATGAGGTAGCAAGCAGAGGAAACAACAATCCTCATGCAAAAACAAAGGAAGCAGTGGCATGATGCACATGTCAAGAAGAAGCAGTTCAAAGAAGGAGACTGGGCTTTACTCTTTGATTCTAAATTCAGAAATCATAAAGCCAAGTTTACCACACATTGGATGGGCCCATACGAAATCATTCAAGTTTATGACAATGGATCAGTCAAGATCATTACTATTGATGGATAAGGCCACACCTTTACTGTCAATGGTCATCGCTTGAAACTTTACAATAAGCCCATCAGCAAGCAAAATTTTCTTCGAACTGTATCTCAACAGAGAGAGGTTGAGATATTGCAGCCTTCAGCTGTAGTATCTCTGCCTTAGTTCATTTCATTTCAATTTAGAAATTCAAAAGAAAATTAAAAAAATAAATAAAAATAATAATAATAATAATAAATGGGTTATATGTGAAAACCAGACTCTAGCAGACTCTAACCTCAAATTCTTACTTGAAAACCAATTCTTTGGCTGGTAAGAATTCCTTTTCTTTTTGTTTCCTGTTTGATTCATCAATTGAATAATGACTTGAGGACAAGTCAAAGCTTTAGTGGGGGAGAAGCATCAGCATTTTTTTTTTCTTATCTCATCTCCTCATTGTAAATTCTCAAAGATTTCTTATCTCATCTCCTCACTATAGATTTCCAAAGAGTTTGTTTTAGCACTTCAAATTTCAATAAAGAAGTTGTTTTTGTCTTTGTTCTAATCAGAGGGACCTGTTTAAAATCACTATGCAGTGGGACCTGTTCTCTTCAGAAGACCATGTTACCGGCACCAACAGTAGAGGGAACTGTTAAAATACTGTTATCTCAAGTTACTTAAGCAAAGCTTCAACAAAGTTTCAACAGAGATTTAAAGGTTGCTTGTCACCGAGGCTTCATCAAACAACAAAGATCAAGGAACCTACACACATATAGTTCTTTTCCAGATTTCAAAGAAGCTACATAAACATTTTCCAGATCTCAGAGGGACCTGTCATGAACAACAAAGATTAGTCAAGAAAGACTAGTCCTACCTAGCATGCCAATTCAATGCTTGATCAACCAATAAAAGTGTAATGTATTCTTTATTTTTAACATTTAAATTCTTAGATTATTTTTAATGTTAAATGTGATGACTATGACTGCTACGATCAATTTCAAAAACACCTACATACCTATCGCCCCTTATCATATTCTTAATCCCTATCATCTTCCAACACTCTAGCCTATCCCATATTTATACGATTTTTAAAATTCCCATACTCTCCATACGATTTCTCAATCCCCTCTTATATCACCCTCCCAGCCTTTGTTATTAACTCTTTATCGGCCAATCAAACCCTACTGCTGGTCCAACATCTCCCTATTCGACCAGGAACCAATGAACGAGGGACATGTGGTGAACTGTTTGAAAGCCAAATGTCATATGGTTTTGTTCATTATGTTTGAATCAGCCAAGTTATAACATGATCACCCGACGAAGTCAACTGATGCAAACAACTATCTGATATCATACTCCAGTACTCCATACCTATTTCCAGCGTTCTCATGATGGTATTCATACGACCCAATACAGCTACTCCTCTGTCATAAAATATGAATATGCTATGAATTGAGTCGAGTCGGTTGTTAAAAAATTTTCATTCTCAGTTGTTCTATATTAGCAATTCGACTTCTGTGATTTCAACAGCAACAAGGAAAACATAGTCATTTGGGTTTACAAGTTTCAACCTCCACCATAATTACAAGATAGTCATCTGGCCATTGTTTAAGTCACTGAAGGAGTTAGTCTAGAAGAACAGAGGGTGCCCCCAGGTCAGTAGTGTGGAGCGAAAGACAAAGGTAACAAATCAAAATACCTCTATTAAATTCGTAAGCATAAACGAAGAGGGTTAAAAAAAATTTATTTGTCAAAATTACTAATAGGTTAGAGCCAAGCACATTTGACAGTTCTCAGTACCACGATGACTGCATTGCAATTTTAAAATAAAAACAATGGCTACCCTTCTTGGAGAAGTTTAATGGAAGCAATGAGGAAGTAACTAAACAATTTGCCTTTACATTCAATGGGGAGAAAGCCTTGATAGGTAATTTTTCATTCAGGGTCTCAGAAGACACCATAGCACAATCCTTAGGGATCAGCCTAGAAGGGGAGAAATACTTCAAGACAAAACAATTCAAAGAAAAATCATGGACCCAATTCATGTCCAGATCGAGGGTTTCATCTGTTAACTAGAAGAAAGGTGTCCCTAGGAGCTGGCTGATGCATCCATGGGACGAAATGGTGTATGTCTCCCAAAAATTTGTTACTTGTGAGGGCCGCTACAACATAGTTTATTTATACCACATCGAACTACTGTTACATTTGAAAGGGCAGTGCACTATTAGCTTACCATATTTCCTCTTGCAGAGCTTAACCAAAATGTCAAAAACCATCAAAAAGAAAAAAGGTAATGAGGACAAGAGCTTATATCATTTCAGGCTAATTAAAATTCTTATTGAGTATGAATTAGAAAGAAGGGGGAAAACGTGGAAGGAATTCTTGGCTGCCAACCGAATCAAAGATGAAGAGGATGAACAAGAACAAAAAGAGCACTCAGGATTTATGCATGACATTGATGAAGAGATTCCTGTGCACAAATCAAGCAATGTACCTCCACCCATTAGTAGTGTGAGGACGAGGAAAATGAGACAAGAGGATGCCCAGAAAGCAAAGCAGGATAAAAATTTTACTACCTATACGAGAGGATCCAGGAGAGCACAAAAGACCTAGCTACAAGAAGACCAACCAAAATTGAATGCAGCTGCACTGATGGAAATTGAGAGCAGTGCTCACTCACAACCTGGACCAGAAGTTGAAATGGAGGTTGAGAGCAACAATAGGCAAGTAAAAGAGTCACCGCCCACCATGAAGAAACAAAGGAGGTTGGAAAAGAAAATTGAAAAGTTAAAAGAAGAACTGATGGAGGCCAACATGCTGGAAAAAGTCATCAAGAAAGAGAATGAAATGCTAAGAGCACAGAGTAAAGAGACTCAACAGAAAAATGAGAAGTTGAGGGAGCAAATCAAGGAACTCGAGGCTGAACAAATTGACATTTGCAAGTGGGCAACCAAATGTTATAACCAAAATAAATCCCTCAAGGAGAAGTACAAGAGTTTAAAGCATGAGCTCCACAGTCAGAAAGATGTCCAAGCTAAGAAGAACATGGATGCATTGTTGAAAGCAGCAAAGGTGCAGGCAGGGACAGAGTTTAGAGGCAGCACATCAGGATTAGCATGAGGGCATGCTAATTCATTAAGCTTGGGGGAGATGTTGGTACCATTCCATGACCATCTTTTTGTTCTTGAAACACATCATTTGTCTACCTTTTTCCTCCATAGACCCCTTATATTCCTTGAAATTGATTAGTTAATAGCATTATAGTTATTAGTTTGCATTAAAGTTAATTTATGAGTTTTTATGTTAGAAATTAGGAATTTTTAATAAAAAGGTTACAGGAAGTCACAACATCCTATAAATGGTTCATCATCTGACACGTGGCATGACAGGTAAGCCAAAGCAATGGATATGAATCAAACCTGGAATGTACAAGCATGGAGAAACATCGATCCTACAGCAAATCAAACACTCCTGGTTATGCGGTCAACGCTGGTCAAAGCCCCAGCCTTTTGGTGACAAAGGCAGCAACAACCATAGGTTTCCCAAACCGGTTTCATTTTGTTTCCTTTTGGAAATTGGTTTAGAATGGAAATAACCCAAAAATCATTCCATAGTAAAAGCGGAAACAGCTACATAGTGAATGTACATTCAATCCAAATGAAAGCCGTGTATTAATTGTTTTTAAAAACACAGATATAGTTACATTTACGTGGTGGGTAATCTCTGTATATCGTTTTGAGAACAGAGCTTTTGTATGATCTTCAGAACTTAATGCCAAAACTCGATTACAGTCACAGTTTTATTATAACATTGTTCATGCGTTAATACCTTAGTTGCTTGAGCGTATTCTAGTGTACCATTGAAACGCGGACGGGCCCTGCGTGGACTGGTATACTGTCATTTTTATTTCTTTAGTAGCTTTTGAATATTGAATAGCATGCATAGTAATTAGAGTTATGCTTATAACTTTTTTGATTTAATTAGCAATCCTTACAAATGGTGTTTATGGTGATAGCTTAAAGAATTTATCGTTAAGATCAATGAACCATATCTTGTAAGAGATCTGATCCATCGTTATATTTTTAAAGCATCCTCATAGACTCTGTTTATATGTATTTAAATTTGTAGTATGCTTTTGATCTTTCATGAATGCTGAGAGTTAACTAGACAGAGCTTTTATGCACAGCATCCTTGTAAGGGGATTAAAATCTCGGTCTAGCAATACACAGTGTCTTTAGGACAGTTAGATGAGTTGAGTGACCTGAGTGTCAAGGTGATAGGGAACACATCTTTACCTTCCATAAAGAAGTACTGTAACCCGCCACAATGAACACTTAGTTAGGAATCCTTTATGTCTATAGATTTTAGACGCATGCCTCAAAGTTTACTTACCTTGGTCGATAATAAATTTAACCTAATCTAGCACCCTAGGTTTGTCACTACAATATATAAAAACTATTTATGGTCTTAGAACCTATTAAACTCAAGGTTAACATATGTATATGGATTTCTATTATTTCCCAAGCCTAGAAATGATAATCATTCATGAGCTCCTCTTTTTTAAGATAAAACATTTTAAAAAGTTTTAGACCAATAATAGCTAATTGTCCATTTGCTTTATAATATCCAAATCTACAATAATATTCAAGTCATATTTTCCTTTTTGGCTATATATAGATATATATATATATATAATATCCAAATCTACAATAATATTCAAGTCATATTTTCCTTTTTGGCTATATATAGATATATGTATATATATATATATATATATATATATATATATATATATATATATATATATATATATATATATATATATATATATATATATATATATATATCTATATCTATATCTATATCTATATATATATATATATATAGTATATATATATATATATATATATATATATATATATATATATATATATATATATATATATATGTATGTATGTATGTATGTATATATATTTGTGAGTTTCTTTGGTTCACATAATAATGTAAACCATGATTATATATGAAAGTACACCATTGGGAATGTTTGTGTTACCATAACTTTACATAGATCACTCAAACCCTTTCCCCATCGAGACACTTTTGTCATAGCTTGAATGATTTGGAGATTGTGAAAATTCTTAAGTTATTTAAAAAAAACCATAAATTTAATTTTATATCCATGATCCCATACCTCACGAGCGATTAGAAGTTCTAATTATTAGTTTGACTTCTCATACACTGAGTTATATTAATTTAAGTCATGCCTTGACTTAGATTGGTTTTGGTATATGTATGGTGCTCTTCTCTACATTACTATTAATGGTTCTCATGGTTAATATTTCCAAAGACTCTAGAGGATGGTAGTTGTATGGAATGTGGTCTTCGTGCATGTATCATAAATTTTTGTGCAGTTGAGGTGTCATGACATCGAAGGTTCGAATCAATTAGGGTTGAATCAATAGTGATGAGGTTCTAGGTTCAATTATGGGGTAACTACCCTCCCTCATGCCATTGAACCACCATCATTCACTCTCTCTCACTTCTAGCGAGAGCTTTCCAACCCTATCTCACTTGTAACACTTGGATATGTATTATCTCTATGGGTTTTATATTTTCAATGGCTTATTTCACTCTTTAGCACCCAAATCTTCTAATGTTATGGGGTATTTGATAGTCCTTCATGGTTTTTCTTCCTTCTTAGGTTAGGGTTTTTTACACTTTCTATTCTTCACCAATAACTCACGGCCACATGTTAGTTAGTCATTTTTTTCGAGTTGATACCTCTATTCCTTAGGTAGAACTTGAGGTTTTAATTTTATTTATGTTATGTTTTGAAACTTCGTGTAACCAAATGTTTTTTTGGCCCCAAGGAAAGGACAGTGCAATTATCAATTCTTCCCTTCTCCTTATTTACTCTAATTTTGGTCTTGTCTATAGCTTAGAATTTTAATAATAACCATGGTTCTATATTGGGACCACAAATACTAAAATTTAACCTTGAGATTCTTCTGTGGCAGGTGAAATTTGTTTAGAAATACTACTGCAATGTCATTTTTATTTATTTTTCTTTCCAAGTGGCTATTTTTTCTTTTCTAACAACCCCTTTTCTTATTGTGTTGGTTTGCAGGTCAGATCCTTTCTAGAAGACAACATATACAAAAATAAGCTATGTTCACTAGGATATTTCTTCTTGGCCGACTATTCTCAAGTTTCTAAGTTTAATTTTTTTTTACTTGCTCCAGGATTTTGTTCATGAAGCTCAAACGTACTCCTACAGTTGTACATTCTAGAATTTACACCCTCGCAATGGACATTTTTTTCTTTATGGATCCTTTTCTGCTTAATTCTTCAAAACATAAACATATTTTATGTTCTGTATAATTTCTGTCATTCAGCCTTACAAAAGTTTTCTCTAGAAAAATGGCTAACAATGAAGATATATGGGTTAGTAGTAAAAATTTATGTGTTTCTCAATATATTTTTGTTGAAAATAACAACAAGAAATTTTAAAAATAGCATCTAGAAATTTTAATTTAATTTTTCCTTGAATTAAATTGAGAATTAAATTGTAATTTTTTTCTCATAGCAACTTGTAATAGTTAACTAAGTTAAGTTGACTTAGTTAACTTAGGAAATTTGAGTTGAAAGTCTATCTAGAGTCATGTAAGTGTAATCCCTAAGTCTCTTAAGGATCTAGATTGAGTTTATTGGAGTTGTAATTAGATAACTGAGTTCAACTGAGTTATACTCAGTTAAACTAGTTCTAACTGTTGGAGAAACTAGTAGAGGTCTAGTATTGAGTTGGTGCACTAGTGCATCCTTAGTGCCACACAAGATAATTGAAGATTCACTTAAGAATAACTCATGCATGTCACTTTAGAGGAAGACCCGGTTGAGACTAGAGTGTAGGGACAGTGCACTATCAATTGTATAATTTTCCAAGTTCTATAGATTGTGCACGCAATCATTTTAGGACCTATGCTTATATTGTGTAGTTATAAAGTGATAATTTCCCTTTAAATACAGGCTAATTCTCTCAAGAATTGTGCAAGGAATTAGGAGCTTGGGGGCTTGGAAATTTGTTTAAGTATTGGCCAAAGGAAGTCAGTCAAGTAGTGGATAGAAAATACTTATGCAGGTTGAGCTGAAGGTTGACAAGAGCATATTGTATTCATCGAAATTATTTGACCAAGAGATCAAGGAAATAGGGGCCTGGTAGGAGGTGGAAATTGGCTAAGTGTTGGCTAATAGCGGGCTTGTGAGGCAAAGAGTCGAGCACACTTTTGCGGAATTCTTCTAGTGAGAACAAGATTTGTATCTTCACTCATATTTTTGATTTAATGCAATACAAATAGGTGAGGTTTTGAGTAGTGGCTTTCCCCAGTAAAAAAATTTTGTTGTGTGTCATTAATGTTCTTCCTCTTGCTGGATATTGTTTTTATCGATCATTGGTTTCCACTATTTGAGAGTAGAGTATTTTCTTGTCTTGTCTTTTAGGAAATTACATGAGTTGTGAATCTACAGGAAAATCTACATGGTCTTAGAGCTAAAGATAGTATAGAAGAGAAGAATTCAAATTTGTCCTTGTAGATTGATGGAGCTCTAGTTTAGGGAATATCTAGAAGGCCCTATGTGCAGACTTCTTAATGGAGCTAGAAGGCCGCTAATGGGTAAATTGAGGAGGAAGATTTTTTTGGGCTGAGAGTTTCCAGATCAGATCTAAATTTTTTTGTTGAAAATTTAAAAAAAAATAGCAAATATGGATTCCTTGTGAAAAAATACCGAAATTCAAAAAAACAATTGTCTGAATAGGAGTTCAGATTAAGGAGATATCTTCAATTTAAACCAGGTCCTTTTTAAGAAAAAAATTGTGATGGCAGGACATATGAAAGAGATTGATGTGCAAGCCAACAAATTGTATGATCTTGAGGTACAATATCCATGAAAAGCCTTGAGGAGTAAGGAAAATGTTAGAGACCTAGTGGTTGAGAGGGAGAGTGAATTACCTATCAAAATGCAGCCCCAAAAGAAGCCTCAGAAGCAGTCTCAGACAATTATGGAGTAGCCACAATTGGAGAAGCATAGAGGAGACTAAGTGGAGGCACCCACTCATATAGAGACCTCTAGTACGGGTAATTTTGAGGCAAGTGGGTTGAGGGAGCACATGCAGCCATACCTCCAGGTGTGAGGTGGGGTGATGTGAGGTGATAGTCCTAAGAGGGTTGAAAAATGGGCAGGTTACATTGAGAGGTTTTGCCTCATGCATATTACCTTGCTATGGGAGCCCAAAGTTAATAGTAACAAGAGGAATTGGTTGCAATCGATGCAATCAGAGATCAGAGTGCCAGAGGCTATAGCAGCCAGATACTAAAGAACATAGAAAAGGGTTGACAATAGTGCAAAAAGGTAGAGTCCGCAAAATCGTAGAGTTTTCAGTTGATAGAGGCAGTAGTAGTCAGAGACTTTGGTGACAGATGCATCATACTGATTTTGGTTGGATTTTTTTTTTTTCAGGAGTTGATGTAGCAACAAAACTAGAGGGAAGTGTTGCATGCAAAACATTCCAAAGGTTCAGTATTGGGATAGAGTTTAATTCCTTTCTTGTTGAGAGGGAGTGTTGAAAATATAAAAAAGAAATTTTATAAATAACATCTAGAAATTCCAATTTAATTTGTCCTTGAAATAAATTGAGAATTAAACTGTAATTCTTTTCTCATAGCAACTTGTAATATTTAACTACGTTATGTTGACTTATTTAACTTAGGAAATTCAAGTTGGAAGTCTATATGTTGCCATGTAAGTATGATCCCTAAGGTTTAGGGGTCCAAATTGAGTTTATTGGAGTTGTAATTAGATAACTCAGTTCAACTAATTTGTAGTTAGTTAAACTAGTCCTAATTGTTGGAGGAACTAGTAGAGGTCTAATAGTGAATTGATGCACTAGTGCATCCTTAGTGCCACACCAACTAACTGAAGATTCACTCAAGAATAAATCATGCATGTTAGTTCATAGGAAGACGCAATTTTCTCTAGAGTGCAGGGATAATGTACTATCAATTGTATAATTTTCCGAGTTGCACAGATAGTGCATGCAATTCATTGAGGACCTATGTTTGGACTGCACAATTATAGAGTGAGAATTTTCCTTTAAATCCAAGCTAATTCTCTCAGCAATTGTGCATGGAATTAGAAGCCTTGGGGCTTGGAAATTTAGCTAAGTATTGGCCAAAGGAAGTCAATTAGGAAGTGGATAGAAAATACTTGTGCAGGTTCATCTCAAGGGTAGCAGAGAATATTGTATTCAACCAAATTATTTTACCAAGAGCGCAAGGAAATAGGGGCTTGGTAGGCAGTGGAAATTGGCTAAGTGTTGCCTAATAGTGGGCTTGTGAGGCAGAGAGCTAACCACACTTGTGTCGAACTGTTCTAGTGAGAACAAGATTTGTACCTTCACTCATATTTCTAATTTAATGCAATATAGATAGGCAAGGTTTTGAGCAGTGGATTTCCCCAAGAAAATTTATTGTGTTATGTGCCATTGACTTGTCTTCTTCTTGTTTATATTTCTTTCATTGATCTATTAGATTTCACTGGTTGAAAGTAGAACTAAATTCTTGTCTCTTGTTTTAGTAGATTACATGAGCTTGTGAATCTACAGGAAAATTCTACAATTTTTACTAAGGCATAATAGTTTGGAGATCAAGCCAGGGCCTATCACAGGGTCTTGCCTTCTTCTTTTAGGTGTATCTTCAAGAGTCTAGGGAATTTACCCTCTTTAGTCATTGAACATTTAACTGGTTCATCTAACCAGGGTAACTGACCTAACTCAAACCCTAACACGTGTTTAAGTAACTACATATGTATATACAAAGTGATGCAAAAATTTAACTTTAACTTTAACTTTCTCTTGCATCAGTGTGGACTCTTCCCTTATCTTTGTTGATTAAAAGAAGAATCCAAATTGACACAAAACTTTAACTTTCTCTTTTCTTTTATTTTCTTTGTTAAATAAGACAATGATAGTAACTCTTACCTGCAAATATTTACTTCCAAAGTTTCTACAATAAACCTTACCTTAACTACCTTGGTAGGCTCTAGTATCATACATACCACTAAACCTTGTATAGGTTTGCATTACATATAATATCCATCCACAAAATTCCAATATGTATATACAGTAGAGTTCCTTCTTTATATACTATCTTTTGTTGAATCGTTTTCACAAGTACTAATTCAACATATAGTTCAAATTATTTCATATTTAGCCAAATTTTCTAGAGATTATTATGAACTAACAAGTACTTATCTAATCCTTCCTAAAAATGTGATATGGGATCTCACGTTCCTGCCCACCATAAATTGGCTCTTGTAGTTATCTACCCTCAAGCTCTACTCCACATTGTTAGAGAATAGTTTTCAGGAACTATTTACTTGGTATTAACCCCTTTTAGAAACTCCTTATATATTCAAACTGCTAATTATAATTTACTAAAACGATAAACTCGAATCTATTGTACTCATTCGATAAAACAATTAAAAGATCGCTAAGTCATTAAGCATACAAGATAAATAATTCAATAAACACATTACAGAATTATTTCTTGAGGTAAGCCATAACTAAAAATCCCTGCTATATGTATATTGCATTACTCAGAAAATATGAGAAGATTACAATGCTTTACTCAAGCTCGAGCAACCTCTACACTATATTTGTCACACAACTTCTTAGACAAGCGCAGGCGAATACTTGACCGATTTGTGGCTTGCCCAATTCCTTGATTCCCTGTGTTGTTTCCTTGGGAATCAACCCCTTATTAATTAGGTAAATTCCTCAATATGAATTGTTCGATCCTCATAAGTCTTCCTCTGTCTGCATGAACCACATGTACAATTTGGATGATTATACAACTGATAGTACATTGTCCCTAAACTCCAATCTCAACTGGGTAAGTCTCATATCTGACATGCATGAGTTAATTATAAGTCAATCATTAGTTAGATGGTTTAACACCTGAAGCAACACCCCATTGTCTGACCTCCTACTAGCTCCTCCATCAGTTAGAACTAGTTTAATTGACTTTAACTTTGTTAAACTGAATTAATTAATTACAACTCAAACAAGGCTCCTATAATGTAGGCGACACTTTACATGACTCTAGTTAGACTCTCAACTCAAATTAACTGAGCCAATTAACTTAGTTAACTCATACAAGTTGTCTTGTGATGTGGAATTACAATTTTATTCCTAATTTAATTCAAGGACAAAATTAAATTAGAATTTTCTTGTTGCATTTTCAACACTCCATCTCAGCAAGAAAGGGATCATTAGATAACCCAATCATACCTCTATGGAACTCACATTTTCCTCTTGATAGTGCCTTAGTTAAGATGTATGCATCTTGTTCCTCTGTAGGATTGTACTCCATCAATATGATTCTCCTTTGCACACAATCTCGTAGATGGTAATACTGGATGTCGATATTCTTAGACTGATCATGAAAAACTAGATTCTCAAAGAGTTTGATACAACTCTCAATGTCATCGTAAACCACTGTAGGATCCATTTGCTCACCAAATAACCCAACAAATATATTTCTCATATGAATAGACTCACAAGCTTCTTGACTAGAAGCCATGTACTCTACTTTTGCTGAACTAAGTGCAACTGATCTCTACTTCCTATTGTACCAAGAGACTATTTCTGCCACAATACTAAAGATCCCCCCTAATGTGCTCTTCCTGCTGGATGGAATCCCTACCCAATCTGCATCTGTGAAGCCTTGCAACTTCACTCCCTCTATCTATTTGTACCAAAGATGAAACTGAGTGGTGCCTCTGAGGTATCTCAACACTTGTTCAGTTGCCTTCCAATAAATTTTGGTTGGCTTAACCATTTCTTGACAAAGTTGGTTAACTGCAAAACATATATCCCGTCGTGTGTTCACCAAATACATAAGTGAACCCACAATCTACATGTAAATAGTAGCCTCCACTACTTCACCTAAAGTAGCATCTTCCATCCTCTAATTCCATGCCAGAGGAGTCTCCATGGGTTTGTTTCTCTCCATGTGGAACTCCTTCAGTATCTCTTTGGTATGCTTTCCTTGAGAGACAAGAAATTCCGCATCTCCTTCCCATACTTCCATAACAAAGAAATGATGCATGAACCCTAGTTCCTTCATCTCGAATTGTCTTGAAAGATCCTCTTTGAAATTTTTTACGAGCTTCTCATCACCTGTTAGAATTAAATCATTGACATATAATCGTATAGTCAATAATTTACCTTCAACCATAATATGGTAATGATTTGCATCTACTCCACTTTTGGTGAAGCCCAACTTGGTGAAATAGCTATCAATCCTAGTGTACCAATCACGAGGTGCTTGTTTCAATCCATAAAACACTCGATTAAGTCTGCACACATGCGACTCTCTATTGAAGGTATTGTCGATCTATAAAAAGGGTCTCTTTCACCTCTAATTACCTCACATTAGTTTGTCAATCCAGGAACGTTTTGTTATTTCAGAGAGTGTCTTAGTCTGAGGCTATCATTTCCCAGTGTAATTCTAGTAGTACAGTGCTCAAAAATACAAGAGTAAACAGATGCTTGTTTACAGCAAACTACTTCAAAATATTAAACCACACATTCAGAAAACTAAGCAATTGATCAATCAAGGGTTTAGTAACAGTAACTCATCCCTTTGTAAACTGATAGAACTAAAGTAAATCAGAGAACAGATCGTGGATCTGGGAGCCGGACAGCAAATGTCAGTGCTCACTACAGCCTTGGATCATTCTTCACACCAAAATAACAATTAATAGGAAATGGAACGACAGATAAGAAATGGAACAACAAATAAGGAATAGAATAGCAAACCTGAAATGGGACAACAAACAGGAAACTGTAAGAGCAATTAAGTCTAACAAGCATGAACACCTTAATCTACAAGATCAATTGTACTAATCATGACCTATAGGAATCAAATGGCAATCCTTCACTCTTAAGGATGAATTGAACAACACACCAAAATGGAACAACACTGATTAATGATGAATTATAGAACAACACTTGAAAACCATATACACACACGACACACCTTAATAGTAACATGATCTTGGTAAACTAGTTTCAGTCTCAATTATAAAAGATTACGACTGTATTTCATAACGGAACAGCAATGTTTATAGATCCGATAATCGCAAAGAACATAATCGCTAAGATGAATTCCATAATATCAATGAATAAGTGCACAACACAGAGGCTCTGTGATTGAACAACAAAAATATTCTGTAAAGATTGGTAGTATTATATCAACACTTAAAAGAATAGTGATATGTTGTAGAGTTAATACAATAGTTCTGTCTTTGAAAACCTAAGTGAATTAAACATAACAGAGCATGTGATGTAAACTAACAAAACACATCAGATTACCAAATAAAGCTGATAAGAAAACCACGCATAAACCAAACGTAATAGTACAAGAGCAAGTGTCCTCCAGGGCCGGTCCCTTAGCCTCCAGGGGTACACCACTTGAAGTTACTCTGGACTCCGAGATGAAATAGAAACCGAGTTTTATTAATGCATAAGACCGAATTACAGTAGATCAGCTCTCAACGAGACTCGATGATCAAAGTTTCAATCTTAAGAGAAATTACATAAAACATAACACACTCGACCGACCCTTCAAGCTAACAGTGTTGCCTCTTTTATAATGGTGAAGGTGGAGATGTCTAGGTGCAAAAAATAGTTAAAACAGTGATCCCTCAGGATTAAAGGATCCTAAGGGATTCGCCGAACTGTTAGTCCTCAGTTATCTCTTTTCTTTCTTGCGCCGAGCTGATATCTCCACTTCCTTTCCAGGGTTGATTCACTTTGATTTGTTTTGCCTTGTTTGCATATGGTTCCCTATCAAAGGGATAGCGGTTAACCCGTCCTTGTCTTCTCCTTTGGAATGGCAGCTTTTCGTTTTTCCTTCTTCCTACATAAGAAAATGACAATTGTCAGTGTTTTCGTTTTGCACATTAATCTCACAAGTTTTATTACAATTCCTTATCATTTTCCTAGTTCATGATGCAAAAGGTTTGTAAGTTCTAATGAAAAGATGCTGAAATAATTGTCAAAAACATACCTTCTTTAGTACTCCACACACCCCCCTACTTACCCTTTTTCATGCCCTCATGAAAACATTGTAGTTGACATGTAAGACAGTGACAGAGTAGGCTGGAGATGGAATCTCATGTGGAGGTCTACAACCATGATGCATAACTAGGTGTTCAAAGAAATGGCCTGTCTGACCCTCAGACATCTCATACAGGGCTTGGTATCCTGGTGTAGGGTGCCAAATAATTGGACTCCGGAACCTATATCCTAAACAGCATGGCCCTGCCCTCAAAATGACTTCACCATAGAGGTGCAAGCGGTTGGTGGCTAACTTAAAATTTTCATACTTAAATGGTTCCCTGAGTTGGATATTCGGATTAGAGATCTGATATCGAAATTTAGCCGAATCAATGGAAAGGTCTTTAATAGTGAAAAAGTATTCTATTCCCTGCTGATTGATTGCTATGTGAATGGGTCCTAATGCTTCAATTACGCTTGGAGTCTTCATGAGGTTCCTATGTTCTCTCCACAACTGTACTGGATCCCTAGGCTCAGCTCTTACCCACAAATCTAATCCATTTTCTTGCCTTTGGAAAGCATTATAGGATTTAAGCCATTTAATTTGATTAACCCCAAATGAAATAAATGCCTGTAATTGGATATCCCCAACAAAAGGGCCAGGGTTCAGCTCAATCTCCTGGTCTAATACAAGGTTATGTAAATAAAACTCACACAGTAGTCTTTGGACTTTTACCCCGTATTGCTTACAGCAGTTTATAAAATCATCGATGGTATTAATTTGTATGGGAGCACCTGCTTTAATAGCCTTTATTTTCAATTGCAAATATCATTCCATTAAAAACAAGGCATAATTTTTAGTAGGGGCTCTACATGCTAGGACGTCATTGTACAAAGAACATAAGGTATCCATCTACTTGATAACTATATCTAACCTACGAGTTACCTTCGCGACTTTTTCTTCTTCCCTTTGCCACCCTTCAAAGGCCTGACTTTCGGATAGATTGACGTTCCTAAGCTGTTGTTGTAGCTCTTCATACCTTTCTCGAGGGACCGTTTGCTCTATGAGCTTTTCTTGCTGCTTGCTGAGCTTGCGTCAGACCCTCCCGTAGGGTTACTGTTCTCGGATCTTTTTCCCATGCGGTCGTGGAGACTGGGAGTTTTACCTAAATTTTCCTATTGCGTTGTCTTGAGTTCATGGCCCGTATCACTCTCGAGGGTGGTGCCTCTGTCTGAATTTCCTTATCACAGGTCAATATATCATCCGTTTGTATCTCAATGTGGGTAACAGTCAAATGTTATTCCTTTTGAATTTGAACAACAGTCTGCTTCTCAATAACATTTGGAACAGCAGCCCACTTTTCGACAGGGTTTTGAATAGAAGGGTGGACTCTGGTCCTCTGATCCTTTGTCTTGAGGGTTTTTGCTGGAGTGATTGCATGCTTCCTTTCTGAAGTCCTTTTTACCCTTTTTCTTTCTTTCAAAATCGTGATTTTCTGTCGAAGCTGAACTATTACATTCAACAGTCTTTGCTATTCTTTCCATAATTTCTTAATTTCCTCCATTTCCATAGAAGGAATAGTAGACTATTTGCTGCTGCCTGGACTATGACTTGGATTAATTCCATGATTTTCTTTCTGGGGTGCTTCTTTGTTGCTCTGCTCTGGCTGCTCCGGGGCAAGAACCCTAGCTGGTTCTGTTATCTCTTGGGTGACTTCCTTTTCTGCCCCCCCTTCTTCTGGAGTTTCTTCTGGTGTCGTCTGGCTAGGAATAGATTGTTCCTGTTCTGCATCTCCTATCATGTTTTCATCATGAACAAGCTGACTCTCCTCTTCTACTTCCTCTGCATTTGATTCTTCAGGTGCATTTCCCTCCTGAGCAGAGTGTTCTTTTGGTTCTTCTTCAGCATGGAGATCTGATGGGCTAGAAGATTGGCCATATTCGCCCATATTGGCCAAAAATTTGGCCAATTCATATTCTCTCAATGGATCCTGCAATGGGCTGCCTTCCTGCTGTTCTGTTTCCTCCTCCTGCTCAGGTTACTCGGTTTCTTCCTCCTTTTCTCCTTCCTCATTTTCCTACATTACTTTCTCATTGTCTTCTCCTTCTAATTGTGGGGGTTGCTCATCCCCTGTATCTTCTATCTCTACCGGTTAGCTGGTATTTCCTTGGGGATTCTCCAGCCTCCCTCGTAGCCGTGCTAGTCGGACCGATTTCCTTTGTTTTTCTGGGCGCTCAGGTGTACTGGTGGCATGTTTACGTTTTGGGGATGGTGTGGTCAATCCTCCATCTAGCATGGCAATTAGCTCTTCCCAGTTGCTCTGCTGCTGTGTAAGGCTATGGCTGACTATTAACCATATCAACCCATGATGACTAACAACTGATTCTACATGATGTGCCTTTTTCATGCTCCGTGCAACGCCATGCAGTAATGAATTCAAAAATGCAGGTAAATTTATAAAGCATTTTTGCTTTAACACAGCTAAAAGTTTAAGGTGTCGTGGTCTTACCACGTCTTTTCTTCCTTCACAGGTGATGTAGCTTTGAATGGTCTTTGCCAATTCCGCCCACAGTTCTCCTAATGCTGCTGTCAAAACTCCTTTTCCTCTAATTATCAGGCTCTAGCCTTCCTCTTGGAAGGTTTCTATAATCCTCTGCAATCTCTCCTTCTTTAGCGTCCATACAGGTCGAGCAGCTGGTAGTCTCGAGACCTCTGCAATTGTTTCATCGGTGATTGCTATCTGTCTCCCCCTCACTGTGGAGTGATCCTCTTGCAAGTTCTGCAAGAATTCAATTGCTACAGTCTCGTTGGATTCCTGTAAGTGATTGAGATAAGTTAGCCACCCTGCTCTTGCCAGGATTTCCCGTGCAGCATCAGAGACTGTTAGCGCCTGCAGTTCTTTCCGAATCGATCTTCCTCCCATGTTTATGGTTTTGCTGTAAAATCTTAGAATTTTGACAATGGAACGACATTTGTTCACACTGTTAAAACACAAAGAGGCTGACAAACACAAGACTCGCTCAAAATCTAATGTTGCAGAGTGTACAATGGAAATGGCTTTAGGAACAGCAAGTCATGCAAAAAATAAAAAATAGTATACTATTGAGCCATGCTATTCCCAAGTACGTAGTTTCTCGAATAGTGGTCTGACACGTAATCCAAGGAATGATGAGGTTAACCTCCCCCCGCAATGTGATAGGCCGTCCCAGCAGTCAAATAAAGGAGCAGCGTGTCGTTCTGTTCTGAAGGAGAGTCATAAAGGAACAGTGTATGGCAATATGCCATGTTTACAAAAGTAGCAGATTACTGAAATCGAGGTGTAAAGTTGGATCGCTTAATACGTAAGAGACTGCTGTGATATGATGCGAGGCTGGGAGGATAGGACATCTTCCATACACCCGAGTCTCATGCTGTCATTGTCAATTGTTCTGTCATGATTGGTGATAATAGATTTACATGCGTTGTATGGTTCGGAAAATAATATACATTCGTCTTATGTGATTGATTACTAAGGTATAAGAAATAGAAGGGTGCTGATAACTACCTATTGGTGTAAATAATGTGACTTCAATACCATTAACAGTGCTCTGCCGCTGACAAGTGTCCATAACCTTGGCAGAGTTGTTTATTTAACCCATGGAACCAGGATCCTTTATGTATGCTTAGGGAGTTTTGTGTGATGTCAAAATGTAGGCCATTATGCTGCCTTGGTGACCAGTTGCCATAATGCCATTCACAAGGAAGGAGCGAAAGGTGGGCAGGGCGGCTTGTGATGAGACGTCATGTTCCAAGAGTTCTTTCTTTGATATACCTTTTGGACCATATCCCTGGTGTGGTGGCCATAGTGGGAATGCCACTTCACTTTCCTCCTCATGATCATGGTAGGCTGGCTCTTGATGAGACCCCTTATCCTGCATTTGACAACTTTATATAAACAAGTCAGTTTGCTCTTTTTCTTTCTCATAAAGTACTTTCCCATTTATACACAAAGGGTGGTTCAACACTCCTTAAGAGTAGGAATGGTGGAAGAAGTCTTAACATCTCAGTAGGAAGATATAAACCCTTTGCTCTTATTCCTGAATAATAACCAAAGAGGATTAAAAAGAACCAGCATGATAAAGATAACCAATCAGAGTAGAGTTAGTGGAACAATGACAGCAAAAGATAATGGGTAAGTGTGTCCTTTCCTTTGTCCTTTTACCAATTCAGAGCAATTTCTTATGAAAATAACGATTTTATAATTCACCTGATTTTAGTATGTTGTGATTTTGTATCCATTGCATAAGTGCACAGTTGTATTCCAAAAGACTTGAAAGAACAGGAACAGTAAGCATCCTTAATTTAAAATAGAAAGGGAAGCAAGCATAAGTAAAAGGAATACGAGGATATTGCTGTTTCAAAGAGGAAGAGCAAAAGAATACAAGTGTGTTCCTTTTGGAAAATGGAACAGCATAAAATAGAAATTCAGTTTCTTTGAAAAAGGAACAAAAAATTGAAAGTGTTGCTCCTTTGGAAAAGGAACAGCAGAAATGGAAAATGTTGTTCCTTTGGAAAAAGAACAACAAAGCATACAAATTCCGTTCCTTTGGAAAAAGAACAACAAAACTTGAAAATGTTGTTCCTTTGGAAAAGGAACAACAAAACACACAAATGTCATTCCTTTGGAAAAGGAACATCAATAATCGAAAATGTTGTTCCTTTGGAAAAGGAACAACAAAACACACAAATGCCATTCCTTTGGAAAAGGAACAACAAAAATCGAAAATGTTGTTCCTTTCGAAAAGGAATAGGAAAACACACAAATGTCGTTCTTTTGGAAAAGGAACAACAAAAATTGAAAATGATGTTCCTTTGGAAAAGGAATAGCAGAATGCAGAAATGTCGTTCCTTTGGAAAAGGAACAGTAAAAAATCGAAAATGTCGTTCCTTTGGAAAAGGAAAAGTAAAAAATCAAAAATGCTGTTCCTTTGGAAAAGGAACAACAAAACACCCAAGTGTCGTTCCTTTGGAAAAGGAACAACAAAAAGCAAAAGTGATATTCCTTTGGAAAAGGAATAGCAGAAAGCAAAAATAAAGAAAAGGAACAAAATTAAAGCAAAATGACAACTGATCCAAAAGGTGTTGTTCCTTTGAAAAAGGAACAGCAGAAAATAATAAAATTACTCCTGCTACAAAAATGATTCAACAAAACAAAGAAATTATGTACAAAGTGTAGAAAGAAACAAATGACTTAATGGATCGCAGGTGAGGAAGATTTCTCTCCCTCCCCCAAAATTTCCATATCAGAGTCTTGGCGAAGCTGCTGGCAGAAGGACTCCCGAGTGAGTGGTTTGCGATGAAGACGAACTCGATGGCCATTTGCCTTGAAGGCATATCCAAAACCATCAATAGTGATTAGTGTAAGATTACCATTGTTTTGTACCTTCTGGATTTTGTATGGTCCCAACCAACGAGTCTGGAGCTTCCCGAGGAAGTCCTGAAACCTAGAATCATACAAAAGTGCCCAGTCTCCTTCGTGGAAGACTTTATTTTTAATGAGAGCATCATGCCATTTAGTTCGCTGCTGTTGGATCAGTGCAGTGTTTTGGAGTGCAGAGAGCCTGATTTCATCGAGCTCATTGATCTACTATAATCTATTAATCTGTGCCTCAGTTAAATCTAAGCCAACTTCCTCTGTTGTTCGCAATGTTTGGATTTCGAATTCTATGGGAAAAATGGGTTGCTTGCCAAACACTAATTGATAAGGTGAGTAACCAGTGGTACTTCTCCATGTTGCTATGTAAGCCCACCATGCTTCTAGTAGTCTGGCAGCCCAATCACATCTATGTGATGCAATTGTTTTCGTTAGGATTGCTTCTATTACTTTATTGCTGCTTTCTACTTGACCATTTGCCTATGGGTGGTATGGAGTAGTGATTTTATGCTGGACATGATAGTTTTTGAGTGTTGCAGCTATTTTGTTCCCAACAAAATGTGGTCCAGTGTCTGTAATTATATCTCCATAATGCACAAATATATGGAACAAGAACTGTATGACAGAATCTTCTGTAGCTCTTGGCAACGCCTCTGGTTCAACCCATTTGGTGACATATTCTGTTGCCACCAAAATATATGTTTTCTGGTTTGAGGGTGGGTTAATTGGTCCAACAAAATCAAGGGCCCATCGTTCAAATTGTTCAATGACTAGCTGTGGGTTCAGGGGCATCTCATCGGACTGACCAAGGCGTCCTGATCTCTGGAAACTGTCACAAGCTTGGATGAATTTCTTTGCATCTTTGAAAATTGTAGGCCAATAATACCCTGTTTGGAGCACCTTATGTCCAGTTCTGCGATCAGTGAAATGTCCACCACATGGTCCGTCATGGCAAGCTTTTAAAATGTCAAATATTTTGTCCTCCCGAACACATCTTCTGATATGCATATCTGCCCCTGTGTGGAACAGGTAGCCTCCAACCCAAGAGAATCGAGCACTCCGCTGAATAATCTGTTTCCGCTCATTAGGGGTTAGATGTTTTGGTAGTTTACCGACTGCTAGGTAATTGGAAACATTAGCATACCGAGGTGCTTTAACAGCAACAACAAACAGATGCTCGTCCGGAAATTGATCTTCAAATGCTGCTGCATCGATTGGCTTTGGCATTCTTGAGAGGAAATCGGCTACAAGATTTTCTTTTCCAGGTCGATCCTTGACTGTAATATCAAATTCCTGCAATAAAATCAGCCATCTAGTTATTTTTCCATTTGTGATAGGCTTGTTTGCTAAATATTTGATGGCAGAATGAACTGTATACAAGATAACAAGATATCCAGTAATGTAATGTCTAAACTTATTGACAGCATGTATTACAACTAGAAATTTTTTTTCAGTAACAGTGTAATTTAATTCAATAGGGGATAAATGTTTGCTAATATAGTAAATTGCATATGGTTTCTTATCCTCTTCCTGCCCAAGGACTGCTCCAATGGTTGTATCTGAGGCATCAGATGATATCTGAAATGGCAAATCCCAATTTGGTCCTCAAAGGACTGGGGCTGTGTACACAAGCTTCTTTAAATCCTCGAAAGTACGTTCACATTTTTCTGTCCAAAGAAAATCAACATTACCAGTTAGTGCATATAGAGGTGCACCAATGTGCAAAAAATGTTCTATAAACCTCCTATAATAACCAGAAAATCGAAGAAAACTACATACCTCCATTTTGAGTGGTAGGAGTGGGAATAAGCAAAATTATTTGGATTTTGGCTGGGTCTACCTGAATGCCAGCTGCTGAAATATAGTGTCCTAGAATAAGTCCTTCAATCATCATCATATAGCATTTTTCATGGCTTAAACAAAGCCTGGTAGCAGTGTACCGTTGTAGGACTTTTTCTAGTGTATCCAATGGTGGATCGAAATCGTCTCCATACAGTGTAAAGTCATCCATGTATACTTCAAGTCCTTCATTTATTAAGTCTTCAAAAATGCTAAGGATAGCCCTTTGGAATGTGGCAGGAGCATTGCATAAGCCAAAAGGTAGAACTCTGTAGAAAAATGTTCCCCAAAGACAAGTAAAAGTGGTTTTGTCTTGGTCTTCAGGGGCAATCTGAATCTGATTGTATCCACTGAAGCCATCCAGGAAAGAAAAGAATTTCTTTCCTGCCAAAGTGTCTAATACTTGGTCGATGAATGGGAGAGGGAAGTGATCTTTTTGTGTTGCTTTATTTAGTTCTCTGTAGTCCACACAAATTCTCCGTTTCCCATTCTTTTTAGGTACCACCACAAGTGGAGAGACCCATTTACTATCGGAGATAGGATAGATGAAATTGACATCTAAAAGTTTTTGAAGTTCAACTTTTACCACATATTTTAGATGAGGACTAAGTCTCCTCTAAGGTTGGGGAACAGGTCTCGCATCTTTTTCTATGTAAATGTGGTGGGTACATAGTTGGGGGTCAATTCCTTTCATATCAGGGTAGTCCCACGCAAATGCTTCTTTATATTTCCTCAACAAATGGATGAGTTTTGTTTCTTGTTCGGAGGTGAGGTTGGCATTAATGTTTAAGGTTTTTCCCAGTTTGATTTCCACAATTTTACTATTTGCAACAGAGGTAACAGGTATTGTTTGGTCATGTGTATCTTTAAGAGGATCCTCTTCTAATTCATTATCGAATGCTGCCTCTATCATACGACACTGTGTGCAGGCTGTGAATTTAGTTTGACTAATAAATTTATTAATGACATCGTCCTCTGTCTGATCTTTAAAATCAAGTGCCTCTTGTATAGTTAATGGAGATCTAATGTTATCAGTAAGGTATAATATAGGGTGCTTATTAGTTTTGATCATTGTGACACTTGGTTGTGCTGGAGGATATAAGGCTAAGTTCTTGATATTGGCTCCCCTCGTTATTGTCATATTGCCTTGTCGGAAGCCAATATAGGCATCGACAGTTGCAAGCCAAGGTCTACCTAAAATCAATGGGTGTCCATCAAGTCGGCTTTTGGGATTTATTATCAGAAAATCGGTCGGATATTCCCAGGAGTCAATAGATACCATGACATCATGTAGTGTGCCCTCTGGCCTAACCACAGATTGGTCAGCCAGTTCTAGTAAGGTAGAAGTGGGTTCTATAGATGCAATGCCTAGGTTTTGGCAAGTAGTGGTTGTCAAGATGTTTATTGCAGCTCCTAGATCAACTAAGGCATTAGGGAAGGTTTGACCATAAATTTGGACAATGACTATTGGATTTCCTCGGTCTTTGTATTTAATGGGTGTTTCTTTTCCTAATAATAAGTCAGATAGAGTGCCAACTACTTGGACTCTCGAATTGTTTGCTGCATTCCTCCTTAGTTTCTTTACACACAATTCTTTGATAGTCTTTGCATATATCAGGATGTCTTGAATGGCTTGGAGGGATGGAATTTTTATGTACAAATTTTGTAATTCTCCCAGAATGTCAAAATCAGGATATTGTGTAGGTTGAGGTATGATTAATCGTTTTGGAAATGGGGGGAGGATGTGGTTGATGGTTATAAGTTTACTGTTTGTTCACATCCTCTTCTTGTGACAGGTGTTCTTTGGGTACTTGATTTTCAACATGGGTTGTCTTATCTCCCTCAGTTTCAATAATACGCCTAGATCTTAGCTGAAGATCTTTACACTCCCTCACATCAGCTCCTATTTCTGATGTTTCTACCATTTGGACAGATTGGACCGGTCTGTTCTTTGGATTGGGATTGGGTTGGGCAGGGAGTTGTGGTCTCAGATTAGACTAGGGGTTTTGTTGTAAGGCTGGCGGTGTAGGTTGAGGGAGTGGCGTGGTTCCTACTAGCTTATGCATCGGTCTTTGTCAATTTTCCTGCCAGGCTGAACTTTGTGAAGTAGGGGGAGTCCATTCTGGTGGGTATGTGTTACTTGGCCAATATGGTGGGGCATAGGGAAAATTCGGCCAACTAGATTGGCTTGCCTGATTCGGCCACGGGGTTGATGAAGGAAACGACTGTGGTGACCAGTTTGGAAACAGGGGCTGGGATTGACTTTTCCACATATTAGATTGTTGAGCATTATACTGTGGAGACTGAAAAGAAGAGGTTGCGTCCGAAAACATACCAGATTGTCGCGGCTGCCACTAATGGCACAGGTGGAGCAAATACACCGATTTTGGCTCTTCTTCTGCTTCCTTATATACTACTTTTAATCCGAGAAGTGAGGGACAACTTTCCGTAAGGTGATCTTTTGTGCAGATGGTGCATGTTCGGACTACATCTAGTGGACACTCCTTATGGCTATGTTTCTTCCTGCATCGGGGATAGAAGATTGCCAAATTCTGTTCTGCCTCCATTTGCTTATGTTTGGCCTGCATAACATCAAGTTGTGTAGTTAGCGTCCCTAGTATATCAGTTTTAAAATTTTCCAATAAATTTCCAATTTCTGCACGCGTTACTCCTTCTGTCGAAATTTTATTATCTCTTACAAACCGATCATGTTCTACTGGTTTTAATCTTGTGCTGCCTCTTGAGCTCCTGATACATAAATCAATAATGTCAGCAAAATTCTCCTGATAAATATCTCCTTTTCCCACAATGTTTAATGTTTCAATCCATTGTTCCTTCATGCCCCTAATTAATGCTGATTTTAACACATTATTAGGTAAAGCTAGTGATGCATAAGGAGATCTTTGAAGATTATACTGAAAACATTCCACATACTCCTCTAATGTTTCATTTGGTCTAGCGATCATCTCGAATATTTCGTCCTTCAGTTCTCTAGACCTGCAATAGTCCTGATATTTTGTTAGAAAAGATTCTTTCATTTGACCCTAGTTATTTATAACCCCGCCACCTAATCCCATAAACCATCTTAAGGCGGCCCCTTTTAATGTAAAGGGAAATAATTTCAGTTTCTCAGGGTTAGTGGTGTAATCATATCTCCTACACAGCACATCGAAATCAAATAGAAATGCATCCGTATCTTCTGATGTAAGACCATGGAATGTAGGGATATGTTGAAGCGGGATTGCTTTCATAGGCGCATTTGCTGCAGTATCCACTATGGGGTATTGTAATGTAGAGGTTTCGGTGTTTGGCTGGTTTTGAGCCATTTGGTCAAATATATGCCAATAATCTTTTGGGATATCTAGCAGGGTATTTCTAGGTTGAGAGGGAATGGCTTTAACAAGAATGGTTTTGATAGCGCTTCCTTTATCTGGGATAATGAGAGTACCTAATGTCTGAGGAGATTGAGTTTCTTCAACAATGATTTTTGCAGCACTTCCCTTGTCTGGGTTGTTCAATGGCTGAGTTGTCCCAAGAGGAGACCTCGGTTCCTCAGTTTCCCCTATCTCTCCTCCTCCTTCACAAGGGTTGCTGAAATTCCCATCTTGCAATAGTTCTATAGTAGAATTTTCAATTTCTTGAAGTCCTACTCTTCATTTTGACTATGCACCTCAACAAAGGCTACAGATGGTGATCCTGTGGCTTGAAGGGAACTAGTAGGTTGTCTAGTAATAACTTTTCTGGGTCCTACTGAAGGCTGAGATTCTGCTTTCTTGAAGATTTCGTCTATGAATGTTGATCGGCCAAGGGTCACTGCCCCTTAGCTTTTTCTGGCTTGGGCAGAGGTTTGGAATTCCTTTCTGACTTTTTCTGCTTAGTCATACACACAAATCAACTGCTAGATTCTACCCAAACAAAACAGCAACAAATCTGTAGGAAAGCGGGAAGGGAAGCAGGGTTGTTACATGCTCCACACGTAGGTTCTTACCTTCCATTTCTAAAACCCAATTCTTCCCTAACAGGTTCTTACATTACTCTGGAAAGAAATAAATGGCTACACTCTTTCCCCAGCAATGGCACCAAAATGTCGAGCTATAAAAAGGGTCTCTTTCACCTCTAATTACCTCACATTAGTTTGTCAATCCAGGAACGTTTTGTTATTTCAAAGAGTGTCTCAGTCTAAGGCTATCATTTGCCAGAGTAATGCTAGTAGTACAGTGCTCAAAAATACAAGAGTAAACAGATGCTTGTTTACAACAAACTACTTCAAAAGATTAAACCACACATTCAGAAAACTAAGAAATTTATCAGTCAAGGGTTCAATAATAATAACTCATCCCTTTGTAAACTGATAGAACTAAAGTAAATCAGAGAACAAATCATAGATCTGGGAGCCGGACAGCAAATTTCAGTGCTCACTACAGCCTTGGATCATTCTTCACACCAAAATAACAAATGATAGGAAATGGAATGGCAGATAAGAAATGGAACAGCAAATAAGGAATAGAACAACAAACCTGAAAAGGAAGAGCAAACAAGAAATTGTAACAGCAATTAAGTCTAACAAGCAGCAACACCTTAATCTACAAGATCAATTGTACTAATCGTGACCTACAGGAATCAAATGGAAATCCTTCACTCTTAAGGACGAATTGAACAACACACCAAAATGGAACAACACTTATTAATGATGAATTATAGAACAGCGCTTGAAAACCATATATGCACACGGCACGCCTTAACAGTAACCTGATCTTGGTAAACTAGTTTCGGTCTCAGTTATAAAAGATTACGACTATATTTTAGAATGGAACAACAATGTCTATAGATCCGATAATCGAAAAGAACATAATCGCTAAGATGAATTCCTTAATATCAATGAATAAGTGCACAACACAGAGGCTCTGTGATTGAACAGCAACAATATTCTGTAAAGACCGGCAGTATTATATCAACACTTAAAAGAATAGTGATACGTTGCAGAGTTAATACAATAGTTCTATCTTTGAAAACCTCAGTGAATTAAACATAACAGATCATGTGATGTAAACTAACAAAACACATCAGATTACCAAATAAAGCTGATAAGAAAACAACGCATAAACCAAACGTAATAGTACAAGAGCAAGTGTCCTCTAGGGTCGGGCCCTTAGCCTCCAGGGGTACACCGCTTGAATTTATTCCAGACTCCGAGATGAAATAGCAACCGAGTTTGTATTAATGCATAAAATGAAATTACAGTAGATCAGCTCTCAATGAGACTCGATGATGAAAGTTTCAATCTTAAGAGAAATTACATAAAACATAACAGACTCGACCCACTGATGAGCCACAAAAATGGATAATTATTTGGGCTCATTCAACCTCCTAATTCGACTTAATCCACCATTCCCATTAGTTTATTTCATGTTTTTGATTATATTTATGCTAATAGAGTGAATTGGGTTAGTCATTATGCCAAAAAATCTAATGGGTGCTTTGTGTAGTTTTTTTGGTCAATTTGGAGACAAAATCAAGGGGTTTAATGAGTACTTGGCAGCCAAATTCGTCGGAGAACAAGAAAGAGGATTTGTAGGAAGGTGTCCCCTTCATTTGTGGGCCCTTACCTCAAATTCTCCATCATCAGCTCGGAGTTCAAGGGCCACCAAATCAATTATCCAAGGGCAGCCAAGCAAGTCAAGTAGGACTGCTGTTAACTACAAGTTTTGGGCAGCCGAGTCCCTAAAGTTTAGGAGGACTGTTGGGGTCCTCAATTTGTATAAATAAGAAGGCTTAGGGCCTCATTTTGGTTAGCCAATAGTAAGTCACTTATTAGTCATTTTGTATTCATTTTGTAGTCATTTTTTAGTTCGATTTTTAGGCAGTAGATTAGCTTTGCTTTCAGTACATTTTCAAGTTCTCCTTGTCGACAATTTTTGGAATGTAACATTTCTTTTCATCAATAAAGATGAATACAGCTTTGCACCAGCTCTAAATCTCTCTTAGGAGGCTGTAGCTCTTGGGTTGGGCCCATCTCAAGTGCCCAGTACCTCCTTTATTTACTTTCATATGTCTTTGCTGCATTCTTAGAATAAAATCTGTTATTTAGATTTAAATATTGTGTTGTTGTTTAGGTTGCTTTTGATGATTAAAAAGGTTTTTCATGTTCAGATTTGCTTGATAGGTTAATCATAGGGAAGATCTTCAGAAAAAGGCTACCAAACACCTTGGATCTCACCTCCCCCTTAGTGGAATCATGAGCTGGGACCAATGTGACTTTGCTGCCAACAAAAACGTTGTTTTGCTTTGCCATGCAATTCTTAGTGTTGGAATCCTCTTTTGTAGATGCTGATATTAGTAGTGTTTAAATGATTCAGTTGATGATTTCTTAGTGGCATAAGTTAGTTCACACATTTCATTTCGAATAAACTGCTGTTCATTTCCTTTTGTTGTTACTTAGGTCAGAATAGAGTAAAGTAACTAGGTCATAGGTTTTATAAGTGTTTGTTTGTTCAGTTTGAAAAACCACTTGCAGAGTACCTATTACCCTTCCTTACCTACACATACTCCATCCAACCTACCTGTTTCATCCTTCACTCAGAACACTTACCTTACATGTACCTCATTCGCTTACTTTGTCGTGATTCTCATCTTCTTGTGCAACATCGTTTCATCCCTCCTTGAAAAAATCTCACCATCTGCGCCACTCCTCGACTCCATCCACCAAGTATTGAACTCCCCTACACCCCTATTTCACCTCCATACTCATTCCTCCACCTTTTTCCCTCCATCCATTCTCCAAAATCCTCTTCTTGGAACATCCTGTAGAAAAATTACAGAACATCCTGTAGAAATTCCTGAACATCCTGTAGAACCCTTGCAGACTTCCTGTAGAAGCTCACGAATGAGGATTCTTGATAGCCAAACTTTGTGAAACTCTCTGGAAGGGTGTTAGGGACCCCTTAGGCCCTCTCTGAACCTTCCCAACCTCTTCCAAGCATTTCCTCTCGCCAATCCACCTCTGCACAGTCAAAAACAGTTAAATTGTATGCATGATAATTGTGACAACTTATTCAAAAATACAAAAAGATGTTTTCTTCAGATAGTGATAACTTAGACACATGCATTTTACCTTCCTAGAAGTCAATGACATCTCTTTTAGTAGCTTGCATCCTCTTTTTCACATCAGTAGGGCTAGCTGGTAAAATTAGGTTTTGCTAGGGTTTGCTTTTCCTTTCCGCTTTCCAGTTTCTTTCTGCAAGTAAATTAGCCCCTTTGAGTTAGCTTTCATTCATCAGTTAAAAAGCTTCTTCTAAGAGCTCATAGAAGTTGGCTTAAGCTCCTAACGGACTTGTGCCAGTTGACCAAGTGACAACTGCGGCAAGAGCTAGTACTTGTGCATACAACACCGTCGCTTCCAAGTTTGTTATGAACTAGTGGGTTGATAAAATTAAGGAAGGGAGTTCCAGGAGTTGCAACATTATTGCTGCAATACTGGGGCCCACCATCTTTTTGGCGCCGTTGTCGGGGAAGTGTCAGAGTATTGGTGATTGCTGCTTTTCTTCTATTTTCCACTACAACCTTCTGCTAAGTAGTTTATTTCATTTCCGTTATGCAATTTCGTTTTTTCAAAAGTAGATTAGAATTTCCCGCTTTCATAGATTAGGATTTCAATTCCGCAATTTCATTTCTACAAGCGTAGGTTAGCATTTCAATTCCGCAAGTGTAGACTAGCATTTCATTCCTGCAATTTCATTTGAGCAAAATAGATTAGTCATTTCCTGCTTTCATTTCAGTTCCACATTTTCATTTCAGCAAGATAGTTAGTTGCAGTTCAATCTATTTTAGTTTTTGCAGGTACAAGTAGAAGGAAAAAAGAAAAAACAACCAAAAAGATTTCCTTTCATGCCTTGTAGGAGTAGAGATAGTTTAAAAAAATATTTGCACAACAACCCCCACTGCTTCACACAGCCAACCTTCTCTCTTCTTCGATGGATGTGATTAAGAAGAAGCCCTAGGTGGACATCAAGGCATCTTTAAAGAACCTCTAGGGGAGAAGAAGGAGAAAACATTCCTCAGGAGCGAATGGCTACAAGCAGAAATGTTGGGAGCAGTACCTTATCCAAAAATGAATTTGCAAATCATATCGAAGATTTCAAGAGTGATATGATGCAGTTTCTTGCCATGCAACTGGATACCTTGCGGATCCAAAGGAAGCAAGAGGAAGCCAAGAGGGCTTTGGCCATCTTTTGTCCTAGGTGCACTAGAAAGCATCCTAGGGACGAATTTCCAATGCACTCCCTAGAAGTGTGTTTCGTCTGTGAAGAATACCATCCTGCGAATCAGTGCCCTTCCTTGCCTGGAATCAAAGCTGCATATCAGAGGGCAAAAGGAGCCACTGAATCACGCTATTATATGAACCAAAGGAGGCCACATGAACCTAGATCTTATCAGCAGGAACTGCAAGGGACATCCGAGACCTATTATGACCCCTATCAAGCCACTTTCATGCCTTCTTGGGGTCCCCCTACTCATCCTTCCTGGTTCACACCTCCTCCTTGTTCCCTCATAGATCCATATTATGCCCAACTAGCTGCTCATTCATTTCACTCTTATGCTCAGCCACAGCCTCAGTGGAATGCACCTCATCAGGGGTGGAGGCCCCAATACAACACTCCTCCCGCTTCTTTTCCTCCACCACCTGCTCGTCCACAACCATCGCCTCCTGCTCCACCAAGGCAAACCCAAATGCCTGCCCAACCACAACCCCATCCACCTCCATCTCAAATATACACCCCCACTCAGCTAACCGTACCACCATTTCTAAAACCATAGAATGGAGTAGCTCAACCCAATTGCAAAGCTGAGGCACAACATGTCCAAATGACTCCTCTTGAGCTCAACGATCTTCACCATAGCTCAGGAAGAGTGTTGCAAAGTAGAGATTATATTGACAACATTGAAGGACCAAAGGCAAAAGAAGATTCAAAAGAGGAGATCAAAGAGCCATGGGCTACACTTGATGAAGAGAAGAGATCAGAATCAAAGATCAAGAAAGCTCCCTCATGGTTACCATCAAATCTTCCATGTATTCAAGAGAAATATCAGTAAAAAGATGAAGATGAGAAATTCATGATAGAAGGTGACATGAAGAATGATCCAGATCAGTAAAAGGACCAAGGATATCAGAGCTATATTGAGATATGGCTTCAGACGGTCACTAAGTTGCAGCGGTACTATCTTCCTCAGCTATGTTTGATACCTTCAAAGTCAGATCATTTGGTCTCTGAGATCCAGATACCTGTCAAAGCATGCATTTCGAGCCTTCACATCATCTTTTCTCTAATCTCGATGTGAACATGGCTCCATTGGAAGTATTCTTATACTTGAAAACGATTTTGTTTTTCAAGTAGGGTAGGGTAGGAAAAAAGAAAAAAAAAAGAGAAAAAAATGAAAGTAAGAAGAAAATAAAAATCTAAGGTGAAAACCTCCCCGGAGGTGCCTTAGATTGGCTCATTGATTGAAAACCTCCATGAGGCGGTCAATGGGTTGGAAAGAAGAGAAAATAAAAAGGGAATAAGATCCCTGGGTGAAAACCTCCCTTGGAGGCGCCCAGGGCAGGCAATTAGGGTGAAAACCTCCATGAGGCACCCTAGTTGTTTTTCAAAAAAAGAGAAAAATAAAAATAAAAATAAACCCAATTTCCATTAGATAATTGCAGGTTGTAAGAAGGACATTGCAGGTCAGGAGGATCACTCAAAGCAAAGACAAAGGAATTTTTGTGCCTTCTACAGGAAGTTCTGTATTTCTACAGGAAACATCCTGTAGAACCTTTGGACGAACCAAATTCAATTTTAAAAGGGAATCTGATGGTGGGAATCTATTGGTTAGGCCTGCAAGAACCTTTTTGTCCATCCCTCACCTTTCTCCATCATTTTTTCCACCTCATTTTGCTTCTTTTATGAAAACTGTGTTTTCTACAGGAACTTCCTGTAGAAATGACAAGAAGTTAAAAATGGATTGCAAAAAAAGTAGTTTGGCAGACATGGTAGCTTCCTCAAGGGTTCAGAATTCCTCCTGCACTTTTCAAACTCCTCCTCCATCATCTCCATGCCTACATCACAACCCAAGCTCATTCTTTTTCACCATGCAAAAACTTGCAGAATGCTTTGAAGAAAAAATACATAGAACAAAATTTGTTTTTGCCCTAACTTGAAACCCATGCATCCATTTGAAAAACCGTTTTATGGGGAATTGTACAAGGGTGATGGCAACATGCTTGAGAAGTTTCAGCCAATTCCGATGCACGGTTTCTAATAAATCAGGCTCCATCACCTTCAGCCATTTTTGAATTTTCTCCATATCCGTGCATCCATTTCAAAACCTGTTTCAATGGGAGATGCATATGGGTGATAGTAACCTACCCATGAAGTTTCAGCTGATTCCAATGCATGGTTTCCGAGAAATTGATCTCTGAAATCTTCAGCCATTTTCCATTTTTCTCGAAATCTGTGCATCCATTGATCTCAATTTTTCTATGGGAGGTGCATCATGATGATAGGAACATGCCCAACAAGTTTTAGATCGATCTAATCTATCATTCGGGAGCAATGGCAAAAACAGGTTTTGGTCTTGTGAAAATTCAGCAGCAGCAGCTTGAGGGTGCAGATCTGAATGTGGAAACGAACTCTTGCAGCTGAGATCTGGCTAGAGGATACCTGCACAAGAAAAATAACCACACATTAGACAACAAAGAGCTTATAGCACAAAGGATACATCATTCAACCACCGAAACAGATGCATGCAACAGTAAAAAGCACCTCACGACAACCATTTGACTTCAAGTACGTAACTAAAACTCATTCCTCTGATTGCATGAATGTAATTCGGAAACAACATGAGCAATGAGATGGTTGGGATTACAAAAAATTGGTGGCCAACTAACTGGCCACCGTCATCCAATTCAACAGTGCTCGGTGGGTGAATAAGACACATGCGCTCAGCCATCTCAAGAGGAAATCAGAAAATAGGTAGTGATGACCAGTTGAACTTCAGCGTGATTGATGGAGTGATCACACGTAGGAAATATGACAATTTGTGGCAGCACTTCCGTCTGCATGGCCAACACATGTTTTTTCCACCTCACCACAAATAACGCAACAATTAACGAACGCTCAGCTGAAACTCACAGAATGCTGTTAACTTGCACTTGCAACATTTTCAACTGAAGTATGCATCCTCTACTTCCACAAAATGATTAACCCATCATCCTCCATTGAGCTTTGTGGCCTGGTTCACAATTCTCCAGCGTATCGGGCTCACTCAGAGGCGCAGGGGCACCCTACAGGCATTTCTACAAGAAGACGTCCTACAGGAAAGTATAGCAAAGTTGTCCAGAGCAGAAAAGCCTGAGTTTTTCTTCATCAAATTTGGAGCTTGAAGAGAGATATGTAGCACAAGGGAATGATGAACTCCAAATGCTCAAAGATGGGCTATTAGATGGACTAACAGAGGTATTGAGAGAGAATGATGAACTCCAAATGCTCAAAGATGGGCTATTTGGAGATGTGTTAAGGTCCACACAGGAGGCCATCATTCTTCCACCATGGATTGTTCTTGCAGTACGGCCAAGACCTGGTGTGTGGGATTATGTCCGTGTCAATGTTGATGAACTTGTTGCTGAACAGCTTTTTGTGGCTGAATATTTGGAATTCAAGGAGCACCTTGTGGATGAAAGTGTCAAGGATAAATATGCATCGAAGCTAGACCTTGAGCCCTTCAATGAATCTTTTCCTCGCCCAACACGGCCATCTTCCATTGGTAGTGGAGTTCAATTTCTCAATTAGCATTTGTCCTCAAGATTACTCCATGATAGAGAAAGCATGCAGCCCTTGCTGGATTTCCTTTGAGCACATAACTACAGAGGCCAGAAGCTGATGATGAATGAGAGAATACAAAGTTTGTCCAAGCTACACTCAGTCCTGGTAAAGGCAGAGGAATATCTTAAAAAGTTCGCCAAGAATACACCACATACAGAGTTTGAATATGAGACAATGCAGAACATGTCTTGGATATGATTCATTTGCTCTTGGAGACTCTGTAGGCCCCTGATCCATCAACTTTAGAAACATTTCTAGGAAGGATTCCTATGGTCTTTAATGTTGTGATTCTTTCACCTCAGGGTTATTTTGGCCAAGCAAATGTTTTAGGAATGCCAGATACTAGTGGACAGGTTGTGTATATACTTGATCAAGTTCGTGCATTGGAGAATGAAATGTTGTTGAGAACAAAACATCAAGGATTGGACATCAAACCTGAAATTATTGTGGTGATTCGGTTGATTGTTGAGGCCTATGGTACAACATGCAATCAATGAATTGAAAAAAGCCACAGGAAAATCAAGAGGAAAAGAAAGAAAGAAAAAGAAGGAAGAAACAGAGAGGGAAAAAAAAAAAGTTTAATCCCTGGAAATTGTTGCAGGTTGCAAGAACACCATGCGGAAAGGGGGCCTCCCAACAGAAGCAGAAGGGTCCCTACCAAGTTCCCATGCATCCTCACATCCATCCCCTCCATGAACACTCATTTTCTCAGGGTTCAAACACAATTTAGTCATGGTTCAACCTTCTACAGGAAGCTACAGGACTTTCTACAGGAAGTTCTATATTTCCATCAGAAACATCTTGTAGAGCCTTTGGGCAGGCCAGAATCGATTATGGAGAGGGATTTGAAGCTCGAAGTCTATTGAGGAGGCATGCAACCACTCTTTTCTTCCATCCTCCACTGGTTTCATCTCCTTTCACCACCATTGCCACCATCTGATTGAATATACTTGCACAATCACACCAAAGCTAAGAATTCTCTAGGAAAAGGAGCAGGCAGTGGGAAGAAGCAAAGAGAAAAGCATGGTTTCATGATTGAGAAGAGGACATCACTTCAGAAACTTGGCATGACAGGGAGGCCACCAAGGCCATCAAAGATGAGGAGATAGATTAGTTGCTCAGAGGATGAGCAACACTTTCAGTAGGGGGCTGATGATGAGCCCCAAAAATGGATAATTATTTGGGCTCATTCAAACTCCTAATTCGACTTAATCCACCATTCTCATTATTTTATTGCATGTTTTTTATTATATTTATGCTAATCGAGTGAATTGGGTTAGTCATTATGCCAACAAGTCTAATGGGTGCTTTGTGTAGTCTTTTTGGTCAATTTGGAGACAAAATCAAGGGGTTTAATGAGCACTTGGCAACCAAATTCGTGGGAGAACAAGAGAGAGGATTTGTAGGAAGGTGTCCCCTTCATTTATGGGCCCTTACCTTGAATTCTCCACCATCAGCTCAGAGTTCAAGGGCCACCAAGTCAATTATCCAAGGGTAGCCAAGCAAGTCAAGTAGGACTGCTGTTAACTGCAAGTTTTGGGCAGCTGAGTCCCTAAAGTTTAGGAGGACTATTGGGGTCCTCAATTTGTATAAATAAGAAGGCTTAGGGCCTCATTTTGGTTAGCCAGTAGTTAGTCACTTATTAGTCATTTTGTATTCATTTTGCAGTCATTTTGTAGTTCGATTTTTAGGCAGTAGATTAGCTTTGCTTTCAACACATTTTCAAGTTCTCCTTGTGGACAATTTTTGGAATGTAACATTTCTTTTCATCAATAAAGATGAATCCAGATTTTCACTAGCTCTAAATCTCTCTTAGGAGGCTGTAGCTCTTGGGGTTGGGCCCATCTCAAGTGCCCAGTACCTCCTTTGTTTACTTTCATGTGTCTTTGCTGCATTCTTAGAATAAAATCTGCTATCTAGATTTAAATATTGTGTTGTTGTTTAGGTTGCTTTTGATGATTAAAAAGGTTTTTCATGTTCAGATTTGCTTGATAGGTTAATCATAGGGAATATCTTCAGAAAAAGGCTACCAAACACCTTGGATCTCACCTCCCCCTCAGTGGAATCATGAGCTGGGACCAATGTGACTTTGCTACCAACAAAAATGTTGTTTTGCTTTGCCATGCAATTCTTAGTGTTGGAATCCTCTTTTGTAGATGCTGATATTAGTAGTGTTTAAATGCTTTAGTTGATGATTTATTAGTGGCATAAGTTAGTTCACGCATTTCATTTCGAATAAACTACTGTTCATTTCCTTTTGTTGTTACTTAGGTCAAAATAGAGTAAAGTAACTAGGTCATAGGTTTTATAAGTGTTTGTTTGTTCAGTTTGAAAAACCACTTGCAGAGTACCTATTACCATTCCTTACCTACACATACTCCATCCAACCTACCTGTTTCATCCTTCACTCAGAACCCTTACCTTACATGTACCTCATTCACTTACTTTTCCATGATTGTCATCTTCTTGTGCAACATCGTTTCATCCCTCCTTGAACAAATCTCACCATCTGCGCGACTCCTCGAATCCATCCACCAAGTCTTCAACTCCCCTACACCCATATTTCACCTCCATACTCATTCCTCCAACTTTTTCCCTCCATCCATTCTCCAAAATCCTCTTCTCGGAACATCCTATAGAAAAATTACAGAACATCCTGTAGAAATTCCTGAACATCCTGTAGAACCCCTGCAGACTTCCTGTAGAAGCTCACGAATGAGGTTTCTTGATAACCAAACTCTGTGAAACTCTCTGGAAGGGTGTTAGGGACCCCTTAGGCCCTCTCTGAACCTTGCCGACCTCTTCGAAGAATTTCCTCTCGCCAATCCGCCTCTACACAGTCAAAAACAGTTAAATTGTATGCATGATAATTGTGACAACTTATTCAAAAATACAAAAAGATGTTTTCTTCAGATAGTGATAACTTAGACACATGCATTTTACCTTCCTAGAAGTCAATGGCATCTCTTTCAGTAGCTTGCATCCTCTTTTTCGCATCAGTAGGGCTAGCTGGTAAAATTAGGGTTTTCTAGGGTTTGCATCTCCTCTCCGCTTTCCAGTTTCTTTCTGGAAGTAAATTAGCCCCTTTGAGTTAGCTTTCATTCATCAGTGAAAAATCTTCTTCTAAGAGCTCACAGAAGTTGGCTTAAGCTCCTAGCGGACTTGTGATAGCTGTGGCAAGAGCTAGTACTTGTGCATACAGCACCATCGCTTCCAAGTTTGTTACGAACTATCGGGTTGATAAAATTAAAGAAGGGAGTTCCAGGAGTTGCAGCATTATTGCTACAATACTGGGGCCCACCACTGACCCTTCAAGCTAACAGTGTTGCCCCTTTTATAATGGTGAAGGCGGAGATGTCTAGGTGCAAAAAATAGTTAAAACAGTGATCCCTCAAGATCAAAGGATCCTGAGGGAATCGCCGAACCGTTAGTCCTCAGCTATCTCTTTTATTTCTTGCGCCGAGCTGATATCTCCACTTCCTTTCTAGGGCTGATTCACTTTGATTTGTTTTTCCTTTTTTGCATATGGTTCCCCGTCAAAGGGACATAGGTTAACCCATCCTTGTCTTCTCCTTTAGAATGACAGCTTTTCGTTTTTCCTTCTTCCTTCATAAGAAAATGACAATTGTGAGTGTTTTCATTTTGCACATTAATCTCACAAGTTTTATTACAATTCCTTATGATTTTCCTAGTTCATTATGCAAAAGGTTTTTAATTTCTAATGAAATGACGTTGAAATAATTGCCAAAAACATACCTTCTGTAGTACTCCACAGGTATCAAATCCTTCTGGCTTCTCAATGTACAACTCTTGCTCAATCACTCGATTGAGGAATGTTGTCTTCACATCCATCTTATATATGTTCCATCCCATCTATGCTGAAAGTGCTAGAATAGATCCGATTGAAGAGTACCTTTCTACTATATCAAAGGTATCATTGTAATAAATTCCCTCCACCTCAGAGAACGCTCTTACAACAAATATCACCTTGTGTTTCTCCACAGTCCTATATTCTCCTTACTTTACCTTGTAAAGACATCTAGAACTCACCATTAACTTGTCTATTGGTCTTGGGAACACTTCCCAAACATTTTTTCTAATAATGGACGCATACTCCTCTACCATGGCATCAACCCATACTAGTTGTTGCACTGCTTCCTCGAATGAGGATGGCTCAATCTTTACAATCTCGCTCATCAAAGCCATGTAAAAAGTGTATTGATTTTGTGACCTCCTCTTTGTTCACTATGATGTGGGTGCTCCCACATTCTCTCTAGCATCATGCATTAATATGTCATCCTCTTTGGTGTGATTCCTTCCATCTCTAGAACTCTCTGAATGAGTGGGTGCTTCCACACTATGCTCCTCCGCATGTGGCTACTCACATCATCCTGAGGTTCTTCCTTTGGAGATAAAATCTCCTCATCTCCATGCAACTAAAGCTCCCTCTCAAGGGAACACCTCATGTCATTCTCTTCATTGAACTTCAAATCTCTACAAACCACTATTATCCTGTGAGATGGTAGGTACACTCGTTGGTTATTAGGTGTATCAATGTACCCCACAAATATGCCCAACTCAACTATTGCTTCTAGAACTTTCCTTGCATCCTTGGTAACATGATAGTAAATTGATGAACCAAAGGTCTTGAAGTGTGCAATGAGTGGTTTCTTACCTGAAAAAAGATTCTTCTAATATACTCATCTCGAGAATCCAATGAGGACTCCTTTTTTTCACATATACAACTATCTTGCATGCTTCAACCCACAAGTGCAATGATAGGCCTTGGTCATGTAACATCACCCATGCAACTCCCGAAATACTTTTGTTCTTCCTTTCATCCACCCCATTCTATTGTAGGTTACGGAGTACTGTTAACTCTTGTCGAATGCCTTCTGATGCACAAAAGTTATTGAAGTCATTTGACACATATTCTCCATTATTATCTCTCTTGAGAGCCTCCACTTTCCTACTAATATATTTTGTCAAAAAGTGCTTTAATTCACAAAATTTAGAGAACGTCTAATATTTCTCCTGCATGAAGAAAATCCAACACTTACGTGAGAATTAATTCAAAAATATTACATAATACATTTTCTTGGTCGTCGAGGCTTTTGAGAAGAGTCCACACACATCTGAGTGAACTCTTGCAAGGATCACTTGCGCTTGATTGTCCTTATCATGAAAGGTGGCTTTGGTGTACTTCCCTAATATACACCCTTTGTATGTATCTCTCTGCTCTAGTGCACCCTAGGGAAGTACTGTAGAAATCTATTGCACGATCTTCAAATCTCTGTGGTGCAAGTCACCAAATATTCTATGCCACAATTCACCGATGTCTCGTCTCTACACCTTCTCTTCTATTGTGCTCAATGCTACAAAATCTTCTACATCTAATTTGTAGTGGTTATTCACCCAAACCCCGATGCATTTCACATTTCCTGAGGCTATTTTACGAAACAAAGTCATTCCTTTCCTAAATATCATATTGTAGCCTCAATCCTCTAACATATCAACTGAAACCAAAATTCTTCTTCAGACCCGGAACATACATGGCATCTTTTGGTGTGAGAAGATAACCAGACTCGCTCTGAAAAGTAACTTTGTAGATGTCAATCGTGTTATACCTTCCATCATCTCCCATTTCGATGTGCATCTGTAGGTTCTTCTCCTCCAAGTCACTAAAGAGCTGTTTGTTTTTTGTCATATGGAATGAGGCTCTACTATCCAGATACCACACACTACCCATCACCAATGTCACCATGCAAGAAATTAGGGTGAAATCCAACTCGAATTGTGAACAAATGGCTTCACCTATTACTCCTCCTGAAGTCTTCTTGCCATCCTTCTTGTGCGAACATTTCGTGGCATAATGTACCAGCTCATGACAATGAGAAAATTTAATCTTCGACAAGTCCTTCTTCTTTCCTTCCTGACTAGAATTTGATTTGGAATGGGATGACTTCTATTTCCCTTTCTTTACTGTTCCATCTAAGCCATGTTTTTCCTAATCAACACGCTTGGGTGAGGATCCACCTCTGGTGATCCGTCGAATCTCTTGCACCAATTCAGACCACAAACTCTCCCACTCTTGTAGCTTCTCCCTCCCAATTACAAAATCTTGGTAGCTGTGCTAGCTCTTGGGAAGGCCTAGAAGTGCTAAGATGGCCAAATCATCTTCAGAAACTATAACAGGAGAACTTCCAAGCTCATCTCGACATTGAGTGAACTTGGTAAAGTACTTTTGTATTTTGTCGTCGTTCTCCATCTTAATTTTCCTAAGATTTTCCTTTACTGTTAGCTTCTTGTGATCATTTTTGTTATGAAATGGGTTTGTAAAGGCCTTCCACATTGCATATGGAGTTTCCTTCCCATCGAGGTATGAAACAATATGATCTCAAACTCATTCTAGTATTATCCTTCTCACCATTGCAACACATTTCCTCCACTCCTCCAGATCTTGAGCATCAGTTGTTGGAGGCTTAGGAATATCTTTGTCTATGAATTCCTTCTTCCTGTTGTCTTCCAACACTTCCTCCAAACTTCCCTTCTAAGCAATATAGTTTGAACCACCATTAAGGTCATATTCAAGTCTCGATCCATAGAACGACATCCTGCTGGATCTGGAGAATGACACTTTAAACTTTATTTCACCTATAAAAGAAAAACTTGTATTCTGGACTCTTATAGTGTGATGAATTCTCTTGTTCCATGTACAAATTCCTTGTAGATTCAAACTTCTAATTATAATTTACTAAAATAATAGACTTGAATCTACTCCACTCATCAGTGGAAACAATTAAACGATCGCGAAATCAAGAAGCATACAAGAGAAATAATTCAATCAACAAATTACACAATGATTTCTTAGGGAAACCCATAGTCGAAAACTCCTGTTATATATATATTGCATTAGTCAAAAAATATGAGAAGATTACAATGCTTTTCGCAAGCTTGATCAACCTTTAAACTATCTTTATCTATGTCACAGCTTCCTAGACAAGCCTAGGCCAATACTTAACCAAATTTTGGCTTGTCGAAATCCCTATTTCCTTGAGTTGTTTCCTTAGGAATTAGCCCCCTATAAATTAGGGAAGTTCCTCCATATGAATTGTGCAATCCTCATAGGTCTTCCTTTGATTGTATGCACCACCTGTACAATTAGGTGATTATAAAACTGATAGTACACTACCCTTGAACTCCAATATCAACTGGGTAACTCTCAAATATGACATCCATGAGTTAATTATGAGTGAATCATCAGTTAACTCGTTGAACAAATGAAACAACACCCCACTATCTGACCTCCTACTAGTTCCTCCATCAGTTGGAACTAGTTTTACTGACTTCAACTAAGTTCGAACTAGTTTAACTGAATTTAACTCAGTTAAACTGAATTAATTAATTACAACTCAAAATAAACTCAACCAATGGTCCTATAATGTAGGAGACACTCTACATGACTCTAGTTAGACCCTCAACTCAAATTAAATGAGACAACTAAGTCAATTTAACTTAGTTAATTTGTACAAGTTGTCTTGTGATGTCGAATCACAATTTTATTCCTAACTTAATTCAAGGAAAAAAATAAATTAGGATTTTCTTGATGCATTTTCAACACCCCTGAACCCCTAAGCAACAACCTGCTTATTTTTCGTGGGTTCCAACCAGTATTTTTCTCCCACTAGTTATGAACAGGAACAACTGTATTTCCCCCCCACAATTTATTCCAACATAGAACCAACTTATTGGCATTTATCTTTGACCTTTTTTTCTCTAGTTTTCGTCTTTCCTTTCTCCATCCACCCTCTAACAAAAACAGGAAAATTTCATCTTTTTGTTCTTTTGCCTTTCTTAGAGCCTAACTAATTCCAACTATTCCTTGATTGTTTGGATTTAAGTTCCACCTAACAGCCCTTAACACATTTTCAAGAATGCAATAACAAAAATAATAGTTTCTTTTTCATTAATCAACAAAAAATAAAATATTTGCATCACCGAGTCTCTTATAAACATTTAATCTTTTTCAGTCACAGTTAAATAGTAAAAACTGACAAGTAATTATCTAGGGGTGTTACACTAACCTCTGGGGAGTATTCGCCAGATGAAGCATGAACCCATCATGGGTTGTCTACTCTATCCTTGATTCCAACATGAGACCTATTTAGGGAGAGAGTATAATTTTCCCAATAGCAATATATCCCTGTTATTTTAGCTACTTGGCACTTTTCCAGCCTTGTGTACACATAGTAGCTCTTTCATCATCAATTGCCTAGTATAAGTGATCCCCTGCTCATTAAGTGATGTGACTAGGTACCGTGGTAATCTAAAAGTTTATAAAAAACACACCGAGGGATCAATCCAGACCCTCAACCTTTTGGTGTAATAGATACATTTAGATAATAAGGATAATGGCTAACCAAAACTATAATTATAGTTGGTCTTTTGGATCTTAAGAAATATAAAAAATAACTGATACTTTTTCAAAATTTGATTTATATGTTCGAAATTTGTTAAGATAAGTATTCCAAAATTACTATAATTTTGATGATGATTAGTAAGGTAGGTATTATAACAAATATCTTGAAATTGATTTTTAATTTGGGTGTACCCAAATCGATTTAAGAGGAAGAGATTTTCATCTTCAACTGTTAAAATTGGCAACTAGGGCCAAACTCCATGTGGGTCACCTTATTAATGGCTGATAATATTTTTCCTAGATTCCTCTCGTCGAGAGGTGTAGGATTAATTTAAATATCATCTAATTCCAATAAGTATTTATGGAAATATGAATCTATTTTGATTATTGACAAATTATCAAAGTCGGCCAGCAACTTATGTGGGCTCAAACGCCCAACAGACACATCTATTCACCTTCAACGTTTGGATATAAATACAGGATGACTCCTCCTCATTTGGTCACTCAATTCTCATCATATCTCTCTCTCCTGTGTAGAAAAAGAGTCTCTTCTCTCTCCTGCGTAGAAAGGCTCTCTCTCTCACACATGTGAAAAGAAAGACACAGATTTCTTACACTGGTGCACAACGAAGTCTTGGACTGATGCACAGCGAAGTCTTGGACTAGTGCATGGTGAGGTCTTGGACTGATACGCAGTGAAATCTTGGACTGGTGCATGATGAAGTTTTGGACAGGTGCACGGTGAAGTCTTGGACTCATGTGCGGTGAAGTCCTGGACTGGTGCATGGTGAAGTCTTGGACTGATGCACAACGAAGTCTTAGACTGGTGCACGACGAAGTCTTGGACTAGTACATGGCAAAGTCTTGGACTGGTGCATGGTGAACAACTCACCGGTGGAGAGTTGACGAGTTTGATCTAGGGTTTGCTGCTATTGATATAAATCAGATCTTTGTACTATTTTTCTCTGTTGAATTATTGAAGATAAAAGAAGATTTATTCAAAGGGTTTCCCCATATTGGGGTTTGTCCCTTGCTAGCCGCCACATCTTGTCTCTCTTGTCTTGGCTTGTTTTTTGTTGATCATTTAAATGTTCTATATGCACTTTACTTAATGCACATGTGATTGCTAATCTATGGATAATAATAAGAAAGATAAGTAAACTGCTCTAAGCATAGAACATACCATAACTTAACATGGTATCAGAGCTAAAGTGAAGACAAAGCCCAAGCAAGAGCAAGAGAAATCATCGAAGAGAAGGTTGGAAAGGCTGTTTGAAAGAAATCATGGGGTCCTCAACAAACTTCCCTACTGAAGACAAACTCCATGAGAAGTCTAACTATCACGGATGGGAGATGTCTCTCGATCTAACATTAGAAGAACAAGAAGTGTTAGACCATGTGAGAGGCGGAATTGTTGAACCTCCATCAAATGCATTCGCTACTACTAGGAACAAATGGACCAAGGGAGAAGTCAAAGCAAAGAAGATCATCCAGGACTCTATCAAGAAACGTTTGGTGGCCTATGTTTCTGAGCTGAACACCTCCAAGGAAATCTATGATAGACTGGTGAGTTTATTTAAAGTTAATGATGCAAATCAAGTCTTGTTTCTTAGAAATAGGCTGAAGGAAATTAACAAGGGAAAAGATGAGAGTATGCAAGCATACTTCTTAAGAATCACCGAGATCAAGAACGATCTCCTATCTAATGGGGAAGTAATTCCTGACAGGGAAATGACACTCACCACTCTTGGAGGACTACCATCCAAATGGTATATATTCAAGACTACTCTTCTCAACAATAACGTAATTCCTGGATTTGAGGAATTAATGGCCAGATGCATTCAAGAAGAAACAAGGATGGAAGAGCAAGAAATACCCATACTTAAAGGTCATCCCTCTGCCTTTTGTTCTCATACTAAAAGAAGAAACAATACTGGGGCTAAATTCAAAGGAAAGGCTGGACCAAAGGGTGGAAGAATAGGATGATGTTACAATTGCAATAAAACGGATCATATGCAAGGGAGTGCCCTGATAAAAGGGACCATAATCTGGTAGAGAAAGAAACCAACCTAGAAATTATTCTTGGAGAAAATTCAAAATATCCCATGAAAGGCGTAGGAAATGTCACTCTTCAACTAAATCAGGGTAATACCATCCACTTACAAGATGTATTATATTTACCTGATCTCAAAAAGAACCTGGTGTCCATTTCGGCAATGGAATACAAAGGCTATAAGGTGGCTTTCAGCAATGGCAAGATACGTGTATGGAAAAAGAACTTTAAAGATGCTTTTACTCTTGGGTTTTGAGTTGATTCATTATATCAAGTCGGAGGAAGTCCGTTGGGTGTCATGACTTGTGACACATCTCTTCAGTCTAAATTATGGCATCAAGGGTTTGCTCACCTTCATTATAAACCTCTACCTGATGTAAGAAAAAATGTGATTGGGATGCCTGAGTTCAGACTAGAGCAAGAAGGTGTATGTCCAGGATGTGCGGAAGGGAAGCTCAAAAGGGGACCATTCCCCTCAATCCAAAACAAGACCTCCGATATATTGCAGTTGATTCACTCAGACATATCTGGTATGATGCATGTGAACTCTTTGGGAGGATATTTATATTACCTCACTTTTACAGATGATTATTCTCGCAAGACTTGGATATATTTCTTGAAAAAGAAGGATGAAGTGTTCTCCTCGTTTCGACACTTCAAAACCTTGATCGAGAATCAAACCGAAAAGAAGATCAATATCTTAAGGACTGATAATGGGACTGAATATGAATCCAATTAGTTTCATGACTTTTGCAAAGAGGCTGGCATTAAGAGGGAGACCACTACACCCTATACTCCTGAGCAAAATGGTGCGGCAGAAAGGAAGGACTGTACGATTGTGGAAGTTTTCCATGCTATGCTCCATGATTAAAGACTTCCGAAGTTTCTATGGACCGAAGTTGCGAACACCGTTGTATATGTACAAAACAGATGCCCTCATCAAGCATTGGGTTCAAAACTCCTAAAGAAGTATTCACCGATAAGAAACTTGACGTATCTCATTTTAGAATTTTTGGAAGCCAGGTATATTTTCATGTGCCGAAAGAGAAAAGGAATAAATTTGGTGCATATGGAAAGAAAGGAATCTTTGTGGGTCATAGTGAAAATACTAAGGGCTATAGAATCTATGTAGCTGGTCAAAGGGAAGTCGAGATTAGTCATGATGTCACCTTTGACGAAGATATGGCCCTTTGCAAGGTGGACAATCTTCCTACTTTGAGGAACACTCAAGAAGCTGATACCAGGGAACCGAAAGAAAAAGAAGAGGAGACAATGCCTGATGTGGAAGAACCCCTAGATCCTATTGATCCTCCTCTGCCTGGGCCCTCCTCTTCAAGGAAGAGGCCTTCATGGCTTAGGGGGACACTTGATGATGCTGAAGGACACACAGCACCCTGAGGAACTTTCCGTGAAAGTGAGAAGCCAAACAGATATCAGGGATACCTGAGCATCATGAGCACAATCATCCAAAATGAGCCTTCATCATTCACAGATACCATCAAGAATCAAGTATGGAAGGATGCTATGACTGAAGAATATGAGTCTATAACGATGTCTAGGATATAGTCCCCAGACCCCAGGACAAGGGAGTTGTCACTTCAAAATGGCTTTACAAGATAAAGAATGCAGTTGATGAAAGTGTGGAAACGTATAAGGCTCGTTTTGTCACTCGTGGCTTCTCCTGGGAGAAGGAAGGTATAGACTATGATGAGATATTTGCACCTGTTTCTTGATATACCACCATCCACTCAATCATAGCCCTTGGTGCTTCACAAGGATGGAACCTATATTAGATGGATGTCAGGACTTCATTCTTACATGGTTCAATCAAAGAATAGGTCTATGTGGATCAACCCGAAGGATTCGAGATTCATGATTGAGAATCTCATGTGTGCAGGTTGAAGAGTGCCCTCTATGGGCTAAATCAAACACCCTGAGCATGGTATGAGAGGATTGATAGCTACTTGATGATGTTGGGATTCACTAGGAGTGAAGCTGACCCCAATCTTTACTTTAAGGTTATAATATGACAAGCCTCTCATACTAGTGCTATATGTTGATGACCTCTTTCTAACAGGTGCAGACTCTCTCATTCAAAAATGTAAGAGGGAGCTGGCTTCTGAGTTCGAGATGAAAGACCTAGGACTTATGAACTATTTCCTAGGACTGGAAGTCTTGTAGAAACCAGGGGAGATTTCCCTAGCTCAAGGAAAATATGTGGTGAAGATATTGGAGAGATTTGGCATGGTGGACTGCAAGCCCATAACCACCCCGATGGAGCTTGACTTCAGGAAGTTGAGTGGTAGTGCTACTGGACTTGTTTTATGAAATACCACCGAGTATCGTCAACTCGTCGGAGCATTGATGTTCCTAGTGAACTCCTGTCTATATATATGCTTTGCAGTCAACACGTTGAGTAAACACACGGTTGAACCTCACCACATACATTGGATTGGTGCGAAGAATCTGCTAAGATATCTTCATGGCACAATTACTTATGGGTTAAGATACACTACCGGAAATGTGAGACTACTCGGATATATTGATGTTGATTGGGCACGCAATGTGGTGGACCATAAGAGAACTTCTAGGTGTTGTTTCTCCTTGGAATCTACTTTGATATCCTAGATGAGCAAGAAGCAGAAGTCTATGGCTTTGAGCACTGCCAAGGCAGAGTACATTGCTCCTAGCATGACCTCCTGTGAGGTAGTTTGGTTACGAAAGCTCTTCAATGAGCTGTTTGGATTTACTTTGGATACCATCGTGATCCTATGTGACAACTAAAGCGAGATTCGTTTATCAGAGAATCTCATATTCCATGATCTCTTCAAGCATATCAATATCAGGTACCACTATATTCATGACATGGTGTAGTGGGGAGCTATAAGGCTCCAACATATCGGTACAGATGAACAGGTCACCGACATTTTGATAAAGCCCCTACGAAAGGTCAAATTTCTAACTTTTCAAGAACGACTTGGAGTCATTCAAAGACCCTCTTTTGAGGGTCAAGTATGATGTACTAAGCTCTGGGAGCTCGAGGGGAGCACGGGGTACTTCACCATCCCCTGTTGGTGCACATTTTACAGGGTAAAAGGTTCAACCTTCCCCTGACACCCTGTGGCGACAATGGAACAGGATGATTAGTTCTCTTATGGGCTAGGATGATTCATTCTCCATGGCGATTGTGGAACAGGATGATTCATTCTCCTGTAGGCCAGGATGATTTGTTCTACGTGGAATCCACTAGATAGGATGATTTGTTCTCCCTTGGACAGGATGATTAGTTCTCATGTCGAGGCATCCTACCCATGTAGTTTGGGACTCATGCGAAGTACCTCTCATCTGATCAATGAGCAAGGAAATGAAGATAGGGATCATAGTAGTTCTATCGATGGACACATCGTTGTATCTACCATACTCCCTATGCTAGGATGACCTCCATTGATCTAGGATCAATGATACTAGTCTGGGACCAGTGAGAGTGGTACATCGTCTGAAACTAACTTCGGGTCAGTAGAGGACTGGTCTGGGACTAGTGAAAGTGGTACACACTCCAGACTGACCTCAGGTCAGTGGAGGATGGTATGAGACATCCTCAATCACTTCTTCTTCTTCATAGTTTGAGTAGAGTAGAACAGAACAAAGAATATCATAGTAGAGTAGGGGTTAAGCTATACAAGGCAGTGCATTTGATGAATGAGTAGTAGCAATGGTTAGACGAATTGCATATTGAGTTCTCCCTAGTTGAGAGGGAGTGTTAAAATTGGAAACTAGGGCCAAACTCCATGTGGGTCACCTTATTCATTGCTGATAGTATATTTCCTAGATTCCTCTCATCAAGAGGTGTAGGATTGATCTAAAGATCATCCGATTCTGATAAGTATTTATGGAGATATGAATTTATTTTGATTATTAACAAATTATCAAAGTTGGCCCGCAACTTATGTAGGCTCAGATGCCTAACAGACACATCTATTCACCTTCAACATTTGGATATAAATACAAGATGACTCCTCCTCATTTGGTCACTAATTCTCATCATATCTCTCTCTCTCCTACATAGAAAAAGAGTCCCTTCTCTCTCCTGCGCAGAAAGTCTCTCTTTCTCACATGTGTGAAAAGAGGGATGCAGATTTCTCGGACTGGTGCACGGCAAAGTCTTGGACTAATGCGCAACGAAGTCTTGGACTGGTGCATGGCGAAGTCTTGGACTGATGCGTGGCAAAGTCTTGGACTGGTGCATGGCGAAGTCCTGGACTAGTGCACGGGTGAAGTCTTGGACTAATGCATGGCGAAGTCTTGGACTGGTGCACGGTGAAGTCTTGGACTGATGTGCGGCAAAGTCTTGGACTAGTGCATGGCGAAGTCTTGTACTAGTGTACGGTGAACAACTCACCGGTGGAGACTTGACAAGCGCGATCTAGGGTATGCTACCGTATTTTATGGCTGATCTATGGTTTGATACTGCTGATATAAATCAAATAATTTTACTATTTCTCTCTGCTGAATTATTGAAGATAAAAGAAGATTTGATCAAAGGGTTTCCCCATATTGGGGTTTGTCCCTGGCTAGCTGCCACATCTTGTGTCTCTTGTCTTGGCTTGTTTTCTGTTGATCGTTTAAATGTTCTGTCTGCACTTTACTTAATGTATATGTGATTGCTAATCTGTGGATAATAATAAGAAAGATAAGTAAACTGTTCTAAGCATAGAACTTACAATAACTTAACATCAACCCCTAGTGTCACAAAGATGACAAATTTTTGGATTCTATGGTTTGTAATAAGTATCTTGAAATTTATTTTTAATTTGGGTGTACCCACACCACTTTAAGAGGAGGAAGCTTTTATCTACAAACCCCTTTGTGTCACAAAGATAACAAATTCTTGGACCTCATTATGCTTTGGGAATGATCCAACACCTATATTTGTCACATAGGTGATTAAGTTTGTTTGTTTTATAGGAATGTTGATTTTCTTCTTTGTGTTAGTCATAACTAGGAGATAATTTGGATATTATACATTACATTAGAGTTGACCACCTCCTTATAATATATTCTATATTAAATTAGCGTTAATCACTCCCTTAAAATATTTGAACTTCCTTTTATTTCAACTCTTTATGGCACCACAAATTCTTTTTAAATTTGGATGTAATAGTAATTTTAGTGTTATCGATATCCTATAAGATGACATCTTCGAGTATTCCCAAATGATTTCCACCCAATACTTGACATCTTGATCCCTTCTTCATTTCATTAATTGCTTTTTTATGGCTAGAGTTAAAATCCATTTTATGGAGCCACTTATCATCCATATTGTTTAACATATTCTTTCTAAATATAGATGTCATAGTACTTTTAGTGTTATTGATATCCTATAAGATGACGTATTCGAGTATTCCCAAATGATTTCTACCCAAGACTTGACATATTGATCCCTTATTCACTCCGTCCATTGTTTTTTATGGCTAGGGTTAAAAGCCATTTTATGGACCCACTTATCATCCATGTGGCTTAACATGTTCCTACACAAGATGAACTTAAAAACCATGGGCATTCACTCAATGGGGAAGAGGTTGGTTCCTATGAAGAGAATAGCATAGGGTGTAATGTTTTTAATTTTAATTTTATATATTTTAAAACTTGTTTTCATTTGTTTTTCCCTCCACATTCACCAAGATAACACGAATGATTAGAGTATCAAATAAGAGGGTTTTCTTGTCCCACAACCAAAACTCCATCAATTTACACTTGTTTTCCAGCCATTAAAAACGTTCCTCTCCATTTATCCTTTTTCTCGGACCTAATATCCATTTTAGGGAAATTGTTTAAAGACATTTTCTATAAACTAATATTATAATATAAGGAAGCGTTGTAAGTGATCATATAAGGTTTGAGCTCATGAATTTTGCTTTTTTGTGAAATTTTATTTTCATATTTCTTTTTTTTTTAAATGAGGTTTGATTCTCATATTAGTTTTGTTTTTTTTCATGCTCATAGTCATACACATATTAAAGTAAAAATTCTTGCAGATTTTTAGATGATTACAAAAATTATAAAACAAGTAATTTATATATTTTGAATGGGATATTTATAGCCTTCAACTGATATGAATAGGTGTCTTTCTACCTAGGGTGACATGATGGCTTGGAGAGCCAACTTGGTCTCTTGTGGAGGAAAAAATAAAAAATAAAAAAGTCAATTTTTTTTTGAAAAGGCCACAAACAACATGTCTTTCATAATTTTCTTTTAATATAAAAATCAATAAATATTTTCCTTTCCTTACAAGCATGAAAAACATGCTTCATATAAATTTTCTTTTACAAATATAATTTATATTTCAACATTACAAGTACAATTGAAACATTATGAATATCAGCCCTAAGTAAAAAAATAACTAGGCAAGTATTCATAATAAATATCCACGTGTTCTTTGTATGCATGATTTCTCTTAGGGAAGGTACAACTCATTAATAAATCGTCATCTATGTCAACAGTCTTGACCTACATCAACATCATCATCATCAATAGGTACCACAACCTAGATTAGCACTCCTAACCAATGGTACTCACTCAACCAGTTACCACGATATGTTTGGCACTTCACCTCATGTTACTGTGACTAGTTCAGAGTTTCCATCACGCATGGTCAAAGCCTAGGGACACCCATCTCCCAACATTGAAAGGCCTCACTCTAGGCCATGGTGTTGAAAAGTAACCCACTCCATTAAGCATATATTCCTAAGGGACCATCCACTCTAGAATGTTTTTCCATCATGCTATCTCACCAACAGTCTGATCCATGCTCCTGTTGTCACTAACAGACTAAGCCATACCCCTATTGTCCACTCATAAACAATCTAGGACATGCTCGTATTGTCACTAATAGTCTGAGCCATGTCCCTTTTGATGTCACATCAATGCTCCCTCTCACTAATAGATGGGTTCTCCACAAGTCCAAGCTTGTCCCTGAAGTATACAAACATCGCATGGGATAAAGGCTCTGTGAGAATATCAACTATCTACACATCAATTGGAATATATTTAGAGCCTCATTGCTCCTTTCTGCACCATATCACGAATGTAATGGTACTTAATATCAATATGCTTCATCTTATCATGAAATATTGAATTGTATGTTAGCTTCATAGAGCTTTGATTTTCACAATAGTTTTGATTCCAGCAAAAGGTCAAACAATCTAAAGAATAGCTTATGAAGCCATAGTCCTTCACAACATGCTAGAAAAACTACATTATACTCTGCCTCTACAGTACTTAGTGTGAAAAATGTCTAATTCCTACTCATCCATAATATCATAGAAAATCCCAAACTAAAACATACACTATATCTACTTTTCTTCTCATTCGCACTCCCTACTCAGTCATAATCCATATATCCTTGTAGTTGTATCTCACCACTAGAGGCATATCTCAAGAAATAATCAATAGTACCACACAAATTTCTTAGTATATTATTTTCTACAATCCAATGCTGATGTCTCAATTCCATCTAAGACTAAGTCAAGGTGTTTACTACAAAGAAAATGTTTGCCCTGGTATTCACCAAATACATCAATGAACCAATCAACATTCGATACATGGATGATTCAACCACATGAGACTTAGAATCCTTTAGCTTTATCAAATTCATCACCATAGTATTTTCCATAAACTTGCATTCCATCATTCGAAATTTCTAAAGGATCTTGATGACATGCTTTCCTTGCTTGAGGAGGATTTCACCAAGTCTCTTTCAAACTTCCAATCCCAAATAGTAATGCATCAAACCAATACCCTTCATGTCAAACTCAAAGGACAACTCCCTCCTACATTGAAAAATAAGATGATCTACACCTGTTAGGAAAAAATCGTCATCATGTAGTAGTTGCATCATAAGCTCACCTTTCACAACCTTGATATAAAGGTTTGGTTTAGAAACACTCTTCGACAAACTAAGTCTTGTTAGATACCCATCAATTCTAGAATACAAAACTCTTGGTTCTTGCTTGAGTCTATATATGGCCTCTTCATTGCTCACACAAGGTATTCTCTCTCATGAACCTCAAACCCTTGATGTTTCTCTATGTACACCTATTCCTCAATCATGCCATTAAGGAAGGTAATATTCACATCCATTTGGTGTAACTTCAAGCCCATTAATGAAGCAAGAGAAACAAGAGATCTAATTGTGGTGTGCCTAGAAACTGCTGCAAGGGTTTCATCATACACTTCTTCCTCCTTCTGGGAGAACCCTCTAACCATGAATCTTTCCTTTTATTTGTCACTGACCCCATTTGATGCATGTTTGATCTTATGTATCCACTTTTAGGTTACCATATGTTTTCATTCAAGTCTTCGAACAATTTCCTACAAATTGTTCTTCATAATAGATTGGTATTTCATTCCATCATTGTATCCTTCCATACTTGTTGGGTGGTTTCTTCCTCAAATTTGGAAGATTCAGAGTCAATCAACTTAGTCATTAAGGTTGCATTACCAAAATATCTCTTAGGTCTCTTAGATTCCCTCAAGGTGCCTTGTGGAGCCGCATTTCCTTTTGCATCCTACAAAGTAGATTTAAGCCAAGCCGGTCTTTTCTCTATTTTATTGAACAACCATGGGATCCAATGGTTCAAAAAATCCTTACGGTATTTCTTCATGATATTCACGATGACTTAAGGATCTCGGAGGACCTGTAACATTTTATTTGAGAGCCACATGCTTCTTCTCTTCATGTTTAGTGTCAAATTGCTCTTCTATGGGTTTCTAATAAGTGGCATATTCATCAAAAGTCATGTCCCTACTTATTTCAACATGTTGTTGTCCTTGGATATAGATTTTATAAGCCTTTGATGAATCATTGCACCAAACAAATATCTCATTGTTTTTGGATGGCTCTAACTTTTTTCTTTCATACTTGGGTACATGTATGAACACTAAACAACCAATGATTATCATATGATCAACATGTAGTTTCTGATCCAGGAGGATCTTGAAACTAGTGTCCAAAGAGTACCGAACCAAAAGAAAAATTCAAGGGATGATTGGTAAAGGTGGAATTATTTGAACAAATTATGAGCATAAAAGGTTAAATGTGCCCATGTATTTTTCAATTAAATTGTAAAAAAAAATGATTAAATTTGAGAATCCACCTCACAAACCATTTTCCTAATCTCAAGGAAAGTTGAGATTATCATGGGATTGTTTCCTTTAAAAAGGTGGATAAGGGAAGAGTTTGGTGGAGTTGAGAGATCTTCTCCTTGATAATCTCATAATTTCCTCTTTGAAGAAAGACAATAAAAGTGATTCAACCTATGGAGGTGAATCTAGAGATGTATCCCAGTGAAGGGGGTGGACTCCATTATCATCTTGGTTTTGAGGATGATCTTTGTTAATGCTTGACTATATTATTTTAGATGCAGTTTTACGTTATAAGATTATGATGAAATTTGCATTTTTATGGATAAAATTGTAACTTAAATTAATCAGCCCTTACAATGAAGTGAAAGTATATTATTGCAAGTTTTGAGTGCTCTTAAGTTCGTAGATCAGTTTATGACCAATGAATGCTTCTTCAGGAGTCTTATCTTCTAGAAGTCAAAGAGGACTTCTATTTAGGATAAAAACAACTGCCACGGTTGATTCTTCCCACAAGAATATTTTAAGATCTTGATCATGTATCATTGCCTTCATAGATTCTTCAATAGATCCATTTTTTCTCTCGGGCACTCCATTGTGTTGAGGGTTGTATGGAACCATCAACTCCCTCTTAATACCAACATCCTTGTAGAAGGAAATGAACTCCTTGTAGGTGTACTCTCCTCCATTATCTTATCTCAGAGTCTAGATATCTTCCTTGTCACGTTTCCACTTCATCCTTGAATTCTTGGAACTTCCTAAAAATTTCATTGTTTGACTTCATAAGATAGATCCAAGCCGTGTGAGATAAGTCATTGATAAATGATACATATTAAAGAGTTCCTTTAAGATGTTTCCTCAGCATAGGAACACATACATCAAAGTGGACTAGATCCAAAATCTCTTTGGTCCTATGTTCATTGCTTGGAAAGGGTTTCTTAACATTCTTTCTAATAGCACATCCCTTACACACACCTTTATGATCCATCAACAAACATGATATACCTAAAACAATATACTTCAAAGATTGAAAGGATCTATAATAAAGGTGTGCATATCTCCTATGCTATAGCTCACAAGGATTAATATCATTATGAACTAAATCTTGGGAAGGCTTTGTTGAGAAGAGCAACAAGAAATGCTAAAAATAGCATTCAGAATATTCCAATTTTAATTTGTCCTTGAATTAAAATTGAGAATTAAAATTAGAATTTAGTCTCACCAGCTGCTTGGAAAATAATTAATCAATTCATCTTGAGTTAATTAGTTGGATAAATTCAAGCTAGAAGTCTTTGTGAAGTCATGCAACAGTTATCCCTTAAATTAAGGAAGTTATCTATTAATTAAGGAGATAAGGATGAGTTGTATTTGAGTGGTAATTAGTTAGCTCAATTAACTTAGTTAAGTCCAGTTAAATTAGTTCCAAACAATTTTTGGAACTAATTGTGAGTTCAGTCAGTTACTGCATGCATGCATGGAACTAGTGTACTCCAGAAAACTGAGGATTCTCTCATAAATAACTCATGCATGTCTATTCAGACAAAGACCCATTGTGATTAAAGACAGGGACATTTTACTATTAGTTGGAGGAATTTTCCTATATAGGAAACTCATCTATGCAGAAGGAACAAGGTTCCTTGAGGATTGCACAGTTTTACAGGGTGTGAGATCAATGTGAGTGATCAATGTTACACTTGGTAAAAGTAAGATTACCTAGGAGAAACAACACAAGGAAATAGGAGGCTTGGAGCACAAAGTAGAAGGTTTGTGAGAAGGGTTGTTTGCCTATGAGCATCCAGGAGGATTGTACTAAGAGATGGCTAGCTGTACGAGCTATAGCTTTGTGTAATCTTGATGTGTTTCCACCTTGTATGATAATACAGATAGCAAGGTTTTTAGCTGAGGCTTTACCCTCAGTATCTTTTGTGTTTCATGTGCATTGATTATTCTTCTTATGGTTATACATGTTCAGCTCTGATTCAGCTCAATCTTTAAGCTTCCGTAAGTTTGATTGTAGAAGTAGATTCAGTGTTTTGCTTTAGTACATTGCATAATTAGATTAATCTACAGTGAGAAATTTCTACACGGTATCAGAGCAAAGGTGATCAAAGCTGTGAATAGTATACTGAGAAGGGAAATTCGAAGTTTGAAGTTCAGGATTGAAGGTACAAATCAAATTCATCTCACACTTCAGGTTGGTCAATGGCATTCTATGGCTTGAGACTCAAGTATGCGTTGGATGGCAGCTCGAATTACATAGCATGGAAATATCACATGGAAGCTATATTATAAAACAATGGTTTGAAGGATTTCTTTGATCAAGAAATCCCAAAGCTAGGTTCAACTAATGCACAAGAGTTGGTTGGATGGAAGAAGTGTGTGGCGAGGGTGAGACGGGTCTCAAGTCTCCATGGGGAGGAGACTCCATTTTCGATGTGGAAGACATTGAAAAACCTATATCAAAATAGTAGAAACCAGAGGAAATTGGCACTCAAGTATAAGCTTCGAAGAATCACGATGGAGAACAGTGATACTATTTCCACATATCTGAACAAGCTCACCAACTATAGAGATGAGCTTGGAAGTGTGGTAATAACTACTATTGATGATGATATGGTGAGCCTCGCTCTCCTTGGCCTTCCAAAGAGCTGGCATAACTACCAGGACTCTATGAATGGAAGGGAGAAACTGCCAGATTGGGAATGATTGTGGTCGAATCTCATGCAGGAGGAGATTAGGAGGAGCACACGAGATGGTTCTTCATCCAAGGAGGGTGAAGAAAATATGGCCTTAGCGAGTAAGGCAAGGAAAGGGAAGGATAAGGATTCTCATCCAAAATCGAGTTCTTCTCATGGAGGGAAGAAGGGTGACAAATCTCAATTAAGATGCTTTAATTGTCATGAGATAGGTCATTATGTGACTAATTGCCCATCGAAGAAGTCCAAGAAGGGATCCTCGGATGGATCTGAAGGTGAGGCATTAGCCTCTCAGTTCGAAATGGACTTCACTCTCATCACATGCATGGTTTCATTAATGATGGGTTGTGGTTGGTTTCTTGATAGTGGAGCCTAATTCCACATGACCGACGATAAAAGTTTATTCAGTACCTTGGAGGAGAAAGACCTCAAGATACTTATAGAGATGGGTGACGATGAAAGGTATAGTGTTTCAGAAGTGGGCATGATTTCTTTCCAAAGGGAGGATGGAGCTCTTATCACCTTAACAGATGTGAAGTATGTGCCTGGACTGAAGAAGAATTTGGTATCGATCGCGATGTTGGAGGAAAAAGGCTATGATGTTGTCTCAGTAAAGGAAAGGTGTTCCTTAGACACATCACCACGGGACAGGTGAAACATATTGGTTCACGAGTTTAGAACTTATATGGTCTTGAGGTTCAAGATGCATGCAAAGCCTTGAGGAGCAAGGAACATGTTAGAGACTTGGTGGTTGAGAGGGAGAGTAAATTACCTCTTAACATGTAGCCCCAGAAGAAGTATCAGATAACTGTGGAGGAGCCATAATTGGAGATGTTGAGAGGAGACCGAGTGGAGGCATTCACTCATGCAGAGACCTCCAGTAGGGGGAAATTTTGAGCCAAGTCAAAAGATGGATCACATGCAGCCATACCTCTAGGTGTGAGATGGGGCGATGTGAAGTGATAGTCCCATGAAGGCTGAAATACGGGTAGGACTCTTTGATTAGACCTTGCTACGGGAGCCCTGACGAGGACTAGCAGGACCGGCTGAGTGAGTAGAGACAGATGCAGATGGAGCGGCAGAGGGAGCTTCAACATCAGAGGGTGTTTATAACCCAATAGGGAGGTCAGTTGGGAGATCAGTTACTTACTTCTAAGTGACTGAGTTGCAATGCAGCAGTGGGTAGCATGATGCAACATGATGAGAGGAGGTGCAGTGTAGATGTAGTGCTGGGAGATAGGACTAGTAGCGGCAAAATGCATCAGGAGGAATCAGTGTGATTGATGTAGTCAAAGATGAAAGTGATAAAGGCTAGAGCAGTCAGATACTGAAGAGCACAGAGGTGTAGAGTTTTTCGTCGACAGAGGCAATAACAGTCAGAGACTTTGATGACAGAGGCATCATACTGATTTAGGTTGGATATTTCTTGTTTCTGGAGTTGCTAGAGTAACAACACTAGAGAGAAGTGTTGCATGTAGAACATTCCAAAGGTTTGGGACCGGGATCGAGTTGAATTCCTTTCTTGTTGAGAGGGAGTGTTGAGAATAGCAACAAGAAATGCTAAAAACAGCATTCAGAATATTCCAATTTTAATTTTTCCTTGAATTAAAATTCGAATTTAGTCTCACCATCTACTTGGAAAATAATTAATTAAATAATCTTGAGTTAAGTAGTTGGAGAAATTCAAGCTAGAAGTCTTTGTGAAGTCATGCAATAGTTATCCCTTAAATTAAGGAAGTTATCTCATAATTAAGGAGATACGGATGAGTTGTATTTGAGTTGTAATTAGCTAGCTCAGTTAATTTAGTTAAGTCCAGTTAAATTAGTTCCAAACAGTTTGTGGAACTAATTGTGAGTTCAGTCAGTTAATGCATGCATGCATGCAACTAGTGTACTCCAGATAACTGAGGATTCTCTCATAAATAGCTCATGCATGTTTATTCAGACAAACACTAGTTGAGATTAAGGACAGGGACATAGTACTATTAGTTGGAGGAATTTTCCTATAAAGAAAAGTCATCCATGCAGAAGGAACAAGATTCCTTGAGGATTGCGTAGTTTTACAGGGTGTGAGATCATTGTGAGTGATCAGTGTTACAGTTGGTAATAGTAGGATCACCCACGAGAAACATCACAAGGAAATAGGAGGCTTGGAGGGTAGAGTAGAAGGTTTGTGAGAAGCCTTGTTTACCTGTGAGCATCCAGGAGGATTGTACTGAGAGCTTGCTAGCTATGGGAGCTAAAGCTTTATGTAATCTTGATGTGTTTCCACCTTGTATGATAATACAGATAGCGAGGTTTTTAGCTGAGACTTTCCCATGAGTATTTTCTGCGTTTCATGTGCATTGATTCTTCTCCTTATGGTTATATGTGTTCAGCTCTGATTCAACTCGATCTTTAAGATTCCGCAACTTTGATTGTAGAAATAGATTAAGTATTTTTCTTTGGTACATTGCATAATCAGATTAATCTACAGTGAGAAATTTCTATAGGTTTCCCCAGGAGTTTATACAACCTTCCTTCATGAATCCTAATAACCGTAGTAGAGCTTATACTAGAGCCCTTGAGCCACACAAGAAATTTCCCATAAATGAAGGCTACTCTATCTCCTTTATTCTTGAAAAATGAAATTGAAAACGAATTCTCTTTCAATCCTAGAACACAAAGTATGTTACTCACGTGAACACTTTAACGTGTTTCTAGCTCAACAGATGTTGTCCAAATTCCTTTGACTATCATAGATATTATTGTCTCCAACATCTTATTTTTGAATGAATATTTTTTCCATCAAACTTGTAAGATTATCACACTTCCTTATCATATGTCTTAAAGCTCCACTATCGATTAAACATACATTGTTCTCATCTATAGGAGAACCTACAAGTGTAGAATAGTAGAAGTGGTACTCTTTATCTCCTTCAACTTTGAGACTTTTAGATTTTTCTTAAAATTCTATTGTGGTAGCATGTTGATTCCCTCTTCTCTTCCTATTATTGAATCCTTCAGTACATTGGGCTTTGAAATTCCCAAATTTGTTTCAACTAAAACATTGAATTTGCGACATATCTTTCTTTCTTTGAGGGTTAGGTATTCTATCAAAATCTTTCTTCTTTTTCTAGAAACCATACTTTCCTCTTCCTCTAACTTTCTTGGAACAAGTTTATTAGGCTTGAGAATATTCTTCTTCCTTTGTTTTTCATTCCTCTAGACAATAGTCTTGATCATTCTTTAGAAAATATTTCCCATAATTCTTCCAATCCAGGAGCTTCCTTTTGGCTACTTACACCTACTACAAATGCATCCCATGGTAGTGATAGTCAATTGAGTGCTTAGGTCACAAGTTCGTTGATAGAGAAAAATTCCTCAATATCTTGTAGTTGATCTCTTAGTTAAGAAATCCTCAAAAAGTATGAAGCCACTATTTTTTTCTTTGCCCTTCTTATATCATGAAGCTCATTTCTTAAACTCATGGCTTGGCCAATATTGTTCATAACTTATACAAATCATTTAGGGCATCATACATCTTCTTTGAAGTGTTAAGCTTCGAGATCTATGGAACTAGATGATCCTTGATGTAGTCCACAATAATTATTATGGTACTTATTTCATATTTCTTACACTTCTTCTTTCCTACTTCATTTGTAGGTTCAATCATCTTGCCTTGCACAATTTCCAAAATATCTTCCCTTGTGAGAATTAGGTTGATTCTCATCTTCAAAGCCCTAAATTTTGTGGCCCCCTCTAACTTGTTCTTTGATTTCATAGTAGAAGCCTTGGATCCAACTCAACTTTATTGTACATCTACGGTTTCTTCATGATAGGTCTTTTTCAAGAGTGATCTTTGCGCTCTTTCCCTCACCAAAGGTCCAAAACAATGTTGGTTTTTCCATTACAATAAATGAAAGTACTTTATTTATGAACTATGATAATTACTTCTAATGATATAGATTTCATTTACTGTGGCAATAAGATAATTAAGTAATTATACTTCAAAAAATCAACACCATAGAAAGAAGAACAATAAAGATCTCAAATGGAGACAAGGAGATTTTACCATTAAAAAACCCCGCTAAGGGGAAATTATCCAACCAATTTTTTCCTTAGAGAATTAATGCAACAAGATATACATCAAAATTAAATTGTCTAGCAATATGACCATCCACCAAGAGCCAAGACAACCCTCCACGAGATCGAAACCAAGTGTCCTCAGTTCTATCCACAAAATCTTCTGTAATAGGGTCTTCTTCAGATCTTCAAAAGGGACAAATTTCATCCTACAAATTTGCCTCAGACTTCGCACTATGCCACAGAAAACATACCATAGCAAACCACCCAGAACTAAGCCTCCTTTGATCACTAGAGTGAGGTAAAATTAAGCAAATCTCTTCCTTTTATTTTCAGCCTTGTATTCATTGTATTTCTTTGCTTAGAATAGAGAGAGATGTGATCAGCTAAAGTGCCCTTGGGAGGAGTTTGAATTGGCTATTTATAGCCTTCAAGTGATGAAAATGGGTGTCTACTTGGGGAGGCCGATATGATGACTTGGAGGGCCGCCTTGGTCTGTTGAGGAGCCAAAAGTACAAATTCAATTTTTCTTTTGCAAAGGTCATGAAGGACATTTATTTCATAATTTTTCTTTTAAATAAAAAATCAACAAACAATTTCCTTTTCTTGCAAGCATGATGAACATGCTTCATATAAAATTTTATTTTACAAATGTAATTTATATTTCATCATTATAAGTATAAATGAAACATTATGAAGACCGACAATAGCTACAAAATTCAACAATGGTGAGGATTTCATTTCACAAAATACTTTTCATGTTCATGTAATATATACTCTAATCTTGGTCATCGATAGACATTTTATATTGAAATTGGCCTATCATAATTTTAGTTTTGCTTTTAAAAAATAGGGTTCATGGTGAGGATTTCACTTCACAAATGAGTTTTCATCTTCATGTAATAAAGACTCTAATATTCATGTAATACAAACATTAATCTCAAATAGACTTTTCAAAATTTTAATTTATCTTTACGTAATACAAACCTTAATCTCAAATCTATCTTTCAAAATTTTAATTTTAATTTAAAACAAATAAAGTGTATAATGAGAATTTCACTTCCAAACAAACTCTAATCTTCTACATTTCACTTACTAAAGAAGAGTAATATGGTTGTTGCTTAGTACTGATCTCTTATGTAAGAAGTAGTATAGTGATTTTAGCATGAAAAACATGATTGAGTTACGTAAAAAGTAGTTTTTGACTATTTTTGAAATGGATCTTAAATAATTTTTTTTTTTGTTAAGTGATTTTGACATAAAAAACATGATTAAGCTCATTTAACTTTATTTAATTAAATTTCCCAAAAAATAGTGAAATGATAGGGAATCGTTCATTCAAAATATGTTGTTCTTCAAAAAATATATGTTTTTTCAATGTAATAGTATCTAAATAAAATTACAAAAATTTTAGCTTTCCGAATTCATTATAAAATTTAGCCATAGTCTACAAATTATGTTTTTTTGCCTTGAAAGTTATGGAAATTCTGGTCATATTTTCAAAAAATCTGTCAGAAATTTTTGTAAATCCAAGTAGAATCTGTTAAACTTCACAATTTTAGGTGCTTTAAAAGCTTTTAATGGCGCTGAATCCATTTCCACCATCAAAAGCATGATTCAAACATTGGCTCTACAAGATTTCTTGAATTTTTTTTGCCTGGATTCCGGCCACTTTTGGCTGTCGGGATAATTCCTCCGCCTAGACAACTTCTAAAATTTATATTCTTTTCTTAATGTAATATTATTTGTATAAAATTAGATAACGCTTAGTGTGTTTATCTTGCAAATTGAGTATTTTAAAATTTATATAAAAGATGGTGTTGGTTTTTTTTACTGGTTATGTATTTCATGTTTTATTTGATATTTTTATTGATGTAAGTGTTATAATTATGTAATTGGTTTATGTTATAATTATGTGATTGGTGTTTTACATTTATATATATATATATATAAGTAAAAAAAATGTAGCTAGTTAATTTATGTTTTGAGTTTTTGAGCTAAATTTGACAATGAAATTTTAATGAAATTGTGTTTTTTTTAATTATTTAGTATTATGGAAAACAAAAACTTTTAAAATGTTTAAATTATATATAATTTCAACCAATACTTATTGGATTTCTTTTTTTGGTTTGCTAGGACTACATCTTCCTCATGTCCAATATACCATCGGGATGCAGGTAGGGAATTGAACTGGTGACTTCACATCAAGGAGTGTCTTAACAAAGCACCAGATCAGTGACCCATAGACAATACCTAATGAGTTTGATATAAAAATAATTCAAAAATATATTGAGAAAAGTCATAAACTATATTTGAGATAAATATAATGAAAAAATTTATTGCTAAAAAAACATAAACTATGATGTCAGAAGATATACTAATGACAAATAAAATATAATTAGATAATTGTTTTGTGTATGTGTAACGAGTATACTATATCATTAAATAAAATGAATTAAAAATAAAGAAATTTGATTTTCTAAATATTTCTTTAATAAAATAATATTTTAATTTAATATTTTAAAAATTAAATTTATGATAAAAGTACATTAAAATATTAAAATATAAATTTATTTAAATAAATATAATTATAATTTTTAATAATTTATTTTTAAATTCAAATTAAAAAATTATCCAACAGAGACCGAAAAATTGAAATAATTCCATGCCGAGAAAGCTACATCATCAACAATCACTCAGAATACAAATACTCCAATCAAAAATACACCTTTCATAATAATTTTTTTATATCATATAATGCTTTTATTAAAAATATACCTTTCCTAACAATTTTTTTTATATAATATAAAGTTTGCAATACCCGCTAATCCAAAATCGAATCCGAACTTTCAAGGCACCTCATTCATTCCTCATGTCCATGCCAATAGTTGTCAATAATTCGATGATGGAAATGCTAGTTTGAACAATAGATTAAACCAATAATTATAACAATAGTTGTCTGTTCACAAAAATCTAAATCCAAATCTGTGTCCACTTCGCCAACAATGATGTATATATTGCGTGTTTCAGTGACTCAGTAATATGTGTGATTTCAGTGATTGACGGTGGAGCATTGAGTTCGTTTAAAAAAATAGTAGCATATAAATTTCCTTTCGTTTTCATTTTTTAGGTGTGTGTAATTTGGACTGTTAGTTGTTTAATACGTAAAAAGTAATTTAGAACTACTTTAAATTAATATAAATATTTAAGTTTAAAAATATCCACAACCGTGTTGCTACTTTAAATTAATTTAAATGTTTATAAAATTAAAAATCTCAAAAACCATGTATATATAAAATATACTACATAATAATCATAAACTCTAATTTAAAATGTGCTTACCTGTAATACCATATTTATATTTTTTAAAATCATATTATTATTATATAAAAAATTGTATTAAAAATTATAAATATATAAATTTTGAAATACAACATTAATTCACATAAAAAAATAAATTAATTAAACATTGTTTAAATAAATTGTATTTAAAAAGAAATCGAAATGATTTATACAAATAAATTAATTGAAATTAATGTTGTAACTTAAAAATATGTTGTTATTTATTTTATATTAAATTCATTATCTAATTATTAATTTAAAAAATTAAAATTATTAATTACAAAATTAAAAACTTTCAAAACAAAAATTAAATAATATTATATATAAATGATTATATTTATTGTTTTCTAGATTTTTAATAGTAAAATTATACAGTAAAAAATAATATTGAAAGACTGAAGTGTAAAAATAAATTACTAAGAATAAATATTTAGATTTGATAGATGTAGTCTTCATTAAATGTTATGACACTTGGTTTGGTACTTCATACAATGACAATTCATTTTCATAAATATTTATATTTAATAGCTATACTCATGTTATAACACTTGTTGTATAAAAGATGTTTTTGATTTTAAACACCATGAAATTAGTCATTTCATATAAATAAACCAATTAGAAAATGGAAATTCAATTTTAAAAAATTTTAAAATTTGTTTTTGATTTTGAAAATATTTAGTTTAATATTTAATTTTCATTTCAAAACGAATTGAAAGCTATGCCTTTTTTACTAAAAACAAAACCAATATAACCTGCTTTGGAGAGGTATAATAAATACTTACACCTTTCCAATAATACTATTCATAGTTTCAGATACCAAATATTTTAGAGAAATAACAAACACAAAAACAAATAATAAAACAATATGACCTTCTCTGGAAAGGTATAATAAATTCTTACACCTTTCCAATAATACTATGCATAATTTCAGATATGGATAGGTGAGTATACCAAATATTTTAGATAAATAACAAACACAAAAACAAATAATAAAAAATGCATTGATTTGATGGAGTAAGCACTAAGTCATTTATTAATGGTGTCAATTTATTAAAAAAAATGCATTGATTTGATGGAGTAGGCACTGAGTCACTTATTAATGGTGTCAATTTTAATTATTTTAAGGCACTAGGTAATAGTGTATATTTTTTAAAAAATTATTATAAATAATTTTTTTCTAACAATTATATTTAAAAGCTCATAAAATTTGTCATTTTTTTTATACAACCACCAATGGAAAAAAAATTAAATTAAATTAAAAAATTAATAATTAATTTTCAAAATATTAGAGATCCAAGTTTTTTTTGGTCATAAACTAATTACAATACAACTTACCTACCTTATTATTGATATCCTATAAAATGACATTTTCTTGTATTCCAATGATTTCTACCCAAAACTTCACATCTTGATCCTTTCTTCACCTCATCGATTGTTGTTTATAACTAAAATTGGAAACCATTTTATGGAGCCACTTGTCATCTATGTTGTTTAACATGTTCCCAGACAAAATGTACTTAATAAACATGGAAATGCGCTCAATAGGAAAGAGGTTGGTTCTTATGAAAATAATAACATAGAGTATAGTGCTTTTAAGTTTAATTTTATATATTGTAAAACACTTTTTAATTTTCTTTATCCTCCACATTCATCAAGATAACAAAAGTGATTAGAGTATAAGTAAGAGAGTTTTCTTATCCCACAACCAACATTCCACTAATTGAAAAAAAAAAAAAAACTCTTTACATTTATCTTTTTTACATAATATTCATTCTATGAAAATTGTTTAAGAACATTTTTATAAACTAATATTATGATATAAATAAGTGTTGTAACTTATAAGATTTGAGCTTTATGAATTTTTTTTTGAAATTTTATTTCCATAATTTTTTTGTTTAATGAGTTTTGATTTTTATATTAATTTTATTTTTTTCCATGCTCATAGTTACATACAAATTAAGTAAAAAATTTGAAAACTTTTAGATGATTATCAAAATAATAATTATTTTATATCATAAAAATAATATTATTATAAAAATTTCTTTCATAAAAATAATAAAGTGTATATGATAATATCTATATTAATATTAAAGTTTATTTTTTCTTTTCCAAACTATATATAAAAGTTTAATATATAGCACACTTAAACAAATGAAAACTATTAATGGATTATGTAATCGTTACTCATCATATTTGAAAAAGAAAGGATAAAACTGCACCTTCAGGGAAATGACAGAGAGGACGCTCAGAAAAGTTTTCATAATGTCTAGGAAAGTAATCTGTAAGGGACACGAGCAGTAGGATAGAGCATTCCAAAATTGCACAATTTATCGAGTTTTCATAATGTCTAGCAAAGTAATCGGTCGGGGACACGGGCCGTAGGATCGAGCATTCCAAAAATGAAATCCTGAGCTGGCTAGAGGAATGGTGATTCGTGATGCAGTAAGTAGTTGAGACATAAACCAATCGGGTTTGTGCATTGATTGTTGTGTGTAAAGAAAAAGGAAATGAAACATCGGATGCTGTGGATCCTCATGCGTAACCCTACTCTCTAAGTAGTTGAGACATAAACCAATCGGGTTTGTGCATTGATCGTTGTCTGTAAAGAAAAAGGAAATGAAACATCGGATGCTGTGGATCCTCATGCGTAACCTACTCTCTAGATATGTTGACATTATCATCCATGCTTTGCTCAGAGGTAGGCGCTACTTTTTGGGCCCAGCTGGACCTATGATTGCACCGAGTTCCAGAACTTGCAAGTTCACACAATATAGTGAAATATAGTGAAATAAACAAGGGGCACAAACAAGGGGCACAATGCCAAGAGGTCTGATCATTGAATGTGGTTACAACCAACCTTTTGGTTTTTGTAATTCGTCGGTAGCCGTATTATATTCCAATTGTTTTTCTAAAACATTAGATGGATGTTGGATTTTTCTATTACAAAGTCTTTTATTTCTTAACTATGATAATTATTTCTAATAATATAGTCCTTTTTATTTATGAACTATGATAATTACTTTTAATAATATAGATGTTGTTTAGCCATCATTAAGTACTTTGTATATTTTAGAAATTTAACATCATATAAAGTAGAATAATAGAGATCACAAATACACAGAGGCAAGAACCTTTTACTCTAGGAAAAGTCACTAAGGCAGAAAAAAATTCCACCAACCTTTTACTTAGAGAATTAATGCAACAAGAGATACATCAAAGTCAAACCCACCAACAAGATGACCATCCACCAACAGCCAAGTCAACCCTCCACAAGATCAAAGACAAGTGTCATCAATTTTGTCCACAGATTCTCCTGCCACAAGTCTTACTTCACATCTACAAGACGGTCGAATTTTGTCCTACAACTCAGCCTCATACTTCGCACTATGCCACAGAAAGTTGTCCAAAACTTGGCCTCCTTTGATCACTAGAGCGAGGGAAAATGAAGTGAATATATTATTTCTAACTTTTACCTTGTATTCCTTGTCTTTCTTCACTTAGAACATAGATAGATGTGACCATCAAAAGTGCTCTTGGGAGGAGGTCAAATGGGCTATTTATAGCCTTCAAGTGATGTCATCAACTGTCTCATTACGCAGGGTGACATGATGACTTGGAGAGCCGACTTGGTCTCTTGTGGAGGAAAAAATAAAAATTTAAAAATTCAAATTTTATTTTGTAAAGGTCACGAAGATCATGCCTTTCAAAAAAAAAATCAATATAAAAATCTATAAATATTTTTCTTTTCTTACAAGCATGAAGAAAATGCTTCATATAAATTTTATTTTACAAATATAATTTATATTTCATCATTACAAGTACAAATGAAACATTATGAAGATCGACTCTAGCTACAAAATTCAACATTGCTGCTTAACTAGGGAGGTATTCATAATGACTATCCAAGTGTTTTTTGTATTCATGATTTCTCTTAGGGAAGGTAAAACTCATCAATAACATCATCATCTAGGTCAATACTCTTGACCTACATTAACATCATCATCATCAATAGGTACCACAACCCATTTTAGCACTCCTAACCAATGATACTCACTCAACTAGTTACCATGATAGGTTGTGTGTTTCACCTCATAGTACTCTGACTAGTTCAGGGTTTCCATCACCCATGGTCAAACCCTAGGGACACCCATCTCCCAACTCTGAAAGGCCTCACCCTAGGCCATGATGTTGAAAAGGCAACCACTGCATTGAGTGTGCGTGCCTCAGGGACAATCCTCTCTAAAATAGCCACCTCTCATGTTATCTCACCAACAGTCCGAGCCATGCTCCTGTTGTCACTAACAGACCGAGTCATGCCCCTATTGTCCACCAATCAAAAATCTAGGTCATGCTCCTATTGTCATTAATAGTCAGAGACATGCCCCTGTTGACGTCACATCAATGCTCCCTCTCATTAATGGAGGGTTTCTCCACAAGTCCAAGCTTGTCCCTGAACTATACAAACATTATCTGGGATAAAGGTTTTATGAGAATACCAATTGTATACACATCAATGGGAATACATTGGCGCCTCACTGCTCCCTTCTGCACCATATCACAAATGTAGTGGTACATAATATCAATATGCTTCGTCTTATCATGAAATACTGAATTGTCTGCCAACTTCACAGAGCTTTTATTTTTACAGAACAATAGATTCGATTCTAGCATTTGGTCAAACAATCTAGAGAGTAACTTACAAAGCCATTCTCCTTCACAACATGATAAATAAGTTACAATATACTCTGCCTATGCAATACTGAGTGTGACAGATGTCTACTTCCTATTCATCCAGAATATCGTAGCGAATCCCAAACTAAAATATGCACTAAATGTACTCTTCTTGTCATCCGCACTCCCTACTCACTCATAATCCATATATCCTTGTACTTGTATCTCACCACTAGAGGAATATATCAAGCAATAATCAATAGTACCACACAAATTTCTTAGTATATGTTTTGCTACAATCCAATGCTCATGTCTCAATTCCATCTAGGACTAAGTCAAGGTGTTTACTGCAAAGAAAATGTCTCACTTGGTATTCACCAAATACATCATTGATCCAATCAACATTTGATACATGGATGAATCAACCAAATGAGATTTATAATCCTTTATCTTTCTCAAATTCGTCACCCAAGGAGTTGTCATAGACTTGCATTCCATCATTTGAAAATTCTAAAGCATCTTGATGACATACTTTCCTTTCTTGAGGAGGATTTCACCAATTCTCTTTCAGACTTCCAATCCTAATTAGTAATGCATCAAGCCAATATCTTTCAAGTCAATCTCAAAGGAAAAGTCCCTCTTACAATAAACAATAGGATGCTCTATACCCGTTAAGGAACAAATCATCGTCATGTAGTAGTTTCATCACAATCTCACCTTTCACAACCTTGATTGATCTAGATTTAAACAAGAACACAAATAATTACAAATATAACCATAAATACAAAGATGAAACATAAATAACACTTCATTTCATTAATATCAAACACTGAAATATGCTTACAAACATAATGGAAATAAGACTAGCTTGGGTGATGGTAGCTTGTCTCTGAGAAGAGATGTGGCAGCTACATGCATCTAAACTATGTTACAATGAGGCTCAAAGGCCTATTTATTATTGAGAAATAATGGAAAGCCCTAAACATCCATAAACCTAACCCTAGGAGATGAAGTGCCAAACTATGGGCCACGTTTGGATAAATTGGTACATCAACTTCCCGGGGTCGTAACTTTGGCATACAATCTTTGTTTGACATGCAAAATACCTCGTTAGAAATATCTAGTTGAGGACTACAACTTTTGAATCGCTGAAATCAGTCCATTCTAAATTTTGGCCCCAGTTTTCACAAAAAGCATCGTTTAGGGCCTCGAAACAGCTCCAGAAAGGAACTGAAAAACTACAAAAAATAGTAAGTTGTGCTACAAATAAGTAAACTGAAAAAATGAAAGAATAAATTGTGGGCGTCCAAGTGGAATAGGTGGGTGGCCACCAAAATCCACCTAGATCATTCCTCTCCCCTTAAGAAGCAATGGTCCCCATTGCATTGAGTTCCTCAATGAGATGAGGAAACTTCTACTAAACTTGGTCCCTGGTGAGGCACTTGACCTCGTGAAGGAGTTGGCCTACTTTGACAACTCAATATAGTTGGATCCTTCGTTGTCTATTGTTCTTGATCTGCGTGTCCATGATCCAATCAGTTGTGGCTTGTTCCATGTAGTCTGGATTTAACTTTGTAGGTGTGAGTTGTTCTGCAATGTATAATGTGTCCACCAATGGTGGGAAGTATGGTCGAAGGTGGTCCACATTGAACACTAGGTGCAGGCCAAGGAATGGGGAAATTGTGAGCCCACCTGAAACTTGTGTGGCACTTGATGTTGATCATGTCACTGCTTGTACAAGGCATTTGATTTCTCCAGAATGTAGTGGACATGCTTGCAGATGTGTTGGATGTTCTCAATGAAGTTGTTTGTGTTATCGGCTTCGGACTAGACATGAGTCGAATCTGCCTGAGTAACTACAAATGGTATGGCTACACCAATAGGACATAGTTGTTGGAGTCCCAAGCCCACCTAAGAAGGGTTGTGGCTAATCGAACTGTGGAGAGCCCATTAAATTTATGCTGGACATAGGAGAGGATCTCATCCCATGTGCGTGGATGCTTTGAGTTTTACATGCGCAGAATGTGTACTATCATCCTCTTGACGACCTATGTCTGGACATTGGTTTGGGGATGGAAAATTGTGGACTTATTGAGCTTGGTGTCCAGCATCGACCAAAGAATGTAACAAAATGTACTGATGAACCTATCGTCCCGATCTGAAATGATTGAATGTGGGACCCAAAAGTCTCGCCACACTCATTCACATAAGAGTTTAGCATTGGCTTCTGCTTTGATATTCTTCTTGTAGGCCGCCATAATGGCCATCTTCAAGAATCTATCGACGACCACAAAAACACAGGCATTACCATGCTTAGTAGAAGGAAGGCCCAACATGTAATCCATGGAGATGGATTCCCAAGGTCAATTAGGAGTAGGCAGCGGAGTATAGAGGCCTTGCTTCTTGATGGTCGGTTTGGCAACAACGTAGGCAGTGCAGTATCTGATGTACTTCCTGACATCCTATCAAAGATATGACCAATAGAAATACTTATGAAGTATTTCCACCATTTTCTCAACCCCGAAATGCCCAACGACCCGACTGTAGTGCGCTTCCCAAATCATATTGGCGCGCTTGCTTGAACAAACACAAAGATGTCCCTAGTGGCATAACAGGGCATTGTGGAGGTGAATATCTGGAACTTGCCGACCCTCCAAGGGCATCTGGTATGTGTGGATGAATTTTGGTTTTCCTTTTTAGAGAAGTGGCCAATCAGAAGTCTCGTTCCCGCAAGAGTTGAGCACAGTGGTTAAAGCCATGATCAGTGGTCGGTTGAGGCATTCTACAACATTATTGGTGCTTCCCTTCTTGTAGTTGATATTCAAATAGAAATTTTGCAAGTATGTGGCCCACATATGATGGCGATCATTCTGCAAATTCCCTTGCGTCTGTATGAACTACAGTGGTCGGTGGTCTATGTGGATGATTTTTTTCCTTCCCCAAAATGTAATGCTTCCATTATCGGTAGGCCTGCACAATGGAATACATCTCTTTGTCATAAGTGGGATACTTCTATACTATGTCTGAAAGTGTCTCACTATGATAGGCCACTAGATGCCCCTGTTAGATAAGGACTGCCCCAATAGCATATTCAGAGGAATATGTCTCGATCTCAAATGGTTGTTGTAAGTTTGGTAATGTCAGCACTGGTGCAGAGTAGAGGTGATGTTTGAACTCTGCAAATGCCTTCTGTTGAGTTTCAGACCAAAATAATTTTTCTTTCACTTCTCCCTTGGTGACTTGACTTAAGGTCCAAGCGATGTGACAAAACGCCAACACAAACCTGCGGTAGAAATTGGCAAGACCCAGAAAGTTGCGAAGATCTGTCAGAGTGGTTGGGGCTAGAAAATCCCAAATGACCTGGATCTTGGCTAGATCCACATGAACCCCCCATTTATCAATAATGTATCCCAGATGCTGAACTAAGATCATGCCAAAAGTTCATTTCTCCAAATTTGCACATAGCTTGTGTTGGCATAGTTTTGGAGGTGCTCTTCCCAACTCTGGCTGAAGATCATGATTTAATCCAAGTATACCACTACAAATGAGTTGATGAATGGCCACAAGTTGTCATCCATCAGCCTCATGAAGGTTGCAGGAGCATTCGTCAACCCGAAAGGCATAACCAACCATTCCAAAAGGCCCTCCTTCACTTTGAAGGCAGTCTTCTACACATCAGAGGGTTCGATTGGTACCTAGTGATATCTATACTTAAATTCGATCTTGCTGAAGTATTTCCCCTTTTGAGTTGGTCTAGAATGTCATCAATCTGTGGGATCGGGTACCTATTCTAGACAGTGATCTTTTTCAGCGCCCAATAGTCAATACAGAGTATCCAAGTCCCATCCTTCTTCTGTACCAACACGATCAGGCTCCCCTAGGGTGATGAACTCGGCCAGGTGTGACCTTTCTGTAGCATCTCATGAATCTTCCTCTTGATTTCATCGTTCTCCATAATGGAGAACCGATATATTGGTCCATTGGGCAACGACGCACCTGGGATTAGATCAAGGGAGTGCTTGACCTCACAGTGCAGAGTCACCCTTGCAAGATGTCCTCATTCTCCTCCATGACCTTGATCATATGTTGTTGTCGTGCGAAGGGTCCCTATCTAGAGGTCATGGCCACCGTCTTCTTCTTTCTCTAAGGATGTATCATCAAGAAAACAGATTTCCCGATTTTGGAATGAGCTTACTGCATTGTTTTGTAGTAACCAAAGAGATGGTGACAGGCAGTGCCAACTTTGGTATCATGTACAACTTATTTCCCAAGGTAAAGATAACAGTGTGAAGCCTTGACTCACACACAACATGTCACTTCCACAAGTATGGTTGGCCTAATAATACATCACAAACATCAAGGGGAACAATGTCACATAATACCTCATCCGTGAAGGGCTTGATGTTGTATGGAAGTAGGAACTACTGGCTCACGCAAAGATCCTATATTTGGTGAAGCCACCCTATGGTGTATAGTTGTGGGTATGATGTGAACAGCAAGCCCAGCCGCTTCATGACCTATGCTGAAATGAGGTTCTTTTGGCTCCTGCTGTTGATAATGAACAATAGCAAGGAACCCTTTACCCACATCTGGGAGTGGAAGAAGCGATCCTGCTCCTCTAGATCTTTAGGTTCCTCCTTCTAGATCTTCATGGTGGCAATGGTGGCCTTTAGCTCCACATCAATAATCTACTTCCCTTTTTCATTCCCTTTGTCAGGCTTTGAATCATAGTCAAAACATGTATCTAATTTTGAAGCCTTCAACTCGAACACCAGTGACTTCTTAGCCCGACACTCACTTGTGTTGTGAGTGGAGCTCTTATGGAACTCCCACAACTTTCATGTGTCCTTCTTCAGCTTTGTGGTGTTGTTCCTTGCTTGCGGATTTAGCGGGTTATCCTGGGCTGTCCCATCTTGGCTTTGTCCTTTGTTTTGTAGTTCGGGAGCACCTTCACCTTACCACAGATTCACAAATCCAAAGTCTTGCTTCTTCTATTTAAAATTTTGCTCGATATTGACAGCATATCGGTACATCATGCTGAGCAAGGAGATGTCCAGGAAATCCATCTTGTCCTGCATGTACCTGTGTAGGCAGTCACAGTACTTGAGTACCAAATGTTTCTTATAATCCTTGATACCCAACTTCATGCCAAGGGTTTGAAAAACATTAGTAAACTCCGACACATCTTGGTCCCTTCCCTGCTACAGCATGATCCACTTTATGTATATATCCTCATAGCTCCCGACATGGTAGTACTGCTCTTTGATGGCGTCCCGGAATGAATTCAAAGTGGGTTTGGCTGAAAACAATGAGGTTGTACTTTCATCCTTCTGCTCACAGTAGGTTTCCCACTAGTCCTTGATGTGGGGGCGACTTTGAGAAGAGAAAAAGTAATATTTTCCCAAATGGAAAAATCACAAACACAAAAATATCCTTCTATCATATTTAACCATTTATCTACAGCGTGTGCATCTATTTAGCCTTGAAATATGGGAATGTCAATGTTTACTTGTACCTTAAAAGGATTTTTTTTTACATAATAAGTTGTTTCAAAATTTTAATGGTAAATGGATGCATGCATGTGATTGATTGCAGGGTTGGTTGATATGCAGGGAAGGGAACCTTCACCACTTACATCCTAAGCTATTTCATCTTCTCCTTCCACTTCCAAAATCTCTCCCAAAACCCTATTTTATAAGCCATTATGCCTAGGTCACCGAGAGCACTCACTGTAGTGCAATACAGGCCTCTGAGAGGTCTTGTTCTTGGCTAGGGGACAAAATAAACCTCCTTTCATTTGCTTCAACTACTATCCAACTCTCAATACCTTAAAGACAACTTTCTCACCTTCAAAAACCACTTAGAATCCCTCATGTATCATTACAAGCCCGCCTATAGTATTATAGACTTCCTGTAGTAGCATTTTCCTTCAACAATTTTGATCCGCACTGTAACTTTGACATAGCATAGATGCATAGTGATCCCCATCTATGATATTTTCATGAAGGAAATATTCTAAGCTACTGCAAACCATCCTTTTATTCACTACAAAAACAAAGTAGAGTTAGCTTCTTTATTATGCCAGTTGGTTATTCATTTATGAGAAAGTATGAACTAGGTAGATGGTACATGAAATTTTGATTGGTAGTTTGATGAATTATGCAAGATAAATTAGTTTCCCTTCTGCAAGTCAATGATGTAATTTGATGAACTATGCAAGACAACATAGCTTTATTTCTACAAGTAGGTTAGCCTTCTTCCTTTCATGAATTAATTAGTTAGGGTTTTACAAGTTGAGTCAATGGAATTTCTATTTTCATAGCTAGAAGAAATTTCCAATTGTCCCTTTACCAAGATTTCATTCTAATTCAATAGGAGGAAGGGTCTCTAAGCACTTGTTGATCTAATTTCATAATATGGGAAAAGGAAGGTGATGAGACACTAATATTCATATAGGGGGAATTAGAAATAAAATGAAGGGAAAGGATAGAGAAAATGGGACATCATTAATATAAAGGAATTAGAGAAACAATTGATAACTTTTGATCATTTTCAGAAGCAAGGCTCTAGGAGAAGAGAGAGGGAGCACTTAGACACAATCAAGGAAGCAAGAAAAGGACAAGTAGAGGAAAGTGAGGGACCACAAGGAAAAGTCGGAAGAGATGCTACAATAAGAAGACATTGCAAGTAATAGGTTGCATGTGTGAATTCCCTGCTGAGATTTGAATGAATGGTACATGCATCTGGTCGTTTGGCTATTTTGTTTTCATTGGCATGGGATTTGCCTATATTGACAGTGCTTTCAGCCTTTCCTTTCCATTTAATGGATAGCCATGATGTAGTGGGTTCTATATTTTGATTAATCTTTGGATGGCCGATAGACTTAGATCTCAGTTGAGGTGGTCTCAGAAAAATTCCAAGGGTTAAGATAGAGATGGGATTTCTCTTGGACCTCTTAACGGATGGGTGGAGATAAGAAAACTCTTCTAGAGATGGTGAAGGAAGTTATATCCATCCAAGTTTGTTTTGGTATCAGTGTTTTGTTGACCATTTGAAGTGATATCACTGTGCCTGAGGATTGAGGTGGTTTGACCTTTGGAAGCCCTAGTTGGTTCTATTTTTTGTTAACCCACATGATCCCACATTCATGCTTAGAATATGGCACTAGGGTGATTGGTTGAAAGAGAGATTTGGTTAATCCTAATCTATGGTTAGGTGGTATGAGGAAGTCCCTCACCTGGTTGGCATTTGCATATGCTAATATGAATCATGTTCCTATTTTGATAAATGGGAACATGTGCTAGGTATTGTGTTGACCTTATGGCTAGTTTTTCATGGATTTTATTCTAGTTATATGTTGGTTATATGCTTGGTTGAATGATGTTCCCTTACTATAGATCTTTTTCACGATTTAAGAGGTTATTGAATAGTTAATGTATGAATGGGATAACAAGTTTTGTTGAATCTAGCTTGAGAGGGTAATGATTCTTCCTAATGATTCTCTGATGAAGTTAAGAAGATAATTATTAGATGTGTATTCATGACTTGTAGCTTCTATGTTTACTGCAAGAATCATGAAATGTCTATCGTATAACTAAAATGTTTTTGGATAGATCTAGCCATAGTATTATTTGTATAGACTTATTATTAGCTTTGACATAGTTCTGGGAAGTTCTGGGTTGTTCTGGGAAGTGGCCTAGAGGCTAGCCTTGAAAGGGTAGCATTGATCTCATAACCGCGCCCTCAAAACTCACAATAGTTTATTGCAACTGCATGCAGGAAGGTTCATGTACGCGTTTGGAGCCTTCCAACCACATGCACATTATGTCATGCATGTATTTGGTGTGTAAATCTTGAGAAAAATAATTTTCGACTCAGCTATTGATCACCAGTGCTATTTGTTAGACACCTCGGTCATATCGAGTCCCTTAGGGATGGTAGCACGGGAGATTCACTCAATGATCCTCTGACATGTCACATGCTTTTGTAGCATACTAAACAATACCCCTAATTTGAATACATATTGGAAAATACCTCTAAAAAACATATTATTTAACCCCCACAAATATGAACCCAATAAACCTTCTCAATATAAAAAAACCCCTACTTTCAATAGATATAGTAGGTATCGAATTTTTCATTAGAATTTTTATACCCTTTTATATTTTTTTATTATCTCTGAGCTCCATGTTTTATATCTGAAAATATAAAAAACCTTTACCCCCTATATATCCCCGAATATATTATGTAATTTTTTCATCAATATATATCCCCCAATATGAATGCATGTTGTATGATATTTCTCCCCTAGTGAAGTCCCCATGGATGACAATAATTTTTCAGTTAGTAGACCCCACTTAAATAACTGGAACTTGGAGGTCGGTTCATGTCATAGTAACATTTAGCTCATGTTTACCTTGGAGGGATTGTAAAAGCAAGAGAATGTGGTATTGGCTGGTTACAATAGCCAACTATAACATCTCTCTCAAAAGAAAACTGTAAAATAATGTATATCAACACACTTGGACTATATATATATATATATATATATATATATATATATATATATATATACTATCTTAGAGCCTATTTACTATATAAGTATTCATGAGCTCATATGATTTAATACAAAACATTTCGAAAAGCATTAAAATACTCATACTTAATTGTTCATTTAACTTAGAATATTCACATACCAAACTATACTATTCAAGTCATATTTTGATTTTTGGCCAATCATATATATATATATATATATTCCATAAATTTGTGACTTTTTTTAGTTCACATAATAATGTATGTCATGATTATATATACAAGCACCCCATTGGGCATGTTTGTGTTACCACAATTTTACATAGATAAATCAAACCCTTCCCCTTGGAGAGACATTCATCATAGCTTGAATGATTTGCAGATTATGAAAATCCTTAATTTGTTTAAGAAAAACTTATAAATCCAACTTTATATCCATTATATGATAACTCACAAACCATTGGAAGTTATAATTGTTACTTTCACTTCTCCTACGAGGACTTCTATTAAATTTAGATCGTTCCTTCACTTAGATTAGTTTTGTTGTATGTATGGTGCTCTTCTCTACTTTACTGTTAATGGTTCTCATGGTTAATATTTCCAAAGGGTCTAGAGAATGTGAGTTGTGTGGCATGTGGTTTTTGTGCATGTATCATAGATTTTTGTGTAGTTGATATGTCATGACATTGATAGTTTGGATGAATTAGGGTTGAATTGATGATGATGAGGTTCTACATTCAGTTATGGGGTAACTACCCTCTCCCATGATACCACACCACCCTCATTTACTCTCTCTTTTTTCCACCATGATCTTTGCAACCTAATCTCACCTGTAACACTTGGAAATGTATTATCTCTATGAGTGTTGGATTTTCTAATGCTACAGGGTCTTTGAAAATCCTTCATTCTAATGTTCTTTCTTCTTAGGTTATGGTTTGTGACATTGTCTCGTTTTCACCAATAAGTTTTTGGCCACTGGCTAGTTAGTATTTTTTTTTAGTTGATACCTCTATTCCTTAGGTGAAACTCAAGGTTTTAATTTGATTTATGTTATGTTTGCAGACTTCCTATAACCAAGGGCTTTTTTGGTGCCAAGGAAAGGAGAGTGTAGGTATTAATTCTTCCCTTCTCCTCATTTACTCTATTATTTATTATGTCTTTAAATTCAAGTTTTAGCAATAACCTTGGTTCTATATTATGACTGCAGGTACTAAAATTCGACCCCAGGATTCTTCTTATGCAAGTGACCTTTTTATAAAAACCATTGCAATGTAATTTTTCTTTATTTTAGTTTCCAATTGAGCACTTCTTCTTTTCTAACAAACCATTTTTTTCTTCTGTGGGTCTGCAGGTTAGCTCCTTTATGGAACACAATAGATACAAAAATAAGCTAGCTTTTCAAGGATAACTCTTCTCGGTTGACTGTTGTCCATATTTGTTTTTTTTATCAACTTACTCTAGGGTTTTGGTTGTGAAGCTAAAACCTACTCCTAGAGTTGCACATTAAGGGGCTTATACTCTTGCTTGCACATTTGTTTTCTTTATAGATCCCTTTCGACTTAATTTTTCAATACATAAACATATTTTATTCTCTATATAATTTCATCGATTTGGCTTTACAAAAGTTTGCTCTAGAAAAATGACTAGTACTAGTGCTTTTTTTGCATGATGGTTGTATATTTTCCAAACTCCATTTCAGTGTGCCACACTGTATTTTTAGTTGCCTGGGCATATTATGATATTGGCCGTTCTTCTTGGCCTGAACATTATGGTTGACTAACTATTGAAACCTTTTTTCTCATACATGGAAAAATCATATTTTTTATTAAGAATAAATCCTTTCGGTTATATTTTGTTTTACTGTCATCATTGATATGTGCACTTTTTTGTTATACTTCAATTCCATGTAGTAACTGAAAAATTAAATATTTCCTTTCATTTACATGTATAGAGTATTATGTTAATTTATCGATAAATGAACAATGATTTTTTTTTTAAATAAACCTTCCTCCTTCATTCTTTAATTCTTTCCTTTCTACAACACTATTATCTATCCTCCTTTGTATACTTGCATTGTAATGAAGATATTCGGGTTGGTAGTAAGACTTTGTGCATTTCTAAAAATATTTGTATTGAGGCATAATAGTCTAGAGAAGAAGGCAGGGCTTATCCTGGAGGCCTACATTCTACCTTCTTCCTTCAGACATATCTTCTAGATTCTAAGGCCAATACCCTCTCTGGTCAATGAATATTCAATTGGTTCATCTAACCTCAGTAACTAACCTAACTCAAACCCTAACACGTGTTTAGGTAACTACTATAGATGTAATATATATGTATATATTTTCCTAAACATACATTTTTCTATTGTACATTTTCCTTATTGTGGGTGATCAAAATAAGAATATGGATTGATGCAATACTTTAACTTTCTCTTTCCTTTTTTTTTTTTCTAAAATAAAACAATTATAGTAACTCTTATATGCAACTATTTACTTCCAAAGTTTTCTCGATAAGCCTTACCTTACCTACCTTGGTATTCTCCAAGCTTACCAATGAACTTGTTACAAGTTAATATTACATATAATACCCATCCATAGAGTCAAATGTGTATATACAGTATAGTTCTTTCTTTATATACAATTATCCTGAATAGTTTTGAAAAGTACTAATTCAACATCTAGTTCAAATTAGTTTCTATTTGAGAAAATTTTCAAGAGATTATTCTGAACTAATAAATACTTATCTAGTCCTTCCTGAAAGTGTGAAATGGGCTTCCTGAAAGTGTGACATGAGCTTTCACTGTCGTCTGAATTGTAAGTTAGATCTTAGATCTAGCTACCCCCAAACTCTAATCCACACTATCAAAGAATAATTTTCAAAATATATTTATAGGGTATTAACCCCTAAACTCCTACATATCAACATGCTTATTTTCCTGAGGTTCCAACCAATATTCTTATTCCACTAGTGATAAATAAGAACAATTGTATTTCTTTCCCACAATTTATTCCTACATAGAACTAATTTATTGGCATTTATCTCCAACCATTACTTTTTTTCTTTGGTCTGTCTCTTTCATTTTTCCATCCATACTCTAGCAAAAGGGATAAAATTTCCTCTCTTTTTTTCCTTCCCTTTTCTTGGATCATAACTAATTCCAACTATTCCCTGAGAGGTGTGAGTTAAGTTCCACCTGACATCCCTTGACACATTTTCAAGAATGGAATGACAAAAACAATAATTTCTTTTTCATTAATCAACAAAATATAAAATATTTACATCACCTAGTCAGTGATAAACTCTTAATCTTTTCCCATCATATTGAAATAGTAAAAGTTCATAAGTAATTATCGACGGGTTTTACATCTACCCTCCCCTAAAAAGTGACACCATCCTCGGTACTTCATATTCCATTATTCTTTGGAATAGCATTGGAAAAGCCTCTTTCATTTCTTCTTACAATTTCCAAGTGGCCTCCTCCAGCCCAAAGTGCTTCCCATTTCACTTTGACTTGAGAAATGGTTCTTTTGCAAATAGTAGTTTCCCTTTGATCCAAATTTTGTATGAGCTCAACCTAGAATTCTTTTTCTGGTTCGACCTATACAACATTTCAATAATTACATGATTAGGATTAGATATATATATTTCTTTAATAATGACACATGAAATACATTATGAGCGTTAGTATAAGCTAGTAAAGCTAATTGATAAGTCACTAGCCCAGCTCGAGCCATTACATCATAGTTCCTACAATATCAAGGAACCAATTTAAAACAACTCCATGATTTTAGGGAACTCTTATTGGATTTTACTTTCAAATAATCATGCTCCCCCACTTGGAATTCATGGGAGTTCTTTTCATATTTTCATATATGTTTTCTCTATCATGTGCCTTCTTCAAGTTTTGTTTGATTTTCTTTACCATTTGCTCCATTCTTGCAGTAATTCAGGTAATAGTACCATTTTATCTTTAATTTGACTCCAACATATTGGTACATGGCATCTCCTCCCATATAGAGCTTCAAAGGGGCTCATTTTTAACAAGGACTCAAGTCCATTACTATAAGTGAATTCTACCAGGTGTAGATAATCGTCCACTTAGTAAGTCGATTCATACAATACATATGCAACATATATTCAAGAATTTGGTTCACACTTTCAGCTTTCGCATCTGTTTTTGGATGGTATGTGGTATTTGAGTTTAACTGTGTGCCTAATCCAGTAAACAATGACCTCTAAAAGTTTGAAGTAAACTTTGGAATCTATCTGATATAGCTACCTTGGGTATACCATGCAAGTTAAAAATTTCCTTCAAAAACACATTAGCCACTTATGTAGCTTTATATGTAGTTTGCATGACAATCAAATGGGCAGCCTTTGTCAAATTATCAACCACCACCATTATGGAGTTATGGTGTTTCCATGTTCAGGGTAATCCCATGACGAAGTTTAGGGATATTACCTCCTACTTCCATTCTAGTATAGGTAAGGGATTGAACAAGCCTACTAGGTGTTTGTGTCAAGTCTTTACTTACTGACATTCCTAGCACCTAGTCAGATATTAAACAATTTATTTTTTAATTATGGATCATAAAGGCTCTTATTTGAGGGTTGTAACTAGTTTTTGGTACCTTGGACAACCTGCAAGAGGTTTCTCATGGTACTCATCCATTATCAAACATTTGATTCCCTCATGATTTTCTATATAAAAGTCTGGTTTTCTATATTAACATCCAATTTTAGCAATTTCATAACCAACCCACTTGTCTAAATGATATTTAGTTTCGAGAATTCTATATATTTGATGGTAGTTTTGATCCATTAATGCTTACTTTTTATCTATTCAAACAAATATGGTTCAATTCACTGATGGAAACCTCATATACTTATTTCAAAATCTGACTTAAGGCATCTACCACCTTATTTTCTTTACCTTTTGTGTGCTTAATGCTGAATTCATATTCACTTAGGAAATCCATCCATCTAGCTTTTCTGGCGTTCATCTCGAGTTGAATGAAAACGTATTTCAAACTCAAATGATTCATAATCAAGGTAGATTTTCTTCCAATCAAGTGTTTCTTCCACATTTTGAGGTCATGAAGTAATACCATCAATTATAAGTCATAGATTGTGTAGTTCTTCTCATTATCTTTCAATTTTTGAGACTTGTATGCCACAACATGCCCCTCCTACATAAGAACACCTCTCAGGAATTCAACATATATGTTTGTACATACTTCAAATTATTTCTCTAGATCTACTATCTTGAGCACCAGAGCAACAACGAGTAAGTGTTTCAGCTTTTCAAAGCTCTCTTGGCATTGAGGAGTCCATAAAAGATTTACCCCATTCTTCCACAGGGAAGTTATGGGGTAGGCTAGCTTACAGAAAGCCTCTATAAACTTATGATAGTAACCAGTTATCCCCATAAAATATCTTATGTCAACCATGTCCTTCAATATTAGTCAGTCAAGAATGACCTTCACGTTTTCAAGATTCACAACTATTCTTTCCTTTGAAATCACGTGACCCAAATAGTGTACCTTATCCTGAAAAATTATTGCATTTACTGAATTTTATATATAAATCGTTTTCTCATAGAGTTTGTAGTACTATATCCAAATGTTGTTTATGTTCCTCCAACATTTTTGGGTACACCAGTATATCATCTATAAAAATAAATACGAACTTATCCAAAAACCTGCTAAAAACATTATTCATTAAACACATTAATGTGACAGGTGTGTTCATAATCCTGAAATGTAACACATTGAATTCATAGTGTCCATATTGGGTTAAAAACATGGTTTCTGGTATATCCTCTTCCCCGATTCTCAGCTAGTGATACCCAAATCTGAGATCTATCTTAGAAAACATCATCGCTCTATTAGTTTGGTAAAAAATATCATCAATACGAGGTAAAGGTTATTTTTTTTTTTACTTATAACTTATTCAAATGGCAATAATGTATGCATAGTCTGAATATGCCATCCTAATTATTAATAAAATAGAAGGGCACACCCCATGGGGATACATTGTGCCTAATATACCCTTTACTTAGTAATTATTGTAATTAAATTTTCAATTTAATGAGTTCTGGTACCATCATGCAATAAGGGGCTTTAAACACTGGTGTTTCTCTTGGTACTAGTTCTATGGAAACATATATCTCCCTCCTTGTTGGTAGTCTTAGAATCTCATCGGGAAATACATCTTGAAAATTTTTGACCACGTCTAATTATTTTAGCAACTTGGTTGTCTTTCTTTGAGACTGAATTTCTATTTGGATGGAAAAATGTTGACACCCTTTTCTAATTTTTTTTTTCAATTGCAATGCTAATATTTGGTGTATTGAAACAGGTATGGGTATACCTCTTATGACTTCATCTTCGATACCGTCAGTTATACAGATAACTATTTTCTTAAGATAGTTAACAAGTTCTCTATGACTTTCCAGTCATTCCATGCCTATAAGGACGTCATAGGAGACCAATGGCAATATATTTAAGTTCATTATAGTATATTTCTCGTTAAACACAATAGAGCAAGCTTTTATTGAATTTGTAACACTTCTCTTTGCAGCCATTGCTAGTTGAACTAGCCAAGGATTTTAAATTTTTCTACTTGTAAATTACAGTCTTCTACGGCTTTAGGACTAACATAACTTAGGTTTGAAATACGATAAATTCATACAGATATAGTTTGGTTCAAAATAGTACTTTCTATTTCCACCATGGTGGATTGGTGCTCCATCTATTGATCCTCCAAGCCTGCACTAATGTGCAGAATGTTTCTAGCTACATTGTTGACTGAAGAAGCCTCTTGTATGTTTTGAATATGTTGTACTAATTTTGTTTTATAAGGGAAATTGAGTAAGAGATGAGCTTCACCAAAACCCCAACATTTTCATTCCCATTCAATCCTTTACTAGGTTCAGTTTGCATATTTTTCATCATGTCTAAAAATTCTCTATTAAATACATGGGCTTGATGGCCAAAATGTACATAAATATGATCTTCGTCAATATGGGTTTGCTTACAAGGTTCTTCCATAATGCCTTCCTTTTATCAAATCCTCTTTTGTCTTAACTATACAAAATCAACAAATTATTATTGTTGGATACTTTTGGGAGACATAGTTGACCAAAGGCTTTAGTTTTTGAAACCTCACTCTGATACCACCTATAACATCCCTCTCAAAAGAAAACTATAAAATAATGTATATCAATGCACTTTGATAATTTTCTTTTTCTTTTTATATATAAAAACTATTTATGGTCTTAGAACCCATTAAACTCAAGGTTAACATATGTATATGGATTTCTCTTATTTCAGAAGTCTAGAAATGATAATTATTCATGAGCTCCTCTCATTTAAAATAAAGAATTTTAAAAAGTGTTAGACCAATAATAGTTAATTGTCCATTTACTTTATAATATCCTCATACCAAAATCTACTATACTATTCAAGTCATATTTTCATTTTTGGCCATATATATATATATATATATATATATATATATATATATATATATATGTATGTATGTATGTATGTATGTATGTATGTATGTATGTATGCATGTATGTATATTCTGTGAGTTTCTTTGGTTCAAATAACAATGTAAACCATGATTATATATGAAAGTACACCAGTGGGAATGTTTTTGTTACAATAACTTTACATAGGTCACTCAAGCCCTTTCCCCATCGAGACACTTTTTCATAGCTTGAATGATTTGGAGATTGTGAAAATTCTTAAGTTATTTAAAAAAAAAACAATAAATGTAATGTTATATACATGATCACATAACTCACGAGCCATTAGAAGTTATAATTATTAGTTTGACTTCTCATACAATGAGTTATATTAAATTTAACTCATGCCTTGACTTAGATTGGTTTTGGTATATGTATGGTGCTCTTCTCTACATTACTATTAATGGTTCTCATGGTTAATATTTCCAAAGACTCTAGAGAATGGTAGTTGTATGGAATGTGGTCTTCATGTATGTATCATATATTTTTGTGTAGTTGAGGTGTCATGACATTGAAGGTTCGAATGAATTAGGGTTGAATCAATGGTGATGAGGTTCTAGGTTCAATTATGGGGTAACTACCCTCCCTCACGACATTGCACCACCGTCATTCGCTCTGTCTCACTTCTAGTGAGAGTTTTCCAACTCTATCTCACCTGTAACACTTGTATATGTATTATCTCTATGGGTTTTATATTTTCAATGGCTTATTTCACTCTTTAGCACCCCAAATATTCTAATGTTATTGGGTATTTGATAGTCCTTCATGGTTTTTCTTTCTTCCTAGGTTATGGGTTTTTACACTTTCTATTTTTCACTAATAAATCACGGCCACTGGTTAGTTAGTCATTTTTTTTGAGTTGACACCTCTATTCCTTAGGTAAAACTTGAGGTTTTAATTTTATTTATGTTATGTTTTGAAACTTCGTGTAACCAAAGGTTTTTTTGGCGCCAAGGAAAGGACAGTGTAGGTATCAATTCTTCTCTTTTCCTTATTTACTCTAATTTTGGTCTTGTCTATAGCTTAGAATTTTAATAATAACCATGGTTCTATATTGGAACCACAGGTACTAAAATTTAACCCTGAGATTCTTCTATGACAGGTGAAATTTGTTTAGAAATACTACTGCAATGTCGATTTTCTTTATTTTTCTTTCCAGATGACTATTTTTGCTTCTCTAACAAACCCTTTCTTATTGTGTTGGTTTGCAGGTCAGATCCTTTCTGGAAGACAACATATATGAAAATAAGCTATGCTCGCTAGGATAATTCTTCTTGGCCGAATGTTTTCAAGTTTCTAAGTTTAATTTTTTTTTTACTAGCTCCAGGCTTTTGTCCATGAAGCTCAAACCTACTCTTAGAGTTGTACATTCTAGAATTTACACCCTCACATGGAAATTTGTTTTCTTTATGGAGCCTTTTAAGCTTAATTCTTCAAAACATAAACATATTTTATGTTCTGTATAATTTCTGTCATTCGGCCTTACAAAATTTTTCTCTAGAAAAATGGCTAGCAATGAAGATATATGGGTTAGTAGTAAAACTTTATGTGTTGCCCAATATATTTTTGTTGAAAATAAGAACAAGAAATTTTAAAAATAACATCTAGAAATTCTAATTTAGTTTGTCCTTGAATTAAATTGAGAATTAAATTGTAATTTTTTTCTCATAGAAACTTGTAATAGTTAACTAAGTTAAGTTGACTTAGTTAACTTAGGAAATTCAAGTTGGAAGTCTATCTATAGTCATGTAAGTGTAATCCCTAAGTCTTAAGGATCTAGATTGAGTTTATTGGAGTCGTAATTAGATAACTGAGTTCAACTAAGTTATAATTAGTTAAACTAGCTCTAACTGTTGGAGGAACTAGTAGAGGTCTAGTATTGAGTTGGTGCACTAGTGCATCCTTAGTGCCACACAAGATAACTGAAGATTCACTTAAGAATAATGCATGCATGTCACTTTAGAGGAAGACCCAGTTGAGACTAGAGTGCAGGGACAATGTACTATCAGTTGTATAATTTTCTGAGTTTTACAGATTGTGCATGCAATCAGTTTAGGACCTATTTTTATATTGTGTAGTTATAAAGTGAGAATTTCCCTTTAAATACAGGCTAATTCTCTCAAGAATTGTGCAAGGAATTAGGAGCTTGGGGGCTTGGAAATTTGGTTAAGTATTGGCCAAAGGAAGTCAGTCAAGTAGTGGATAGAAAATACTTGTGCAGGTTGAGCTCAAGGTTGAGAAGAGCATATTGTATTCATCGAAATTATTTGACCAAGAGATCAAGGAAATAGGGGCTTGGCAGGAAGTGGAAATTGGCTAAGCATTGGCTAAGAGTGGGCTTCTGAGGCAGAGAGTTGAGCACACTTTTGTGGAATTCTTCTAGTGAGAACAAGCTTTGTATCTTCACTAATATTTTTTGTTTAATGCAATACAAATAGGTGAGGTTTTGAGTAGTGGCTTTCCCTAGTAAAAAAATTTGTGTTATGTGTCATTAATGTTCTTCCTCTTGTTGGATATTTTTTTTATCGATCATTGGTTTCCGCTATTTGAGAGTAGAGTATATTCTTATCTTGTGTTTTAGGAAATTACATGAGTTGTGAATCTATAGGAAAATCTACATGGTATCAGAGCTAAAGATAGTATAGAAGAGAATAATTTTAATTTGTCCTTGTAGATTGATGGAGCTCTAGTTTAGCGAATATCTAGAAGTCCCTATGTGTAGACTTCTTAATGGAGCTAGAAGGCCACTAGTGGGTAGATTGAGGATCAATATTTTTTTTGGGCTGAGAGTTTGCAGATCATATCTAAATTTTTTGTTGAAAATTTAAAAAAAAATAACAAATATAGATTCCTTGTGGAAAAATACCCAAATTCAAAAAAACAATTGTCTGAATCAGAGTTCAGATGAGGGAGATATTGTTGATTTAAATCAGGTCCTTTTTTAGAAGAAAAATTGTGATGGCAGGACAGATGAAAGAGATTGGTGTGCAAGCCAACAACTTGTATGATCTTGAGGTACAAGATCCATGAAAAGCCTTGAGGAGTAAGGAAAATGTTAGAGGCCTAGTGGTTGAGAGGGAGAGTGAATTACCTCTCAACATGCAGCCCCAAAAGAAGCCTCAAAAGCAGCCTCAGACAATTGTGGAGTAGCCACAATTGGAGAAGCATAGAGGAGACTAAGTGGAGGAATCCACTCATAAAGAGACCTCTAGTAGGGGGGAATTTTGAGACAAGCGGGTTGAGGGAGCACATGCAGCCATACCTCTAGGTGTGAGGTGGGGCGATGTGAGGTGATAGTCCCAAGAGGGCTGAAAAATGGGCAGGTTCCATTGAGAGGTTTTGCCTCATGCATATTACCTTACTATGGCAACCCAAAGTTAATAGTAACAGGAGGAATTGGTAGTGATCGATGCAGTCAGAGATCAAAGTGCTAGAGGCTAGAGCAGCTAGATACTGAAGAACATAGAAAAGGGTTGACAACAATGTAGAAAGGCAGAGTCCACAGAATTGTAGAGTTTGCAGTAGACAGAGGCAGTAGTAGTTAGAGACTTTGGTGACAGATGCATCATACTAATTTTGGTTTGATTTTTTTCAGTTTCAAGAGTTGATGTAGCAACAAAACTAGAGAGAAGTGTTGCATGCAGAACATTCCAAAGGTTCAGTGTCAGGATAGAGTTTAATTCCTTTCTTGCTGATAGGGATTGTTGAAAATAGAAACAAGAAATGTTATAAATAGCATCTAGAAATTCCAATTTAATTTGTCCTTGAAATAAATTGAGAATTAAATTGTAATTCTTTTCTCATAGCAACTTGTAATATTTAACTAAGTTAAGTTGACTTAGTTAACTTAGGAAATTCAAGTTGGATGTCTATCTGTTGTCATGTAAGTATGATCCCTAAGGTTAAGGGGTCCAAATTGAGTTTATTGGAGTTGTAATTAGATAACTCAGTTTAACTAAGTTATAGTCAGTTAAACTAGTCCTAATTGTTGGAGGAACTAGTAGAGGTCTAGTAGTGAATTGATGTACTAGTGCATCCTCAGTGCCACACCAACTAACTGAAGATTCACTTAATAATAAATCATGCATATCAGTTCATAGGAAGACCCAATTCTCTCTAGAGTGCAGCGACAATGTACTATCAATTATATAATTCTCCGGGTTGTACAGATAGTGCATGCAATCAGTTGAGGAACTATGTTTGGATTGCACGGTTATAGAGTGAGAATTTGCCTTTAAATATGAGCTAATTCTCTCAGCGATTGTGCATGGAATTAGAATCTTGGGGGCTTGGAAATTTAGCTAAGTATTGGCCAAAGGAAGTCAATCAGGAAGTGGATAGAAAATACTTGTGCAGGTTCATCTCAAGGTTGAGCAGAGCATATTGTATTCAACCAAGTTCTTTTACCAAGAGCGCAAGGAAATAGGGGCTTGATAGGCAGTGGAAATTGGCTAAGTGTTGGCTAATAGTGGGCTTGTGAGGCAGAGAGCTAAGCACACTTGTGTGGAATTGTTCTAGTGAGAACAAGATTTGTACCTTCACTCATATTTCTGATTTAATGCAATACAGATAGGCAAGGTTTTGAGCAGTGGATTTCCCCAAGAAAACTTATTGTGTTATGTGCCATTAACTTGTCTTCTTCTTGTTCATATTTCTTTCACCAATCTATTAGATTTCACTGGTTGAAAGTAGAAGTAAATTCTTGTCTCTTGTTTTAGTAGATTACATGAGCTTGTGAATCTATAGGAAAATTCTACAATTTTTACTAAGGCATAATACTCTGGAGATCAAGCTAGGGCCTGTCACAGGGTCTTGCCTTCTTCTTTTAGGCGTATCTTCAAAAATTCTAGGACATTTATCCTCTTTACTCATTGAACATTTAACTGATTCATCTAACCTAGGTAACTAACCTAACTCAAACCCTAACACATGTTTAAGTAACTACATATGTATATACAAAGTGATGCAAAAATTTAACTTTAACTTTAACTTTCTCTTGCATTAGTTTGGATTCTTCCCTTATCTTTTTTGATTAATAGAAGAATCCAAATTGACACAAAAATTTAACTTTCTCTTTTCTTTTCTTTGTTAAATAAGAAAATGATAGTAACTCTTACCTGCAAATATTTACTTCCAAAGTTTCTACAATAAACCTTACCTTAACTACCTTGGTAGGCTCTAGTATCATACATACCACTAAACATGGTACAAGTTTGTATTACATATAATATCCATCCACAAATTCCAATATGTATATATAGTAGAGTTCCTTCTTTATATACTATTTTTTGTTGAATAGTTTTCACAAGTACTAATTCAACACCTAGTTCAAATTATTTTATATTTAGCCAAATTTTCTAGAGATTATTCTGAAGTAACAAATGCTTATCTAATCCTTCCTAAAATGTGATATGGGATCTCACGTTCCTCCCCACCATAAATTAGCTCTCGTAGTTATCTACCCTCAAGCTCTACTCCACATTGTCAGAGAATAGTTTTCATGAAATATTTACTCGGTATTAAACCCTTTTAGAAACTCCTTATATATTCAAACTGCTAATTATAATTTACTAAAACAATAAACTCGAATCTATTATACTCGTCAGTTAAAACAATTAAAAGATCGTGAAGTCACAAAGCATACAAGAGAAATAATTCAATAAACACATTACAGAATTATTTCTTGGGGTAAGCCATAACTAAAAATCTCTGCTATCTGTATATTGCATTAGTCAGAAAATATGAGAAGATTACAATGCTTTACTCAAGCTCGAGCAACCTCTACACTATATTTGTCACACGGCTTCTTAGACAAGCGTAGGCCAATACTTAACCAAGTTGTGGCTTTCCCAATTCCTTGCTTCCTTGTGTTGTTTCATTGGGAATTAGCCCCCCATTAACTAGGGAAATTCCTCAATATGAATTGTGTGCTCATCCTAAGCCTTCCTCTGACTGCATGCACCACATGTACAATATGGATGATTATACAATTGATAGTACATTGTCCCTAAACTCCAATCTCAACTGGGTAAGTCTCATATCTAACATGCATGAGTTAATTATAAGTCAATCATTAGTTAGATGGTTGAACACATGAAGCAACACCCTACTGTCTGACCTCCTACTAGTTCCTCCATCAGTTGGAACTAGTTTAATTAACTTTAACTTTGTTAAACTGAATTAATTAATTACAACTCAAAACAAACTCAACCAAGGCTCCTATAATGTAGGAGACACTTTACGTGACTCTAGTTAGACTCTCAACTCAAATTAACTGAGCCAATTAACTTAGTTAACTCATACAAGTTGTCTTGTGATGTGGAATTACAAATTTATTCCTAATTTAATTCAAGGACAAAATTAAATTAGAATTTTCTTGTTGCATTTTCAACACTCCCTCTCAACAAGAAAGGGATTATTAGATAACCCAATCATACCTTTATGAAACACACATTTTCCTCCTGATACTGCCTTAGTTAAGATGTATGCATCTTGTTCCTCTATAGGATTGTACTCCATCAATATGATTCTCCTTTGCACACAATCTCATAGATGGTAATACTAGATGTCGATATTCTTACATTGATCATGGAAAACTAGATTCTCAAAGAGTTTGATACAACTCTCAATGTCATGGTAAACCACTGTAGGTTCCATTTGCTCACCAAATAACCCAATAAATATATTTCTCATCTGGATAGACTCACAAGCTTCTTAACTAGAAGCCATGTACTCTGCTTCTGCTGAACTAGGTGCAACTAATCTCTGCTTCCTATTGTACCAAGAGAATATTTTTGCAACAATACTAAATATCCCCCCCTAATGTGCTCTTCCTGTTGGATGGAATCCCTACCCAATCTACATCTGTGAAGCCTTTTAACTTCACTCCCTCTATCTATTTGTACCAAAGACGAAACTGAGTGGTGCCTCTGAGGTATCTCAACACATGTTCAGTTGCCTTCCAATAAATTTCGATTGGCTTAACCATTTCTTGACTAAGCTAGTTAACTGCAAAACATATGTTTGGTCATGTGCTCACCAAATACATAAGTGAACCCACAAGCTATCTCTAAATAGTAGCTTCCACTACTTCACCTGAAGTAGCATCTTCCTTCCTCCAATTCCATGCCAGAGATTTGCTCTCCATGTGGAACTTCTTCAGTATCTTGTTGGTATACTTGCCTTGAGAGACAAGAAATTCCTCATCTCCTTCTCATACTTCCATAATAAGGAAATGATGCATGAACCCTAGTTCCTTCATCTCAAATTGTCTTGCAAGATCCTCTTTGAAATATTTTACTAGCTTCTCATCACCTGTTAGAATTAAATCATCGACATATAATACTATAGTCAATAACTTACCTTCAACCATAATATAGCAATGATTTGAATCTACTCCACTTTTGGTGAAGCCCAACTTGGTGAAATAGATATCAATCCTGGTGTACCAATCACGAGGTGCTTGTTTCAATCCATACAACACTCGATTGAGTCTGCACACATGCGACTCTATCGAAGGTATCAAATCCTTCTAGTTTCTTAATGTACAACTCTTGCTCAATCACTCCATTGAGGAATGTTTCTTCACATCCATCTTATGTATGTTCCATCCCATCTGTACTAAAAGTGCTAGAATAGATCTGATTGAAGAGTACCTTGCTACTGGATCAAAGGTATCCTTGTAATAAATTCCCTCCTCCTTAGAGAACCCTCTTGCAACAAATATGGCCTTGTGTTTCTCCACAATCCTATATGCTACTTTCCTTACCTTGTAAAGTCATCTAGAACTCACCACTAACTTGTCTATTGGACTTGGGAACACTTCCCAAACCTTTTTTCTAATAATGGAGTCATACTCCTCTACCATGGCATCAACCCATACTAGTTGTTGCAATGCTTCCTCGAATGAGGATGGCTCAATCTCTACACTCTCACTCATCAAAGCCATGTAGAAAGTGTACTGATTTTGTGACCTCCTCTTTTTTCACTATGATGTGGGTGCTCCCACATTCTCTCTAGCATCATGCATTAATATGTCAGCCTCTTTGGTGTGCTTCCTTCCATCTCTGGAACTCTCTGCATGAGTGGGTGCTTCCACTCTATGCTCCTCCGCATGTGGTTACTCACATCATCTTGAGGTTCTTCCATTGGAGATAAAATCTCCTCATATCCATGCAACTGAAGCTCCCTCTCAAGGGAACATCTCATGGCATTCTCTTCATTTAACTTCAAATCTATATGAACCACTATTATCATGTGATATGGTAGGTATACTTGATAGTTATTAGGTGTATCAGTGTACCCCACAAATATGCCCAAGTCAACTCTTGGTTCTAGCATTTTCCTTGCATCCTTGGTAACAATATAGTAAATTGATGAACCAAAGATCTTGAAGTGTGCCACGAGTGGTTTCTTACTTGAAAAAAGATTCTTCTAGTGTACTCATATTGAGAATCTGATGAGGACTTCTTTTTTTCACATATACAACTATCTTACATGCTTCAACCCACAAGTGCAATGATAGGCCCTAATCATGTAACATCAACCATGCAGCTCCCAAAATACTTTTGTTCTTCCTTTCATCCACCCCATTCTCTTGTAGGTTATGGGGTACTTTTAACTCTTGTCGAATGCCTTCTGATGCACAAAAGTTATTGAATTCATTTGACACATATTCTCCACTGTTATCGCTCTTCAGAGCCTTCATTTTCTTGCCAATATCTTTTGTCAACAAGTGCTTTAAATTCACAAAATTTAGAGCACGTCTAATATTTCTCCTACATGAAGAAAATCCAACACTTAAGTGAGAATTACTTCAAAAATATTACATAATACATGTGCTTGGTCGTCGAGGCTTTCGAGAAGAGTCCACACACATCTAAGTGAACTCTTGTAAGGATCACTTGCGCTTGACTGTCCTTATCATTAAAGGTGGCTTTCGTGTACTTCCCCAATATACACCTTTTCTATGTATCTCTCTGCTCTCGTGCACCCTTGGGAAGTCCTGTAGAAATCTATTACATGATCTTCAAATCTCTGTGGTGCAAGTCACTAAATATTCTATGCCACAATTCACTGATGTCTCGGCTCTACAACTTCTCTTATATTGTGCTCAATGTTGCAAAATCTTCTACATCCAATTTGTAGCGGTTCTTCACCCAAACCCCGATGCATTTCACATGTCCTGAGGATATTTGATGAAAGAAAGTTTTTCCTTTCCTAAATATCATATTGTAGCAACAATCCCCCAACATAGCAACTGAAACCAAATTCTTCTTCAGACCCGGAACATACATGACATCTTTTTATGTGAGAGGATAACTAGACTTGCTCTGAAAAGTAACTGTGCAGATGTCGATCGCATTATACCTTCCATCATCTCGCATTTTGATGTGCATCTTTAGGTTCTTCTCCTCCAAGTCACTAAAGAGTTCTTTGTTTCTGGTCATATGGAATGAGGCTCCACTATCCAGATACCACACACTACCCAGCACCGATGTCACTATGCAAGAAATTAGGGTGAAATCCAACTCGAATTGTGAACAAATGGCTTCACATATTACTCCTCCTGAAGTCTTCTTTCCATCCTTCTTATGCAAACACTTCCAGGCATAGTGTCCTAGCTCATGACAGTGAAAACATTTAATCTTCAACAAGTCCTTCTTCTTTCCATCCTGACTAGAATTTGATTTTGGAATGGGATGACTTATGTTTCCCTTTCTTTACTGCTCCATCCAAGGAACATTTCTCCTCATCAACACGCTTGGATGAGGATCCATATCTGGTGCTCCGTCGAATCTCTTGCACCAATTCGGACCACAAACACTCCCACTCTTGTAGCTTCTCCCTCCCAATTATGAAAGCTTGGTAGTTGTGCTAGCTCTTGGGAAGGCCTAGAAGTGCTAGGATGACCAAATCATCTTCAGTAACTATAAAAGGAGCACTTCCCAGCTCATCTCAACATTGGGTGAACTTGGTAAAGTACTTTTGTATTTTGTCACCCTTCTCCATCTTAATTTTCCTAAGCTTGTCCTTTAGTGCTAGCTTCATGTGATCATTTTTGTTATGAAATGGGTTTGTAAAGGCCTTCCACATTGCATATGGAGTCTCCTTCCCATGGAGGTATGAGACAATATGATCTCGAACTCATTCTAGTATTATCCTTCTCACCTTTGCAACACATTTCCTCCACTCCTCCAGATCTTGAGCATCGGTTGTTGGGCACTTAGGAATATCTTTGTCTATGAATTCCTTCAGCCCATTGTCTTCCAACACTTCATCCATCCTTCCCCTCTAAGCAATATAGTTCGAACCACCACTAAGGTCATATTCGAGTCTCAATCCATAGAATGATATCCTGTTGGATCTGGGGAATGATAATTTAAATTTTATTTCACCTATAAAAGAAAAACTCGTATTCTCCTCTTATAGTGTGATTTCTTCTGTTGTACCATGTAGAAATTCCTTGTAGATTCAAAATTCTAATTATAATTTACTAAAACAATAGACTTGAATCTACTCCACTCATCAGTGGAAACAATTAAATGATCGTGAAATCAAGAAGCATACAAGAGAAGGAATTCAATCAACACATTACACAATGATTTCCTTGGGAAAGCCATAGTTGAAAACCTCTGCTATATGTATATTGCATTAGTCAAAAAATATGAGAAGATTACAATGCTTTTCTCAAGCCTGACCAACCTTTGAACTATCTTTATCTGTCTCACAGCTTCCTAGACAAGCCCATGCCAATACTTAACCAAATTTTGGCTTTTTGAAATCCCTATTTCCTTGAGTTGTTTCCTTAGGAATTAGACCCCTATTATTTAGGGAAGTTCCTCCATATGAATTGTGCAATCCTCATAGGTCTTCCTTTGATTGCATGCACCACCTGTACAATTCAGATGATTATGAAACTAATAGTAAACTATCCCTGAACTCCAATCTCAACTGGGTAACTCTCAGGTTGGACATCCATGAGTTAATTATGAGTGAATCATCAGTTAACTCGTTGAACACATGAAACACCACCCCACTATCTGACCTCCTACTAGTTCCTCCATTAGTTGTAACTAGTTTAACTGACTTTATCTTAGTTAAACTGAATTAATTAATTACAACTCAAAATAAACTCAACCAATGCTCCTATAATGTAGGAGACACTCTACATGACTCCAGTGAGACCCTCAACTCAAATTAACTAAGACAACTAAGTCAATTTAACTTAGTTAATTTGTACAAGTTGTCTTGTGATGTCGAATTACAATTTTATTCCTAACTTAATTCAAGGACAAAATTAAATTAGGATTTTATTGATGCATTTTCAACACCCCTGAACCCCTAAGCAACATACTGCTTATTTTTCGTGGGTTCCAACCAGTATCTTTCTCGAACTAGTTATGAACAGGAATAACTGTATTTTCCTCCCACAGTTTATTCCAACATAGAACCAACCTATTGGCATTTATCTTTGACCATTTTATTTTCTCTAGTTTCCGTCTTTGCTTTCTCCATCCACCCTCTCACAAAAACAAGAAAATTTCATCTTTTTGTTCTTGTGCCTTTCTTAGAGCCTAAATAATTCCAACTATTCCCTGATTGTTTGGAGTTAAGTTCCACCTAACAGCCCTTAACACATTTTCAAGAATGCAATAACAAAAATAATAGTTTTTTTTTCATTAATCAACAAAAAATAAAATATTTGCATCACCCAGTCTCTTATAAACATTTAATCTTTTTCAGTCACAGTTAAATAGTAAAATCTCAAAAGTAATTATCTAGGGGTGTTACACTAACCTCTGGGGAGTATTCGCCAGATGAAGCATGAACCCATCATGGGTTGTCTACTCTATCCTTGATTCTAACATGAGACCTATTTAGGGAGAGAGTATAATTTTCCCAATAGCAATATATCCCTGTTATTTTAGCTACATGGCACTTTTCCAGCTTTGTGCACACATAGTAGTTCTTACATCATCAATTGCCTAGTATAAGTGATCCCCTGCTCATTAAGTGATGTGACGAGGTACCGTGGTAATCTAAAAATTTATAAAAAACACACCGAGGGATCAATCCAGACCCTCAACCTTTTGGTGTTGCCAACATTTCTTGTCAAACCACCATTGATCACAAGGAAGGAGGAGATGACAACTTTCCAAATGATAGAAGGATGATGTCATTTCTTGTCAGGGTTTAGAATCCACTCCTCTAAGGATAGAGGAAAGATGTGATTATGTGTAAGAATTGGTATCCACACGCTGTTAGTAAAAAACACCCTCCAAACGACCTTTTCCTCCAACAACCTTGAAATATAATAATCTATAATAAAATTATAGTTAATTATGGTAAAATATAAACCATACCCAAACATACTTATAAATTATAATAAAATTATAGTTAAATATTGTAAAATATAAACCATAGCCAAACATAATTATAAATTATAACTCAAAGTCATTTCTAAGTAATTATTACCTTCCATTAAATTATACTATTGTCACCGTAGAAAAAATAAAATAAAAAATAATATTTTAATGTTGAGAATATAAAGTACAATAATAATAAATATAAATGCCTGGAATAAAACAAATTATAAACATAGATATGCTTTTAACAATATGATAAAAATAATATAAAATAAATTTTCATATCTAATAATTAATATTTCTCATATTAATAATATGTAACCATATTTATATATTATTTTCTATAATAGCAATTATCTAACCTATATTATTATATTATAAAATTATACAATATTATATTAATTATTTTAATATAGTATTATTATAACATATAGTAAGCTAAAATTTAATATATATTATAATAATTTATAGTAGGCTAAATTTTTATCTGAGTCAAGATCAAGAAAGCATAACATTAAGTATTTGTTTTTTTGCGTGGTTTTTCACTCGAGAATATGATAAATATAAATTTAAAAAATTTAATCTAGAAACTTAAATATATCACAAACATAATGAATTTTATATAATATAAGTTTGAAAATTATTATATAATAATATTTAATATTCTTATTTATATTATTACCTTGAATAGTGCTTAATGTCTATTTAAAAATAATTATTATTATTTATTAATATATATTTTTAGACACATATTTGTATAATAATTATTAGTAATAGATACGTTTAGATAATAAGGATAATGGCTAACCGAAACTGTAATTATAGTTGGTCTTTTGGACCTTAAGAAATATAAAAAATAACTGATACTTTTTTAAAATTTGATTTATATGTTCGAAATTTGTTAAGATAACTATTCCAAAATTACTATAATTTTGATGATGATTAGTAAGGTAGGTATTATAACAAATATCTTGAAATTGACTTTTAATTTGGGTATACCCAAATCGATTTAAGAGGAAGAGATTTTCATCTTCAACTGTTAAAATTGGCAACTTGGGCCAAACTCCATGTGGGTCACCTTATTAATGGCTGATAATATTTTTCCTAGATTCCTCTCGTCGAGAGGTGTATGATTAATTTAAATATCATCTGATTCCAATAAGTATTTATGGAAATATGAATCTATTTTGATTATTGACAAATTATCAATGTCGGCCAGCAACGTATGTGGGCTCAAACGCCCAACAGACACATCCATTCACCTTCAACGTTTGGATATAAATACAAGATGACTCCTCCTCATTTGGTCACTCACTTCTCATCATATCTCTCTCTCCTGCGTAGAAAGGCTCTCTCTCTCTCACGTGTGAAAAAAAAGACACAGATTTCTTACACTGGTGCACAGCGAAGTCTTGGACTGATGCATAGCGAAGTCTTGGACTAGTGCACGCTGAAGTCTTGGACTGATATGCAGTGAAATCTTGGATTGGTGCATGACGAAGTTTTGGACTGGTGCACGACGAAGTCTTGGACTGATGTGAGGTGAAGTCCTGGACTGGTGCATGGTGAAGTCTTGGACTGATGCACAACGAAGTCTTGGACTGGTGCACGATGAAGTCTTGGACTGGTACATGGCAAAGTCTTGGACTGGTGCATGGTGAACGACTCACCGATGGAGAGTTGACGAGTTCGATCTAGGGTTTGCTGCCCTAGTTTAGGGCTGATCTAGGGTTTGCTGCTATTGATATAAATCAGATCTTTGTACTATTTTTCTCTGTTGAATTATTGAAGATAAAAGAAGATTTGATCAAAGGGTTTCCCCATATTGGGGTTTGTCCCTGGCTAGCTGCCACATCTTGTCTCTCTTGTCTTGGCTTGTTTTTTGTTGATCATTTAAATGTTCTATATGCACTTTACTTAATGTACATGTGATTGCTAATCTATGGATAATTATAAGAAAGATAAGTAAACTGCTCTAAGCATAGAACATACCATAACTTAACATGGTATCAGAGCTGAAGTGAAGACAAAGCCCAAGCAAGAGCAAGAGAAATCACCGAAGAGAAGGTTGGAAAGGCTGTCTGAACGAAATCATGGGGTCCTCAACACACTTCCCTACCGAAGACAAACTCCATGAGAAGTCTAACTATCACGGATGGGAGATGTCTCTCGATCTAACATTAGAAGAACAAGAAGTGTTAGACCATGTGAGAGGCGGAATTGTTGAGCCTCCATCAAATGCATTCGCTGCTACTAGGAACAAATGGACAAAGGGAGAAGTCAAAGCAAAGAAGATCATCCAGGACTCTATCAAGAAATGCTCGGTGGCCTATGTTTCTAAGCTGAACACCTCCAAGGAAATCTATGATAGACTGGTGAGTTTATTTAAAGTTAATGATGCAAATCAAGTCTTGTTTCTTAGAAATAAGCTGAAGGAAATTAAGAAGGGAAAAGATGAGAGTATGCAAGCATACTTCTTAAGAATCACCGAGATCAAGAACGATCTCCTATCTATTGGGGAAGTAATTCCTGACAGGGAAATGACACTCACCACTCTTGGAGGACTACCATCTGAATGGTATATATTCAGGACTACTCTTCTCAACAATAACGTAATTCCTGGATTTGAGGAATTAATGGCCAGATGCATTCAAGAAGAAACAAGGATGGAAGAGCAAGAAATACCCATACTTAAAGGTCATCCCTCTGCCTTTTCTTCTCATACTAAAAGAAGAAACAATACTGGGGCTAAATTCAAAGGAAAGGTTGTTCCAAAGGGTGGAAGAATAGGAATCAGGATGATGTTACAATTGCAATAAAACGGATCACTATGCAAGGGAGTGCCCTGATAAAAGGGACCATAATCTGGTAGAGAAAGAAACCAACCTAGAAATTATTCTTGGAGACAATTCAAAATATCCCATGAAAGGCGTAGGAAATGTCACTCTTCAACTAAATCAGGGTAATACCATCCACATACAGTATGTATTATATTTACCTGATCTCAAAAAGAACCTGGTGTCCATTTCGGCAATGGAATACAAAGGCTATAAGGTGGCTTTGAACAATGGCAAGATACGTGTATGGAAAAAGAACTTTAAAGATGCTTTTACTCTTGGGTTTTGAGTTGATTCATTATATCAAGTCGGAGGAAGTCCGTTGGGTGTCATGACTTGTGACACATCTCTTCAGTCTGAATTATGGCATCAAAGGTTTGCTCACCTTCATTATAAACCTCTACCTGATGTAAGAAAAAAGGTGATTGGGATGCCGGAGTTCAGACTAGAGCAAGAAGGTGTATGTCCAGGATGTGCCGAAGGGAAGCTCAAAAGGGGACTATTCCCCTCAAGCCAAAGCAAGACCTGCGATATATTGCAGTTGATTCACTTAGACATATCTGGTACGATGCATGTGAACTCTTTGGGAGGATATTTGTATTACCTCACTTTTACAGATGATTATTCTCGCAAGACTTGGATATATTTCTTGAAAAAGGAGGAAGTGTTCTCCTGGTTTCAACACTTCAAAACCTTGATCGAGAATCAAACCGAAAAGAAGATCAATATCCTAAGGACTGATAATGGGACTGAATATGAATCCAATTAGTTTCATGACTTTTGCAAAGAGGCTGGCATTAAGAGGGAGACCACTACACCCTATACTCCTGAGCAGAATAGTGCGGTAGAAAGGAAGGACTGTATGATTGTGGAAGTTTTCCATGCTATGCTCCATGATCAAAGACTTCGAAAGTTTCTATGGACCGAAGTTGCGAACATCGTTGTATATGTACAAAACCGATGCCCTCATCAAGCATTGGGTTCCAAAACTCCTAAAGAAGTATTCACCGATAATAAACTTGACGTATCTCATTTTAGAATTTTTGGAAGCCAGGTATATTTTCATGTGCCGAAAGAGAAAAGGAATAAATTGGGTGCATATGGAAAGAAAGGAATCTTTGTGGGTCATAGTGAAAATACTTAGGGCTATAGAATCTATGTAGCTGGTCAAAGGGAAGTCGAGATTAGTCATGATGTCACCTTTGACGAAGATATGGCCCTTAGCAAGGTGGACAATCTTCCTACTTTGAGGAACACTAAAGAAGCTGATACCAGGGAACCGAAAGAAAAAGAAGAGGAGACAATGCCCGATGTGGAAGAACCCCTAGATCCTATTGATCCTCCTCTGCCTGGGCCCTCCTCTTCAAGGAAGAGGCCTTCGTGGCTTAGGGGGACAGTTGATGATGCTGAAGGACACACAACACCCTGAGGAACCTTCCGTGAAAGTGAGAAGCCAAACAGATATCAGGGATGCCTCACCATCATGAGCACAATCATCCAAAATGAGCCTTCATCATTCACAGATACCATCAAGTATCAAGTATGGAAGGATGCTATGACTGAAGAATATGAGTCTATAATGATGTCTAGGATATAGTCCCCAGACCCCAGGACAAGGGAGTTGTCACTTCAAAATGGCTTTACAAGATAAAGCATGCAGTTGATGAAAGTGCGGAAAAGTATAAGGCTCGTTTTGTCACTCGTGGTTTCTCCTGGGAGAAGGAAGGTATAGACTATGATGAGATATTTGCACCTGTTTCTTGATATACCACCATCCACTCAATCATAGCCCTTGGTGCTTCACAAGGATGGAACCTATATTAGATGGATGTCAGGACTTCATTCTTACATGGTTCAATCAAAGAATAGGTCTATGTGGATCAACCCGAAGGATTCGAGATTCATGATCGAGAATCTCATGTGTGCAGGTTGAAGAGTGCCCTCTATGGGCTAAATCAAACACCCCGAGCATGGTATGAGAGGATTGATAGCTACTTGATGATGTTGGGATTCACTAGGAGTGAAGCTGACCCCAACCTTTACATTAAGGTTATAAGATGACAAGCCTCTCATATTGGTGCTATATGTTGATGACCTCTTTCTAACAGGTGCAAACTCTCTCATTCACAAATGTAAGAGGGAGCTGGCTTCTGAGTTTGAGATGAAAGACCTAGGACTTATGCACTATTTCCTAGGACTGGAAATCTGGCAGAAACCAGGGGAGATTTCCCTATCTCAAGGAAAATATGTGGTGAAGATATTGGAGAGATTCGGCATGGTGGACTGCAAGCCCATAACCACCCCGATGGAGTTTGACTTCAAGAAGTTGAGCGGTAGTCCTACTGGACTTGTTTTATGAAATACCACTGAGTATCATCAACTCGTCGGAGCATTGATGTTCCTAGTGAACTCCTGTCTATATATATGCTTTGCAGTCAACACGTTGAGTAAAAACAAGGTTGAACCTCACCACATAAATTGGATTGGTGCAAAGAATCTGCTAAGATATCTTCGTGGCACAATTACTTATGGGTTAAGATACACTGCCGGAAATGTGAGACTACTCGGATATATTGATGTTGATTGGGCACGCAATGTGGTGGACCATAAGAGAACTTCTAGGTGTTGTTTCTCCTTGGAATCTACTTTGATATCCTAAATGAGCAGGAAGCAAAAGTCCGTGGCTTTGAGCACTGCCAAGGCAGCGTACATTGCTGCTAGCATGGCCTCCTGTGAGGCAGTCTGGTTAGGAAAGCTCTTCAGTGAGCCGTTTGGATTTACTTCTGATACCATCGTGATCCTATGTGACAACTAGAGCGAGATTCGTTTATCAGAGAATCTCATTTCCATGATCTCTCCAAGCATATCAATATCAGGTACCACTATATTCATGTCATGGTGCAGTGGGGAGCTATAAGGCTCCAACATATCAGTACCGATGAACAGGTCGCCGACATTTTGATAAAGCCCCTACAAAAGGTCAAATTTCTAACCTTTCAAGAACGACTTGGAGTCATTCAGAGACCCTCTTTTGAGGGTCAAGTATGATGTACTAAGCTCTGGGAGCTCGAGGGGAGCACGGGGTACTTCACCATCCCCTGTTGGTGCACATTTTACAGGGTAAATGGTTCAACCTTCTCCTGACACCCTGTGGCGACAATGGAACAGGATGATTAGTTCTCCTATGGGCTAGGATGATTCATTCTCCATGGCGACTATGGAACATGATGAGTCATTCTCCTGTAGGCCAGGATGATTTGTTCTACGCGGCATCCACTAGATAAGATGATTAGTTCTCATGTCGAGGCATCCTACCCATGTAGTTTGGGACTCATGTGAAGTACCTCTCATCTGCTCAATGAGCAAGGAAATGAAGATAGGGACCATAGTAGTTCTATCGATGGACACATCGTTGTATCTACCGTACTCCCTATGCTAGGATGACCTCCATTGATCTAGGATCAGTGATACTAGTCTGGGACCAGTGAGAGTGGTACATCGTCTTAAACTAACTTCGGGTCAGTAGAGGACTGGTCTTGGACTAGTGAAAGTGGTACACACTCCAGACTGACTTCAGGTCAGTGGAGGATGGTATGAGACATCCTCAATCACTTCTTCTTCTTCATAGTTCGAGTAGAGTAGAACAGAACAAACAAGATCATAGCAGAGTAGGGGTCAAGCTATACAAGGCAGTGCATTTGATGGCTGAATAGTAGCAATGGTTAGACGAATTGCATATTGAGTTCTCCCTAGTTGAGAGGGAGTGTTAAAATTGGAAACTAGGGCCAAACTCCATGTGGGTCACCTTATTCATGGCTGATAGTATATTTCCTAGATTCCTCTCATCAAGAGGTGTAGGATTGATCTAAAGATCATCTGATTCTGTTAAGTATTTATGGAGATATGAATTTATTTTGATTATTAACAAATTATCAAAGTTGGCCCGCAACTTATGTAGGCTTAGATGCCTAACAGACACATCTATTCACCTTCAACATTTGGATATAAATACAGGATGACTCCTCCTCATTTGGTCACTAATTCTCATCATATCTCTCTCTCTCCTACACAGAAAAAGAGTCCCTTCTCTCTCCTGCGCAGAAAGTCTCTCTTTCTCACATGTGTTAAAAGAAGGACGCAGATTTCTTGGACTGGTGCACGACAAAATCTTGGACTGATGCGCAGCGAAGTCTTGGATTGGTGCATGGCGAAGTCTTGGACTGATGCGTGGCAAATTCTTGGACTGGTGCATGGCAAAGTCTTGGACTGGTGCACGGGTGAAGTCATGGACTAATGCATGGTGAAGTCTTGGACTAGTGCACGGTGAAGTCTTGGACTGATGTGTGGCGAAGTCTTGGATTAGTGCACGGCGAAGTCTTGTACTAGTGTACGGTGAACAACTCACTGGTGGAGACTTGACAAGCGCGATCTAGGGTATGCTACCCTAGTTTATGGCTGATCTATGGTTTGATACTGCTGATATAAATCAAATAATTTTACTATTTCTCTCTGCTGAATTATTGAAGATAAGAAGATTTGATCAAAGGGTTTCCCCATATTGGGGTTTGTCCCTGGCTAGCTGCCACATCTTGTGTCTCTTGTCTTGGCTTGTTTTCTGTTGATCGTTTAAATGTTCTGCCTGCACTTTACTTAATGTATATGTGATTTCTAATCTGTGGATAATATTAAGAAAGATAGGTAAACTGTTCTAAGCATAGAACATACCATAACTTAACATCAACCCCTAGTGTCACAAAGATGACAAATTTTTGGATTCTATGGTTTGTAATAAGTATCTTGAAATTTATTTTTAATTTGGGTGTACCCACACCACTTTAAGAGGAGGAAGCTTTTATCTACAAAGCCCTTTGTGTCACAAAGATAACAAATTCTTGGACCTCATTATGCTTTGGGAATGATCCAACACCTATATTTGTCACATAGGTGATTAAGTTTGTTTGTTTTATAGGAATGTTGATTTTCTTCTTTGTGTTAGTCATAACTAGGAGATAATTTGGATATTCTACATTACATTAGAGTTGACCACCTCCTTATAATATATTCTATATTACATTAGCATTAGTCACTCCCTTAAAATATTTGAACTTCCTTTTATTTCAACTCTTTATGGCACCACAAATTCTTTTTAAATTTGGATGTAATAGTAATTTTAGTGTTATCGATATCCTATAAGATGACATCTTCGAGTATTCCCAAATGATTTCTACCCAATACTTGACATCTTGATCCCTTCTTCATTTCATTTATTGTTTTTTTATGGCTAGAGTTAAAATCCATTTTATGGAGCCACTTATCATCCATATTGTTTAACATATTCTTTTTAAATATAGATGTCATAGTACTTTTAGTGTTATTGATATCCTATAAGATGACATCTTCGAGTATTCCCAAATGATTTCTACCCAAGACTTGACATCTTGATCCCTTATTCACTTCGTCCATTGTTTTTTATGGCTAGGGTTAAAAGCCATTTTATGGAGCCACTTATCATCCATGTGGCTTAACATATTCCTACACAAGATGAACTTAAAAACCATGGGCATTCACTCAATGGGGAAGAGGTTGGTTCCTATGAAGAGAATAGCATAGGGTGTAATGTTTTTAATTTTAATTTTATATATTTTAAAACATTTTTTCATTTGTTTTTCCCTCCACATTCACCAAGATAACACGAATGGTTAGAGTATCAAATAAGAGGGTTTTCTTGTCCCACAACCAAAACTCCATCAATTTGCACTTGTTTTCCAGCCATTAAAAATGTTCCTCTCCATTTATCCTTTTTCTGGGACCTAATATCCATTTTAGGGAAATTGTTTAAAGACATTTTCTATAAACTAATATTATAATATAAGGAAGTGTTGTAAGTGATCATATAAGGTTTGAGCTCATGAATTTTGCTTTTTTGTGAAATTTTATTTTCATATTTCTTTTTTTTTTAAATGAGGTTTGATTCTCATATTAGTTTTTTTTTTTTTCATGCTCATAGTTATACACATATTAAAGTAAAAATTCTTGCAGATTTTTAGATGATTACCAAAATTATAAAACAAGTAATTTATATATTTTGAATGGGATATTTATAGCCTTCAAGTGATATGAATAGGTGTCTTTCTAGCTAGGGTGACATGATGGCTTGGAGAGCCAACTTGGTCTCTTGTGGAGGAAAAAATAAAAAATAAAAAAGTCAATTTTTTTTTGAAAAGGTCACAAACAACATGTCTTTCATAATTTTCTTTTAATATAAAAATCAATAAATATTTTCCTTTCCTTACAAGCATGAAAAACATGCTTCATATAAATTTTCTTTTACAAATATAATTTATATTTCATCATTACAAGTACAATTGAAACATTATGAATATCCGCCCTAAGTAAAAAAATAACTAGGCAAGTATTCATAATAACTATCCACGTGTTCTTTGTATGCATGATTTCTCTTAGGGAAGGTACAACTCATTAATAAAATCATCATCTATGTCAACAGTCTTGACCTACCTCAACATCATCATCATCAATAGGTACCACAACCTATATTAGCACTCCTAACTAATGGTACTCACTGAACCAGTTACCACGATATGTTTGGCACTTCACCTCATGTTACTGTGACTAGTTCAGAGTTTCCATCATGCATGGTCAAAACCTAGGGACACCCATCTCCCAACATTGAAAGGCCTCACTCTAGGCTATGGTGTTGAAAAGTAACCCACTCCATTAAGCGTATATTCCTAAGGGACCATCCACTCTAGAATGTTTTTCCATCATGCTATCTCACCAACAGTCTGATCCATGCTCCTGTTGTCACTAACAGACTAAGCCATACCCCTATTGTCCACTCATCAACAATCTAGGACATGCTCCTATTGTCACTAATAGTCTGAGCCATGCCCCTTTTGATGTCACATCAATGCTCCCTCTCACTAATAGATGGGTTCTCCACAAGTCCAAGCTTGTCCCTGAAGTATAATGGGATAAAGGCTCTGTGAGAATATCAACTATCTACACATCAATTGGAATATATTTAGAGCCTCATTGCTCCTTTCTGCACCATATCACAAATGTAATGGTACTTAATATCAATATGCTTCATCTTATCATGAAATATTGAATTGTCTGTTAGCTTCATAGAGCTTTGATTTTCACAACAATTTTGATTCCAGCAAAAGCTCAAACAATCTAAAGAATAGCTTATGAAGGCATAGTCCTTCACAACATGCTAGACAAACTACATTATACTCTGCCTCTACAGTACTTAGTGTGAAAAATGTCTAATTCCTACTCATCCATAATATCATAGAAAATCCCAAACTAAAACATACACTATATGTACTTTTCTTATCATTCGCACTCCCTACTCAGTCATAATCCATATATCCTTGTAGTTGTATCTCACCACTAGAGGCATATCTCAAGAAATAATCAATAGTACCACACAAATTTCTTAGTATATTATTTTCTACAATCCAATGCTCATGTCTCAATTCCGTCTAAGACTAAGTCACTACAAAGAAAATGTTTGCCCTAGTATTCACCAAATACATCAATGAACCAATCAACATTCGATACATGGATGATTCAACCACATGAGACTTAGAATCCTTTAGCTTTATCAAATTCATCACCATAGTATTTTCCATAAACTTGCATTCCATCATTCGAAATTTCTAAAGGATCTTGATGACATGCTTTCCTTGCTTGAGGAGGATTTCACCAAGTCCCTTTCAAACCTCCAATCCCAAATAGTAATGCATCAAACCAATACCCTTCATGTCAAACTCAAAGGACAACTCCCTCCTACACTGAAAAAATAAGATGATCTACACCTGTTAGGAAAAAATCGTCATCATGTAGTAGTTGCATCATAAGCTCACCTTTCACAACCTTGATATAAAGGTTTGGTTTAGAAACACTCTTCAACAAACTAAGTCTCGTTAGATACCCATCAATTCTAGAATACAAAACTCTTGGTTCTTGCTTGAGTCTATATATGGCCTTCTTCATTGCTCACACAAGGTATTCTCTCTCATGAACCTCAAACCCTTGATGTTTCTCTATGTACACCTATTCCTCAATCATGCCATTAAGGAAGGTAATATTCACATCCATTTGGTTAACTTCAAGCCCATTAATGAAGCAAGAGAAACAAGAGATCTAATTGTGGTGTGCCTAGAAACTGCTGCAAGGGTTTCATCATACACTTCTTCCTCCTTCTGGGAGAACCCTCTAACCATGAATCTTTCCTTTTATTTGTCACTGACCCCATTTGATGCATGTTTGATCTTATGTATCCACTTTTAGGTTACCATATCTTTTCATTCAAGTCTTCGAACAATTTCCTACAAATTGTTCTTCATAATAGATTGGTATTTCATTCCATCATTGTATCCTTCCATACTTGTTGGGTGGTTTCTTCCTCAAATTTGGAAGATTCAGAGTCAATCAACTTAGTCATTAAGGTTGCATTACCAAAATATCTCTTAGGTCTCTTAGATTCCCTCAAGGTGCCTTGTGGAGCCGCATTTCCTCTTGCATCCTACAAAGTAGATTTAAGCCAAGCCGGTATTTTCTCTATTTTATTGAACAACCATGGGATCCAATGGTTCAAAAAATCCTTACGGTATTTCTTCATGATCTTCACGATGAATTAAGGATCTGGGAGGACCTGTGACATTTTATTTGAGAGCCACATGCTTCTTCTCTTCATGTTTAGTGTCAAATTGCTCTTCTATGGGTTTCTAATAAGTGGCATATTCATCAAAAGTCATGCCCCTACTTATTTCAACATGCTGTTGTCCTTGGAAATAGATTTTATAAGCCTTTGATGAATCATTGCACCAAAAAAATATCTCATTGTTTTTGGATGGCTCTAACTTTTTTCTTTCATACTTGGGTACATGTATGAACACTAAACAACCAATGATTATCATATGATCAACATGTAGTTTCTGATCCACGAGGATCTTGAAACTAGTGTCCAAAGAGTACCGAACCAAAAGAAAACTTCAAGGGATGATTGGTAAAGGTGGAATTATTTGAAAAAATTATGAGCATAAAAGGTTAAATGTGCCCATGTATTTTTCAATTAAATTGTAAAAAAAAATGATTAAATTTGAGAATCCACCTCACAAACCATTTTCCTAATCTCAAGGAAAGTTGAGATTTTCATGGGAATGTTTCCTTTAAAAAGGTGGATAAGGGAAGAGTTTGGTGGAGTTGAGAGATCTTCTCCTTGATAATCTCATAATTTCCTCTTTGAAGAAAGACAATAAAAGTGATTCAACCTATGGAGGTGAATCTAGAGATGTATCCCAGTGAAGGGGGTGGACTCCATTATCATCTTGGTTTTGAGGAAGATCTTTGTTAATGCTTGACTATATTATTTTAGATGCAGTTTTACGTTATAAGATTATGATGAAATTTGCATTTTTAAGGATAAAATTGTAACTTAAATTAATCAGCCCTTACAATGAAGTGAAAGTATATTATTGCAAGTTTTGATTGCTCTTAAGTTCGTAGATCAGTTTATGACGAATGAGTGCTTATTTAGGAGTCTTATGTTCTAGAAGTCAAGGAGGACTTCTATTTAGGATAAAAGCAACTGCCATGGTTGATTCTTCCCACAAGAATATTTTAAGATCTTGATCATGTATCATTGCCTTCATAGATTCTTCAATAGATCCATTCTTTCTCTCGGGCACTCGATTGTGTTGAGGGTTATATGGAACCATCAACTCCCTCTTAGTACCAACATCCTTGTAGAAGGAAATGAACTCCTTGTAGGTGTACTCTCCTCCATTATCTTATCTCAGAGTCTAGATATCTTCCTTGTCACGTTTCCACTTCATCCTTGAATTCTTGGAACTTCCTGAAAACTTCATCGTTTGACTTCATAAGATAGATCCAAGCCGTGTGAGATAAGTCATTGATAAATGATACATATTAAAGAGTTCCTTTAAGATGTTTCCTCAGCATAGGAACACATACATCAAAGTGGACTAGATCCAAAATCTCTTTGGTCCTATGTTCATTGCTTGGAAAGGGTTTCTTAACATTCTTTCTAATAGCACATCCCTTACACACACCTTTATGATCCATCAACAAACATGATATACCTAAAACAATCTACTTCAAAGATTGAAAGGATCTATAATAAAGGTGTGCATTTCTCCTATGCTATAGCTCACAAGGATTAATATCATTATGAACTAAATCTTGGGAAGGCTTTGTTGAGAAGAGCAAAAAGAAATGCTAAAAATAGCATTCAGAATACTCCAATTTTAATTTGTCCTTGAATTAAAATTGAGAATTAAAATTAGAATTTAGTCTCACCAGCTGCTTGGAAAATAATTAATCAATTCATCTTGAGTTAATTAGTTGGAGAAATTCAAGCTAGAAGTCTTTGTGAAGTCATGCAACAGTTATGCCTTAAATTAAGGAAGTTATCTATTAATTAAGGAGATAAGGATGAGTTGTATTTGAGTGGTAATTGGTTAGCTCAATTAACTTAGTTAAGTCCAGTTAAATTAGTTCCAAACAATTTGTGGAACTAATTGTGAGTTCAGTCAGTTACTACATGCATGCATGGAACTATTGTACTCCAGATAACTGAGGATTCTCTCATAAATAACTCATGCATGTCTATTCAGACAAAGACCAATTTCGATTAAAGACAGGGACATTTTACTATTAGTTGGAGGAATTTTCCTATATAGGGAACTCATCCATGTAGAAGGAACAAGGTTCCTTGAGGATTGCACAGTTTTACAGGGTGTGAGATCAATGTGAGTGATCAATGTTACACTTGGTAAAAGTAAGATTACCCAGGAGAAACAACGCAAGGAAATAGGAGGCTTGGAGCACAGAGTAGAAGGTTTATGAGAAGGCTTGTTTGCCTATGAGCATCCAGGAGGATTGTACTAAGAGATGGCTAGCTGTGCGAGCTATAGCTTTGTGTAATCTTGATGTGTTTCCACCTTGTATGATAATACAGATAGCAAGGTTTTTAGCTGAGGCTTTACCCTCAGTATCTTTTGTGTTTCATGTGCATTGATTATTATTCTTATGGTTATACGTGTTCAGCTCTGATTCAGCTCAATCTTTAAGCTTCCGTAAGTTTGATTGTAGAAGTAGATTCAGTGTTTTGCTTTAGTACATTGCATAATTAGATTAATCTACAGTGAGAAATTTCTATACGGTATCAGAGCAAAGGTGATCGAAGCTGTGAATAGTATACTGAGAAGGGAAATTCGAAGTTTGAAGTTCAGGATTGAAGGTACAAATCAAATTCATCTCACACTTCAGGTTGGTCAATGGCATTCTATGGCTTGAGACTCGAGTATGCATTGGATGGCAGCTCGAATTACATAGCATGGAAATATCACATGGAAGCTATATTAGAAAACAATGGTTTGAATGATTTCTTTAATCAAGAAATCCCAAAGCTAGGTTCAACTAATGCACAAGAGTTGGTTGGATGGAAGAATTGTGTGGCGAGGGTGAGATGGGTCATCCTTGAGGGAGTTCGAGACCATATTGTCTCAAGTCTCCATGGGGAGGAGACCCCATTTTCGATGTGGAAGACATTGAAGGACCTATATCAGAATAGTAGCAACCAGAGGAAATTGGCACTCAAGTATAAGCTTCGAAGAATCACGATGGAGAACAGTGATACTATTTCCACATATCTAAACAAGCTCACCACCTATAGAGATGAGCTTGGAAGTGTGGTAATAACTACTATTGATGATGATATGGTGATCCTCGCTCTCCTTGGCCTTCCAAAGAGCTGGCATAACTACCAGGACTCTGTGAATGGAAGGGAGAAACTGCCTGATTGGGAATGATTGTGGTTGGATCTCATGCAGGAGGAGATTAGGAGGAGCACACGAGATGGTTCTTCATCCAAGGAGGATGAAGAAAATCTGGTCTTAGCGAGTAAGGCAAGGAAAGGGAAGGATACGGATTCTCATCCAAAATCGAGTTCTTCTCATGGAGGGAAGAAGGCTGACAAATCTCAATTAAGATGCTTTAATTGTCATGAGATAGGTCATTATGTGACTAATTGCCCATCGAAGAAGTCCAAGAAGGGATCCTCGGATGGATCTGAAGGTGAGGCATTAGCCTCTCAGTTCGAAATGGACTTCACTCTCATCACATGCATGGTTTCATTAATGATGGGTTGTGGTTGGTTTCTTGATAGTGGAGCCTGATTCCACATGACCGACGATAAAATTTTATTCAGTACCTTGGAGGAGAAAGACCTTAAGATACTTATAGAGATGGGTGACGATGGAAGGTATAGTGTTTCAGGAGTGGGCATGATTTCTTTCCAAAGGGAGGATGGAGCTCTTATCACCTTAACAGATGTGAAGTATGTGCCTGGACTGAAGAAGAATTTGGTATCGATCGCGATGTTGGAGGAAAAAGGCTATGATGTTGTCTCAGTAAAGGAAAGGTGTTCCTTAGACACATCACCACGGGACAGGTGAAACATATTGGTTCACGAGTTCAGAACTTATATGCTCTTGAGGTTCAAGATGCATGCAAAGCCTTGAGGAGCAAGGAACATGTTAGAGACTTGGTGGTTGAGAGGGAGAGTAAATTACCTCTTAACATGTAGCCCCAGAAGAAGTCTCAGATAAATGTGGAGGAGCCATAATTGGAGATGTTGAGAGGAGACCGAGTGGAGGCATTCACTCATGCAGAGACCTCCAGTAGGGGGAAATTTTGAGCCAAGTCAAAAGATGGATCACATGCAGCCATACCTCCAGGTGTGAGGTGGGGCGATGTGAAGTGATAGTCCCATGAAGGCTGAAATATGGGTAGGACTCTTTGATTAGACCTTGCTACGGGAGCCCTGACGAGGACTAGCAAGACTGGCTGAGTGAGTAGAGACAGATGCAGATGGAGCAGCAGAAGGAGCTTCAACATCAAAGGGTGTTTCCAACCAAATAGGGAGGTCAGTTGGGAGATCAGTTACTTACTTCTCACTGACTGAGTTGCAATGCAGTAGTGGGCAGCATGATGCAACATGATGAGAGGAGGTGCAGTGTAGATGTAGTGCTGGGAGATAGGACTAGTAGCGACACGGATGCATCAGGAGGAATCAGTGTGATTGATGTAGTCAAAGATGAAAGTGATAAAGGCTAGAGCAGTCAGATACTGAAGAGCACAGAGGTGTAGAGTTTTTCGTCGACAGAGGCAATAGCAGTCAGAGACTTTGATGACAGAGGCATTATACTGATTCAGGTTGGATATTTCTTGTTTCTGGAGTTGCTAGAGTAACAACACTAGAGAGAAGTGTTGCATGTAGAACATTCCAAAGGTTCGGGACCAGGATCGAGTTGAATTCTTTTCTTGTTGAGAGGGAGTGTTGAGAATAGCAACAAGAAATGCTAAAAATAGCATTCAGAATATTCCAATTTTAATTTTTCCTTGAATTAAAATTCGAATTTAGTCTCACCATCTGCTTGGAAAATAATTAATTAAATCATCTTGAGTTAAGTAGTTGGAGAAATTCAAGCTAGAAGTCTTTGTGAAGTCATGCAATAGTTATCCCTTAAATTAAGGAAGTTATCTCATAATTAAGGAGATAAGGATGAGTTGTAATTAGCTAGCTCAGTTAATTTAGTAAAGTCCAGTTAAATTAGTTCCAAACAGTTTGTGGAACTAATTGTGAGTTTAGTCAGTTAATGCATGCATGCATGCAGTTAGTGTACTCCAGATAACTGAGGATTCTCTCATAAATAGCTCATGCATGTTTATTCAGACAAACACTAGTTGAGATTAAGGACAAGGACATAGTACTATTAGTTGGAGGAATTTTCCTATAAAGAAAAGTCATCCATGCAGAAGGAACAAGATTCCTTGAGGATTACGTAGTTTTACAGGGTGTAAGATCATTGTGAGTGATCAGTGTTACAGTTGGTAATAGTAGGATCACCCAGGAGAAACATCACAAGGAAATATGAGGCTTGGAGGGTAGAGTAGAAGGTTTGTGAGAAGCCTTGTTTACCTATGACCATCCAGGAGGATTGTACTGAGAGCTTGCTAGCTATGGGAGCTAAAGCTTTATGTAATATTGATGTATTTCCACCTTGTATGATAATACAGATAGCGAGGTTTTTAGCTGAGACTTTCCCATGAGTATTTTCTGCGTTTCATGTGCATTGATTCTTCTCCTTATGGTTATATGTGTTCAGCTCTGATTCAACTCGATCTTTAAGCTTCCGCAAGTTTGATTGTAGAAATAGATTAAGTATTTTTCTTTGGTACATTGCATAATCAGATTAATCTACAGTGAGAAATTTCTATAGGTTTCCCCAGGAGTTTATACAACCTTCCTTCATGAATCCGAATAACCGTAGTAGAGCTTATACTAGAGCCCTTGAGCCACACAAGAAATTTCCCATCAATGAAGGCTACTCTATCTCCTTTATTCTTGAAAAATGAAATTGAAAACAAATTCTCTTTCAATCCTAGAACATAAAGTATGTTACTCACGTGAACACTTTAACATGTTTCTAGCTCAACAGATGTTGTCCAAATTCCTTTGACTATCATAGATATTATTGTCTCCAAGCTCTTATTTTTGAATGAATATTTTTTCCATCAAACTTGTAAGATGATCACACTTCCTTATCATATGTCTTAAAGCTCCACTATCGATTAAACATACATTGTTCTCATCTATAGGAGAACCTACAAGTGTAGAATAGTAGAAGTGGTACTCTTTATCTCCTTCAACTTTGGGACTTTTAGATTTTTCTTAAAATTCTATTGTGGTAGCATGTTGATTCCCTCTTCTCTTCCTATTATTGAATCCTTCAATACATTGGGCTTTGAAATTCCCAAATTTGTTTCAACTAAAACATTGAATTTGCGACATATCTTTCTTTCTTTGAGGGTTAGGTATTCTATCAAAATCTTTCTTCTTTTTCTAGAAACCATACTTTCCTCTTCCTCTATCTTTCTTGGAACAAGCTGATTAGGCTTGAGAATATTCTTCTTCCTTTGTTTTTCATCCTCTAGGCAATAGTCTTGATCATTCTTTAGAAAATATTTCCCATAATTCTTCCAATCAAGGAGCTTCCTTTTGGCTACTTACACCTACTACAAATGCATCCCATGGTAGTGATAGTCCATTGAGTGCTTAGGTCACAAGTTCGTTGATAGAGAAAAATTCCTCAATATCTTGTAGTTGATCTCTTAGTTAAGAAATCCTCAAAAAGTATGAAGCCACTATTTTTTTCTTTGCCCTTCTTATATCATGAAGCTCATTTCTTAAACTCATGGCTTGGCCAATATTGTTCATAGTATACAAATCATTTAGGGCATCATACATCTTCTTTGAAGTGTTAAGCTTCGAGATGTATGGAACTAGATGATCCTTGATGTAGTCCACAATAATTATTATGGTAGTTATTTCATATTTCTTACACTTCTTCTTTCCTACTTCATTTGTAGGTTCAATCATCTTGCCTTGCACAATTTCCAAAATATCTTCCCTTGTGAGAATTAGGTTGATTCTCATCTTCAAAGCCCTAAATTTTGTAGCCCCCTCTAACTTGTTCTTTGATTTCATAGTAGAAGCCTTGGATCCAACTCAACTTTATTGTACATCTACGGTTTCTTCATGATAGGTCTTTTTCAAGAGTGATCTTTGCGCTCTTTCCTTCACCAAAGCTCCAAAACAATGTTGGTTTTTCCATTACAATAAATGAAAGTACTTTATTTATGAACTATGATAATTACTTCAAATGATATAGATTTCATTTACCGTGGCAATAAGATAATTAAGTAATTATACTTCAAAAATTCAACACCATAGAAAGAAGAACAATAATGATAAAAAATGGAGACAAGGAGATTTTACCATTAAAAAAACCCGCTAAGGGGGAATTATCCAACCAATTTTTTCCTTAGAGAATTAATGCAACAAGATATACATCAAAATTAAATTGTCCAACAATATGACCATCCACCAAGAGCCAAGACAACCTTCCACGAGATCCAAACCAAGTGTCCTCAGTTCTATCCACAAAATCTTCTATAATAGGGTCTTCTTCAGATCTTCAAAAGGGACAAAATTCATCCTACAAATTTGCTTCAGACTTCGCACTATGCCACAGAAAACATACCATAGCAAACCACCCAGAACTAAGCCTCCTTTGATCACTAGAGTGAGGGAAAATTAAGCAAATCTCTTCCTTTTATTTTCAGCCTTGTATTCATTGTATTTCTTTGCTTAGAATAGAGAGAGATGTGATCAGCTAAAGTGCCCTTGGGAGGAGTTTGAATTGGCTATTTATAGCCTTCAAGTGATGAAAATGGGTGTCTACTTGGGGAGGCCGATATGATGACCTGGAGGGCCGCCTTGGTCTGTTGAGGAGCCAAAAGTACAAATTCAATTTTTCTTTTGCAAAGGTCATGAAGGACATGTATTTCATAATTTTTCTTTTAAATAAAAAATCAACAAACAATTTCCTTTTCTTGCAAGCATGATGAACATGCTTCATATAAAATTTTATTTTACAAATGTAATTTATATTTCATCATTATAAGTATAAATGAAACATTATGAAGACTGACAATAGCTACAAAATTCAACAATGGTGAGGATTTCATTTCACAAAATACTTTTCATGCTCATGTAATATATACTCTAATCTTGGTCATTGATAGACATTTTATATTGAAATTGGCCTATCATAATTTTAGTTTTGCTTTTAAAAAATAGGGTTCATGGTGAGGATTTCACTTCACAAATGATTTTTCATCTTCATGTAATAAAGACTCTAATATTCATGTAATACAAACATTAATCTCAAATAGACTTTTCAAAATTTTAATTTATCTTTAGGTAATACAAACCTTAATCTCAAATCTATCTTTCAAAATTTTAATTTTAATTTAAAACAAATAAAGTGTATAATGAGAATTTCACTTCCAAACAAACTCTAATCTTCTACATTTCACTTACTAAAGAAGAGTAATACGGTTGTTGCTTAGTACTGGTCTCTTATGTAAGAAGTAGTATAGTGATTTTAGCATGAAAAACATGATTGAGTTATGTAAAAAGTAGTTTTTGACTATTTTTGAAATGGATCTTAAATAAAAGTTTTTTTTGTTAAGTGATTTTGACATAAAAAAACATGATTAAGCTCATTTAACTTTATTTAATTAAATTTCCCAAAAAATAGTGAAATGATAGGGAATCGTTCATTCAAAATATGTTGTTCTTCAAAAAATATATGTTTTTTCAATGTAATAGTATCTAAATAAAATTACAAAAATTTTAGTTTTCCGAATTCATTATAAAATTTAGCCATAGTCTACAAATTATGTTTTTTTGCCTTGAAAGTTATGGAAATTGTGGTCATATTTTCAAAAAATCTGTCAGAAATTTTTGTAAATCCAAGTAAAATCTGTTAAACTTCACAATTTTAGGTGCTTTAAAAGATTTTAGTGGAGCTGAATCCATTTCCACCATCAAAAGCATGTTTCAAACACTGGCTCTACAAGATTTCTTGAATTTTTTTTGCCTGGATTCCGGCCACTTTTGGCCGTCCGGATAATTCCTCCGCCTAGACAACTTCTAAAATTTATATTCTTTTCTTAATGTAATAGTATTTGTATAAAATTAGATAAGTTTAGTGTGTTATTCTTGCAAATTGAGTATTTTGAAATTTATATAAAAGATGGTGTTGGTTTTTTTTACTAGTTATGTATTTCATGTTTTATTTGATATTTTTATTGATGTAAGTATTATAATTATGTAATTGGTTTATGTTATAATTATGTGATTGGTGTTTTATATATATATATATATATATATATATATAGTAAAAAAAAATGTAGCTAGTTAATTTATGTTTTGAGTTTTTGAGCTAAATTTGACAATGAAATTTTAATGAAATTGTGTTTTTTTTTTAATTATTTAGTATTATGGAAAACAAAAACTTTTAAAATGTTTAAATTATATATAATTTCAACCAATACTTACTGGATTTATTTTTTTGGTTTGCGAGGACTACATCTTCCTCATGTCCAATATACCATCGGGATGCGGGCAGGGAATTGAACTGGTAACTTCACATCAAGGAGTGTCTTAACAAAGCACCAGATCAGTGACCCATAGACAATACCTAATGAGTTTGATATAAATATAATGAAAAAATATATTGCTAAAAAAACATAAACTATGATGTCAGAAGATATACTAATGACAAATAAAATATAATTAGATAATTGTTTTGTATATGTGTAACGAGTATACGATTATTTTAATACTATTTATTGGAATTAATTAATTTAAGAATAATAATAAATATAGATTTTTAATAAATATAATGACCATCATATTTAAACATTATATTTATTATATTCAATTAACTAATAATAGTAGGTTTCGGTTAATAATAAAATTATTAGTTTGACTAAGTCAAAATTAGCCGTTGCAATATAACCGTTGGGATCTCTGCACACTCTATTTAATCAGGGTTAGCCAGATCAGTCCTTCAACTTGTCCTGACGATGAACCACACTGGTTGGTTCGAAACGCGTCCACAAAAGATTGATTATGTGATTTTGCCGAAGACTATCTTAACAATATTTTAAAAATTAAATTTATGATAAAAGTACATTAAAATATTAAAATATAAATTTATTTAAATAAATATAATTATAATTTTTAATAATTTATTTTTAAATTCAAATTAAAAAATTATCGAACAGAAACCGAAAAATTGAAATAATTCCATGCCGAGAAAGCTACATCATCAACAATCACTCAGAATACAAATACTCCAATAAAAAATACACCTTTCATAATAATTTTTTTATATCATATAATGCTTTTATTAAAAATATACCTTTCCTAACAATTTTTTTTTATATAATATAAAGTTTGCAATACCCGCAAATCCAAAATCGAATCCGAACTTTCCAGGCACGTCATTCATTCCTCATGTCCATGCCAATAGTTGTCAATAATTCGATGATTGAAATGCTAATCTGAGCAGTAGGATAGAGCATTCCAAAATTGCACAATTTATCAAGTTTTCATAATGTCTAGCAAAGTAATCGGTCATTCCAAAAATGAAATCCTGAGCTGGCTAGAGGAATGATGATTCGTGGTGCAGTAAGTAGTTGAGACATAAACCAATCGGGTTTGTGCATTGATTGTTGTGTGTAAAGAAAAAGGAAATGAAACATCGGATGCTGTGGATCCTCATGCGTAACCCTACTCTCTAAGTAGTTGAGACATAAACCAATCGGGTTTGTGCATTGATCGTTGTGTGTAAAGAAAAAGGAAATGAAACATCGGATGCTGTGGATCCTCATGCGTAACCTACTCTCTAGATATGTTGACCCTCATCCATGCTTTGCTCAGAGGTAGGCGCTACTTTTTGGGCCCAGCTGAACCTATGATTGCACCGAGTTCCAGAACTTGCAAGTTCACACAATATAGTGAAATACAGTGAAATAAAGAAGGGGCACAATGCCAAGAGGTCTGATCATTGAATGTGGTTACAACCAACCTTTTGGTTTTTGTAATTCGTCGATAGCCGTATTATATTCGAATTGTTTTTCTAAAACATTAGATGGATGTTGGATTTTTCTATTACAAAGTCTTTTATTTCTTAACTATGATAATTATTTCTAATAATATAGTCCTTTTTATTTATGAACTATGATAATTACTTTTAATAATATAGATGTTGTTTAGCCCTCATTAAGTACTTTGTATATTTTAGAAATTTAACATCATATAAAGTAGAATAATAGAGATCACAAATACACAGAGGCAAGAACCTTTTACTCTAGGAAAAGTCACTAAGGCAGAAAAAAATTCCACCAACCTTTTACTTAGAGAATTAATGCAACAAGAGATACATCAAAGTCAAACCCACCAACAAGATGACCATCCACCAACAGCCAAGTCAACCCTCCACAAGATCAAAGACAAGTGTCATCAATTTTGTCCACAGATTCTCCTGCCACAAGTCTTACTTCACATCTACAAGATGGTCGAATTTTGTCCTACAACTCAGCCTCATACTTCGCACTATGCCACAGAAAGTTGTCCAAAACTTGGCCTCCTTTGATCACTAGAGCGAGGGAAAATGAAGTGAATATATTATTTCTAACTTTTACCTTGTATTCCTTGTCTTTCTTCACTTAGAACATAGATAGATGTGACCATCAAAAGTGCTCTTGGGAGGAGGTCAAATGGGCTATTTATAGCCTTCAAGTGATGTCATCAACTGTCTCATTACGCAGGGTGACATGATGACTTGGAGAGCTGACTTGGTCTCTTGTGGAGGAAAAAATAAAAATTTAAATATTCAAATTTTATTTTGTAAAGGTCACGAAGATCATGCCTTTCAAAAAAAAAAAATATAAAAATCTATAAATATTTTTCTTTTCTTACAAGCATGAAGAAAATGCTTCATATAAATTTTATTTTACAAATATAATTTATATTTCATCATTAAAAGTACAAATGAAACATTATGAAGATCGAATCTAGCTACAAAATTCAACATTGCTTCTTAACTAGGGAGGTATTCATAATGACTATCCAAGTGTTTTTTGTATTCATGATTTCTCTTAGGGAGGGTAAAACTCATCAATAACATCATCATCTAGGTGAATACTCTTGACCTACATTAACATCATCATCATCAATAGGTACCACAACCCATTTTAGCACTCCTAACCAATGATACTCACTCAACTAGTTACCATGATAGGTTGTGTGTTTCACCTCATAGTACTCTGACTAGTTCAGGGTTTCCATCACCCATGGTCAAACCCTAGGGACACCCATCTCCCAACTCTGAAAGGCCTCACGCTAGGCCATGATGTTGAAAAGGCAACCACTGCATTGAGTGTGCGTGCCTCAGGGACAATCCTCTCTAAAATAGCCATCTCTCATGTTATCTCACCAACAGTCCGAGCCATGCTCCTGTTGTCACTAACAGACCGAGTCATGCCCCTATTGTCCACCAATAAAAAATCTAGGTCATGCTCCTATTGTCATTAATAGTTAGAGACATGCCCCTGTTGACGTCACATCAATGCTCCCTCTCATTAATAGAGGGTTTCTCCACAAGTCCAAGCTTGTCCATGAACTATACAAACATTATCTGGGATAAAGGTTTTATGAGAATACCAATTGTCTACACATCAATGGGAATACATTGGCGCCTCACTGCTCCCTTCTGCACCATATCACAAATGTAGTGGTACATAATATCAATATGCTTCGTCTTATCATGAAATACTGAATTGTCTGCCAACTTCACAGAGCTTTTATTTTTACAGAACAATAGATTCGATTCTAGCATTTGGTCAAACAATCTAGAGAGTAACTTACAAAGCCATTCTCCTTCACAACATGATAAATAAGTTACAATATACTCTGCCTATGCAATACTGAGTGTGACAGATGTCTACTTCCTATTCATCCAGAATATCGTAGCGAATCCCAAACTAAAATATGCACTAAATGTACTCTTCTTTTCATCTGCACTCCCTACTCACTCATAATCCATATATCCTTGTACTTGTATCTCACCACTAGAGGAATATATCAAGCAATAATCAATAGTACCACACAAATTTCTTAGTATATGTTTTGCTACAATCCAATGCTCATGTCTAAATTCCATCTAGGACTAAGTCAAGGTGTTTACTGCAAAGAAAATGTCTCACTTGGTATTCACCAAATACATCATTAATCCAATCAACATTCGATACATGGATGAATCAACCAAATGAGATTTATAATCATTTATCTTTCTCAAATTCGTCACCCAAGGAGTTGTCATAGACTTGCATTCCATCATTTGAAAATTCTAAAGCATCTTGATGACATACTTTCCTTTCTTGAGGAGGATTTCACCAATTCTCTTTCAGACTTCCAATCCTAATTAGTAATGCATCAAGCCAATATCTTTCAAGTCAATCTCAAAGGAAAAGTCCCTCTTACAATAAACAATAGGATGCTCTATACCCGTTAAGGAACAAATCATCGTCATGTAGTAGTTTCATCACAATCTCACCTTTCACAACCTTGATTTATCTAGATTTAAATAAGAACACAAATAATTACAAATATAACCATAAATACAAAGATGAAACATAAATAACACTTCATTTCATTAATATCAAACACTGAAATATGCTTACAAACATAATGGAAATAAGACTAGCTTGGGCAATGGTAGCTTGTCTCTGAGAAGAGATGTGGCAGCTACATGCATCTAAACTATGTTACAATGAGGCTCAAAGGCCTATTTATTATTGAGAAATAATGGAAAGCCCTAAACATCCAAAAACCTAACCCTAGGAGATGAAGTGCCAAACTATGGGCCACATTTGGATAAATTGGTACATCAACTTCCCGGGGTCGTAACTTTGGCATACAATCTTTTGTTTGACATGCAAAATACCTCGTTAGAAATATCTAGTTGAGGACTACAACTTTTGAATCGCAGAAATCAGTCCATTCTAAATTTTGGCCCCAGTTTTCCCAAAAAACTTCGTTTAAGGCCTTGAAACAGCTCCAGAAGTTTAGGAACTGAAAAAGTACAAAAAATAGTAAGTTGTGCTACAAATAAGTAAACTGAAAAAATGAAAGAATAAATTGTGGGCGTCCAAGTGGAATAGGTGGGTGGCCACCAAAATCCACCTAGATCATTCCTCTCCCCTTAAGAAGCAATGGTCCCTATTGCATTGAGTTCCTCAATGAGATGAGGAAACTTCTACTAAACTTGGTCCCTAGTGAGGCACTTGACCTCGTGAAGGAGTTGGCCTACTTTGACAACTCAATATAGTTGGATCCTTTGTTGTCTATTGTTCTTGATCTGCGTGTCCATGATCCAATCAGTTGTGGCCTGTTCCATGCAGTCTTGATTTAACTTTGTAGGTGTGAGTTGTTCTGCAATGTCTAATGTGTCCACCAATGGTGGGAAGTATGGTCGAAGGTGGTCCACATTGAACACTAGGTGCAGGCCAAGGAATGGGGAAATTGTGAGCCTACCTGAAACTTGTGTGGCAATTGATGTTGATCATGTCCCTGCTTGTACAAGGCATTTGATTTCTCCAGAATGTAGTGGACATGCTTGCAGATGTGTTGGATGTTCTCAATGAAGTTGTTTGTGTTATCGGCTTCGGACTAGACATGAGTCGAATCTGCCTGAGTAACTACAAATGGTATGGCTACACCAATAGGACATAGTTGTTGGAGTCCCAAGCCCACCTAAGAAGGGTTGTGGCTAATCGAACTGTGGAGAACCCATTAAATTTATGTTGGACATAGGAGAGGATCTCATCCCATGTGCGTGGATGCTTTGAGTTTTACATGCGCAGAATGTGTACTATCATCCTCTTGATGACCTATGTCTGGACATTGGTTTGGGGATGGAAAATTGTGGACTTATTGAGCTTGGTATCCAGCATCGACCAAAGAATGTAACAAAATGTACTGACGATCCTATTGTCCCGATCTGAAATGATTGAATGTGGGACCCAAAAGTGTGCCCACACTCATTCACATAAGAGTTTAGCATTGGCTTCTGCTTTCATATTCTTCTTGTAGGCCGCCATAATGGCCATCTTCGAGAATCTATCGACGACCACAAAAACACAGGCATTACCATGCTTAGTAGAAGGAAGGCCCAACATGTAATCCATGGAGATGGATTCCCAAGGTCAATTAGGAGTAGGCAGCGGAGTATAGAGGCCTTGCTTCTTGATGGTCGGTTTGGCAACAACGTAGGCAGTGCAGTATCTGATGTACTTCCTGACATCCTATCAAAGATATGACCAATAGAAATACTTATGAAGTATTGCCACCATTTTCTCAACCCCGAAATGCCCAACGTCCCGACTGTAGTGTGCTTCCCAAATCATATTGGCGCGCTTGCTTGACCAAACACAAAGATGTCCCTGGTGGCATAACAGGGCATTGTGGAGGTGAATATCTGGAACTTGCCGACCCTCCAAGGGCATCTGGTATGTGTGGATGAATTTTCGTTTTCTTTTTTAGAGAAGTGGCCAATCAGAAGTCTCGTTCCCGCAAGAGTTGATCACAGTGGTTAACGCCATGATCAGTGGTCGGTTGAGGCATTCTACAACATTATTGGTGCTTCCCTTCTTGTAGTTGATATTCAAATGGTAATTTTGCAAGTATGTGGCCCACATATGATGGCCATCATTCTGCAAATTCCCTTGCTTCTATATGAACTACAGTGGTCGGTGGTCTATGTGGATGATTTTTTTCCTTCCCCAAAATGTAATGCTTCCATTATCGGTAGGCCTGCACAATGGAATACATCTCTTTTTCATAAGTGGGATACTTCTATACTATGTCTGAAAGTGTCTCACTATGATAGGCCACTAGATGCCCCTGTTAAATAAGGACCGCCCCAATAGCATATTCAGAGGAATATGTCTCGATCTCAAATGGTTGTTGCAAGTTTGGTAATGTCAGCACTGGTGCAGAGTAGAGGTGATGTTTGAACTCTGCAAATGCCTTCTGTTGAGTTTCGGACCAAAATAATTTTTCTTTCACTTCTCCCTTGGTGACTTGACTTAAGGTCCAAGCGATGTGACAAAACGCCAACACAAACCTGCGGTAGAAATTGGAAAGACCCAGAAAGTTGCGAAGATCTATCAGAGTGGTTGGGGCTGGAAAATCCCAAATGACTTGGATCTTGGCTAGATCCACATGAACCCCCCATTCATCAATAATGTATCCCAAATGCTGAACTAAGGTCATGCCAAAAGTTCATTTCTCCAAATTTGCACATAGCTTGTGTTGGCATAGTTTTGGAGGTGCTCTTCCCAACTCTGGCTGAAGATCATGATTTAATCCAAGTATACCACTACAAATGAGTTGATGAATGGCCACAAGTTTTCATCCATCAGCCTCATGAAGGTTGCAGGAGCATTCGTCAACCCGAAAGGCATAACCAACCATTCTAGAAGGCCCTCCTTCACTTTGAAGGCAGTCTTCCACACATCGGAGGGTTCGATTGGTACCTAGTGATATCTATACTTAAATTCGATCTTGCTGAAGTATTCCCCCCTTTGAGTTGGTCTAGAATGTCATCCATCTGTGGGATCGGGTACCTATTCTAGACAGTGATCTTTTTCAGCACCCAATAGTCAATACAGAGTATCCAAGTCCCATCCTTCTTCTGTACCAACACGATCAGGATCCCCTAGGGTGATGAACTCGGCTAGGTGTGACCTTTCTGTAGCATCTCATGAATCTTCCTCTTGATTTCATCATTCTCCATAATGGAGAACCGATATATTGGTCCATTGGGCAACGACGCACCTGGGATTAGATCAAGGGAGTGCTTGACCTCACAGTGCAGAGTCACCCTTGCAAGTGAGGTGAAGATGTCTTCATTCTCCTCCATGACCTTGATCATCTGTTGTTGTCGTGCGAAGGGTCCCTATCTAGAGGTCATGGCCACCGTCTTCTTCTTTCTCTAAGGATGTATCATCAAGAAAACAAATTTCCCGATTTTGGAATGAGCTTACTGCATTGTTTTGTAGTAACCAAAGAGATGGTGACAGGCAGTGCCAACTTTGGTATCATGTACAACTTATTTCCCAAGGTAAAGATAACAGTGTGAAGAGTTGACTCACACACATCATGTCACTTCCACAAGTATGGTTGGCCTAATAATACATCACAAACATCAAGGGGAACAATGTCACATAATACCTCATCCGTGAAGGGCTTGATGTTGTATGGAAGTAGGAACTACTGGCTCACGCAAAGATCCTATATTTGGTGAAGCCACCCTATGGTGTATAGTTGTGGGTATGATGTGAACAGCAAGCCCAGCCGCTTCATGACCTATGCTGAAATGAGGTTCTTTTGGCTCCTGCTGTTGATAATGAACAATAGAAAGGAACCCTTTACCCACATCTGGGAGTGGAAGAGGCGATCCTGCTCCTCTAGATCTTTAGGTTCCTCCTTCTAGATCTTCATGGTGGCAATGGTGACCTTTAGCTCCACATCAATAATCTACTTCCCTTTTTGATTCCCTTTGTCAGGCTTTGAATCATAGTCAAAACATGTATCTAATTTTGAAGCCTTCAACTCGAACACCAGTGACTTCTTAGCCCGACACTCACTTGTGTTGTGAGTGGAGCTCTTATGGAACTCCCACAACTTTCATGTGTCCTTCTTCAGCTTTGCGGTGTTGTTCCTTGCTTGCGGATTTAGCGGGCTATCCTGGGCTGCCCCATCTTGGCTTTGTCCTTTGTTTTGTAGTTCGGGAGCACCTTCACCTTACCTCAGATTCACAAATCCAAAGTCTTGCTTCTTCTATTTAAAATTTTGCTCGATATTGACAGCATATCGGTACATCATGCTGAGCAAGGAGATGTCCAGGAAATCCATCTTGTCCTGTATGTACCTGTGTAGGCAGTCACAGTACTTGGGTACCAAATGTTTCTTAGAATCCTTGATACCCAACTTCATGCCAAGGGTTTGAAAAACATTAGTAAACTCCGACACATCTTGGTCGCTTCCCTGCTGCAGCATGATCCACTTTATGTATATATCCTCATAGCTCCCGACATGGTAGTACTGCTCTTTGATGGCGTCGCGGAATGAATTCAAAGTGGGTTTGGCTGAAAACAATGAGGTTGTACTTTCATCCTTCTGCTCACAGTAGGTTTCCCACTAGTCCTTGATGTGGGGGCGACTTTGAGAAGAGAAAAAGTAATATTTTCCCAAATGGAAAAATCACAAACACAAAAATATCCTTCTATCATATTTAACCATTTATCTACAGCGTGTGCATCTATTTAGCCTTGAAATATGGGAATGTCAATGTTTACTTGTACCTTAAAAGGATTTTTTTTTACATAATAAGTTGTTTCAAAATTTTAATGGTAAATGGATGCATGCATGTGATTGATTGCAGGGTTGGTTGATATGCAGGGAAGGGAACCTTCACCACTTACATCCTAAGCTATTTCATCTTCTCCTTCCACTTCCAAAATCTCTCCCAAAACCCTATTTTATAAGCGATTATGCCTAGGTCACCGAGAGCACTCGCTGTAGTGCAATACAGGCCTCTGAGAGGTCTTGTTCTTGGCTAGGGGATAAAATAAAACTCCTTTCATTTGCTTCAACTACTATCCAACTCTCAATACCTTAAAGACAACTTTCTCACCTTCAAAAACCACTTAGATTCCCTCATGTATCATTACAAGCCCGCCTATAGTATTATAGACTTCCTGTAGTAGCATTTTCCTTCAACAATTTTGATCCGCACTGCAACTTTGACATAGCATAGATGCATAGTGATCCCCATCTATGATATTGTCATGAAGGAAATATTCTAAGCTACTGCAAACCATCCTTTTCTTCACTACAAAAACAAAGTAGAGTTAGCTTCTTTATTATGCCAGTTGGTTATTCATTTATGAGAAAGTATGAACTAGGTAGATGGTACATGAAATTTTGATTGGTAGTTTCATGAATTATGCAAGATAAATTAGTTTCCCTTTTGCAAGTCAATGATGTAATTTGATGAATTATGCAAGACAGCATAGCTTTATTTCTACAAGTAGGTTAGCCTCCTTCCTTTAATGAATTAATTAGTTAGGGTTTTACAAGTTGAGTCAATGGAATTTCTATTTTCATAGCTAGAAGAAATTTCCAATTGTCCCTTTACCAAGATTTCATTCTAATTCAATAGGAGGAAGGGTCTCTAAGCACTTGTTGATCTAATTTCATAATATGGGAAAAGGAAGGTGATGAGACACTAATATTCATACAGGGGGAATTAGAAAGAAAATGAAGGGAAAGGATAGAGAAAATGGGACATCATTAATATAAAGGAATTAGAGAAACAATTGATAACTTTTGATCATTTTCAGAAGCAAGGCTCTAGGAGAAGAGAGAGGGAGCACTTAGACACAATCAAGGAAGCAAGAAAAGGAAAAGTAGAGGAAAGTGAGGGACCACAAGGAAAAGTCGGAAGAGATGCTACAATAAGAAGACATTGCAAGTAATAGGTTGCATGTGTGAATTCCCTGCTGAGATTTGAATGAATGGTACATGCATCTGGTCGTTTGGCTATTTTGTTTTCGTTGGCATGGGATTTGCCTATATTGACAGTGCTTTCAGCCTTTCCTTTCCATTTAATGGATAGCCATGATGTAGTGGGTTCTATATTTTTATTAATCTTTGGATGGCCGATAGACTTAGATCTCAGTTGAGGTGGTCTCAAAAAAATTCCAAGGGTTAAGGTAGAGATGGGATTTCTCTTGGACCTCTTAACGGATGGGTGGAGATAAGAAAACTCTTCTAGAGATGGTGAAGGAAGTTATATCCATCCTAGCTTGTTTTCGTATCAGTGTTTTGTTGACCATTTGAAGTGATATCACTGTGCCTCAGGATTGAGGTGGTTTGACCTTTGGAAGCCCTAGTTGGTTCTATTTTTTGTTAACCCACATGATCCCACATTCATTCTTAGAATATGGCACTAGGGTGATTGGTTGAAAGAGAGATTTGGTTAATCCTAATCTATGGTCAGGTGGTATGAGGAAGTCCCTCACCTGGTTGGCATTTGCATATGCTAATATGAATCATGTTCCTATTTTGATAAATGGGAACATGTGCTAGGTATTGTGTTGACCTTATGGCTAGTTTTTCATGGATTTTATTCTAGTTATATGTTGGTTATATGCTTGGTTTAATGATGTTCCCTTACTATAGATCTTTTTCACGATTTAAGAGGTTATTGAATAGTTAATGTATGAATAGGATAACAAGTTTTGTTGAAGCTAGCTTGAGAGGGTAATAATTCTTCCTAATGATTCTCTGATGAAGTTAAGAAGATCATTATTAGATGTGTATTCATGACTTGTAGCTTCTATGTTTACTGTAAGAATCTTGAAATGTCTATCGTATAACTAAAATGTTTTTGGATAGATCTAGGCATAGTATTATTTGTATAGACTTATTATTAGCTTTGACATAGTTCTGGGAAGTTCTGGGTTGTTCTGGGAAGTGGCCTAGAGGCTAGCATTGAAAAGGTAGCATTGATCTCATAACCACGCCCTCAAAACTCACAATAGTTTATTGCAACTGCATGCAGGAAGGTTCATGTACGCGTTTGGAGCCTTCCAACCACATGCACATTGTGTCATGCATGTATTTGGTGTGTAAATCTTGAGAAAAATAATTTTCGACTCAGCTATTGATCACCAGTGCTATTTGTTAGACACCTCGGTCATATCGGGTCCCTTAGGGATGGTAGCACGGGAGATTCACTCAATGATCCTCTGACATGTCACATGTTTTTGTAGCATACTAAACAATACCCCTAATTTGAATACATATTGGAAAATACCTCTAAAAAACATATTATTTAACCCCCACAAATATGAACCCAATAAACCTTCTCAATATAAAAAAACCCCTACTTTCAATAGATATAGTAGGTATCGAATTTTTCATTAGAATTTTTATACCCTTTTATATTTTTTTATTATCTCTGAGCTCCAAGTTTTATATCTGAAAATATAAAAAACCTTTACCCCCTATATATCCCCGAATATATTATGTAATTTTTTCATCAATATATATCCCCCAATATGAATGCATGTTGTATGATATTTCTCCCCTAGTGAAGTCCCCATGGATGACAATAATTTTTCAGTTAGTAGACCCCACTTAAATAACTGGAACTTGGAGGTCGGTTCATGTCATAGTAACATTTAGCTCATGTTTACCTTGGAGGGATTGTAAAAGCAAGAGAATGTGGTATTGGCTGGTTACAATAGCCAACTATAACATCTCTCTCAAAAGAAAACTGTAAAATAATGTATATCAACACACTTGGACTATATATATATATATATATATATATATATATATATATATATATATATATATATTTACTATCTTAGAGCCTATTTACTATATAAGTATTCATGAGCTCATATGATTTAATACAAAACATTTTGAAAAGCATTAAACTACTCATACTTAATTGTTCATTTAACTTAGAATATTCACATACCAAACTATACTATTCAAGTCATATTTTGATTTTTGGCCAATCATATATATATATATATATATATATATATATATATATATATATATATGTGACTTTTTTTAGTTCACATAATAATGTATGTCATGATTATATATACAAGCACCCCATTGGGCATGTTTGTGTTACCACAATTTTACATAGATAAATCAAACCCTTCCCCTTGGAGAGACATTCATCATAGCTTGAACGATTTGCAGATTATGAAAATCCTTAATTTGTTTAAGAAAAACTTATAAATCCAACTTTATATCCATTATATGATAATTCACAAACCATTGGAAGTTATAATTGTTACTTTCACTTCTCCTACGAGGACTTCTATTAAATTTAGATCGTTCCTTCACTTAGATTAGTTTTGTTGTATGTATGGTGCTCTTCTCTACTTTACTGTTAATGGTTCTCATGGTTAATATTTCCAAAGGGTCTAGAGAATGTGAGTTGTGTGGCATGTGGTTTTTGTGCATGTATCATAGATTTTTGTGTAGTTGATATGTCATGACATTGATAGTTTGGATGAATTAGGGTTGAATTGATGATGATGAGGTTCTACATTCAGTTATGGGGTAACTACCCTCTCCCATGATACCACACCACCCTCATTTACTCTCTCTTTTTTCCACCATGATCTTTGCAACCTCATCTCACCTGTAACACTTGGAAATGTATTATCTCTATGAGTGTTGGATTTTCTAATGCTACAGGGTCTTTGAAAATCCTTCATTCTAATGTTCTTTCTTCTTAGGTTATGGTTTGTGACATTGTCTCGTTTTCACCAATAAGTTTTTGGCCACTAGCTAGTTAGTATTTTTTTTTAGTTGATACCTCTATTCCTTAGGTGAAACTCAAGGTTTTAATTTGATTTATGTTATGTTTGCAGACTTCCTATAACCAAGGGCTTTTTTGGTGCCAAGGAAAGGAGAGTGTAGGTATTAATTCTTCCCTTCTCCTCATTTACTCTATTATTTATTATGTCTTTAAATTCAAGTTTTAGCAATAACCTTGGTTCTATATTATGACTGCAGGTACTAAAATTCGACCCCAGGATTCTTCTTATGGAAGTGACCTTTTTATAAAAACCATTGCAATGTAATTTTTCTTTATTTTAGTTTCCAATTGAGCACTTCTTCTTTTCTAACAAACCATTTTTTTCTTCTGTGGGTCTGCAGGTTAGCTCCTTTATGGAACACAATAGATACAAAAGTAAGCTAGCTTTTCAAGGATAACTCTTCTCGGTTGATTGTTGTCCATATTTGTTTTTGTTTATCAACTTACTCTAGGGTTTTGGTTGTGAAGCTAAAACCTACTCCTAGAGCTGCACATTAAGGGGCTTATACTCTTGCTTGCACATTTGTTTTCTTTATAGATCCCTTTCGACCTAATTTTTCAATACATAAACATATTTTATCCTCTATATAATTTCATCGATTTGGACTTACAAAAGTTTGCTATGGAAAAACGACTAGTACTAGTGCTTTATTTGCATGACGGTTGTATATTTTCCAAACTCCATTTCAGTGTGCCACACTGTATTTTTAGTTGCCTGGGCATATTATGATATTGGCCTTTCTTCTTGGCCTGAACATTATGGTTGACTAACTATTGAAACCTTTTTTCTCATACATGGAAAAATCATATTTTTTATTAAGAATAAATCCTTTCGGTTATATTTTGTTTTACTGTCATCATTGATATGTGCACTTTTTTGTTATACTTCAATTCCATGTAGTAACTGAAAAATTAAATATTTCCTTTCATTTACATGTATAGAGTATTATGTTAATTTATCGATAAATGAACAATGATTTTTTTTTTAAATAAACCTTCCTCCTTCATTCTTTAATTCTTTCCTTTCTACAACACTATTATCTATCCTCCTTTGTATACTTGCATTGTAATGAAGATATTCAGGTTGGTAGTAAGACTTTGTGCATTTCTAAAAATATTTGTATTGAGGCATAATAGTCTAGAGAAGAAGGCAGGGCTTATCCTGGAGGCCTACCTTCTACCTTCTTCCTTCAGACATATCTTCTAGATTCTAAGACCAATACCCTCTCTGGTCAATGAATATTCAATTGGTTCATCTAACCTCAGTAACTAACCTAACTCAAACCCTAACATGTGTTTAGGTAACTACTATAGATGTAATATATATGTATATATTTTCCTAAACATACATTTTTCTATTGTACATTTTCCTTATTGTGGGTGATCAAAATAAGAATATGGATTGATGCAATACTTTAACTTTCTCTTTCTTTTTTTTTTTTTTCTAAAATAAAACAATTATAGTAACTCTTATATGCAACTATTTACTTCCAAAGTTTTTTCGATAAGCCTTACCTTACCTACCTTGGTATTCTCCAAGCTTACCAATGAACTTGTTACAAGTTAATATTACATATAATACCCATCCATAGAGTCAAATGTGTATATACAGTATAGTTCTTTCTTTATATACAATTATCCTGAATAGTTTTCAAAAGTACTAATTCAACATCTAGTTCAAATTAGTTTCTATTTGAGAAAATTTTCAAGAGATTATTTTGAACTAATAAATACTTATCTAGTCCTTCCTGAAAGTGTGACATGAGCTTTCACTGTCGTCTGAATTGTAAGTTAGATCTTAGATCTAGCTACCCCCAAACTCTAATCCACACTATCAAAGAATAATTTTCAAAATATATTTATAGGGTATTAACCCCTAAACTCCTACATATCAACATGCTTATTTTCCTGAGGTTCCAACCAATATTTTTATTCCACTAGTGATAAATAAGAACAATTGTATTTGTTTCCCACAATTTATTCCTACATAGAACTAATTTATTGGCATTTATCTCCAACCATTACTTTTTTTCTTTGGTCTGTCTCTTTCATTTTTCCATCCATACTCTAGCAAAAGGGATAAAATTTCCTCTCTTTTTTTCCTTCCCTTTTCTTGGATCATAACTAATTCCAACTATTCCCTAAGAGGTGTGAGTTAAGTTCCACCTGACATCCCTTGACACATTTTCAAGAATGGAATGACAAAAACAATAATTTCTTTTTCATTAATCAACAAAATATAAAATATTTACATCACCTAGTCAGTGATAAACTCTTAATCTTTTCCCATCATAGTGAAATAGTAAAAGTTCATAAGTAATTATCGACGGGTTTTACATCTACCCTCCCCTAAAAAGTGACACCATCCTCGGTACTTCATATTCCATTATTCTTTGGAATAGCATTGGAAAAGCCTCTTTCATTTCTTCTTACAATTTCCAAGTGGCCTCCTCCAGCCCAAAGTGCTTCCCATTTCACTTTGACTTGAGAAATGGTTCTTTTGCAAATAGTAGTTTCCCTTTGATCCAAATTTTGTATGAGCTCAACCTAGAATTCTTTTTCTGGTTCGACCTATACAACATTTCAATAATTACATGATTAGGATTAGATATATATATTTCTTTAATAATGACACATGAAATACATTATGAGCGTTAATATAAGCTAGTAAAGCTAATTGATAAGTCACTAGCCCAACTCGAGCCATTACATCATAGTTCCTACAATATCAAGGAACCAATTTAAAACAACTCCATGATTTTAGGGAACTCTTATTGGATTTTACTTTCAAATAATCATGCTCCCCCACTTGGAATTCATGGGAGTTCTTTTCAAATTTTCATATATGTTTTCTCTATCATGTGCCTTCTTCAAGTTTTGTTTGATTTTCTTTACCATTTGCTCCATTCTTGCAGTAATTCAGGTAATAGTACCATTTTATCTTTAATTTGACTCCAACATATTGGTACATGGCATCTCCTCCCATATAGAGCTTCAAAGGGGCTCATTTTTAACAAGGACTCAAGTCCATTACTATAAGTGAATTCTACCAGGTGTAGATAATCGTCCACTTAGTAAGTCGATTCATACAATACATATGCAACATATATTATAGAATTTGGTTCACACTTTCAGCTTTCACATCTGTTTTTGGATGGTATGTGGTATTTGAGTTTAACTGTGTGCCTAATCCAGTAAACAATGACCTCTAAAAGTTTGAAGTAAACTTTGGATATCTATCTGATATAGCTACCTTAGGTATACCATGCAAGTTAAAAATTTCCTTCAAAAACACATTAGCCACTTATGTAGCTTTATATGTAGTTTGCATGACAATGAAATGGGCAGCCTTTGTCAAATTATCAACCACCACCATTATGGAGTTATGGTGTTTCCATGTTCAGGGTAATCCCACGACGAAGTTGAGGGATATTACCTCCTACTTCCATTCTAGTATAGGTAAGGGATTGAACAAGCCTACTAGGTGTTTGTGTCAAGTCTTTACTTACTGACATTCCTAGCACCTAGCCAGATATTAAACAATTTATTTTTTAATTATGGATCATAAAGGCTCTTATTTGAGGGTTGTAACTAGTTTTTGGTACCTTGGACAACCTGCAAGAGGTTTCTCATGGTACTCATCCATTATCAAACATTTTATTCCCTCATGATTTTCTATATAAAAGTCTGGTTTTCTATATTAACATCCAATTTTAGCAATTTCATAACCAACCCACTTGTCTAAATCATATTTAGTTTCGAGAATTCTATATATTTGATGGTAGTTTTGATCCATTAATGCTTACTTTTTATCTATTCAAACAAATATGGTTCAATTCACTGATGGAAACCTCATATACTTATTTCAAAATCTGACTTAAGGCATCTACCACCTTATTTTCTTTACCTTTTGTGTGCTTAATGCTGAATTCATATTCACTTAGGAAATCCATCCATCTAGCTTTTCTGGCGTTCATCTCGAGTTGAATGAAAACGTATTTCAAACTCAAATGATTCATAATCAAGGTAGATTTTCTTCCAATCAAGTGGTTCTTCCACATTTTGAGGTCATGAAGTAATACCACCAATTATAAGTCATAGATTGTGTAGTTCTTCTCATTATCTTTCAATTTTTGAGACTTGTATGCCACAACATGCCCCTCCTACATAAGAACACCTCTCAGGAATTCAACATATATGTTTGTACATACTTCAAATTATTTCTCTAGATCTACTATCTTGAGCACCAGAGCAACAGTGAGTAAGTGTTTCAGCTTTTCAAAGCTCTCTTGGCATTGAGGAGTCCATAAAAGATTTACACCATTCTTCCACAGGGAAGTTATGGGGTAGGCTAGCTTACAGAAAGCCTCTATAAACTTATGATAGTAACCAGTTATCCCCATAAAATATCTTATGTCAACCTTGTCCTTCAATATTAGCCAGTCAAGAATGACCTTCACGTTTTCAAGATTCACAACTATTCTTTCCTTTGAAATCACGTGACCCAAATAGTGTACCTTATCCTGAAAAAAAAAATTGCATTTACTGAATTTTATATATAACTCGTTTTCTCATAGAGTTTGTAGTACTATATCCAAATGTTGTTTATGTTCCTCCAACATTTTTGGGTACACCAGTATATCATCTATAAAAATAAATACGAACTTATCCAAAAACCTGCGAAAAACATTATTCATTAAACACATTAATGTGACAGGTGTGTTCGTAATCCTGAAATGTAACACATTGAATTCATAGTGTCCATATTGGGTTAAAAACATGGTTTCTGGTATATCCTCTTCCCCGATTCTCAGCTAGTGATACCCAGATCTGATATCTATCTTAGAAAACATCATCGCTCTATTAGTTTGGTAAAAAATATCATCAATACGAGGTAAAGGTTATTTTTTTTTTTTTACTTATAACTTATTCAAATGGCAGTAATGTATGCATAGTCTGAATATGCCATCCTAATTATTAATAAAATAGAAGGGCACACCCCATGGGGATACATTGTGCCTAATATACCCTTTACTTAGTAATTATTGTAATTAAATTTTCAATTTAATGAGTTCTGGTACCATCATGCAATAAGGGGCTTTAAACACTGGTGTTTCTCTTGGTACTAGTTCTATGGAAACATATATCTCCCTCCTTGGAGGTAGTCTTAGAATCTCATCGGGAAATACATCTTGAAAATTTTTGACCACGTCTAATTATTTTAGCAACTTGGTTGTCTTTCTTTGAGACTAAATTTCTATTTGGATGGAAAAATGTTGACACCCTTTTCTAATTTTTTTTTTCATTGCAATGCTAATATTTGGTGTATTGAAACAGGTATGGGTATACCTCTTATGACTTCATCTTCGATACCGTCAGTTATACAGATAACTATTTTCTTAAGATAGTTAACAAGTTCTCTATGACTTTCCAGTCATTCCATGCCTATAAGGACGTCATAAGAGACCAATGGCAATATATTTAAGTTCATTGTAGTATATTTCTCGTTAAACACAATAGAGCAAGCTTCTATTGAATTTGTAACACTTCTCTTTGCACCCATTGCTAGTTGAACTAGCCAAGGATTTTAATTTTTTCTACTTGTAAATTACAGTCTTCTACGGCTTTCGGACTAACATAACTTAGGTTTGAAATACGATAAATTCATACAGATATAGTTTGGTTCAAAATAGTACTTTCTATTTCCACCATGGTGGATTGGTGCTCCATCTATTGATCCTCCAAGCCTGCACTAATGTGCAGAATGTTTCTAGCTACATTGTTGACTGAAGAAGCCTCTTGTATGTTTTGAATATGTTGTACTAATTTTGTTTTATAAGGGAAATTTAGTAAGAGACGAGGTTCACCAAAACCCCAACATTTTCATTCCCATTCAATCCTTTACTAGGTTCAGTTTGCATATTTTTCATCATGTCTAAAAATTCTCTATTAAATACATGGGCTTGTTGGCCAAAATGTACATAAATATGATCTTCGTCAATATGGGTTTGCTTACAAGGTTCTTCCATAATGCCTTCCTTTTATCAAATCCTCTTTTGTCTTAACTATACAAAATCAACAAATTATTATTGTTGGATACTTTTGGGAGACATAGTTGACCAAAGGCTTTAGTTTTTGAAACCTCACTCTGATACCACCTATAACATCCCTCTCAAAAGAAAACTATAAAATAATGTATATCAATGCACTTTGACAATTTTCTTTTTCTTTTTATATATAAAAACTATTTATGGTCTTAGAACCCATTAAACTCAAGGTTAACATATGTATATGGATTTCTCTTATTTCAGAAGTCTAGAAATGATAATTATTCATGAGCTCCTCTTATTTAAAATAAAGAATTTTAAAAAGTGTTAGACCAATAATAGCTAATTGTCCATTTACTTTATAATATCCTCATACCAAAATCTACTATACTATTCAAGTCATATTTTCCATTTTGGCCATATATATATATATATATATATATATATATATATATATATATATATATATATATATATATATATATATATATATGTATGTATGTATGTATGTATGTATGCATGTATGTATATTTTGTGAGTTTCTTTGGTTCAAATAACAATGTAAACCATGATTATATATGAAAGTACACCAGTGGGAATGTTTTTGTTACAATAACTTTACATAGGTCACTCAAGCCCTTCCGCATCGAGACACTTTTTTCATAGCTTGAATGATTTGGAGATTGTGAAAATTCTTAAGTTATTTAAAAAAAAAAACCATAAATGTAATGTTATATACATGATCACATAACTCACGAGCCATTAGAAGTTATAATTATTAGTTTGACTTCTCATACAATGAGTTATATTAAATTTAACTCATGCCTTGACTTAGATTGGTTTTGGTATATGTATGGTGCTCTTCTCTACATTACTATTAATGGTTCTCATGGTTAATATTTCCAAAGACTCTAGAGAATGGTAGTTGTATGGAATGTGGTCTTCATGTATGTATCATATATTTTTGTGTAGTTGAGGTGTCATGACATTAAAGGTTCGAATGAATTAGGGTTGAATCAATGGTGATGAGGTTCTAGGTTCAATTATGGGGTAACTACCCTCCCTCACGACATTGCACCACCGTCATTCGCTCTCTCTCACTTCTAGTGAGAGATTTCCAACTCTATCTCACCTGTAACACTTGTATATGTATTATCTCTATGGGTTTTATATTTTCAATGGCTTATTTCACTCTTTAGCACCCCAAATATTCTAATGTTACTGGGTATTTGATAGTCGTTCATGGTTTTTCTTTCTTCCTAGGTTATGGGTTTTTACACTTTCTATTTTTCACTAATAAATCATGGCCACTGGTTAGTTAGTCATTTTTTTTGAGTTGACACCTCTATTCCTTAGGTAAAACTTGAGGTTTTAATTTTATTTATGTTATGTTTTGAAACTTCGTGTAACCAAAGGTTTTTTTGGCGCCAAGGAAAGGACAGTGTAGGTATCAATTCTTGTCTTTTCCTTATTTACTCTAATTTTGGTCTTGTCTATAGCTTAGAATTTTAATAATAACCATGGTTCTATATTGGAACCATAGGTACTAAAATTTAACCCTGAGATTCTTCTATGACAGGTGAAATTTGTTTAGAAATACTACTGCAATGTCAATTTTCTTTATTTTTCTTTCCGGATGACTATTTTTGCTTCTCTAACAAACCCTTTCTTATTGTGTTGGTTTGCATGTCAGATCCTTTCTGGAAGACAACATATATGAAAATAAGCTATGCTCTCTAGGATAATTCTTCTTGGCCGAATGTTTTCAAGTTTCTAAGTTTAATTTTTTTTTACTAGCTCCAGGCTTTTGTCCATGAAGCTCAAACCTACTCTTAGAGTTGTACATTCTAGAATTTGCACCCTCACATGGAAATTTGTTTTCTTTATGGAGCCTTTTAGCTTAATTCTTCAAAACATAAACATATTTTATGTTCTGTATAATTTCTGTCATTCGGCCTTACAAAATTTTTCTCTAGAAAAATGGCTAGCAATGAAGATATATGGGTTAGTAGTAAAACTTTATGTGTTGCCCAATATATTTTTGTTGAAAATAAGAACAAGAAATGTTAAAAATAACATCTAGAAATTCTAATTTAGTTTGTCCTTGAATTAAATTAAGAATTAAATTGTAATTTTTTTCTCATAGAAACTTGTAATAGTTAACTAAGTTAAGTTGACTTAGTTAACTTAGGAAATTCAAGTTGGAAGTCTATCTATAGTCATGTAAGTGTAATCCCTAAGTCTTAAGGATCTAGATTGAGTTTATTGGAGTTGTAATTAGATAACTGAGTTCAACTAAGTTATAATTAGTTAAACTAGCTCTAACTGTTGGAGGAACTAGTAGAGGTCTAGTATTGAGTTGGTGCACTAGTGCATCCTTAGTGCCACACAAGATAACTGAAGATTCACTTAAGAATAATGCATGCATGTCACTTTAGAGGAGGACCCAGTTGAGACTAGAGTGCAGGGACAATGTACTATCAGTTGTATAATTTTCTGAGTTTTACAGATTGTGCATGCAATCAGTTTAGGACCTATTTTTATATTGTGTAGTTATAAAGTGAGAATTTCCCTTTAAATACAGGCTAATTCTCTCAAGAATTGTGCAAGGAATTAGGAGCTTGGGGGCTTGGAAATTTGCTTAAGTATTGGCCAAAGGAAGTCAGTCAAGTAGTGGATAGAAAATACTTGTGCAGGTTGAGCTCAAGGTTGAGAAGAGCATATTGTATTCATCGAAATTATTTGACCAAGAGATCAAGGAAATAGGGGCTTGGCAGGAAGTGGAAATTGGCTAAGCATTGGCTAAGAGTGGGCTCGTGAGGCAGAGAGTTGAGCACACTTTTGTGGAATTCTTCTAGTGAGAACAAGCTTTGTATCTTCACTAATATTTTTTGTTTAATGCAATACAAATAGGTGAGGTTTTGAGTAGTGGCTTTCCCTAGTAAAAAAATTGTGTTATGTGTCATTAATGTTCTTCCTCTTGCTGGATATTGTTTTTATCGATCATTGGTTTCCACTATTTGAGAGTAGAGTATATTCTTATCTTGTGTTTTAGGGAATTACATGAGTTGTGAATCTATAGGAAAATCTACATGGTATCAGAGCTAAAGATAGTATAGAAGAGAATAATTTGAATTTGTCCTTGTACATTGATGGAGCTCTACTTTAGCGAATATCTAGAAGTCCCTATGTGCAGACTTCTTAATGGAGCTAGAAGGCCACTAGTGGGTAGATTGAGGATCAATATTTTTTTTGGGCTGAGAGTTTGCAGATCATATCTAAATTTTTTGTTGAAAATAAAAAAAAAATAGCAAATATAGATTCCTTGTGGAAAAATACCCAAATTCAAAAAAACAATTGTCTGAATCAGAGTTCAGATGAGGGAGATATTGTTGATTTAAATCAGGTCCTTTTTTAGAAGAAAAATTGTGATGGCAGGATAGATGAAAGAGATTGGTGTGCAAGCCAACAACTTGTATGATCTTGAGGTACAAGATCCATGAAAAGCCTTGAGGAGTAAGGAAAATGTTAGAGGCCTAGTGGTTGAGAGGGAGAGTGAATTACCTCTCAACATGCAGCCCCAAAAGAAGCCTCAAAAGCAGTCTCAGACAATTGTGGAGTAGCCACAATTGGAGAAGCATAGAGGAGACTAAGTGGAGGAATCCACTCATAAAGAGACCTCTAGTAGGGGGGAATTTTGAGACAAGTGGGTTGAGGGAGCACATGCAGCCATACCTCTACGTGTGAGGTGGGGCGATGTGAGGTGATAGTCCCAAGAGGGCTGAAAAATGGGCAAGTTCCATTGAGAGGTTTTGCCTCATGCATATTACCTTACTATGGCAGCCCAAAGTTAATAGTAACAGGAGGAATTGGTAGTGATCGATGCAGTCAGAGATCAAAGTGCTAGAGGCTAGAGCAGCTAGATACTGAAGAACATAGAAAAGGGTTGACAACAATGTAGAAAGGCAGAGTCCACAGAATTGTAGAGTTTGCAGTAGACAGAGGCAGTAGTAGTTAGAGACTTTGGTGACAGATGCATCATACTAATTTTGGTTTGATTTTTTTCAGTTTCAAGAGTTGATGTAGCAACAAAACTAGAGAGAAGTGTTGCATGCAGAACATTCCAAAGGTTCAGTGTCAGGATAGAGTTTAATTCCTTTCTTGCTGATAGGGATTGTTGAAAATAGAAACAAGAAATGTTATAAATAGCATCTAGAAATTCCAATTTAATTTGTCCTTGAAATAAATTGAGAATTAAATTGTAATTCTTTTCTCATAGCAACTTGTAATATTTAACTAAGTTAAGTTGACTTAGTTAACTTAGGAAATTCAAGTTGGAAGTCTATCTGTTGTCATGTAAGTATGATCCCTAAGGTTAAGGGGTCCAAATTGAGTTTATTGGAGTTGTAATTAGATAACTCAGTTTAACTAAGTTATAGTCAGTTAAACTAGTCCTAATTGTTGGAGGAACTAGTAGAGGTCTAGTAGTGAATTGATGTACTAGTGTATCCTCAGTGCCACACCAACTAACTGAAGATTCACTCAATAATAAATCATGCATATCAGTTCATAGGAAGACCCAATTCTCTCTAGAGTGCAGCGACAGTGTACTATCAATTATATAATTTTCCGGGTTGTACAGATAGTGCATGCAATCAGTTGAGGACCTATGTTTGGATTGCACGGTTATAGAGTGATAATTTGCCTTTAAATATGAGCTAATTCTCTCAGCGATTGTGCATGGAATTAGAATCTTGGGGGCTTGGAAATTTAGCTAAGTATTGGCCAAAGGAAGTCAATCAGGAAGTGGATAGAAAATACTTGTTCAGGTTCATCTCAAGGTTGAGCAGAGCATATTGTATTCAACCAAATTCTTTTACCAAGAGCGCAAGGAATAGGGGCTTGGTAGGCAGTGGAAATTGGCTAAGTGTTGGCTAATAGTGGGCTTGTGAGGCAGAGAGCTAAGCACACTTGTGTGGAATTGTTCTAGTGAGAACAAGATTTGTACCTTCACTCATATTTCTGATTTAATGCAATACAGATAGGCAAGGTTTTGAGCAGTGGATTTCCCCAAGAAAACTTATTGTGTTATGTGCCATTAACTTGTCTTCTTCTCGTTCATATTTCTTTCACCAATCTATTAGATTTCACTGGTTGAAATTAGAAGTAAATTCTTGTCTCTTGTTTTAGTAGATTACATGAGCTTGTGAATCTATAGGAAAATTCTACATTTTTTACTAAGGCATAATACTCTGGAGATCAAGCTAGGGCCTGTCACAGGGTCTTGCCTTCTTCTTTTAGGCGTATCTTCAAAAATTCTAGGACATTTATCCTCTTTACTCATTGAACATTTAACTGATTCATCTAACCTAGGTAACTAACCTAACTCAAACCCTAACACGTGTTTAAGTAACTACATATGTATATAAAAAGTGATGCAAAATTTTAACTTTAACTTTAACTTTCTCTTGCATCAGTTTGGATTCTTCCCTTATCTTTGTTGATTAATAGAAGAATCCAAATTGACACAAAAATTTAACTTTCTCTTTTCTTTTCTTTGTTAAATAAGAAAATGATAGTAACTCTTACCTGCAAATATTTACTTCCAAAGTTTCTACAATAAACCTTACCTTGACTACCTTGGTAGGCTCTAGTATCATACATACCACTAAACATGGTACAAGTTTGTATTACATATAATATCCATCCATAAATTCCAATATGTATATATAGTAGAGTTCCTTCTTTATATACTCTTTTTTGTTGAATAGTTTTCACAAGTACTAATTCAACACCTAGTTCAAATTATTTTATATTTAGCCAAATTTTCTAGAGATTATTCTGAAGTAACAAATGCTTATCTAATCCTTCCTAAAATGTGATATGGGATATCACGTTCCTCCCCACCATAAATTAGATCTCGTAGTTATCTACCCTCAAGCTCTACTCCACATTGTCAGAGAATAGTTTTCATGAAATATTTACTCGGTATTAAACCCTTTTAGAAACTCCTTATATATTCAAACTGCTAATTATAATTTACTAAAACAATAAACTCGAATCTATTATACTCGTCAGTTAAAACAATTAAAAGATCGTGAAGTCACAAAGCATACAAGAGAAATAATTCAATAAACACATTACATTATAATTTCTTGGGGTAAGACATAACTAAAAATCTCTGCTATCTGTATATTGCATTAGCCAGAAAATATGAGAAGGTTACAATGCTTTACTCAAGCTCGAGCAACCTCTACACTATATTTGTCACACGGCTTCTTAGACAACCGTAGGCCAATACTTAACCAAGTTGTGGCTTTCCCAATTCCTTGCTTCCTTGTGTTGTTTCATTGGGATTAGCCCCCTATTAATTAGGGAAATTCCTCAATATGAATTGTGTGCTCATCATAAGCCTTCCTCTGACTGCAGGCACCACATGTACAATATGGATGATTATACAATTGATAGTACATTGTCCCTAAACTCCAATCCCAACTGGGTAAGTCTCATATCTAACATGCATGAGTTAATTATAAGTCAATCATTAGTTAGATGGTTGAACACATAAAGCAACACCCTACTATCTGACCTCCTACTAGTTCCTCCATCAGTTGGAACTAGTTTAACTGACTTTAACTTTGTTAAACTGAATTAATTAATTACAACTCAAAACAAACTCAACCAAGGCTCCTATAATGTAGGAGACACTTTACGTGACTCTAGTTAGACTCTCAACTCAAATTAACTGAGCCAATTAACTTAGTTAACTCATACAAGTTGCCTTGTGATGTGGAATTACAAATTTATTCCTAATTTAATTCAAGGACAAAATTAAATTAGAATTTTCTTGTTGCATTTTCAACACTCGCTCTCAACAAGAAAGGGATTATCAAATAACCCAATCATACCTTTATGGAACACACATTTTCCTCCTGATAGTGCCTTAGTTAAGATGTATGCATCTTGTTCCTTTATAGGATTGTACTCCATCAATATGATTCTCCTTTGCACACAATCTCGTAGATGGTAATTCTAGATGTCGATATTCTTAGACTGATCATGGAAAACTAGATTCTCAAAGAGTTTGATACAACTCTCAATGTCATGGTAAACCACTGTAGGTTCCATTTGCTCACCAAATAACCCAATAAATATATTTCTCATCTGGATAGACTCACAAGCTTCTTAACTAGAAGCCATGTACTCTACTTCTGCTGAACTAGGTGCAACTAATCTCTGCTTCCTATTGTACCAAGAGACTATTTTTGCAACAATACTAAATATCCCCCCCTAATGTGCTCTTCCTGTTGGATGGAATCCCTACCCAATCTACATCTGTGAAGCCTTGTAACTTCACTCCCTCTATCTATTTGTACCAAAGACGAAACTGAGTGGTGCCTCTGAGGTATCTAAACACATGTTCAGTTGCCTTCCAATAAATTTCGATTGGCTTAACCATTTCTTGACTAAGCTAGTTAACTGCAAAACATATGTTCGGTCATGTGCTCACCAAATACATAAGTGAACCCACAAGCTATCTCTAAATAGTAGCTTCCACTACTTCACCTGAAGTAGCATCTTCCTTCCTCCAATTCCATGCCAGAGATTTGCTCTCCATGTGGAACTTCTTCAGTATCTTGTTGGTATACTTGCCTTGAGAGACAATCAATTCCTCATCTCCTTCTCATACTTCCATAATAAGGAAATGATGCATGAACCCTAGTTCCTTCATCTCAAATTGTCTTGCAAGATCCTCTTTGAAATATTTTACTAGCTTCTCATCACCTGTTAGAATTAAATCATCGACATATAATACTATAGTCAATAACTTACCTTCAACCATAATATAGTAATGATTTGGATCTACTCCACTTTTGGTGAAGCCCAACTTGGTGAAATAGATATCAATCCTGGTGTACCAATCACGAGGTGCTTGTTTCAATCCATACAACACTCGATTGAGTCTGCACACATGCGACTCTCTATTGAAGGTATCAAATCCTTCTAGTTTCTTAATGTACAACTCTTGCTCAATCACTCCATTGAGGAATGTTGTCTTCACATCCATCTTATGTATGTTCCATCCCATCTGTACTAAAAGTGCTAGAATAGATCTGATTGAAGAGTACCTTGCTACTGGATCAAAGGTATCCTTGTAATAAATTCCCTCCTCCTTAGAGAACCCTCTTGCAACAAATATGGCCTTGTGTTTCTCCACAATCCTATATGCTACTTTCTTTACCTTGTAAAGTCATCTAGAACTCACCACTAACTTGTCTATTGGACTTAGGAACACTTCCCAAACCTTTTTTCTAATAATGGAGTCATACTCCTCTACCATGGCATCAACCCATACTAGTTGTTGCAATGCTTCCTCGAATGAGGATGGCTCAATCTCTACGCTCTCACTCATCAAAGCCATGTAGAAAGTGTACTGATTTTGTGACCTCCTCTTTTTTCACTATGATGTGGGTGCTCCCACATTCTCTCTAGCATCATGCATTAATATGTCAGCCTCTTTGGTGTGCTTCCTTCCATCTCTGGAACTCTCTGCATGAGTGGGTGCTTCCACTCTATGCTCCTCCGCATGTGGTTACTCACATCATCTTGAGGTTCTTCCATTGAAGATAAAATCTCCTCATATCCATGCAACTGAAGCTCCCTCTCAAGGGAACATCTCATGGAATTCTCTTCATTTAACTTCAAATCTATATGAACCACTATTATCATGTGATATGGTAGGTATACTTGATAGTTATTAGGTGTATCAGTGTACCCCACAAATATGCCCAAGTCAACTCTTGGTTCTAGCATTTTCCTTGCATCCTTGGTAACAATATAGTAAATTGATGAACCAAAGATCTTGAAGTGTGCCACGAGTGGTTTCTTACTTGAAAAAAGATTCTTCTAGTGTACTTATCTTGAGAATCTGATGAGGACTTCTTTTTTTCACATATACAACTATCTTACATGCTTCAACCCACAAGCGCAATGATAGGCCCTAATCATGTAACATCAACCATGCAGCTCCCAAAATACTTTTGTTCTTCCTTTCATCCACGCCATTCTCTTGTAGGTTATGGGGTACTGTTAACTCCTGTCGAATGCCTTCTGATGCACAAAAGTTATTGAATTCATTTGACACATATTCTCCACTGTTATCGCTCTTGAGAGCCTTCATTTTCTTGCCAATATCTTTTGTCAACAAGTGCTTTAAATTCACAAAATTTAGAGCACGTCTAATATTTCTCCTACATGAAGAAAATCCAACACTTAAGTGAGAATTACTTCAAAAATATTACATAATACATGTGCTTGGTCGTCGAGGCTTTCGAGAAGAGTCCACACACATCTAAGTGAACTCTTGTAAGGATCACTTGCGCTTGACTGTCCTTATCATTAAAGGTGGCTTTGGTGTACTTCCCCAATACACACCTTTTCTGTGTATCTCTCTGCTCTCGTGCACCCTTGGGAAGTCCTGTAGAAATCTATTACATGATCTTCAAATCTCTGTGGTGCAAGTCACTGAATATTCTATGCCACAATTCACTGATGTCTCGGCTCTACAACTTCTCTTATATTGTGCTCAATGTTGCAAAATCTTCTACATCCAATTTGTAGCGGTTCTTCACCCAAACCCCGATGCATTTCACATGTCCTGAGGATATTTGATGAAAGAAAGTTTTTCCTTTCCTAAATATCATATTGTAGCAACAATCCTCAAACATAGCAACTGAAACCAAATTCTTCTTCAGACCCGGAACATACATGACATCTTTTAGTGTGAGAGGATAACCAGACTTGCTCTGAAAAGTAACTGTGCATTTCGATGTGCATCTTTAGGTTCTTCTCCTCCAAGTCACTAAAGAGTTCTTTGTTTCTGGTCATATGGAATGAGGCTCCACTATCCAGATACCACACACTACCCATCACCGATGTCACCATGCAAGAAATTAGGGTGAAATCCAACTCGAATTGTGAACAAATGGCTTCACCTATTACTCCTCCTGAAGTCTTCTTTCCATCCTTCTTATGCAAACACTTCCAGGCATAGTGTCCTAGCTCATGACAGTGAAAACATTTAATCTTCAACAAGTCCTTCTTCTTTCCATCCTGACTAGAATTTGATTTTGGAATGGGATGACTTATGTTTCCCTTTCTTTACTGCTCCATCCAAAGAACATTTCTCCTCATCAACACACTTGGATGAGGATCCATATCTGGTGCTCCGTCGAATCTCTTGCACCAATTCGGACCACAAACGCTCCCACTCTTGTAGCTTCTCCCTCCCAATTATGAAAGCTTGGTAGTTGTGCTAGCTCTTGGGAAGGCCTAGAAGTGCTAGGATGACCAAATCATCTTCAATAACTATAACAGGAGCACTTCCAAGCTCATCTCAACATTGGGTGAACTTGGTAAAGTACTTTTGTATTTTGTCACCCTTCTCCATCTTAATTTTCCTAAGCTTGTCCTTTAGTGCTAGCTTCATGTGATCATTTTTGTTATGAAATGGGTTTGTAAAGGCCTTCCACATTACATATGGAGTCTCCTTCCCATGGAGGTATGAGACAATATGATCTCGAACTCATTCTAGTATTATCCTTCTCGCCTTTGCAACACATTTCCTCCACTCCTCCAGATCTTGAGCATCGGTTGTTGGGCACTTAGGAATATCTTTGTCTATGAATTCCTTCAGCCCATTGTCTTCCAACAATTCATCCATCCTTCCCTTCTAAGCAATATAGTTCGAACCACCACCAAGGTCATATTCGAGTCTCAATCCATAGAATGACATCCTGCTGGATCTGGGGAATGATAATTTAAATTTTATTTCACCTATAAAAGAAAAACTCGTATTCTCCTCTTATAGTGTGATTTCTTCTGTTGTACCATGTAGAAATTCCTTGTAGATTCAAACTTCTAATTATAATTTACTAAAACAATAGACTTGAATCTACTCTACTCATCAGTGGAAACAATTAAATGATCGTGAAATCAAGAAGCATACAAGAGAAGGAATTCAATCAACACATTACACAATGATTTCCTTGGGAAAGCCATAGTTGAAAACCCCTGCTATATGTATATTGCATTAGTCAAAAAATATGAGAAGATTACAATGCTTTTCTCAAGCCTGACCAACCTTTGAACTATCTTTATCTGTCTCACAGCTTCCTAGACAAGCCCATGCCAATACTTAACCAAATTTTGGCTTTTCGAAATCCCTATTTCCTTGAGTTGTTTCCTTAGGAATTAGACCCCTATTATTTAGGGAAGTTCCTCCATATGAATTGTGCAATCCTCATAGGTCTTCCTTTGATTGCATGCACCACCTGTACAATTCAGATGATTATGAAACTGATAGTAAACTATCCCTGAACTCCAATCTCAACTGGGTAACTCTCAGGTTGGACATCCATGAGTTAATTATGAGTGAATCATCAGTTAACTCATTGAACACATGAAACACCACCCCAATATCTGACCTCCTACTAGTTCCTCCATTAGTTGTAACTAGTTTAACTGACTTTAACTCAGTTAAACTGAATTAATTAATTACAACTCAAAATAAACTCAACCAATGCTCCTATAATGTAGGAGACACTCTACATGACTCCAGTGAGACCCTCAACTCAAATTAACTAAGACAACTAAGTCAATTTAACTTAGTTAATTTGTACAAGTTGTCTTGTGATGTCGAATTACAATTTTATTCCTAACTTAATTCAAGGACAAAATTAAATTAGGATTTTATTGATGCATTTTCAACACCCCTGAACCCCTAAGCAACATACTGCTTATTTTTCGTGGGTTCCAACCAGTATATTTCTCGAACTAGTTATGAACAGGAATAACTGTATTTTCCTCCCACAGTTTATTCCAACATAGAACCAACCTATTGGCATTTATCTTTGACCATTTTATTTTCTCTAGTTTCCGTCTTTGCTTTCTCCATCCACCCTCTCACAAAAACAAGAAAATTTCATCTTTTTGTTCTTGTGCCTTTCTTAGAGCCTAAATAATTCCAACTATTCCCTGATTGTTTGGAGTTAAGTTCCACCTAACCGCCCTTAACACATTTTCAAGAATGCAATAACAAAAATAATAGTTTCTTTTTCATTAATCAACAAAAAATAAAATATTTGCATCACCCAGTCTCTTATAAACATTTAATCTTTTTCAGTCACAGTTAAATAGTAAAATCTCAAAAGTAATTATCTAGGGGTGTTACACTAACCTCTGGGGAGTATTCGCCAGATGAAGCATGAACCCATCATGGGTTGTCTACTCTATCCTTGATTCTAACATGAGACCTATTTAGGGAGAGAGTATAATTTTCCCAATAGCAATATATCCCTATTATTTTAGCTACATGGCACTTTTCCAGCTTTGTGCACACATAGTAGTTCTTTCATCATCAATTGCCTAGTATAAGTGATCCCCTGCTCATTAAGTGATGTGACGAGGTACCATGGTAATCTAAAAATTTATAAAAAACACACCGAGGGATCAATCCAGACCCTCAACCTTTTGGTGTTGCCAACATTTCTTGTCAAACCACCATTGATCACAAGGAAGGAGGAGATGACAACTTTCCAAATGATAGAAGGATGATGTCATTTCTTGTCAGGGTTTAGAATCCACTCCTCTAAGGATAGAGGAAAGATGTGATTATGCGTAAGAATTGGTATCCACAAGCTGTTAGTAAAAAACACCCTCCAAACGACCTTTTCCTCCAACAACCTTGAAATATAATAATCTATAATAAAATTATAGTTAATTATGGTAAAATATATACCATACCCAAACATATTTATAAATTATAATAAAATTATAGTTAAATATTGTAAAATATAAACCATAGCCAAACATAATTATAAATTATAACTCAAAGTCATTTCTAATTAATTATTACCTTCCATTAAATTATACTATTGTCACCGTAGAAAAAATAAAATAAAAAATAATATTTTAATGTTTTGAATATAAAATACAATAATAATAAATATAAATGCCTCGAAGAAAACAAATTATAAATATAGATATGCTTTTAACAATATGATAAAAATAATATAAAATAAATTTTCATATCTAATAATTAATATTTCTCATATTAATAATATGTAACCATATTTATATATTATTTTTTATAATAGCAATTATCTAACCTATATTATTATATTATAAAATTATACAATATTATATTAATTATTTAATATGTATTATTATAACATATAGTAAGCTAAAATTTTAATATATATTATAATAATTTATAGTAGGCTAAATTTTTATTGATCAATGAAGAAAGCATACATTAAGTATTGTTTTTTCGTGGTTTTTCACTCGAGAAACCGGACCAAGGTCGGAACAATAGAGTCCAAGTCCAAAAAATATGTGTTGAGTACAAACTTTGACACTATAGACATCGAGTCCATATAATATGGTGGAGTCAAGATAATAGAAAGGCTGTGAAGAGATTATAAAGCAAAATAACCTTGATTAGGTGTGCTTGAGGACGTCGAACCTTTGCCTTTGAGCAAAATAACCTTGATCATTGAGAGCTTTGATGATATTTGATGATAAGCCCAAGCAAGAGCAAGAGAAATCACCGAAGAGAAAGTTGGAAAGGCTGTTTGAAAGAAATCATGGGGTCCTCAACACACTTCCCTACTGAAGACAAACTCCATGAGAAGTCTAACTATCACGGATGGGAGATGTCTCTCGATCTAACATTAGAAGAACAAGAAGTGTTAGACCATGTGAGAGGCCGAATTGTTGAGCCTCCATCAAATGCATTCGCTGCTACTAGGAACAAATGGACCAAGGGAGAAGTCAAAGCAAAGAAGATCATCTAGGACTCTATCAAGAAACGCTTGGTGGCCTATGTTTCTGAGTTGAACACCTCCAAGGAAATCTATGATAGACTGGTGAGTTTATTTAAAGTTAATGATGCAAATCAAGTCTTATTTCTTAGAAATAGGCTGAAGGAAATTAACAAGGGAAAAGATGAGAGTATGCAAGCATGCTTCTTAAGAATCACCGATATCAAGAACGATCTCCTATCTATTGGGGAAGTAATTCCTGGCAGGGAAATGACACTCACCACTCTTGGAGGACTACCATCCGAATGGTATATATTCAGGACTACTCTTCTCAACAATAACGTAATTCCAGGATTTGAGGAATTAATGGCCAGATGCATTCAAGAAGAAACAAGGATGGAAGAGCAAGAAATACCCATACTTAAAGGTCATCCCTCTGCCTTTTCTTATCATACTAAAAGAAGAAACAATACTGGGGCTAAATTCAAAGGAAAGGTTGGACCAAAGGGTGGAAGAATAGGATGATGTTACAATTGCAATAAAACGGATCACTATGCAAGGGAGTGCCCTAATAAAAGGGACCATAATCTGGTAGAGAAAGAAACCAACCTAGAAATTATTCTTGGAGACAATTCAAAATATCCCATGAAAGGCGTAGGAAATGTCACTCTTCAACTAAATCAGGGTAATACCATCCATTTACAAGATGTATTATATTCACCTGATCTCAAAAATAACCTGGTGTCCATTTCGGCAATGGAATACAAAGGCTATAAGGTGGCTTTCATCAATGGCAAGATACGTGTATGGAAAAAGAACTTTAAAGATGCTTTTACTCTTGGGTTTTGAGTTGATTCATTATATCAAGTCGGAGGAAGTCCGTTGGGTGTCATGACTTGTGACACATCTCTTCAGTCTGAATTATGGCATCAAAGGTTTGCTCACCTTCATTATAAACCTCTACCTGATGTAAGAAAAAAGGTGATTGGGATGCCCGAGTTCAGACTAGAGCAAGAAGGTGTATGTCCAGGATGTGCCAAAGGGAAGCTCAAAAGGGGACCATTCCCCTCAAGCCAAAGCAAGACCTCCGATATATTGCAGTTGATTCACTCAGACATATCTGGTATGATGCAGGTGAACTCTTTGGGAGGATATTTATATTACCTCACTTTTACAGATGAGTATTCTCGCAAGACTTGGATATATTTCTTGAAAAAGAAGGATGAAGTGTTCTCCTGGTTTCGACACTTCAAAACCTTGATCGAGAATCAAACTGAAAAGAAGATCAATATCTTAAGGACTGATAATGGGACTGAATATGAATCCAATTAGTTTCATGACTTTTGCAAAGAGGCTGTCATTAAGAGGGAGACCACTACACCCTATACTCCTAAGCAAAATGGTGCGGCAGAAAGGAAGGACTGTACAATTGTGGAAGTTTTCCATGCTATGCTCCATGATTAAAGACTTCCGAAGTTTCTATGGACCGAAGTTGCGAACACCATTTTATATGAACAAAACCGATGCCCTCATCAAGCATTGGGTTCCAAAACTCCTAAAGAAGTATTCACCGATAAGAAACTTGACGTATCTCATTTTAGAATTTTTGGAAGCCAGGTATATTTTCATGTGCCGAAAGAAAAAAGGAATAAATTTGATGCATATGGAAAGAAAGGAATCTTTGTGGGTCATAGTGAAAATACTAAGGGCTATATAATCTATGTAGCTGGTCAAAGGGAAGTCGAGATTAGTCATGATGTCACCTTTGACGAAGATATGGCCCTTAGCAAGGTGGACACTCTTCCTACTTTGAGGAACACTCATGAAGCTGATACCAGGGAACCGAAAGAAAAAGAAGAGGAGACAATGTCCAATGTGGAAGAACCCCTAGATCCTATTGATCCTCCTCTGCCTGGGCCCTCCTCTTCCAGGAAGAGGCCTTCATGGCTTAGGGGGACACTTGATGATGCTGAAGGAGACACAACACCCTGAGGAACCTTCCGTGAAAGTGAGAAGCCAAACAGATATCAGGGATACCTGACCATCATGAGCACAATCATCCAAAATGAGCCTTCATCATTCACAGATACCATCAAGCATCAAGTATGGAAGGATGCTATGACCGAAGAATATGAGTCTATAACGATGTCTAGGATATAGTCCCCAGACCCCAAGACAAGGGAGTTGTCACTTCAAAATGGCTTTACAAGATAAAGCACACAGTTGATGAAAGTGCAGAAAAGTATACGGCTCGTTTTGTCACTCGTGGCTTCTCCTGGGAGAAGGAAGGTATAGACTATGATGAGATATTTGCACCTGTTTCTTGATATACCACCATCCACTCAATCATAGCCCTTGGTGCTTCACAAGGATGGAACCTATATTAGATGGATGTCAGGACTTCATTCTTACATGGTTCAATCAATGTTGAGCAACAAGAGCATCATCGGAGAGGTAACCGATGACCGCGTTCGAGAAATGTCCCAACACATCATAATTATCCACACGTTGGGCAATGAGGCCATTAAATCTCAATAATGTAGTATGTTAGGTGGAAGGCACTCTGGTATGGGGTGACAATGGGAGCTCATTCATATAAAGCTTCGCTTGCTTTCCCTATCCCTACACCAATGGATGGTATGATTAATATAAATTTAAATGAAGTATAAATTTAAAAAATTTAATCCATGAATCATAAACTAAAAACTTAAATATATCACAAACATAATGAAATTTATATAATATAGGTTTGAAAATTATTATATAATAATATTTAATATTCTTATTTATATTATTATAGTGAATAGTGGTTAATGTCTATTTAAAAATAATAATTATTATTTATTAATATATTTTTTACACACATATTTGTATAATAATTACTAGTAATAGATACATTTAGATAATAAGGATAATGGATAACAGAAACTGAAATTATAGTTGGTCTCTTCGATCTTAAGAAATATAAGAGATAACTGACATTTTTAAAAAAATTGATTTATATGTTCGAAATTTGTTAACATAAGTATTCCAAAATTACTATAATTTTTATGATGATTAGTAAGGTAGGTATTATAACAAATATCTTGAAATTGATTTTTAATTTGGGTGTACCCAAATCGATTTAAGAGGAAGGGATTTTCATCTTTGACTATTAAAATTGACAACTATGGCCAAACTCCATGTGGGTCACCTTATTCATGGCTGATAATATTTTTCCTAGATTCCTCTCGTCGAGAGGTGTAGGATTAATTTAAATATCATCTGATTCCGATAAGTATTTATGGAGATATGAACCTATTTTGATTATTGACAAATTATGAAAGTCAACCAGCAACTTATGTAGGCTCAAACGCCCAACAGACACATCTATTCACCTTCAACGTTTGGATATAAATACAGGATGACTCCTCCTCATTTGGTCACTCACTTCTCATCATATCTCTCTCTCCTGCGTAGAAAAAGAGTCTCTTCTCTCTCCTACGCAGAAAGGCTCTCTCTCTCACACGTGTGAAAAGGACACAGATTTCTTACACTGGTGCATAGCGAAGTCTTGGACTAATGCACAACGAATTCTTGGACTAGTGCACGGTGAAGTCTTGGACTGATACGCAGTGAAATCTTGGACTGGTGCACAGCGAAGTTTTGGACTAGTGCACAGTGAAGTCTTGGACTGGTGCATGGCGAAGTCTTGGACTGATGCATAGCGAAGTCTTGGACTGGTGCACGACGAAGCCTTGGACTGGTGGATGGAAAAGTCTTGGACTGGTGCACGGTGAATGACTCACCGGTGGAGACTTGACAAGTTCGATCTAGGGTTTGCTGCCCTAGTTTAGGGCTGATCTAGGGTTTGCTACTATTGATATAAATCAGATCCTTGTACTATTTATCTCTGTTGAATTATTGAAGATAAAAGAAGATTTGATCAAAGGGTTTCCCCATATTGGGGTTTGTCCCTGGCTAGCCGCCACATCTTGTCTCTCTTGTCTTGGCTTGTTTTTTGTTGATCATTTAAATGTTCTATCTGCACTTTACTTAATGTACATGTGATTGCTAATCTATGGATAATAAGAAGAATGATAAGTAAACTGCTCTAAGCATAGAAGATACCATAACTTAACATGGTATCAGAGATGAAGTGAAGACAAAGCCCAAGCAAGAGCAAGAGAAGTCACTGAAGAGAAGGTTGGCAAGGCTATCTGAAAGAAATCATCGGGTCCTAAACACACTTCCCTGTTGAAGACAAACTCCATGAGAAGTCTAACTATCACGGATGGGAGATGTCTCTCGATCTAACATTAGAAGAACAGGAAGTGTTAGACCATGTGAGAGGTGGAATTTTTGAGCCTCCATCAAATGCATCCACTGCTGCTAGGAACAAATGGACCAAGGGAGAAGTCAAAGCAAAGAAGATCATCCAGGACTCTATCGACAAATGCTTGGTGGCCTACGTTTCTGAGCTGAACACCTCCATGGAAATCTATGATAGACTGGTGATTTTATTTAAAGTTAATGATGCAAATCAAGTCTTGTTTCTTAGAAATAAGCTAAAGGAAATTAAGAAGGGAAAAGATGAGAGTATGCAAGAATAATTCTTAAGAATCACCGAGGTCAAGAACGATCTCCTATCTATTGGGGAAGTAATTCCTGACAGGGAAATGACACTCACCACTCTTGGAGGACTACCATCCGAATGGTATATATTTAGGACTACTCTTCTCAATGATAATGTAACTCCTAGATTTGAGGAATTAATGGCCAGATGCATTCAAGAAGAAACAAGGATGGAAGAGCAAGAAATACCCATACTTAAAGGTCATCCCTCTGCCTTTTCTTCTCATACTAAAAGAAGAAACAATTCCGGGGCTAAATTCAAAGGAAAGGCTGGACCAAAGCATGGAAGAAAAGGACGATGTTACAATTGCAATAAAATGGTTCACTATGCAAGGGAGTGCCTTGATAAAAGGGACTATAATCTGGTAGACAAAGAAACCAACCTAGAAATTGTTCTTGGAGACAATTCAAAATATCCCATGGAAGGTGTAGGAAATGTCACTCTTCAACTAAATCATGGTAATACCATCCACTTACAAGATGTATTATATTTACCTGATCTCAAAAAGAACCTGATGTCCATTTCGGCAACGTAATACAAAGGCTACAAGGTGGCTTTCAGCAATGGCAAGATACGCGTATGGAAAAAGAACTTTAAAGATGCTTTTACTCTTGGGTTTCGAATTGATTCATTATATTAGGTCGGAGGAAGTCCGTTGGGTGTCATAGCTTGTGACACATCTCTTTAGTCTGAATTATGGCATCAGAGGTTTGCTCACCTTCATTATAAACCTCTACCTAATGTAAGAAAAAAGGTAATTGGGATGCCCGAGTTCAGACTAGAGCAAGAAGGTGTATGTCCAGGATGTGCCGAAGGGTAGCTCAAAAGGGGACCATTCCCCTCAAGCCAAAGCAAGACCTCCGATATATTGCAGTTGGTTCACTCAGACATATCTGGTATGATGCCTGTGAACTTTTTGGGAAGATATTTATATTACCTCACTTTTACAGATGATTATTCTCGCAAGACTTGGATATATTTCTTGAAAAGGAAGGATAAAGTGTTCTCCTGGTTTTGACACTTCAAAGCCTTGATCGAGAATCAAACCGAAAAGAAGATCAAGATCCTAATGAATGATAACGGGACTGAATATCAATCCAATTGGTTTCATGACTTTTGAAAGGAGGCTGGCATTAAGAGGGAGACCACTACACCTTATACTCCTGAGCAGAATGGTGCGGCAGAAAGGAAGGATCGTACGATTGTGGAAGTTGTATGTGCTATGCTCCATGATCAAAGACTTCCAAAGTTTCTATGGGCCGAAGTTGCGAACACCATTGTATATGTACAAAGCCGATGCCCTCATAGAGCATTGGGTTCCAAAACTCCTAAAGAAATATTCACCGATAAGAAACTTGACGTATCTCATTTTAGAATTTTTGGAAGCTAGGTATATTTTCATGTGCCGAAAGAGAAAAGGAATAAATTGGGTGCATCTAGAAGGAAAGGAATCTTTGTGGGTCATAGTGAAAATACTAAGGGCTATAGAATCTATGTAGCTGGTCAAAGGGAAGTCGAGATTAGTCATGATGTCACCTTTGACGAAGATATGGCCCTTAGCAAGGTGGACAATCTTCCTACTTTGAGGAATACTCAAGAAGCTGATACCAGGGAATCGAAAGAAAAAGAAGAGGAGACAATGCCCGATGTGGAAGAACCCCTAGATCCTATTGATCCTCCTCTGCTTGGGCCCTCCTCTTCAAGGAAGAGGCCTTCATGGCTTAGGGGGACACTTGATGATGCTGAAGGACACACAGCACCCTGAGGAACCTTCCGTGAAAGTGAGAAGCCAAACAGATATCAGGGACACCTCACCATCATCAGCACAATCATCCAAAATGAGCCTTCATCATTCACAGATACCATCAAGCATCAAGTATGGAAGGATGCTATGACCGAAGAATATGAGTCTATTATGAAGAACGATGTCTAGGATATAGTCCCCAGACCCCAGGACAAGGGATTTGTCACTTCAAAATGGCTTTACAAGATAAAGCATCCAGTCGATGAATGTGCGGAAAAGTATAAGGCTTGTTTTGTCACTTGTGGCTTCTCCTCGTAGAAGGAAGGTATAGACTATGATGAGATATTTGCACCTGTTTCTTGATTACCACCATCCACTCGATCATAGCCCTTGGTGCTTCACAAGGATGGAACCTACATCAGATGGATGTCAAGACTTTATTCTTACATGGTTCAATCAAAGAATAGGTCTATGTGGAGCAACCCGAAGGATTTGAGATCCATGATCGAGAATCTCATGTGTGTAGGTTGAAGAAGGCCTTGTATGGGCTAAAGAAAACACCCCGAGCATGGTATGAGAGGATTGATAGCTACTTGATGATCTTGGGATTCACTAGGAGTGAAGCTGACCCCAACCTTTACTTTAAGGTTATAAGATGACAAGCCTCTCATACTGGTGCTATATGTTGACGACTTCCTTCTAACAGGTGCAGACCCTCTCATTCACAAATGTAAGAGGGAGCTGGCTTCTGAGTTTGAGATGAAAGACCTAAGACTTATGCACTATTTCCTAGGACTGGAAGTTTGGCAGAAACCAAGGGGGATTTCCCTATTTCAAGGAAAATATGTGGTGAAGATATTGGAGAGATTCAGCATGGTGGACTGCAAGCCCATAACCACCCTAATGGAGCTTGACTTCAAGAAGTTGAGCGGTAGTGCCACTGGACTTGTTTTACGAAATACCGCCGAGTATCGTCAACTTGCCAAAGCATTGATTTTCCTATTGAACTCCTGTCTAGATATATGCTTTGCAGTCAACACGTTGAGTAAACACATGGTTGAACCTCACCACATACATTGGACTGGTGCCAAGAATCTGCTAAGATATCTTTGTGGCACAATTACTTATGCATTAAGATACACTGACGGAAATGTGAGACTACTTGGATATATTGATGTTGATTGGGAAGGCAATGTGGTGGACCATAAGAGCACTTCTAGGTGTTGTTTCTCCTTGGGATCTACTTTGATATCCTAGATGAGTAGGAAGCAGAAGTTTGTGGCTTTGAGCACCGCCAAGGAAAAGTACATTGCTACTAGCATGGCCTCCTGGTGAGCTCTAGTATTGTAGCAATAATGCTACAACTCCTGGGGCTTCCTGTCTCTTAATTTTATCAACCCGGTAGTTCGTACAAACTTGGAAGCGGCGGTGCTATATGCACAAGTACTAGCTCTTGTCGCAGCTGTCACTTGGTCAGCTGGCACAAGTCCGCTAGGGCTCAAGCCAACTTCTATAGGCTCTCAGAAGAAGCTTGCTAATTGATGGACGAAAGCTAATCTCAAAGGAAAGCTACTTTACTTGACAAAAATGAACCGAAAGCAAATCAAAGCATGTAAACCTAGGAAACCCTAATTTAACTAGTCTGACCTCTACAATGCAAGGAATGTAAATGCAACTTCTACCAATGCTGTCATTACCTCTAATAAGTGAAAATGCATGGATCTAAACTACTTGCATCATGAAAGTTATGTTTTTGTATTTTTCCTTTAAGTATGTGGAATGATTGTGATCTTGTGCTTACTAGGGTTTGGTTGTGCAGATGGGATGGAGAAGGAAGGAAAGCGTGGGATAGGTTGGGGAGGCTAGGAGAGGTTCCTAGGGATCCTTAGCATCCATCCACAGAGGTTCCTCGCACTCAGATGCTCAGCAACCGAAAGAGTGGCCTTCTACAGGATGGTTGTGGAGGATCCTACAGGATACTCTGTTTTCTACAGGATAGTCCTGTAGGTCTTCTACAGGATGTTTACGAATTGGATTTTTGAGGATGGATGGTTGATGGAAGATGCATGGATGGTTATGGAGGTAGGATGGGGGTCTGAAGTGACCTAGGAACTGATGGATGGAGTGATGAGATGATAGGTGGAAGGCTGACTTGGCTTCAAGGTAGTTGAGACAACAATGGGGGAGAAGGTAAGGTTACTTGGCAAAAGAGAAGATGGGAGATGAGGGAACAGACTTGGTGATGGAGTAGCTGATCTGAACGAGGCTCAAATGAACGAGGAGGTGATGAAGGTGATAGAGATGCCCTGCACAATGCTTATTCAAACAAATCAATGAATTCTTGCAAACAAACCAAGTCCTAGCTAACTCAATCCAACTGTTAATGAATGAGTAAACAACAGCCTTGTTTGAAAAGAGAACCATATACATCACATGAGAAAGAACATGCCAAAAGATCTAAATGCATACAAACTCCTACCAATCTATTATAAACATGAGAAGCTACTTGAACCATCAAAAGAAACCTAAGTAACAAAGCACAAATTAAATCTAAGGAGCAGATTTTATTTCAAGAACGCAGCAAACACATAAAGATAAACAAGGGAGGTACTGGGCGCTTGAGATGGGCCCAACCCCAAGAACTACAGCCTCCCAAGAGCGATTTAGAGCTGGTGCAAAGTTGGATCCATCTTTATTAACCAAGAAATGAAAAGTACATCAAAACTGTCCATAAGGAGAGCTTGAGCATCAGCTGAAAGCAAAGCTAGTCTATTGCATAAAAATCGAATTACAAAATAGCTGACTAATGGCTAAAACGAAATGACTAACTAGCTACAACATGACTACCAACTAGCTAACAAAAATGACCAACCACTAGCTAACCAAAATGAGGCCCCAAGCCCTCTTATTTATACAATTTGAGGACCCAACAGTCCTCCTAAAAGTTAGGGACTTGGCTGCCCAAGACTTGGAGTTAACAGCAGTCCAACTTGACTTGCTTGGCTGCCCTTGAGCTCATTGATTTGGTGGCCTTTGAACTCCGAGCTGATGGTGGAGAATTCGAGGTAAGGGCCCATAAATGAGGGGGACACCTTCCTACAAATCCTCTAGCTTGTTCTCCCACGAATTTGGCTGCCAAGTGCACATTAAGACCTTCCATTTTGTCTCCAAGTTGACCAACAAGGCTACACAAAGCACCCATTAGACTTGTTGGCATAATGACTAACCAAATTCACTCTATTAACATAAAAATAATCAAAAACATGCAATAAACAAATGAGAATGGTGGACTAAGCCAAATGAGGAGGTTGAATGAGCCCAAATAATTGTGCATTTTTGGGGCTCATCATCACCCCCCTACTGAAAGTGTTGCTCATCCTCTGAGCAACCAAATCTCTCCCCTTGTCTTTGATGGCCCGGGTGGCTTCCTTGGCTAATCATCTCGTCCGATTTCTCCTTTGGATTCCCTCTTTTCGAACATTCCTGTAGAAACTGTTCTGTCTTCCTGTAGAAACAGACTCTGTCTTCCTGTAGAAATCGTTTCAACTGTTTTGGTCTGCTTGGTTGGGGTTTCCTTCTCCTTTCAGCTTTGCTGTGGCAACCTTCATCTCCTTCCCCTTTCTGCGCTTCTTCCTCACTGTCTGCTGCTTTTCTTACTGAGTATTCAGCCTTGTTATGAGTGCACAAGTATATTCCTGTAGAAGGCTGAACCATGATCAAATTATGTCCAAACCTTGAAATTTAAATGGCCCCTCTAAAAAATGGTAGCTGCATGCAGAGCCTCAGTCAATCTTCACTGACAAGTATATTGTCCGCACAAACCAAAGGCATGCATAGAATTCTATTATACCAGTCAGAACAAAAAATGAGTATGACATGATGGGCATGTAGCCAAAATATGAAATTCTAGAAACAAGTTTTGTCATCTCCAGCTTGGTGAAGAAATAGAATGTGGCATAGAGAAACAAGTAAAATGTTGAGGAGCCTGCAGTCAAATAAGATCTCCACCACCAGTTGTAATTTTTACGGCACAATTCGAAGTAGCACAAGATAATGGTGATCTCTACATATGTAACAATGAGGATCACAAAGACAATGAACAAGAACCCAAATATATAGTAGAAATGATGCAGCCATGTTGAAGTTAATCTGAAGAACAGTCCAATGAATACAGCTCCAAAAGGCAGCATGCCTCCAATTGGTATTGAAAAAAAATGGGCTGCATATACCAAGCTTGCTCTAGAATCTGCCTGGGGGTTTGGTTGGTCTTCACTGGATCTTCAATTGTAGGCTCATTGTAGCCAAAGTAACTGCTGGCACAGAAATTCCAAACCATAAAAGGACTGAGGCAAACATAGTCTCGAAAGGAACTACATCAGCTGATTTTTTTCCATAGCGGTGCATTGAGAATAAAGAAAATGCAAAAGGCAATGCCTGGAAACAAGAATGTGGTTTCAGCGTGTTCCTCATCTGTTCTGTGCTCTTGAACATCTTAGATAGACGTGACAATGCATACCCTGCAAAGAAACCCATAAACACCCATAATCGTAGCATAGCTGTCATTAAACTTCCACGGCTCACTGTTTGCATCATGATCATTGCAACAATTTCGGAGAGAAATAAAACAATCATCAAATGAGTTGATGATAGAGAAACAATTAACTGATTGTGCACACTTTAGTTGAGGACGTGGAAAGTGCAGATGAACAGCAGTTCATGAGTTTCAGCCAAGCCGTCTTTAATTTCTCCGTGATTTGTGATGAGGTGGCAAAAAACATGTGCGCTAGATTTTTCAAATTGCAGTGATACATGTCTTCTTCTCTCTGTTAATTAATTGACATCCTGTTCACTGGAGTTCAACACATCTCCCACTAATTGTGCTTTTCAAATTTTCACGTGGATGACTGATCGTGATTTTTGCCTTGCTGAGTGCAATTTGAACGTGGCTCTCTTCTTGGCTGAATCCAATCATCTCATTCGTTCATACAATGCTTAGATTAGATTTATGCAATAGAAGAACAAGGTTTTGTCACGTACCTGAAGTCAAACGGCTGCCTGTGAAGCTTCTTGCTGCTGCATGCTCTGATCCTGCTGCTGCATGCTTAGTTTTTCTGGTTGCATGTGGCTGGGCTGCTAATCTTTGATTGTGTTTTTCATGTGCAGGTGTCCTCTTGCCGGATCCAAGCTCCAGACGATTGTTTCCACGTTCAAGTCTGCACATTCAAGCTGCTGTTGCTGCATCTTCCCCGAACCAGAACTTGTTTTCGACATTTCTCCCAAACGCCAAAGCGGATCGATCTGAAACTTGCTGAGCATGTTTCTATCATCATTATGCATCTCCCATAGCAAATTCGTGATCAATGGATGCACGGATTTCGAGAAAAATGGAAAATGGCTGAAGATTTCAGAGGCCGATTTCTCGGAAACCGTGCATCGGAATCGGCTGAAACTGCTTGGGTAGGCTACTATCATCCATGTTCATATCCCCATGAAACAGGTTTTGAAATGGATGCACGGTTATGGAGAAAATGCAAAAATGGCTGATGGTGATGGAGGCTGATTTCTTGGAAACCGTGCATCGGAATTGCATGAAACTGCTCAGGCATGTTGTCATCAACCTTGTAGAATTCCCCATAAAGCGGTTTGTCAAATGGATGAATGGTTTTCAAGTTATGGCAAAAACAAATTTGGTTCTATGGATTTTTGCCTCAAGGCTTTTTGCATGTGCTTGCATGGGATGACAAAATGAATTTTGTTTGTGATGCAGGTATGGAGATGGTGGAGGATGAGTTGGAAGACTACAGGAGGACTCTTGAACCTTTGAGGAAGCTACCATGCTTGCAAAACCACTTTTTGAAATGTATGCCTAGTTTCCCACAATTTCTACAAGAAGATCCTGTAGAAGCACAATGAGAGGCACAAGGAGGTGAAAAAAAATGATGGATGAAGGCAAGGGATGGACACACAAGTGCTTGTAGGCCTAATCAATAGATTCCCACCATTAGATTCACTTTTGAGATTGAATTTGGCTCGTCCAAAGGTTCTACAGGATGTTTCCTGTAGAAATATAGAGCATCCTGTAGAAAACACAGTTTTGAGGAAAGAAGCATAATGTCATGAAAAGAATGATGGAAAAGGGGTGAGGAGTGGACACATAGATGAGTGTAGGCCTCATGGACATATTCCAAGCCTTCAGGTCCTCTTTGGAGATCAATTTGGCTTTTGTTGTAAGCTTCCTGTAGAAGACACAAAAACTCCTTTGTCTTTGATTTGAGTGCTCCTCCTATCATGAAACGTCCTCCTTTAACCTGCAATGTCATTGCTGCAACATGAAATGGAGATTAGCTTTATTTTTCTTTTTCTTTTTCTCTTTTTTTGAAAAACAACTAGGGCGCCTCATGGAGGTTTTCACCCTAATTGCCTGCCTTGGGCGCCTCCAAGGGAGGTTTTCACCCAAAGATCTTTTTCTCTTTTCTTTTTCTTTTTTTTTTTTCAACCCATTGACCGCCTCATGGAGGTTTTCAATCAATGAGCCAACCTAAGGCGCCTCCGAGGAGGTTTTCACCTTAGATTTCTATTTTCCTTTTTTTCATTTTTTTTCCTTTTTCTTTTTTCTCTTTTTTTTTTTTTTCTTTTTTCCTTTTTTTTTTTTCTACCCTACCCTACTTGGAAAACAAAATCATTCTCAAGTATAAGAATACTTCCAATGGAGCCATGTGCACATCGAGATTAGAGAAAAAATGATGTGAAGGCTCGAAATGCATGCTTGGTCAACTATCCAACTTTCAGAGACAAAATGATCCAACTTTGAGAGTACAAAACGTAGCTGAGGAGGAGAGTGCTGCTGCAACTTAGTGACCTTCTGAAACCATATCTCAATATAGCTTGGATATCCTTGGTCATCTTGCTGATTTGGATCATTCTTCATGTCACCTTCTATCATGACCTTCTGATCTTCCTCTTTTTGCTGATCTTTCTCTTCAGTACATGGAGGATTTGATGGTGACCATGAGGAAGCTTTCTCGATCTCTCATTCTGATCTCTTTTCTTCATCAAGTGCAACCCATGGTTCTTTGATCTCCTCTTTTGAATCTTCTTTTGCTTTTGGTCCTTCAATGCTTTCAAGATGATCTCTTTTTTGCATTACTTTTCCTGAGCTTTGGTGAACATCATTGAGCTCACGAGGAATCATTTGCACATGTTGTGCCTCAGATTTGCAATTTGGTTGAGCTGCTCCATTACATGGTTTTGGAAATGGAGGTACGGGTAGCTGAGTGGAGGTGTGAAATTGAGATGGAGATGGATGGCATTGTGGTTGGGTAGGCATTTGGGGTTGCCTTGGTGGAGGAGGAGGCGATGGTTGTGGATGAGCAGGTGGTGGAGGAAAATGAGCGGGATGAGAGTTGTACTGGGGCCTCCACTCCTGATAAGGTGCATCCCACTGAGGCTGTGGCTGAGCATAAGAGTGAAATGAATGAGCAACTGGTTGGGCATAATATGGATCTGTGAAGGAACAAGGAGGATATGACCAAGGAGGAGGTGTAGACCAGGAAGGATGAGCAGGGGGATCCCAAGAAGGCATGAAAGTGGCTTGATAAAGGTCATAATAGGTCTCGGGTATCCCTTGCAGTTCCTGCTGGTAGGGTATGGGTCCATGTGGCCTCCTTTGGTTCATATAACAGAGTGATTCAGTGGCTTTCTTGGCTCTTTGATATGTAGCTTTGATTCTGGGCAAGGAAGGGCACTGATCTGTAGGATGGTATTCTTCACAGATGAAACACACTTCTAGGGAGTGCATTGGACATTCATTCCTAGGATGCTTTTTAAGGCACCTAGGACAAAAAATGACCAAAGCCCTCTTGGCTTCTTCTTGCTTCTTTTGGATCCGCAAGGTATCCAGTTGCATGGCAAGAAACTGCCTCATATCACTCTTGAAATCTTCGATCTGATTTGAAAATTCATCTTTGGACAAGATGTTGCTCCCAACATATCTGCTTGTAGCCATTTGCTTCAGAGGAATGTTTCTTCTTCTTCTCCCCTAGAGGTTCTTCAGATATGTCTTGATGTCCACCCAGGGGTTCTTTCATCACAACCATCGAAGAAGAACGTTGGCTGTGTGAAGCAGTGGGGGTGTTGTGCAATCATTTTTCTAACTTATCTCTACTCCTACAAAGCATGAAATAGATTGAACTGCAACTAACTATCTTGCGAAATTGAAAGGACTAATCTATTTTGCTCAAATGAAATTGCAAGAATGAAATGCTAGTCTACGCTTGCAGAATTGAAATGCGGAATTGAAAGGCTATTCTAGGAAAGCAGGAAATGCTAATCTATGAAAGCAGGAAATGCTAATCTAGGAAAGCAAGAAAGGCTAATCTACTTTTGCATAAATGAAATTGCATAATGGAAATGAAGTAAACTACTTAGAAGAAGGTTGTAGTAGAAAATAGAAGAATAGCAACAATCACCAATACTCTGCCGCTTCCCCGGCAACAACGCCAAAAAGATGGTGAGCTCCAGTATTGTAGCAATAATGCTACAACTCCTGGGGCTTCCTGTCTCTTAATTTTATCAACCCGGTAGTTCGTACAAACTTGGAAGCGGCGGTGCTATATGCACAAGTACTAGCTCTTGTCGCAGCTGTCACTTGGTCAGCTCGCACAAGTCCGCTAGGGCTCAAGCCAACTTCTATAGGCTCTCAGAAGAAGCTTGCTAATTGATGGACAAAAGCTAATCTCAAAGGAAAGCTACTTTACTTGACAAAAATGAACCGAAAGCAAATCAAAGCATGTAAACCTAGGAAACCCTAATTTAACTAGTCTGACCTCTACAATGCAAGGAATGTAAATGCAACTTCTACCAATGCTGTCATTACCTATAATAAGTGAAAATGCATGGATCTAAACTACTTGCATCATGAAAGTTATGTTTTTGTATTTTTCCTTTAAGTATGTGGAATGATTGTGATCTTGTGCTAACTAGGGTTTGGTTGTGCAGATGGGATGGAGAAGGAAGGAAAGTGTGGGATAGGTTGGGGAGGCTAGGAGAGGTTCCTAGGGATCCTTAGCATCCATCCAAAGAGGTTCCTCGCACTCAGATGCTCAGCAACCGAGAGAGTGGCCTTCTACAGGATGGCTGTGGAGGATCCTACAGGATACTCTGTTTTCTACAGGATAGTCCTGTAGGTCTTCTACAGGATGTTTACGAATTGGATTTTTGAGGATGGATGGTTGATGGAAGATGCATGGATGGTTATGAAGGTAGGATGGGGGTCTGAAGTGACCTAGGAACTGATGGATGGAGTGATGAGATGATAGGTGGAAGGCTGACTTGGCTTGAAGGTAGTTGAGACAACAATGGGGGAGAAGGTAAGGTTACTTGGCAAAAGAGAAGATGGGAGATGAGGGAACAGACTTGGTGATGGAGTAGCTGATCTGAACGAGGCTCAAATGAATGAGGAGGTGATGAAGGTGATAGAGATGCCCTGCACAATGCTTATTCAAACAAATCAATGAATTCTTGCAAACAAACCAAGTCCTAGCTAACTCAATCCAACTGTTAATGAATGAGTAAACAGCAGCCTTGTTTGAAAAGAGAACCATATACATCACATGAGAAAGAACATGCCAAAAGATCTAAATGCATACAAACTCCTACCAATCTATTATAAACATGAGAAGCTACTTGAACCATCAAAAGAAACCTAAGTAACAAAGCACAAATTAAATCTAAGGAGCAGATTTTATTTCAAGAACACAGCAAACACATAAAGATAAACAAGGGAGGTACTGGGCGCTTGAGATGGGCCCAACCCCAAGAACTACAGCCTCCCAAGAGCGATTTAGAGCTGGTGAAAAGTTGGATCCATCTTTATTAACCAAGAAATGAAAAGTACATCAAAACTGTCCATAAGGAGAGCTTGAGCATCAGCTGAAAGCAAAGCTAGTCTATTGCATAAAAATCGAATTACAAAATAGCTGACTAATGGCTAAAACGAAATGACTAACTAGCTACAACATGACTACCAACTAGCTAACAAAAATGACCAACCACTAGCTAACCAAAATGAGGCCCCAAGCCCTCTTATTTATACAATTTGAGGACCCAACAGTCCTCCTAAAAGTTAGGGACTTGGCTGCCCAAGACTTGGAGTTAACAGCAGTCCAACTTGACTTGCTTGGCTGCCCTTGAGCTCATTGATTTGGTGGCCTTTGAACTCCGAGCTGATGGTGGAGAATTCGAGGTAAGGGCCCATAAATGAGGGGGACACCTTCCTACAAATCCTCTAGCTTGTTCTCCCACGAATTTGGCTGCCAAGTGCACATTAAGACCTTCCATTTTGTCTCCAGGTTGACCAACAAGGCTACACAAAGCACCCATTAGACTTGTTGGCATAATGACTAACCAAATTCACTCTATTAACATAAAAATAATCAAAAACATGCAATAAACAAATGAGAATGGTGGACTAAGCCAAATGAGGAGGTTGAATGAGCCCAAATAATTGTGCATTTTTGGGGCTCATCACCTCCTATGAGGCTGTCTGGTTACAAAAGCTCTTCAGTGAGCTGTTTGGATTTACTTTGCATACCATCATGATTAGGGATGACAACCATAGCAAGATTCGTTTATCATAGAATCCCGTATTCCATGATCGCTCAAAGCATATCAATATCAGGTACCACTATATTCATGACATGGTGTAGTGGGGAGCTATAAGGCTCCAACATATCGCTACAAAAGGTCGTCGACTTTTTGACAAAGCCCCTAGGAAAGGTCAAATTTCTAACTTTTCAAGAACAACTTGGAGTCATTCAGAGACCCTCTTTTGATGGTCAAGTATGATGTACTAAGCTCTGGGAGCTCTAGGGGAGCACAGGGTACTTCTTGGAGCAACATATGACCACAGGGTAACTCACCATCCCCTGTTGGTGCACTTTTTACAGGGTAAAAGGTTCAACCTTCCCCTAACACCCCGTGGATACTATGGAACAAGATGATTAGTTCTCTTGTGGTCTAGGATGATTCGTTCTCCATGGCGATTGAGGAATAGGATGATTCGTTCTCTTGTAGGCAATGATGATTTGTTTTATGTGGCATGCACTAGATAGGATGATTTTTTCTCCTTTGGACAGGATGATTAGTTCTCATGTCGAGGCATCCTACCCATGTAGTTTGGGACTCATGGGAAGTACCTCTCATTCGATCAATGAGCAAGGAAATGAGGATAGGGACCATAGTAGTTCTATCGATGGACACATCGTTGTATCTACAGTACTCCCTATGCTAGGATGACCTCCATTGATCTAGGATCAATGATACTAGTCTAGGACCAGTGAGAGTGGTACACCCTCTGAAACTGACTTCAGGTCAGCAGAGGACTGGTCTGGGACTAGTGAAAGTGGTACACACTCCAGACTAACTTCAAGTCAGTGGAGGATGTTATGAGACATCCTCAATCACTTCTTCTTCTTCATAGTTCAAAAAGAGTAGAACAGAACAAAGTAGAGCATAGCAGAGCAGGGGTCAAGCTGTACAAGGTAGTGCATTTGATGGATGAATAGTAGCAATGGTTAGACGAATTGCAGATTGAGTTCTCCCTAGTTGGGAGGGAGTGTTAAAATTGGAAACTAGGGCCAAACTCCATGTGGGTCACCTTATTCATGGCTGATAGTATATTTCCTAGATTCCTCTCATCAAGAGGTGTAGGATTGATCTAAAGATCATCCGATTTTGATAAGTATTTATGGAGATATGAATTTATTTTGATTATTAACGAATTATCAAAGTTTGCCAGCAACTTATGTAGGCTCAGACGCCCAATAGACACATCTATTCACCTTCAACATTTGGATATAAATACAGGATTACTCCTCCTCATTTGGTCACTCACTTCTCATCATATCTCTCTCTCTTCTACACAGAAAAAGAGTCTCTTCTCTCTCCTACGTAGAAAGTCTCTCTCTCTCACACATGTGAAAAGAAGGACGCAGATTTCTTGGACTGGTGCACGACGAAGTTTTGGACTAATGCGCATTGAATTCTTTGATTGGTGCATGGTGAAGTCTTGGACTGGTGCACGAGCGAAGTCTTGGACTAATGCGTGGTGAAGTCTTGGACTGGTACACGGTGAAGTCTTTGACTGATGCGCGGCGAAGTCATGGACTGGTGCACGACGAAGTCTTGTACTAGTGTATGGTGTACGACTCACCAGTGGAGACTTGACAAGCGCGATCTAGGGTATGCTACCCTAGTTTAGGGCTGATCTAGGGTTTGATACTGCTGATATAAATCAAATCTTTTTACTATTTCGCTCTGCTGAATTATTGAAGATAAAAGAAGGTTTGATCAAAGGGTTTCCCCATATTGGGGTTTGTCCCTGGCTAGCCGCCACATCTTGTGTCTCTTGTCTTGGCTTGTTTTCTGTTGATCATTTAAATGTTCTATCTACAATTTACTCAATGTATATGTGATTTCTAATCTGTGGATAATAATAAGAAAGATAGGTAAACTATTCTAAGCATAGAACATACCATAACTTAACATCAACCCCCTAGTGTCACAAAGATGACAAATTTTTGGATTCTATGGTTTGTAATAAGTATCTTGAAATTGATTTTTAATTTCGGTGTACCCACACCACTTTTGGAGGAGGAAGCTTTTATCTACAAACCCCTTAGTGTCACAAAGATAACAAATTCTTGGACCTCATTATGCTTTGGGAATGGTCCAACACCTATATTTGTCACATAGGTGATTAAGTTTGTTTGTTTTATACGAATGTTGATTTTCTTCTTTGTGTTAGTCATAACTAGGAGATAATTTTGATATTCTACATTACATTAGAGTTGACCACCTCCTTATAATATATTCTATATTACATTAGGGTTAATCATTCCCTTAAAATATTTGAACTTCCTTTTATTTCAACTCTTTATGGCACCACAAATTCCTTTTAATTTGGATGTAATAGTAATTTATTTATATTTTAGGTATATCTTAAAGGTATGGTCACCAAATTAACTAACTTCCTTTAAATTATTAGATTGGTTTGTTGACTTTGATCTCTAAGTCAAAATTAGCCGTTGGTCAAGTTAGCCATTGGAGGTTTTGCACAGACTATTTAACATGCAAAGCTGGATCTGTTTTCTTCAACTCGTCCTAACGATGAACCACACTGGTTGGTTCAAAACGCGTCGTCAATGATTTTCTGATTGTGATTTACGTCGAAATTTCTTCTGACAATTGTTATGGATCATAGAAGCCTCAATTCAACAACTTTAGTGTTATCGATATCCTATAAGATGACATCTTCGAGTATTCCCAAATGATTTCTACCCAATACTTGACATATTAATCCCTTCTTCATTTCATTCATTGTTTTTTTATGGCTAGAGTTAAAAACCATTTTATGGAACCACTTATCATCCATATTGTTTAACATATTCTTTTTAAATATAGATGTCATAGTAATTTTAGTGTTATTGATATCCTATAAGATGACATCTTCGAGTATTCTCAAATGATTTCTACCTAAGACTTGACATCTTGATCCCTTATTCACTTCATCCATTGTTTTTTATGGCTAGGGTTAAAAGTCATTTTATGGAGCCACTTATCATCCATGTTTCTTAACATGTTCCTACACAAGATGAACTTAAAAACCATGGGTATTCACTCAATGGGGAAGAGGTTGGTTCGTATGAAGACAATAGCATAGGGTGTAATGCTTTTAATTTTAATTTTATATATTTTAAAACATTTTTTCAATTGTTTTTCCCTCCACATTCACCAAGATAACAAGAATGATTAGAGTATCAAATAAGAGGGTTTTCTTGTCGCACAACCAAAACTCTATCAATTTACACTTGTTTTCCAGCCATTAAAAAACTTTCCTCTCCATTTATCCTTTTTCTTGGGACCTAATATCCATTCTAGGGAAATTGTTTAAAGACATTTTCTATAAACTAATATTATAATATAAGGAAGCGTTGTAAGTGATCTTATAAGGTTTGATCTCCTGAATTTTTTTTTTTTGTGAAATTTTTTTTTCATATTTCTCTTTTTTTAAATGAGGTTTGATTCTCATATTAGTTTTGTTTTTTTTCATGCTCATAGCTATACACATACTAAAGTAAAAATTCTTGCAAATTTTTAGATGATTATCAAAATTATAAAACAAGTAATTTATATATTTTGAATGGGATATTTATAGCCTTCAAGTTATGTGAATAGGTGTCTTTATAGCTAGGGTGACATGATGTCTTGTAGAGCCAACTTGGTCTCTTGTGGAGGAAAAAATAAAAAATAAAAAATTCAATTCTTTTTAGAAAAGGTCACAGACAACATGTCTTCCATAATTTTCTTTTAATATAAATAACAATAAATATTTTCCTTTCCTTACAAGCATGAAAAACATGCTTCATATAAATTTTCTTTTACAAATATAATTTATATTTCATCATTACAAGTACAATTGAAACATTATGAATATCGGCCCTAAGTAAAAAATACCTAGGCAAGTATTCATAATAATTGTCCACGTGTTCTTTGAATGCATGATTTCTCTTAGGGAAGGTACAACTCATTAATAAAATCATCATCTATGTGAACAGGCTCAACCCACATCAACATCATCATCATAAATAGGTACCACAACCTAGATTAGCACTCCTAACCAATGGTACTCACTCAACCAGTTACCACGATATGTTTAGCACTTCACCTCATGTTACTGTGACTAGTTCAGAGTTTCCGTCACGCATGGTCAAAACCTAGGGACACCCATCTCCCAACTTTGAAAGGCATCACTCTAGGCCATCGTGTTGAAAAGTAACCCACTCCATTAAGTGTATCATCCTGAGGGACCATTCACTCTAGAATTTTTTTCCATCATGCTATCTCACCAACAGTCCAATCTGTGCTCCTGTTGTCACTAACATACTAAGCCATGCCCCTATTGTCCACTCATCAACAATCTAGGACATGCTCCTATTGTCACTAATAGTCTGAGCCATGCCCCTTTTGATGTCACATCAATGCTCCCTCTCACTAATATATCGGTTCTCCACAAGTCCAAGCTTGTCCCTGAAGTATACAAACATCACATGGGATAAAGGCTCTGTGAGAATATCAACTATCTACACAACAATGGGAATATATTGGATCCTCATTGCTCCCTTCTACACCATATCACGAATGTAATGGTACTTAATATCAATATGCTTCATCTTATCATGAAATATTGAATTGTCTATTAGCTTCATAGAGCTTTGATTTTCACAACAGATTTGATTCCAGCATATGGTCAAACAATCTAAAGAATAACTTACGAAGCCATAATCCTTCACAACATGCTAGAAAAACTACATTATACTCTGCCTCTACAGTACTTAGTGTGACAAATGTCTAATTCCTACTCATCCATAATATCATAGAAAATCCCAAACTAAAAGATACACTATATGTACTCTTCTTGTCATTTGCACTCCCTACTCAATCATAATCCATATATCCTTGTAGTTGTATCTCACAACTAGAGGCATATCTCAAGAAATAATCAATAGTACCACACAAATTTCTTAATATATTATTTTCTACAATCCAATGCTCATGTCTCAATTCCATCTAAGACTAAGTCAAGGTGTTTACTACAAAGAAAATGTTTGCCCTACTATTCACCAAATACATCAATGATCCAATCAACATTCGATACATGGATGAATCAACCACATGAGACTTAGAATCCTTTAGCTTTATAAAATTCATCACCATAGGATTTTCCATAAACTTGCATTCCATCATTCCAAATTTCTAAAGGATCTTGATGACATGCTTTCCTTGCTTGAGGAGGATTTCACCAAGTCTCTTTCAAACTTCCAATCCCAAATAGTAATGCATCAAGCTAATACCCTTCATGTCAAACTCAAAGGACAACTCCCTCCTACAGTGAAAAATGAGATGATCTACACCTGTTAGGAAAAAATCGTCATCATGTAGTAGTCGTGTCACTAGCTCGCCTTTCACAACCTTGATATAAAGGTTTGGTTTAGAAACACTCTTCGACAAACTAAGTCTCGTCAGATACCCATCAATTCTAGAATACAAAACTCTTGGTTCTTGCTTGAGTCTATATATGGCCTTCTTCATTCCTCACAGAAGGTATTCTCTCTCATGAACCCCAAACCCTTGATGTTTCTCTATGTACACCTCTTCCTCAATCACGCTATTAAGGAAGGTGATATTCACATCCATTTGGTGTAACTTCAAGCCCATTAATGAAGTAAGAGAAACAAGAGATCTAATTGTGGTGTGCCTAGAAACTGCTGCAAAGGTTTCATCATACATTCCTTCCTCCTTCTAGGACAACCCTCTAACCATGAATCTTTCCTTTTGTTTGTCACTGACCACATTTTCTACACGCTTGATCTTATGTATCCACTTTTATAGTATCTTTTAGACATCAACTTCTTCTTCAAGAGTCCTTTCAACTCATCCAAAATTATCTAATCTTCTCTAATTCCACTACCATGGTTTACGTCTCCCCACAAAATATATTATTTTCCCTTGAGACTGAATGTAGCTATATTGACCTTCATGTTCTTTGAATAATCATGCAATCTGAAAAACTTCTTCATCAGATTTATTCATATCTCCATCAAAATTACAAGGTTTGGATTTATTGAAATCATCTAGAAAATATCCGTTCTCACTCCAATCATGATGATGGTGGTGATGGTGACGATGTCTCTCAGAACAAGAGATAAAATAAAATACATGAGTGGTACCCCTCCTATTGGGTGTATCTAGAGATCTCCCACCTCTTACTGTATCTTCCTTTCCCATCCTATGTATTCTTTGAGACCTTCTACCATATGCCCCATTAGTATTTGTCTCTTGCCTATCTCCATGAATGTTCCCCAGTTGTCCCTGCTTCTATAAATATGAAAGGATTTGAAGAATCACTACATTTACTTTTCCTTGATTTTCCTGAACCCTTGCAAGTTTTTCCTATACCTAAATCAACTTTTTATTATCTACCTTGCAACTTCTAACATCTCCCCTCAAGATCCTCAGTGTATCTGCTAGATCAAGATAATACTCTTCTCCTTTCTACTCAAATGACCTTTCCCATTCCACTGAATTCACATCAAGCTTGTACGAGGAGTCATGTGAACTGTAATCCACCATTCTACTCTTCATCCTTGGCCTTCTATTTCTTGCAAACATACCATGTTAGATAAAGCAAATAGAAGACATAATCAAATATTAACTCAGTGTATCTTAGGGGAGGCTATCACATTTGCACAAACCAATCCATATTATAATGATATATATATATATATATATATATATATATATATATATATATATATATATATATAGTATCAACATATCAATATCATGATGCATGCATGATAATAATACAAAATTATAATAATAACTACATTCATGATAACCACAACCATCTACATGTACCCCAAGGTCCAATAATGTAAACATTACTTTGATACCACTATGTGACACCAGTACCAAGGAAAGGTTTATAAGGAATGCAACATTTTTTATACCACCATGTAACCACCCCATCACACATTTACCCACTTTTACAAGCTCTCAAACAAAAGTTGAGTGTTACTATGGTATGACTCAACCTCCAAGTTCTAGTTACGAAATTGCGGTATACTAACCTAAAACTTACTGCCATCGCTTAGGGACCCCAAATCACCTAGGTGTCTGACAACCACCACTGGCGATCAATCCCTCAAATGGAACTTCCTTTTCTCGGGATTTATACCCTAACAGAAGGCTTGACACACTATGCATACAATTTGAAGGCTCCAACTACATGCATGAGCCTTTCTTTGTGTGGTTGCAATCGAAAATTGCTAGCTTTGAGGGTGTAGTTGCAAGATCAATGCCACGTTTTCAGGGCTATGATATAGACCACTACCCATAACAACCCAGAACTATGTCAAAGATGATAATAAGTTTATACACACAATACTAAGGCTATATCATTTCCGAAACATGATAGTCACATGATAAACATTTCATCAAACACATAGTAAACATATAATCTACATGTCACGAATGTATATCTGATCATGATCTTATTAACTTCATCATATAATCATCAAGAGGTCTCAATTGCATCTCAAGCTAGTTGCAACAACACTTGTTAACGCATGCATACATTAATGATCAATAACTTATCAAATCATGAACATGATCCATAACAACAATACATTATTTAACCAAGCCTATAACTAGCATATAGGAAGAATAAAATCCATGAGAAACCAACCATAATGTCAACACAATGTTATGAAACTAGCTTAGAAAAAGATAGAAAGGAAAGATCAACGCCTTAGAAATTAGCCTCTTCGAAGGGGCAACCTCCTTTACATTACACAAATGAATAGTTCTTCGATGATACAAATGACAAAACCTCCTTTTTATATATAGGAGTATAAGGGGTCACAATATAATCAAAGATGACATAAAAATAATAATAAAAGGGAACAACAATAACATTAGTGGGCTTCTATGGTTCACAATAATAAAAATATGCAGACAATAGGGGCACAACAATAACAATAAGGGCTACAATGACAATAGTAATGGGGGGATCACTAGTATTATAAGTACCTAATATGCCCCTCTCCTTCAATTTTTTTTTTCCTTAATGCTTGAGTAGTTTTGGATGCTTTTGTATAAAATTCTCATCCTTTGATGTGGAATCTTTAGCGGGTAAATTCTTCCACTTGACAAGATACTCTGAAATTGATCGATTTCACAGCTATCGAGTTCTTGTTTCTATGACTACTTGAAGTTCCAATATGATTTTTCCTTCCTTGTCAAGTTATGGCAATATTGTTTGAACTGAGAGGTTGTCACCAGTAACCTTATTTAAGCATGAAACATGGAAAACTAGGTGCACTTGGGAAGCTGCAGGAAGCTCCAATTTGTATGCCATCGTACCAATATTTTGCAACACTTTGTACGAACCATAATACTTTATTGATAATTTATTATACTTCTTAGCTTGCTTGGGGGACATTCATTTATATGGTTGTAGTCGTAGAAATTACCAGTCACCTATATCGAAACTTCTTTCGTTGCAATGTTGATCTGTCTATTGTTTCATTCTACTATGTGGCAAAGTTAGATTATCCATTAAGAGTTGGTGAATTTTCTATTGATGCTTAATGTGATCTTCCACTTCTTGAACCTTAGAATTTTCTCTTAAATATGATGTGACTGACAGTGGGTGATATCCATAAAGTGCCATAAATGGGGTCATTCTTTTCCGCAGTATGGAAGGAAGTGTTATACCAACATTCAACCAAAGTCAACCACTTGACCCATTGTGTTTGTTTATTAGATACAAAGAAACGAAGATATCCTTCCAAACATTTGTTTACTATCTCAGTTTTCCCATTAGATTGAGGATGATAAGGCAATCTATGAGCTAACTAAGTACGAAGACAAGAAAATAATTATGTCCAAAATTTTCCAATGAGAATGGGATCTATGTCGCTTACAATAATCTTTGGGTTCCATGTAGCTTTTGAATTGTTTCCATAAATGTAGTAGAAACTGTAGTGGACTAAAATGGATGACATAATGCACAAAAGTGTGCATACTTGGTAAGTCTATCAACTACCACCATGATGACACTCTTTCTTTGAAACTTGGGTAAACCAGTGATAAAATCCATTGAAACCTCCTCCCAACGTTGACTTGGAATGGATAAAGGTTGTAATAGACACGAGGTCTTAATTGTTTCAACTTTATTTTGTTGGTAAACCAAACATTCTACCACAAACTTTTGAATATTAGACTTAAGGCCATCCCAAAAAAATTCCTTCTTAATCCTGTGGTAAGTATTTTAAAATCTCGAGTGCTCTCCTAAGGGAGAGTTGTGAAATTCCATAAGAATCTTTTGTTTGAGTTGGGAATTCTGACATAGGTATAAGTGGTATTTGTACCATAACAAATAATTTTTCCAGCTAAATGTATCAGATGTAATGGGATATTTTTGTAACTTTTGAATGAGTTCCCACACTTCTTCATGATTCTTCCATTCATCCCTTGTGTCATTTATCCAATATGGTTGGATAATAGAAATGGCACAAAATAATACTTCCACATCCTCATCCTTTCTTGAGAGTGCATCTGCCACAACATTTTGCTTCCCTTTTTTGTATATGATTTCAAAGTCATAACCCAACATCTTTGTGACCCATTTTTGTTGCTCTTCTAAAGATAATATTTGTTCTAAAGAGTATTTAAGAATCATGATACGATTTTACCTTGAAGTGTCTTCCCATTAGGTAGGGTCACCATTTCTTAACTGCATGTAGTATTGCCAACATTTCCTTCTCATAAATAGCTTAGTGTAAATACTTTCCTTTGATTGGATGACTTTCAAAAGCAATGGGTCTTTCCTCTTGCATTAAAACAGAACCAACTCCATTTCCTGAGGCATCACATTCCACAATAAAGGTTTTTGTTAAGGTCAACATAGCTAAGATAGTGCTTGGAACATTGCGTCTTTATGATGTTCAAAGGACTTCGTTTCTTCTGGAGTCCATAAAAATGCATCTTTCTTCAATAATGTTGTTAAAGGTGCCACTATTCTCCCATAATTATTAGCAAAATTGTGATAATACGCTTTCAACCTAAGAAATCCTTGCAAATGCTTTATGGATGTGCAGATTTTCCATTCCTTAATGGCTTTAATTTTACTAGGGTCTACCTCAACACCTTCATGAGATACAATATGACCCAAATATTCCACCTCTTGTAGTCAGAAGAAACATTTGGAGCCTTTTACATATAATTGTTTCTCCTGTAATAGTTTGAGCACACTGTTAACATCTTAAACATGATCCTTCCAAGACTTGCTATAGATTAATATATCATCAAAAAATACTAACAAAAATTTTCTAAGGGAGGGTTTGAAAATGGAATTCATCAAACCTTAAAATGTAGAAGGTGCATTGGTAAGGCGAAAAGGCATGACCAGAAATTCATAATGACCCTCATCAATTATAAATGATGTTTTCAGAATTTCTTCTATCTTCATTATGGTTTCATGATATCCTGAATGAAATCCAACTTGGTGAAGTAAATTGATCCATGCAATTCATACAGTAGTTCCTCAATGATAGGAACAGAAAATTTTTCTTTAACAATGAGCTTGTTGAGCTTCCTATAATCTAGAAAAATGCACCATGATCCATCCTTCTTGTGCACCAATACTACTGGAGTAGAGAAAGAACTTTGGGTAGGTTGAATTATACCAGCCTCTAGCATTTTGGCAACCATATGTTCAATTTCACTCTTTTAGGCATAGGAATATCTGTAACGCCTGATGTTTGGAGGAAAAATTCCTGGAATCAAAAGAATAACCTGATCTTGATCACGAATAGCTAGGAGACATTTGGGAGTCTCAAATACCTTGGAATGATTTTCCAAGACTTTTTGGAGATATGGAGAAATAGATGACTTCAATATGGGGACCTTTAGTGAACATAATTGTGCAACCACACCATGTTGTTCTTTCTTTAAAAGAGTTTTCATTCCATTAGAGTTGATTATCTTTCATGGTTTCCCTACGATACCTCTTAATTCAACTTCCTTTCCTTTCGAAGAAAATTTCATGAAAAGTTCTTGAAAATTAAAAGCTATTGTACTCAAGGATTGTAGGCATTAGACTCCTAGTACAACATCAGCACCATGTTTTTGAGAAAACTAGTGTCTTTTCGATCTGATAGTCCCGCTAAGATGGGTTGCTATCTGAGAAACAAACAATCAAAGCACTTTGAGATTTCCTTTATGTATGATAGATAAGGGAGAAGCAAAGAGGGCCAACCAGGATCTTCCACTTGACACCTTGCTTGATTTCTCTCTCCCTTTATGGAACATGCGACTCCTCTCCTACTTGTCCAACTTTAGAGAATACTTGTAGAGACAAAGTAACAAAACACCATCAAAGCATATCGATATATAATACCATAAACAATGCAGAATCAGAAATACATTGACCATACAATTGCATTCACAAATAACAAGATTCGCAAATACACGATTATATGGAGGAAAACTCAGAGAACTTTATTAATAGTAGAAGAGAGGATTACAACCCAGTTGTCTGATCCAACATCATCCTCCCAGCATCAAAGCCCTCTTCACCTCATGAAAAACAAGATCACCCAACAATACAATGCTCCTTCTCAAAGACAAACCAACAACACTTCTTTACAAATTACAAAGTTCCATCCCCTAGAACTCTTAGATGAGGGATCCATTTATAGATATTTGCAGAGGTGTGAGTCAGTTTTGGGTTTTTCATTAGTGTCATTTCACTTGTAGTTCTTAGTTCCACTTGGAGATTTCTTAGATCTCCTACTCATCCTTAGGCAAATTTAGAGAGGCAAGTGTCATAGAGGAAGTTTCTAGAAGATTCCATGAGCATCCACTTAGCAAACTGCCTTAAACATTTTTCCATTCTCGCTCATTGCACCCCATAGAAGGCTCTTTCAGTATGCATCGCACCTGGCTAGTGTAGGAGCCAGTATGCATCACACCTTGACTAAGGAGCAGTCGGTATGGTCTAGTTTTGGCCAGTTCTAAGTGGTTTTTTAGGTGGAACTTGTGGGAAATGACGTAATCAGTTGACCATGATCCTTTAGGGTCTGAAACGACACTTTTAGGGGTTAAATAGCCCTCGGTTTATCAACATATATGGTTGGGGTTGTAGTGCCCAAATATGTCTATAATAGTTTCCCCCTAAAGCATGAGGTTGTAAATATTTTGATGTCGGGTGAAATGCTTTATCATGAGAATTCAAGGTATTCGAATTGGAAGGTGACCTGTATAAAATACAATACAATACGTCATAATTTTATTTTCATGATCTGAGGCAAGCATTCCCATGCTCAGCTTTATATATTCATTTTAATGTACATAGGACAGATAATTGTTTGCTGTTGCAGACTGGTGATTCTTTGTATGTAGAGTCATCATCCCTTAGCTTGGATGATCATCTGTGCAGCTTCAGTGTACATTTGATGTATTTATATTCCTGGATATATCACAACCCAGATAGATGAAAGTAGATCGAAGGTCTTCAAAACTCATTCAATCTTTTACCAATGTACAATTCGATCCATGTGAAAGGATGTCCTGAAGTCGAACGTGGAAAGACATTGCCTGATTACCAACCAATGATGTGAGCTATTAACAAGCATGAGATAGATCACCGATAATGATAATGACCCTCAAGGTACTACAGTACAATTCACATGGTGTGAATATGATCCGACGTCGAACATCACATAAAATATTTCGGTCGAAGGCCATTGATGTAAGCCTTTCGCCGGAGGCGAGAAACTTGCCATTGAGGCATGCAAGCTTCAAAGTACTTAAAGGGTTGTTCCTAAGTCAACTTCTTGGATAATGAGCTGATGCTGACAAGAAGTGACCCATCATAGGAGGGACTTAATGCATCCCACATCTATGACACAAAACGAAGCAAATGATTTTCTAGAGGTGAAAACGATCTGATGATACAAGGTTCAGGAATCGCGGTCATGAAAAATGGAGGGTGAAGGTATTACAGTGGATGAGGCATTAGCTGGTTGGTGAACTCTCTGAATGATTTCTCTTGAACATGTCAGTGACACTGATATGGATTTGTAGCATTAACCCTAATATATGGATGGTGTGGAGGACCAATGGTGATATGACTGATGAATGGAATAACCCAACCTGACTCAATCATGGTGATGGAGCGAAAGTGTCATGTTCAAGAGCGATCTGTTACCAACGAAGTTCTTCAAGTTTTCTTCCCTTTTCCCTCGACATTGTTGACCAGTACCTATTTATTTTTGTCAAGTTTGAGGAGGATAACATATGCTTGTTCTATAATTTTCCCTTCGGGCAAACCTGTTGCTATGTTTTGGTGAGCCTAGCGACAATGAAATTTATTCTTGTCTAGGTGGACAAGTGTGTCGCTATTGTTTTAATGAGTTTATTGATAAGGATAAATCAATCCTTTTCATGTTTAGAGAGTTTGAAAAGGGACGAAAAGGAAACTCCAGCAGTCCTTTTTCATAGCATAATCCCTTAAGTCCGAAAAATTATAAAATAATACAAAAGGGATGACATTTCGATCGCTTTAGCAAGCCGAAAAAGAAAAGCACTCGATATTTTTATGGGATGATCCATTAGGTCCAAAAAGATTAAAATATAGATGAGGGATGGCTCTTCCCTTTACTTTAACGAGCTGGAAAGGCCATTAGCTCGACAATCTTTTCATATTTAACGAGTCTAAAAAGAGCTTAAAAGAAACTCGTTTTTGAGGAATGAGTGATGTTTTCAGGTAGCAGCTGGTTCCAGGTAAGTTTGGAACTTCTCAAAACATGGCAGTGTGAAGAGGGTGGCTAACAAAATCACTCGTCGCAACTGTTCCTCAATAGGGTAAAAAATCAAGTGGAAGCGTATGATCGACCAAAAGAATGGAGGTGACAGTAAGAACACGAAACACTTCCTTTGCTTCATCCGCGCTCCAGAAAAAGGTGAATGGGGGTTAGACCAATCACCTAACCTAAGAAGTTGAAACTAAAAAGCTAAAAAGCTAAAAACGATAAAAATCTAAAAAAGAAATTGGTCACTTTTCACTTGCATAAAAAAGGTTTGCATGCCCCTAGGTATTGCTTGCATAAATTTTATGACGCTTTGACACAACTTTTATTTTTCAATTTTTAAGAGTCAAGAAAAAGCTAAGGATGACTCTAGTCGCCTTTGATTTTTAATGAGCCTAAAGTGACAAGTGCTCAGATGGACCTTTTCTTTTAAGGATTTGAAAAGGAATGAAAGTGACCGCTCTAGAAATCTAGATAGAGGGATTACCAAACCAATCGCAAAACTGCGATATACACCTTGGTTTTAAATTAAAGAGAAATTACCAAGGACTTTAAGTATGGTAGTCAATCTTCCCAAATGATGTGTTTGATAGGGCAGCAGACACGGCTTCCTAAAGATAAAGGATATCAACCTATTGTGGTCCCCCAATATATACTCGACAGTATGGGGAAGACAAGTCCGTACTGGCACTTGCCGTATCAAAGAGGAGGAACCACCCAACCTTCAATGAAAACGATAGTTACCAAGTTTTACGACATCGGAACATGTCTCTAGCCTAGACTTCTAAACGTGTTGTGTTAGGTTCCAAAGCATTTTTATGTTCATTGAGATTTATTTTAGAGTTGATCTTTTCAGAAGTTTGTCTTTCAAGGTTCATTGCGTCATGTAGATTTAAAATTCCTAAATATGCAATCTAAAATGATAAATTGTCACTTATTTTCTTTTAGCAATGAAAATCCTAGCTACTAATGAAAGAAGAGTATGATTCTTTCAACAGAGAGCAAAGAGCACACACTAAATTCACTTTTACTAAATCATTTTCCACATGCAGTCTAAATGCAAATGCAAATGCAAGTATTTGTTTTTCATTTCCTTAATGTGAGAATGCCGAAAAGGAAAACTAAGTACAGATCTGAACTATTTTCTTCAAAGCGACACTTCGACAATTTCTTTTCAAAATGAAAGGAAGACTAAAACCACACTTTTCGATTTCGAATAGAAAACTTCTTTCGACACTTTAAATATTAACAATTCAAATCAAATACAATGGAAAAAGTACAATCTACTATCTAGAAGAGGAAGACTTTACGAAAATCTTCTTTTTGACTCCAAATGATAGTTACAACACTTCTTTTCATCAAAAAGCACAGTTTGATTAAGCTACTTTTGACAAAGAAGGACTGAAAATGATAGACAAATACATAAAATCATTTACAAATCCCTATCAATGGAGGCTACACAATGTAAAAGAAAGAGGATTTAGCAATGAGATACTGATCATAGGTAGCAAAACAACAGAATAGAGATGAAAACAAGGAGGAAAAAGTCAAATTTCAAACAGAGAAACAATATCACTCAGTCATCGCACCTGTCCTTCAGGGAGATAGGGATGCATCTCACCTGCAACTCACAGGAGGTGCGATGCATATAGGCTGCCAGTTACAGACAGTGCGATGGGCCAGGGAGCAAAACTGAGTTGGGTTTTTGCTCAATATTTGCAGCTAAGTTCAGTGATTTAAGCTAATCTATGATAGGCAGTAAAAATAAAGTATAGGGGTATGATCTAAAGAGGTTATTGAACTACCACGAGGGCATTTAGGATGCTTGTAAGTCAGATGTTCAGTTCATAAACCAACCCGGAGATTGACTGAAGCAGCATTCATCTACTTTGCAATTGCATAGGAAAAGTAGTTCAAAGGATATCTGGCTAACTTCAGGCTCCGTCTATAGTTTATAAATCAAACAACAATAATAAACAAACAAACTATTTGCTCCCCAATATGGTCGCCATTTTGTTTCCGGGAAAACTAGTGTCTTTTCGATATGGTAGTCCCACTAAGACAGGTTTCTATCTTAGAAAAAAACAATCAAAGCACTTTGAGATTTCCTTTATGTATGATAGATAAGAGAGAAGCAAAGAGGGCCAACTTGGATATTCCACTTGACTCCTTGCTTGATTTCTCTCTCCCTTGACGGAACTTGTGACTCCTCTCCTACTTGTCCCACTTTAGAGAATACCTGTAGAGACAAAGTAATAAAACACCATCAAAGCATCTGGATCTATAATACCATAAACAATGGAGAATCAAAAATACATTGACCATAGAATTACATTAAAAAATAACAAGATTCACAAATACACAATTATATGGAGGAAAACTCAAAGAACTTTATTAATAGTAGAAGAGAGTATTACAGCCGAGCTGTCTGATCCTGCATCATCCTCCCAGCATCAAATCCCTCTTCACCTCATGAAAAATGACATCACCCAACAATACAATGCTCCTTCTTAAAGACAAACCATCAACACTTCTTTACAAATTACAAAGTTCCAGCCCCTAGATCTCTGAGATGAGGGATGCATTTATAGATATTTGCAGAGGTGTGAGTTAGCTCTGGGTTTTTGATTAGTGTCATTTCACTTGTAGTTCTTAGTTCCATTTGGAGATTTCTTGGATCTCTTACCCATCCCTGGGCGAATTTAGGGAGGCAAGTGTCATAGAAGAAGTTTCTAGAAGATTTCATGAGCATCCATTTAGTAAACTGCCTCAGACATTTGTCCATTCTCACTCATCGCACCCCACGGAAGGCTCTTTCAGTATGCATCGCACCTGGCTAGTGTAGGAGCTAGTATGCGTCGCACCTTGACCAAGGAGCAGTCAGTATGTTCCTGTTTTGGCCAGTTCTAAGTAGTTTTTCAGGTGGAACTTGTGGGAAATGATGTAATTAGTTGACCATGATCCTTTAGGGTCTGAAACAACAATTTTAAGGGTTAAAGATCCCTTGGTTTATCGACATATATGATTGGGGTTACAGTGCCCAAATATGTCTATAACACACCACCCATTGGAATGGAAAGCATTGGGTTGTTCAATACATTTTCTCGCATATATAGCTTGATATTATGGCACTTTCCAGAGAAATTTATGGTTCCTCCACTCGCAACCATCACTTGACACTATGGTGCTAGATATAGGAAGCAATTCAATTCCTTGGCTATGTTACAATGAATAAAATTATGGGTACTACCCAAATCAATCAAGACTATTACCTTTTTCCTTTTTATGTGTCCTTCTAACTTGATAGTTTGAGGAGTGGTAATTCTGGCCAATGCATTACAAGATATAGTTGAATTCATTTCTTCTTTCTCCAGGGTTTGTTTCTGGTGTATATCATCTTCTTCTGACATTTCTTGTTCCTTTTCTACATCCTCTTCACAATCTATGTAAAATAATTTTTTCTCAGCACACTTATGACCTTTAGTGTATTTTCTATCAAAACTGTAACAAATCCCTTTTACTCTTTTTTCTTCCAATTGTTTGGGTGTGAACCTTGTAGGTTGTGTAAGGCTAGGGGAAAAAAACTTCAATCCTTATAGTTTTGAATGCTAGGCATCCTTGTTGCCATAAGTTTTCTTTCCATTTTTCTTGCCAACCTGAATGCCTTCTCCAATGAGTCAGGTTGCCAAAGGAAAACCTCTTGTTGGATGTTACCTTTTAAAGTCCCTATGAACACATCATTCCTATGCTCCTCTGGAATATCTTTTACTCTTATATTCAAATTTTGGAAGTCCTCAATGTTCTCCATCATTGAAACCTTTTGTTTGAGGTTTATCAATTAGCTAAAAAACGTTTTGCTTTTTGTATCCTCATAATATGCTATCATTTCTTCCGTAAGAATTGCTCAAGTGACAATTAGTTTATGAGAGAAAAGACATCGATACCATACAAATTGATTTGGTTCCAAATATAAGTTGCAATGTGTACCTTTTGTGTGTTTTTCACATTATGGGAGAAGAGACATCGATACCATACAAACTGATTTGGTTCCAAATATAAGTTGCAATGTGTACCTTTTGTGTGTTTTTCACATTATGGAGATCGAAATATTACTCCATTTGTTGTATCCATGTTACGTGAACCTTGCCATCAAACTTCCTCATATAGATTTTTGGAACATAGAGGGTCTTCAATCCAATGTTAGAGTCTATGAAATCATGATTAGCATTTATTTTGTTCTCATCATGAGTTTCCTTTACTACCCTTTCACCATTAGAAAGCATTTCTTGTAGCAACTTAGTCAAATATATCTTCAAACCTTCCATGTTGCCATTTAGTTTTTCTTCTATACCATCCATCTTAACATCCATGCCATTTATCATAGCTTCCATGCCATCCATCTTAGCCTCCACACCATCCATCATAACTTGCACACCATTCATATTAGCTTCCACGCCATTCATCTTAACTTGCACGCCATTCATATTAGCTTCCACACCATTCATCTTAGCTTCCACGCCTTTCTTTAAACCATCAATTTCAGCTTATGTTACCTTTTGTGAGAGTGAAATTTTAAATCATCAATCTTAGCTTCTGTTACCTTTTGTGAGAGCGAAATTTATTGCACTTCGTCTCGTAATTTTGATATATCATGTTTCATTTCTTCCTTTAATTCTTGAGTCATGCTAGAGATTTTAGGTTGCTTACTATGTGTTTCCATTTTCTTTCTTTGCGGCACAAATTAATGATAATTATGCTTCACTGTGCCCTTTGAACTTGAAACTATTTTTTCAACCCAAACTTATGCAAAATTTTTAAAAGACTACACACCTTTTTTCTCTTTGTATAAGCTCGATATTGAATCTGTTGCATCTCTGTAATTGCGGATCTCCAAGGTCTAAAATTGCTTCGTACAGTAGCCCTCTAAGTCCTCTTTACAATTCCACCAATCTGATCAAAATTGGATTCTTCAAGAAACAATTATTCCCAATCTCCCAAGATGGCCTGACTATATAATTTTTCAGTAGAGCAAACTTGTTCAATGTGCCACATGTCACTGTTTTGACCTTCTGATCTAAAAAATATACACATAAAACTACTGTCCATCCTCTTTCTCAAGGTCACCTATTTGGAATGTAATTTAGGAGTCTACAAAGACCCTAACTTCCTCACATCATATCTCCAAAAATATAGCGACACAAGATTTGAAATTCAGACCCGAGGTTCAGAACAAGTTCAGCTCAAATGGGTTTTTTTTAGCTTCTAAAATGTCTCTGAAAAGCATTATAGCAAACATTCCACGATGACCTATTTGGAGCAATGAAACCCTATAATCCAAAGCTCTGATACTAAATTTTATGAAACCAACTCACAAAAAGATAGAAAAGAAATATCAACACCTTATAAATTGGCCTCTTCGAGGGGGAAACCTCCTTTACACTACATAAATGAACAAGTCTTCGATGATACAAATGACAAAACCTCCTTTCTATATATAGGAGTCTAAGGGGTCATAACATAATCAAAGCTGACATAACAATAATAATATAATGGCACAACAATAACAATAGTGGGCTTCTTTGGGGCAGAATAATAACAAGATGGGGACAATAGTGGCACAACAATAACAATAAGGGCTACAATGACAATAGTAATGGGGTCATCACTATTATTATAGGGACCTAAGACACAATAACTAGTACATGTTCCTATTGATCACAATAGGAAAATGATTTGTATTAACATATGAAAATGCCATCCATGTTAGAAACTTCCACATACATTAGAGAAATTTTGAGGTAAAAAATGGGCCTCAGAACAAAAATGTACAAAAGAAATAAACTTTATAAGAAGAAATTTGATTCAAGATGATGTTAATTGATGAGCACTAGCATTGCAACAAGAATGCTGCATAACTCCTAGGGCTACCAACTTTACTCTATCAACTCAGGGTTCGTACAAACTTGGAGGTGACAGTTTTGTATAGACAAGTAAAAGCGATGGTTCTACCTTTTGTCACTATTTAGCTGGAAAGATACCACTAGGGTTTTTCAAGCTAGATTTCTACAAATTTAGAAGAAGCTTGATTATTGATGAGGGAAAGATAAATATACTATAAGAGAAATCTTGTCTACTGTAGTAAGGAAAATGACTGAATCCAATGCTAAAACACACCATTTCCTACCTAGCTGCTAAGAGACTATGTTTAAGAAAGAATGCTAGATTAACATGGATGAAATTCAACTATATTAAGCATGTAAATTCAAATCATCAACATTCTACTATTGTGCATGGAGATAACTACAACAAATCTATTTTTTCCTTGTTATATTTTTATGGAAAAATAAGTGAAAGCTAATCTCTTTTGGTGATGTGGCAGGTGGCTTATGGATGCTGGTGGATGGTTGGAAGGTTTGGGAGACCTTTAGGTGACCTTGTGTGGCTTTCTAGAGGTTTTCCCTCAATTCGGCCTCAAAATAGGCCACCACAGGAAAACCTACAGGATGTCCTAAAAACCTATAGGATTCCCTGTATTTTTACAGGACACAACCGAGAGAAAAATGATGGGTGCTGAAGGAGATGGAAAGCTTAGGGAAGGTGGTTGGTGGATGGAATGGAGTGAGAAAATTCCTAGGATCACTCAAAACTCGAAACCAAGGTTGGGACATGGTTGGATTTGCATAGCATTATTGGAGAAGTTTCCTTGAGGAATGATGAAATTGGTGAGGGTCTTAGTGAAAGTGAGGAATGATCATGGATGGATGAAGTTGGAAGGAGGTTTCTTGCTATGGGATATATCTCTACTTTTGAAACACCTGCTCTACATCAAACAATAATATTTTTCCAAAAATCATGTAAATAAGAAGAATTTCAATAAGCTAGAAAAACAAAGTTTAATGAGCTAGTTGTCTATTTCATGCATGAGGAAAATTTGCAGAATAAGATGAATCCATTGACTTGATCTATTGTAAAACTGAATATGGAAGAATTGATGGCTAAGTCTTACACTTGAAAACTGCTCAAATGTTGGCTTAAGCACAATAAACTCTAAATTCTAGGAGAAAGTAGAATTATGTCTTTTTGGGGCTCCATGGAGGTCATTTCCTCACATCATCATCATTGAAGGAAGAAGTGAGGCCAAGACACATACTGACAGCTTTTTGATGCTTCTTTTATCCCTACTAACCTACTGCTAAAGTAAAGTGCAAATGGAAGCAAACTAATAAACAAACTAGTCAAATGTACACTACTTGCAAGGAAATACTTCTAAGGACGATTTAACCATGAATCTATGAAATTAATATAAGCATATAGATACAAGAAGAAGAGCCTTTGCTGCTAGGGTTGTGCCCTAACCCAAGAGCTTTATCCCTCTGAGTTAACCCAGTACTCAATCAAGAAAAAGCTCATTCCCATTATCACAACAAAAATTACATAGTAATGTCTTCTGATGAGCCCCAGAAATGCGTAACTATATGGGCTCTTTCTGCCTATTATTTCAATTTAATCCACCATTCTCAATAGTTTTGTGCATTTTTTTGAATATATTTATGCCAATAGAGTGAATTGGGTTAGTCATTTTGCCATGTAGTCTAATGAATGTTTATTGCAGATTTTTTGGACAATTTTGGACAAAGACAAGGAATTTATGAGCAAATGGCAGCCAAACGTGAGGGAAATAGGGAAGAGGACTTGTAGTAGTGGTTTCTCCTTCATTAATGACCCCTTCCTTGAATTATCCATCAGAAGCTCGGAGTACAAAGACCCACATTGATGATTCCAAGGGGCAACCGAGCAAGTCAAGTAGGGTTGTTGTTATCTTCAGTTCTAGGAAGCTGAGTTCCTTAATTTTAGGAGGACTGTTGGGAGTTCCCACTTGTATAAATAATAAGGTTTCGAGCCTCAGCAGTTTAGCCAGTTCTTAGTATATTTTTTCACTTTTGTGCAGCATTGTACTCAACCCATTTTCAAGCTCTTTTTTAGAACAGTTTTTATGTGATGTAACTGCTATTTTTGATAATGAAGATGAACCAAGTTTTGAACCAGCACTGATCCTTTTCAGAGGACTAAAGCTCTTGGGTTAGGGCGCAACCCAAGCTGTCAAACACCTCCTTTGTGTACTTATATGTCTTTATTTGCATTCATGAGTTAATTTCTGCTGCATATACTCATTTTACTTCATTAGATTAGGTTGCTTTTGATGGTTAGAATAGTGGTTTTTGCTTCAATTTGCTTAAGTAAGTTGTTGCACTGGTAGAAAAGGATCCAAAAAGGCTAACAATATGTCTTGATGTCCTTTCTCCTTCCTTGGGACTATGATCTGAGTTCAAGGCACTACTGCTGCCACCAAAAACACAATTTTTGCTCTTTCATGCGATTGCTAGTGTGATACTTTGATTTGGAAAAGTTGATATGGGTTCATATTTAATTTCTTAGATAATTTTATGTCCTTTTACCATAGTTCTCTTGCATTCTTTTTTGTTCATAAGGTATTGTTCAACATTTTCTGGTTTTAGGTCAAAAGTTAGCTTAAGCTAGACAAAACTTTGTTGTTTGGTTCTTGCTTTGGTCAGTTTTGAGAAGTAAATGTGCAGGTCCCTTGTAGGACATTCCATCTCACCATTCCTCCATGAAACAGCTAGAACCAGCTCACTTCTCATAGATCACCCATCTCATTCGCCACATTTTACCAATCTACCCTAATTTCTGTGTTATTTTTCCATAATGTTGTTTTCTTGCCATTTGAACAAATCCAACCATCTCCTTTGTCCCTGATCTTCTTTAACAAACTATAGACCCCTTAACACCTTCATCTAGCATTCCTTTTGTAGAGCTGTAACAAGGGTCTTTTTCACCTCTAGTTATCTCACATTACAAGTCAATCCGGGAGCGTTTTGTTATTGTAAAGGGTATCTCAATTTGAGGCTATTTGTCAGAGTAATGCTTAGTAGTATAAGTCTAAGAAATATAAGAGTAAATGGATGCTAAGCTATGGCTAAATTACTTTTGCATAAAGAAATCACACGCGGCAACTTTATCAGTCAAGGGTATGGAAATAGTAACCCATCCCTCTAGAAACTGATGAAGGAAAAGGAATTAGAGTATGGATCATGGATCTGGGAGCATAATAGCGTCTGCTGTGTCTCACGACAGCCTTGATCCTCCTCCCACACCAAACCAATGAATGCAAGTAAAAAGGAACAGCAAGAAAGCAGAATGGAACGGCAATTCAGAAATGGAACAACAGTAAAAGGAACGGCAGTAAAGAAACTAAATCTCGCGAGTTCAACACTCTCAATTCTTGGCATCAACTTACATACAAAGAAAGAGCAATCTTTTGTACAAGTAGACAGCTTAATCAAATGGAACAACAAACCACCATAAACAGGAAACGTCAATCATATGTACACATAATCTGAAATGATCACCAGTAGTCCACACACAACGTTAATTCCATCTTCTTATGATCGTCACTCCAACCATATGTAGCTAAAACATTCCACTTATAAATTCTGTAACAGAAGTGAACAACGCAGAACAATGTTATATGATCAATTCTGGAAATATGATGTAAACTTGTTACAAAGATTTACAAAAGGAAAACTACTGATGAACGAGTATGGAACAGCATGTAAGGATATCAAATTATTAAGAACAATAAACAAACCACACAAAGCCAAACTGTAATGATACAATCAGCCAATGTCCGTTGGAGTTGGGCCCTTAGCTTCCAATGGCACACCGCCGTAACTTACTTCAGATGCAGGGAGAAAGTAACACCAAATATATTATATTAACACATCAATGATAGTACAGCAAAACTAAGTCTCAAAGAGACTCGATAGTCTGAGTTTAACCAACTTGTGAAGTCTGTAAACAGAAAGTAAAGATACAAGATAATCAAAAGTCCCTGAAGTCTTCAATGTTGCCCCTTTTTATACAAGTAATGGCGGAGTTAACTAAACAACAAAATAATTGAAAGTAACGATCCCTCAGGATCAAAGATCCTGAGGGATCTGTTAAACTGTTAACTCCTCTCTTTTCTCTGCCTAGCCATCCGAACTGACAGTCCTTCATCTCGTCCCAGATTGATCTGCCTTGATTTACTCGCCCTGGTCTGGATTTTATTTGGTTTTGGAGGGACAACCGTTATCTCCTCATGGAACTCTCGTTTTGCACCGCGCCTTCCTACTTTTGTCTTTTCCTGCATAGAGAAGATAACTATTAGTGATTGGGTCATTCGTGCTCATTCTCATTACATTCTCCTTATTTTATAACAAAGAAAAGGTTACAACTATTGCTTGAAACACCACTAAGTTATTCGTTAAAACATACCTTTCCAATGCTCTACACACCCCCCGACTTACTCTGTTTCATGGCCTCATGAAAACGTTATAATTAACATGGAGAGCGGTAAGAGAATAGGCGGGAGAGGGCACCTCGTGAGGAGGTCTGCAACCATGGTGAGCAACCAGATTATCAAAGAATTGATTCAATTGATCTGCAGGCATATTATACAAGGCCTGGTACCCAGGTGCAGGGTGCCAAATAATTGGGCTACAGAACCGGTATCCTAACCAAGACGGCCCAGCTTGCAGAATGCGCTGGCCATAAAGGCTCAACCGTTCAGCAGCCAACTCAAAATTCTCGTATTTGAATGGCTCCCTGAGCTGGATGCTTGGGGTAGAAATCCGATAGCGGAATTTGGCAGCATCCAGGGCAGAATCCTTAATAGCCAGAAAGTATTCCAAGCTATTTCCGATCAAATCCTCATGCATGGGTCCTAGCAGTTCTATGACGCCCGGGGTTCTCATAAGGCTTTTGTGTGATTGCCATAGGTGAACTGGGTCTCTAGGCTCAGCCCTGACCCATAGATCTAGGCTGTTCTCCTGCCTCTGAAAGGCATTGTAAGCCCTGAGCCACTTTAACTGATTGACCCCAAATGAAACAAAGGCTTGTAGCTGTATATCTCCCACGAAAGGGCCAGGGTTTAAATCAGTTTCCTGCTCAAGCACCATATTGTGCAAATAGAATTCACATAGTAACCGTTGGACCTTAACCCCATAATGTTTGCAACAATCAATAAAATCATTAACAGTATTAATCTGAATAGGGGCACCTGCCCTGACAGCTTTTATTTTCAATCTTAAGTATCTTTCAAGGAGAAATAAAGCATAATTCTTTGCAGGGGCCCTACAAGTCAAAACATCATTATACAGCGAACATACAGTGTCCAATTGTTTAATAACAACATCTAGTCGACGTGTTACCTTGGCAACCTTTTCATGTTCCTTCTGCCATCCTTCAAAGGCCTGACTCTCTGATTGACTCATGTTTCGTAGTTGCTGCTGCAGTTCTTCATGTTTTTCCCGAGGGATCATTTGTTCCTTTAACTGCTCAGCTTCCTGCTGCAACTCCTCGTATTTTTCCCGAGGGATCATTTTTTCCCTTAGCTGGTCAGCCTCCTGTCGGGCTTGCTTCATCTCGTGGTGCAAGGCCTTGGTTTTTGGATCCTTTTTCCATGATTTCTCAGAGGCAGGGAGTTTTACCTGGACCTTCACATTTCGCTGCCTGGAATTCGTATCCCGAATTATCCCTAAAGGTGGTGCCTCAGTTTGGACTGCTTTGTTTTCCCTTTCTTTCTTAACATGAATAAAGGGGTACGATGGCCCCTCTGTAAATGGAATGTCGTCTTGCGGCTCGGTTTTGATTGGAACGGCAGTTGGTCCCAATGGGCTATTTGGAACAGCAGTCTGTTCCTCAGCGTCAATAGGAACGGCATTCTGATGTTCCATATCAGATGGAACGACATTTTGTTCCTCAGTGCTGGTTGGAATAGTCGTAGGTCTATCAGCGGAGTATTGACCTACGAGACGCCTATACGCCCCTTGCCTTCTCATCTGACAGGACCCTGCTGCATTTGTCCTTCTTTTTCTCCTTATGGTCCTTCTTATTCTCAGACTGGCTTTCAAACTTCGAATTTTCTGCCGAAGCTGGGCTATAATATTCAGCAGTCTCTACTGTTTCTTTCTCAATTTCTTAATTTCTCTTGCCTCGGTAGTGGGCGCATGAGTGGCCCTCAGTTCTGCTCCTCTTTCATCGAGGGTTTCTTCTGGCATTCCGGGAACGAACTGTTCCCGACAAGCATTTTCATTCTCCACGTCATCAGCAGGTGGGTTTTCTTCTGGTGTCTTGGGAACGGATTGTTCCCAGTTGGTATTTACATTTTCTTTGTCAACAACAGGGAGGTTTTCTCCTCCTGCCATTTCTTCATGCAATTCTTCATGCGTCTCTTCCCCAGAGGGTCCTTCAGGAGGGTCTGCTGGACTGGAAGGTGAAGCATAATCTCCCAGGCTGGCCAAGATGGTGGCCAGCTCTTCTTCCTCCACGGGGACCTGTGGAGGGCTGTCCCCCAATTGTTCCATCTCCTCCTCCTGAATTGGCTGCTCAGTGGCTGCCTCCGGATAGTCGGCCTCGGCCTCAGAGTCAGAATGTTCATTTCCTTCCTCGGCTTCTGCTTCGTTCTCAATTTGTTCCACATTTTCCCTCAAGGGTTCCTGTTCTGGCACTGGTGGCTCATCTGTTATTTCGATCGGCTGGTCAATTCTTAGCTGGATTTTCTCCAGCCTGCCTTTTATTCTTGCCAACCGAGCTGACTTCCTAGGCCTCTCAGGCTGTTCAGGTGTGCTGGCCACCTGTTCTTCCACCACCACCTTTCTGCGTTTTTGAGATTGTTCTGGCGTGCCAGAGGAATGCCTACGTTTCGAGGCAGCACGCTCTTCTGTGGCCAGTTCCTTATGTTTTTCTGCATGTCAAGATGCTCTAGAGGAACGTTTTCGTTTTACTGACTCCGTGCGTTTCTTGGGTTGCTCGGGTGTATCCGAGGGATGCTTGGGTTTTGGTGATTCTCTAGGCTCCTTGGGTGCTTCAGAGGTACTAGCGGGATGCTTAGCCTTTAGGGATGGTGATGCCACTCCCCCTCCAATTGCTGTAATAAGCTCCCCCCAGCTACTCTGCTGCTGAGTGAGACTGTAGCTCACTATCAGGCGGATCAACCCATGGTGGCTAACCACTGCGTCTTCATGGTGTGCCTTTTTCAGGCTCCGAGAGGCATCATGCAGTAATGAATTTAACAATGCAGGGAGATTCACAGAACATTTTCCTTTTAACACAGCCAGGAGTTTAAGGTGACGCGGTCTTACCACATCTTTTCGCCCCTCGCAGGTGATGTAGCTCTGCACCACCTTTGCCAATTCGCTCCAGGGTTCTCCTAGCATTGCCGGCAGCACTCCTTTTCCCTTCACTGTTAGATTTTGTCCTTCGTCTTGGAAGATTTCTATGATCTTTTGCAACCTCTCTTTCTTTATCGTCCATATTGGTCTTGAGGCTGGTAATCCTGTTACTTCCGCGATTATTTCCTTCGTGACCATTATCTTCTTCCCACCCACTACAGAGTGTTCTTCCTGCAAATTCTGCAGGAATTCCATGGCCACAGTTTCATTTGATTCACGCAGGCGGCTAAAATAAGTTAGCCACCCCGCCCTTTCTAGGATCTCCCGAGCAGCTTTGGAGACTACTAGCTCACTAGGCTCGCTTCTGATAGCCTTGCCTCCCATGGTTCTGTTTCGGGATCCTAGATGGAAGAGTAATTACCTGTCGCAAAGAACGTAATCGCAGTAAGAAAAAAACACAGAGCATGCATGAAAATTGATTGTAAATAACAACTTTTTGCAAAAATAGCATTGTCATGCCGTTAACCCATACCGTACCTTCGTACCATATCATTTCCGAATGATGTGCTAACACGTGGCCGGCGGAGTAATGAGGTCACCTCCCCCCTTGCAATATGATAGGCTGTCCCAGCCGTCAAATGGAGGAGGAGCCGCCGTCCCGTCACCAAGTCATAAAGGAACAGCATATAGAGTTTTGCCATGTTTCAGATTAGACAAAGAAATACCGAGATCGAGGCAAAAGGTAGATCGAGTTTTGCATAAACCTGCGTGATGTGATGCAAAACAGGAGGATAGGACGTCTGGCACTCATATAAGGTCTGAGGTAGTCATAGTCAATACCTTTGCCATGATTGGTGGTGATAGATATTCATGCGACGTATCCATCGAAGTGTAAGATATAATTATTACGAGGATAGAAAGAAGTATTTGATATGATCCAAATTGGTGTATATATTATGACTCCGATACCATTAACAGAGCTCTGCTGCCGACAGGTGTTCATAACCTTGGCAGAGTTGTTTATTTCACCCTGGAACCATGGTCCTTTGTGTATTTTTGAAGAGCAATTCTTGTCAAAATGCAGGCCATCATGCTGGCTTGGTAACCAGATAACCATGATGCCATTCACCAGAGAGGCGCGAAACGTGGGCAGGCCGGCTCGTAATGAGACCCCCTGTTCCAAGGTTTGTTTATGTAGTGAACCCGTTGGACCATATCCCTGGTGTGGTGGCCATGATGGGAATGCCACTTCGCTTCCAATCTTATGATCATAGTAGGCTGGTTCTTTAATGAAACCCCCTATCCTGCATTTGACAAATAATTTCTTTTTATTTTGCTTTTGCCTTTTTTTTTTTTTTTTTTTTTAACAGACTTTGCTCTTGTGTAATTACACATAAGGGTGGTTCAGCCCTCCTTAAGAGTGGGAATGGCGGAAGAAGTCTTGTCATCCCAATAGGAAGATATAAATATTCTGTTCTTATTTCCAAGTAATAATAGAGAAAATTGTAGGAACTCAACATGATGAAATTTTCCAACAAGGCAGAGGAGGTGAGACCATGACAGCAAAAATGATGAGTGTGTGGATCCTTCCTTTGTTGTTGCATCAATACTAGGGCTGTTAAAGATAGCGATTTATGATATGCTGATCTCGATATATCCTGACTTTTATATTCATTGCATAAATGTATAGCTGCTACTTATGGCCTTGGAAAGAGGATGGACAACACATCCTTTATATGAAAGGGACAAGAGCATACTACTCCTTTTTGAAAGGGAGGGTGAGGAGGAGTTCATCTGATGCATTGCCTTAAAAAAAAGGGCAGTAAAAGCACACAAATGCTGTTTCCTTTGAAAAAGGAACAACCAAAAATACTCATGTGCTGTTCCTTTTGAAAAGGAACAGCAAAAACACACAAGTGTTGTTCCTTTTGAAAAGGAACAGCAAAAACCCAAAAGTGTTGTTCCTTTTGAAAAGGAACAGCAAAACACACAAGTGTTGTTCCTTTTGAAAAGGAACAGAAAAAACACACAAGTGTTGTTCCTTTTGAAAAGGAACAGCAAAAACACACAAGTGTTGTTCCTTTTGAAAAGGAACAGCAAAAACACACAAGTGTTGTTCCTTTTGAAAAGGAACAGCAAAAACACACAAGTGCTGTTCCTTTTGAAAAGGAACAACAAAAACACACAAGTGTTGTTCCTTTTGAAAAGGAACAAAAAACACACAAGTGCTGTTCCTTTTGAAAAGGAACAGCAAAAACGCACAAATACTAAAAACATATATACAAAATTTACAATCTTATATACAAGATGTGGTAATAAAAGATGAATTTCTTACTGATCTATAGGTGAGGAAGTTTTTGCTTCCTCGCCCATAATCTCAATGTTAGTATCTTGGCGTAGCTGCTGACAAAAAGATTCCCGAGTGAGCGGTTTGCGATACAGACGAACTCGGTGGCCGTTTACCTTAAATGTATATCCAGACCCATCGATTGTGATCAGAGTAAGGGTCCCATTGTCATGGACTTTTTGAATCTCGTATGGTCCCAACCAACGAGTCTGAAGCTTCCCCGGGAAATCCTGAAATCTAGAATCATATAACAGAGCCCAGTCTCCTTCATGAAATATCTTGTTTTTGATAAGCGCATCATGCCATTTGGCTCGCTGCTGTTGAATGAGTGCTGTATTCTGTAATGCAGAGAGCCTTATTTCATCTAATTCATTAATTTGCTGTAATCGATTTTTCTGTGCTTCACTTAAATCCAATCCGACTTCTTGGGCTGTTCGCAGCGTTTGGATCTCGAATGCTATAGGAAAAATGGGCTGCTTTCCAAACACTAAGTGATATGGTGAATAGCCGGTGGTGCTTCTCCATGTGGTTCGATACGCCCACAGTGCCTCGGGTAGTCGGGCGGCCCAATCACGCCGATGTGAGGCAACGGTTTTTGTCAAAATAGACTCTATTACCTTATTGCTGCTTTCCACTTGCCCATTTGCCTGAGGATGGTATGGGGTAGTAATTTTATGCTGGACACGATAGTTATTGAGTGTTGCAGCTAATTTATGCCCCACAAATTATGGTCCTCTGTCTGTAATTACTTCCCTCGGAAGACCATAACGTACAAACAAATAGAACAAGAACTGTATTACCGAATCTTCTGTAGCTCTAGGCAATGCCTCCGCTTCAACCCATTTGGTAACATATTCAATTGCCACCAAAATGTAGGTTCTTTGGTTTGATGGCGGGCTGATGGGTCCGACGAAGTCCAGAGCCCAGCGTTCGAAAGGTTCAATCACTAATTGAGGCCGCAAAGGCATTTCGTCGGCTGGACCAGGTCGTCCTGCACGCTGACAGCTATCATAGGCCTGGACAAATTTTTTCGCATCCTTGAAAATTGTAGGCCAGTAATATCCCGTTTGTAATACTTTATGTGATGTTCTTTGTTCAGCAAAATGTCCTCCACATGGCCCGTCATGGCAGGCTTTCAAGATATCAAAGATTTCGTCCTCTCGAATACATCTTCTGATTTCCATATCTGCTCCTGTGTGAAACAAATAGCCCCCAACCCACGAAAATCGATTGCTTTTCTGAACAATCTGCTTCCGTTCATTGGGGGTTAAATGTTTTGGAAGCTTACCTACTGCAAGATAGTTAGCAACATCAGCGTACCAGGGAGTCTGAACAGCGACAGCAAATAAGTGTTCGTCTGGAAATTGGTCCTCGACTGCTGCTGCTTCAACTGATTTTGGTATTCGTGAGAGGAAATCAGCTACAGGGTTCTCCTTCCCCGGTCGATCTCTGATTGTAATATCAAACTCCTGCAACATGATCAACCACCTGGTTATTCTTCCATTTGTAACAGTCTTATTTTCTAAATACTTAATAGCAGAATGGTCTGTATACAAAATAACGGGATAGCCTGTAATATAGTGTCTAAATTTATTAACAGCGTGTATCACAGCTAAAAATTATTTTTTGGTGACAGTGTAATTTAATTCAGCCGGAGCCAAATTTTTGCTAATGTAATAGATGGCGTATGGTATTTTATCCTCTTCCTGGCCCAGAACTACACCGATTGCTGTGTCTGAGGCGTCAGTTGAAATTTGGAATGGTAAATTCCAATTAGGTCCTCGGAGAACTGGAGCTGTAGATACCAGCTTCTTTAATTCTTTGAAGGCTCGATCACATTTCTCTGTCCATAAGAAGTCAACATTTCCAGTTAATGCATGTAAAGGTGCGGCAATATGTGAATAATGTTGTATGAATTGTCTATAATACCTAGAAAAACCACGTAAACTGCGTACCTCTGTTTGATTAGTGGGGGTCGGAATAAGCAAAAGTATTTGAATTTTAGTCGGGTCTACCTGAATACCAGCTGCTGAAATATAGTGTCCCAGAATGAGTCCTTCAGTCATCATCATGTAACACTTTTCGTGACTCAAGCAAAGTCTGGTAGCGATGCAGCGCTGTAGGACTTTTTCGAGAGTATCTATAGCTGGATCAAAGTCATCTCCATATGGTGTGAAGTCATCCATGTAGACTTCCAATCCATCATTAATTAAATCTGCAAAGATGCTAAGAACAGCCCTTTGGAATGTGGCTGGAGCATTACATAAACCAAAAGGTAAGACTCGATAAGCGAACGTTCCCCAGGGACAAGTAAAGGTAGTCTTATCCTAGTCTTCAGGGGCAATCTGAATCTGATTGTATCCGCTGAAGCCATCCAAGAAAGAAAAGAATTTCTTGCCTGCTAAGGTGTCCAGTACCTGATCTATGAATGGAAGAGGGAAGTGATCTTTTTTTGTGGCTTTGTTTAATTCTCTATAATCCACACAGATCCTCCATTTCCTGTTCTTTTTAGGTACTACCACAAGTGGAGAGACCCATTTGCTGTCAGAAATAGGATAAATAAAATCAACATCTAAAAGTTTCTGAAGCTCAGCTTTTACAACATCTTTTAAATGGGGGTTGAGTCTTCTTTGCGGTTGACGAACAGGTCTTGCATCTTTTTCGATATAAATATGATGTGTGCATAGCTTGGGATCAATCCCTTTCATATCGGGATAGTCCCATGCAAATGCCTCCTGATACTTTCGTAACAGCTGGATGAGTTTTGTCTCTTGATCTGGTGTCAGATTAGCGTTAATATTTGAAGTTTTCCCCAGTTCAATTTGCACTACTTTGCTATTAGCGACAGAAGTCACAAGTATAATTTGGTCATGTTCGTCTTTCAGAGGATCCTCCTCTAATTCGTTATCAAATGCCGCTTTTATCATAAAACATTGTGTATACGATGTGGATTCTGTTTGATTAATGAATTTATTGATGGCATCGTCTTCCGTTTGATCTTTGAAATCTAGCGCTTCCTGGACTGTTAATGGGGGTCTAATATTGTCAGTGATATATGAGGCAGGGCGCAGGTTGGTTCTCATCATCGTGATGCTTGGCTGCGCTGGAGGGTACAAGATTAAATTTTTGATATCCGGCCCTCTGGTTATGGTCATGTTTCCCTGCCGGCAACCAATGTAGGCGTCAGCAGTAGCGAGCCACGGTCTACCTAGAATTAGCGGATGTCCATCTAGTCGAGTTTTCGGATTAATTATCAGGAAATCGGTCGGGTATTCCCAGGAATCCACTGAAACCATGACATCATACAAGGTGCCTTCTGGTCTAATTACTGATCGGTCAACTAGTTCTAACAAAGGGGAAGTAGGTTCTACCGATGTAATTCCGAGCTTCTGGCAAGTCGATGTTGTTAGGATGTTAATTGCAGCCCCTAGATCAACTAAGACGTTGGTCAAGGTCTGCCCATAGATTTGAATAGTGACAATTGGGTTTCCAGGGTCCTCGTATTTAACTGGTGTTTCTTTTCCTGATAGGAGGTCGGATAAGGTGCCGACTACCTGGACTCTTGGGTTAGAGGTTACATTTCTTTTTGATTTTCTGCTACACAGGTCTTTTATGGTTTTTGCATATATGGGGATATCCTGTATAGCTTGAAGGAATGGAATTCTTATATATAAGTTTTGTAGTTCTCCCAGAATATCAAAATCTGGATATTGTGTTGGTCGTGGAATGGCCAATCGTTCTGGGAAAGGTGGAGGAGATGTAATTACTTGCTGATAAGCCTGGTCTTTATTTACATCTTCCTGTTGTGACGGCTATTCTATAGGTAACTGATCTTCAATGTGAGTTGTTTTATGTCCCTCAGTTTCTATTATTTGCCCAGATCTTAACTGAAGGTCATTGCACTCCCGCAGATCAGATTCAATCTCTGAGGATTCTATAATTTGAAGAGATTGAACTGGTCTATTATTTGGATTGGGGTTGGGTTGGGCTGGGAGATGCAGTCTCAGATTAGGCTGGGGATTTTGTTGTAAGGCTGGCAGAGTTGGTTGAGGGAGTGGAATTGATCCTGCAGGCTGATATGTCGATTTTGGCCAGCTTGTCTGCCAGGGTGAACCTTGCGAAGTAGAAGGGGTCCACTACGGAGGATATGAATTATTCTGCCAATATGGTGGGGGATAAGGGAAGTTTGGCCAACCAAATTGGGTCATCCAAGGATTCGGAGTAGGAAACATTTGAGGTGACCAATTCGAAAACGGGGGCTGAGACTGGTTTTGCCACATATTCTGTTGCTGAGCATTGAACTGCGGGGGTTGAAAAGAAGAGGAGGGGTCTAAAAACATACCAGATTGCTTAGGCTGCCATTGACGACGCTGGTTAATAAAATATGTTGATTCTGGCTCCTCTTCTGCTTCTTTGTATACTGCCTTCAAACCAGGAAGTGAGGGGCAGCTTTTAGTCAGGTGGTCCTTGGTACAGATAGCACATATTTGGACTGTATCCAGCGGGCATTCCTTGTGGCTATGTTTCTTCCTGCATCGAGGGCAGAAAACCGCTAGATTCTGTTCCGCCTCTACTTGCTTCTGTTTAGCCTGCACAATATCAAGCTGTGTAGTTAATGTCCCCAGGATATCAGTTTTAAAATTTTCTAGCAAATTTCCAAGTTCCACACGTGTTACTCCCTCTGTTGATGTTCTGTTATCTCTGGTAAAGCGATCATATTCTGCTGGTTTTATCCTCGTGCTGCCTCTTGAGCTCCTGATACACAGATCAATGATATCAACAAAATTTTCCTGATAAATGTCTCCTTTCCCCATAATATTCAACGTTTCAATCCATTGTTCTTTCATACCTCTAATTAATGCGGTTTTCAACACGTTATCAGGCAGAGGTAACGATGCATAGGGAGATCTTTGCAAGTTATATTGGAAACGTTCCACATATTCTTCTAGAGTTTCGTTTGGTCTGGCTGACATTTGAAAAATTTCATCTTTTAGTTCTCTTGACCTACAGTAATCCTGATATTTCTTTAAAAATGCTTCTTTCATTTGATCCCAATTGTTAATAACCCCACCACCTAAGCCCATAAACCATCTTAAAGCAGCCCCTTTTAATGTGGAGGGGAACAATTTTAATTTCTGGGGATCGGTGGTGTAATCGTATCCTCTACATAATACATCAAATTCGAACAAGAATGCATCCGGATCTTCTGATGTAAGGCCATGAAATGTGGGGATATGCTGGAGAGGGATAGCTTTCATGGGTGCATTTGCTGCAGAATCTACTATAGGATATTGCAATGTGGAGGTCTGGGTGTTTGGCTGATTCTGCGCCATGGGATCAAATATATGCCAGTAATCTTCAGGAATTTCAAAGAGAGTGTTCCCTGGTTGAGAAGGGGTAGTCTTAACAGGGATTGTTTTGACAACACTCCCTTTATCAGGGATAATGATGGTCCCAACTGTCTGAGGTGAATGAATTCCTTCAACGAGGATTTTTGCAGCGCTTCCTTTATCCGGGCTATTTAAAGGCTGGTTTGGTTCAATAGGAGATCTAGGTTCCCCGATTTCCCCTGTTTCTCCTCCTCCTTCGCAAAGGTTACTAAGATTCCCTTCGTGCAATAGTCCAGGAGTCAAATTTTCAATTTCTTGAAAGTCCTGCTCCTCTGTTTGACTGTGCACTTCAACAAAGGCTTCAGATGGTGATCCCGAGGCCTGAAGGGAACTAGTAGGCTGTTTAGAATTGATTTTGCTATAACCTACTGATGGCTGAGATTCGGCTTTCTTATAGATTTCGTCTATGAAGGTCGTTCGTCCAAGGGTCACCGGCCCCTTGGCTTTGGATGGAGGCTTTTGATCTTTCTCTGGCTTTTTCTGCTTAGTCATGCACTCCAATTAAACTGCTAAATCCTATTTAACCAATCAATTCTGCTAGGAAAGTGGATGGTGGAGCAGGGCTTTTACATGCTCCGTACGCAGGTTCTTACCTTCCGTTTTTAAAATCCAACTCTCCCCTAGCAGATTCTTACACTACCCTGTTTAAAAGACAAATGGCTATACCCTTTCCCCGGCAACGACGCCAAAATGTAGAGCTATAACAAGGGTCTTTTTCACCTCTAGTTATCTCACATTACAAGTCAATCCGGGAGCGTTTTGTTATTGTAAAGGGTATCTCAATTTGAGGCTATTTGTCAGAGTAATGCTTAGTAGTATAGGTCTAAGAAATACAAGAGTAAACGGATGCTAAGCTATGGCTAAATTACTTTTGCATAAAGAAATGACACGCGGCAACTTTATCAGTCAAGGGTACGGAAATAGTAACCCATCCCTCTAGAAATTGATGAAGGAAAAGGAACTAGAGTATGGATCATGGATCTAGGAGCATAATAGCGTCTGTTGTGTCTCACGACAGCCTTGATCCTCCTCCCACACCAAACCAATGAATGCAAGTAAAAAGGAACATCAAGAAAGGAGAATGGAACGGCAATTCAGAAATGGAACAGCAGTAAAAGGAACAGCAGTAAAGAAACTAAATCTCGCGAGTTCAACACTCTCAATTCTTGGCATCAACTTACATACAAAGAAAGAGCAATCTTTTGTACAAGTAGACAGCTTAATCAAATGGAACAGCAAACCACCATAAACAGGAAACGTCAATCATATGTACACATAATCTAAAATGATCACCAGTAGTCCACACACATTGTTAATTCCATCTTCTTATGATCGTCACTCCAACCATATGTAGCTAAAACATTCCACTTATAAATTCTGTAACAGAAGTGAACAACTCAGAACAATGTTATATGATCAATTCTGGAAATATGATGTAAACTTGTTACAAAGATTTACAAAAGGAAAACTACTGATGAGCGAGTATGGAACAGCATGTAAGTATATCAGATTATTAAGAACAATAAACAAGCCACACAAAGCCAAACTGTAATGATACAATCAGCCAGTGTCCGTTGGAGCCGGGCCCTTAGCTTCCAATGGCACACCGCCGTAACTTACTTCAGATGCAGGGAGAAAGTAACACCAAATATATTATATTAACGCATCAATGATAGTACAGCAAAGCTAAGTCTCAAAGAGACTCGATAGTCTGAGTTTAACCAACTTGTGAAGTCTGTAAACAGAAAGTAAAGATACAAGATAATCAAAAGTCCCTGAAGTCTTCAATGCTGCCCCTTTTTATACAAGTAATGGCGGAGTTAACTAAACAACAAAATAATTGAAAGTAACGATCCCTCAGGATCAAAGATCCTGAGGGATCTGTTAAACTGTTAACTCCTCTCTTTTCTCTGCCTAGCCTTCCGAACTGACAGTCCTTCATCTCGTCCCAGATTGATCTGCCTTGATTTACTCACCCTGGTCTGGATTTTATTTGGTTTTGGAGGGACAGCCGTTATCTCCTCATGGAACTCTCGTTTTGCACTGCGCCTTCCTACTTTTGTCTTTTCCTACATAGAGAAGATAACTATTAGTGATTGGGTCATCCGTGCTCATTCTCATTACATTCTCCTTATTTTATAACAAAGAAAAGGTTACAACTATTGCTTGAAACACCACTAAGTTATTCGTTAAAACATACCTTTCCAATGCTCTACACCTTTCCCCTTTCCCATCATATTTCCACCTTCAAACCTCCAAAAACCACTTTCGGCCTCCTCCTATCGATCCTCCTGTAGAACCTCCTGTAGATCCCCTGCAGGCTCCTGTAGAATTTCCTGTGAGTGATTTTTCGAAGTCTGATTGCAAATTAAGTCTGCAGAAGGGTACTAGGGACTTCTTAGGACCTCTCCACACCTTCCTCACCTTTTGAAAAATCCAATTCCATCTTCCTTAGCCACCCAACCTCTTCACAGTCACAACCAGTCAAATCACAAGCATAAAAGTCCACATAAAAATACTCAAAAGTACAAAAAGATGATTTCTTATCATTTCTCTTCAGAAGTAGCTTGAATAAATGCAATTGACCTTTTTAGTAGTCAATGGCACTCGCTTCATTAGTTTCCATCTCTCTTCTTGCAAAACTAGGGTTAGTGGGTAAACTAGGGTTTGCTAGGGTTTGAGTTTCATTCCAATTTTCCTTCTATTTCTGCAAGTAGAATAGCCCATGTAGAGTTAGCTTCCTTTTGTCACAGTTAAAGCTTCTTCTGAGAACTCATAGAAGTTGGCTTAAGCTGCTAGTGAGCTTGCGCTAGCTAATCAAGTGACAGCTTGCAGCAAGAGCTAGTACTTTTGCATACAACACTGTCACTTCCAAGTTTTTTACGAACTACCAGGCTGATAAAAGTAAAGAAGGAAGCCCCAGGAGTTGCAGCATTATTGTTTCAATACTAGAGCTCACCATCTTCCACAAGTTTGGAGCTCAAAAATAACTAATGCTTTTACAACAAAAATTCAAATCCTAATGAGGTTCTAGGCCGCTTTATTTATACAACTGAAGTCTCCAACAACTTCCTTAAATATAGGTAGGCTCAGCTCCTAAGCTTCAGATGAACTAAGTCTTTGACTATCACTTGCTCGACTACCTTTTGATCTTCATGACTTGGCTACTTGTACTCTGAGCTAGTGTGATTGATGGAAGAATATTTGAATGAGGGAGGAGTACATGAGGAGGATTTACCTCCTACAATCTCTCTTCCTTGTCCCATTCGAGTTTGAACATTTAATCCAAAATTCCCTGATTTTCTCTCACAAACCTACATTTAATGCAAATTAGTCCACTAAGAATAATATCTCACTTTGACTCATCTCATTAAACAAAATATAATAAAAAAATGTAATAAATTGTGAGAAGTGTTAATTTGATTAAGCCAGGAGGTGAATTAAGGTCCATCAAGTTACCCAATGATGAGGCTCATCATCACCCCCTACTGAAAGTGTTGCTCATCCTCTGACCAACTCAATCAATATCCATATCTTTCATAGCCCTTGTAGATTCCCTGACATCCCATGCTTCTACTATGGGTTCTTCTTCTTGTGCATAGAATCTGACCTTCCTTTCTATCTCCTCCCACTGCATTCTTTATTCCTCTTCCTTCCTTCCTTCTAACATCCCCAAGAGCATTGGTGGACTGAGTCTCAAGCCAATCCAATTGAGTTTGAGCCTTTCGATGGTTTGCTTGTACATGGGTGTCCTGTTTAGTGCCTCTCTCTGATTTTCAAACTATATCACCTAGTATTCCATCTCCTTTGGCAAGCTTGCATGCTGTCATCCCCTAATAGCCTGAACATATCCTACAAATGTGTAATTGATTTCTCTTGTGCAACAAGATACCTGGGTGCAAGTTGAGGATCATTTTCAATTAAATTATGTGTGTTGATGATATCCATTGGGTTTAAAAGTTGAGCTCTTAACATGAGAGGCTCTTTTTGTTCCCTTGCCAGTGTCTTCTTCATTTTTGTAGCCCTAGCTTCCTCATGGTTCATCCATGATGCCAAGGCCCTTAATTGTAAATCCCCTAATTTTGAATTAGGGTCCCATACATTCATATCTATGAAGGGGATGTTATGTAAGTAGAATTCATACATCTTAGCCCTATCCTCCAATGTGATTTTATATTGAAGACGAATGAAATGTTTATAATCTTGGAATGGCATAGTGCCTCTTTGTGCTAGGGTCTCGATTTGGAATTTCAACCACTGTTCCCTAAGATATAATGCATAGGACTTAGCTGGCATCCTGCACTAGATGACCTTTAAGGATAGACTAGCCATGGTTTCCAATTGGTTCTATTTTTCTTGTAGTTGTCGTTTCAACCATGCATTTTCTACCTCTAAGTCAGTTTTCATTATGGCCTCTCTGTCCCTTAGGCTGGTTAGTTATTTTCCCATCTCTTTGAGCTTTTCCTCCATGTGACATATGTCCTCTACTCCCTTGGACTTGGCAATCTGCATCCATCTATGTTTCCTAGCTCTTTCCTTCTCAAGCTCAAAGAATAGTGGGATGTAAAATTTTTGTGGAATGATCCTGTCCCCTTCACTAAATCTATAGTAGTATTCGAGGTTAGTTTGAGGGCTAGGTTCCCTTAGCTCTAGGACCTCCTTCATTGGTTCTTATCACATACTCCCTTCCTTATCAAATTTTTGAGTTTCCTGTAGGTTTAGCAGAGTTTCCTGCAACACTGTCTCTCCTTCCTATAGGTCCTACTATGTATCCTGTAGGATGTTTTTTCCCTTGGATGAGGTAGATCTAGTCATAGGACTTCTCTCATAAGTGATAGGAGACTTAGGCAAGGTTTGTGCCGATGATCCTTCTCCTTGAGGTTTAATAAGAGGTGCCCTCTTTTCCCACTCTTTAGGTGAGTCTTCAATAAAAATGGGAACCTTGCTAGGAGTTTGAGGTTTCCCCCGCCTTATCCTTGTACTCTTTCTTGTTCTAAAGTATAATGGGGTTTTGCAGTTAGGGAACCTGCTACCTCTCTCTCAGTGGGCTCTGGAGACACCCTGGGTGACTCTTCCTTGTCTTCTACCTCCTCTTTTCCATTCCCCTTTTCATCTTTCAACCTCATTCTCATTTTCTTTGACTTGACTGTAGCCACATCTGTGAGGACTAATTGTTTTGTCCTCGTTGACTAAATGAAGGTGGCCAAGTTAAATGGACACCTTTCTCTTATAAAACAACTCATTCACAGTCTTTACATCTTTTGATTACATTATGCAAATGAGAGAGTGAAGCAAGATAATTATTTGTGGTGACAATACCTTGTTGTAGTTTGTTGAAGAAATGAGGTGCTTGATGTATGTTGGCTGCATGTGATTTCTCCCTCTCTCTTTTTTTAATATATTTCCCTTTGATGATTTGCCTGATGTGCAGGTACCTGGTGTTGAGAGTGATGATGTTGCAGCTACTCTAGAGTATCTCCTTCTGCCCTTGGATATCCACTCTTGAAACTTGCTGCAACTTTATGATTTTTGTTTGGTGGGATAGGCTGCTAGAGGATGTCCTCTAGATTCTTCTCCCTCAAAATTGTTAATAAATTTCCATTGCCAAGACGTGAGGATTATGAACATGGATAGAGTGGAGGTCTAGGGGTGTGAAAATAATGAAAAATAACCTTCAGATGTTATTCCCCTTGCTCTCTATCTCATATTTTTTCTCTGTGTTCTTTTTCTTGACATATGCAAAATGTTTTGAAAACTGATTTTTTTTCAATGATGAATGTAGGGGTGATCAAGGTGGAGAGTGCTATGGTAATGAGATGATGATGTAGGACTTTATTTTTTTGACATGAGTAGGTAATTTCCTTTCCCCAGGGTTGCTTCCTTTAGGATCCCCATGCCACTATAATTCCTACAGGATCATCCTGTAGTTTTTCAGGGGTTTGTGTAGGTTTATAGGGAACCCTGTAGAAAACACAAAACCCTTGCACAATCAATCAAATGGGTGAATAAATGAAAGGAATGGTGGAATGGTGAAGGATAATGAATGTAGAAAAAAAATAGGAGTTGAATAGGTCCATTTTGATTCTCCATTGCTGCTATGATCATCCTTTTTCTCACCTGCAAACAACATTTTCATATTTTTCTTTTCCCCTTTTTTTCTTTTTAAAACAACTAGTCTTCCTCCAAGAGGTTTTCATCTTAGCTACTTTCCCTGGGCACCTCAGGAGAGGTTTTCACCCAAATATATTTTTATTTCCCCATATTCTTTCTTTTTGACACCATTGGGCCGCCTTAAGATGTTTTCAACCTCATAGTGGGACACAGGCACCTAATGGAGGTTTTCACCTGAGTCTCCTTATTTTCCTTTCCTATCTCTTTTTTTTTTTCAATGACTTGATGAGGCGGGAGCTGAGACTTGCTCCACCACCATCACTATTTTTTTTGATACCATCTATGAACTCTTTCTTTGACAATGGCCTTTTGTAAACTTTTGATATGTTCCCATTAACAAGTAAAGGAATGGCCTTTGCATCTATTTTTATGATCTACACTGAAGCATTATCATGACATCTCTCTATAACATAAGGCCATAAAAATCTAGTCCTTAAATTTCCCTTAAAGTATTTATATCTGGAATCATATAACAAAGCGTAATCACCTTCTTGAAATTGCTTATCCTTGATGTTCTTGTCATGAAAGTTATTCCTCTGAATTTGAGTTACCTCTGTGTGTAGGAGGGCCTTCATTTTGAACTCATATAAACCATTCAACTAGAGCAATCTCTCTTTTTGTGAACTACTGAGATCGAGATCTAGTTGGGCTAGAATCCTTAATGTATTATACTCAAATTCAATGGACAACAGTGCCTCATTCCCATAGACGAGCTCATAGGGTGTGAATCCATTGGTAGTCTTCCAGGTGGTATTATAGGCCCAAGTGCCCTCAACTAGTCTATCTACCCAATCTTTTCTGTTGCTGCTCACTAATTTGGTTAGAATGACCCCCAACGCTATATTGGTCACCTGCACTTTCCCATTAGCTTTTGGGTGATAGGAAGTGGAGGTTATATCCTTAATCTTGTGCTGGCTTAGCAAGCCTTCAATCATGTTGGAGGTAAACTGGATTCCTTGATCAGTGACCTGTTGTCTAGAGTACTTAAACTTGGAGAATATGTTCTCCCTTAAGAACTCAGCCACCTTCTCCTTTGTTACTACCTTGATTGCGTTGGTTTCAACTCACTTAGTTAGATAGTCAGTGCACACAATGATATACTGCTTTTGCTTGGAAGGAGGGTCAATGGGCCCAATGAAATCCATGCCCCACTTATCAAATGGCTCGAAGGTCACTTGAGGTTGCAGAGGCATTTCATCCTTTGGAGTAGGCTTTCCCATTCTTTGGCACTGATCACACTGACTAGTATATCTTTTCACATCCTAATGAAGAGTGGGCCAATAATAACCAGCTTGTAACACCTTGAATGTTGTCCTCTTTTCTGCAAAGTGACCCCCACAAGTCCCATCATGACATGTGAGAAGGATGTTAAAGACTCCCTCCTCCCTAACACATCTTCTTAGAATTTGATTCGAGCCTATTTTGAAGAGGTTTCCCCCAATCCAGGTGAATGGGGCACTCTTCCTCACAATCTTGCTTTTCTCTTTGGAAGACAAGTTCAGTGGGAACTGTGCAGATACCAAATAGTTTTTTATGTCAGCAAACCATGGAGAGAGAAATGAAATGGCAAATAAGTGTTCATCTAATAACTTATCATCAACCATTCCTTCCTCACCTACACGAAAAGTCAATCTGGACAAAAAATCTGCAACAACATTTTCCTTGCTAGACTTATCAACAATAGTTAGATCAAACTACTGTAATAAAAGTAACCATCCAATAATCTGGACATTCATATTAGGTTTATTCATTAAATATTTGATTCCAACATCGTCAGTATGTACAAATGTTTGATAACTTGGATTTTAATGCCTAAATTTGTTTAATGAACGCACAACGGCCAAGAGCTACTATTCGGTCACTGTGTAGTTCAGTTCGGCTTTTAACAGATTCTTACTGATAAAGTAAATAACATAACGCAGTTTCTCATATATTTGGCCTAGAGCTGCTCCTATGGCTTTGTGTGAGGCATCAACATGAATATGAAAAGGAAGGGCCCAATTTGGGCCTTGGAGAATCAGTGCAGTGGTTAACTTCTCCTTCAAGGTGTCTAGGGCCTCTTGATAGCTTTTTGACCATAGAAACTCAGAGTCTTTGGCCAACAACCCAAATAAAGGAGAAGCTAACTTATTGAAGTATTTATAAACTTTCTGTAGTATCCAACTAATCCTATGAAACTTCTGACATCTCTCTGCTTTTGCCAAGGTGGGACCCTTTGGATGATAGCTATTTTGTTTGGGTCCACCTGCAGTCCTTGCTAGGATATTGAATGACCTAGCACAGTCCCTTCACTCATCAAGAACTCACATCTTTTAGCACTAAAGGACAGGTTAATCCCAATGCATTTTTTCAACACCTTACCTAAGTTGGACAGAGCCTCCTAGAAATCACATCCATAAGGTGTAAAATCATCCATATAGATCTCTACTGCATCATGGACTAACTCGACAAAGATACTTAGGGCTCCTCTCAAAAGTCGTAGGAGCATTGCATAGGCCAAAAGGAAGGACCCTATAGGAAAAAGTACCCCAAGGACAAGTGAGGGTGGTTTTATCCTGTTCTTCTAGGCTGATCTAGATTTGATTGTACCCGCTAAATCGACTTAGGAAAGAGAAAATATTTTCCTTGCTAGGTCATCTAACACTTGGTCAATGAAGGGTAGAGGGAAATGGTCCTTCTTTGTGGTTTGTTTAACTCTCCATAATTGACACAAATCCTCCACTTACCATTTTTCTTTGGGACCAACACCAAATGAGAGACCCACTCACTGTCAGAGATAGGGTAAATGAATCCTACATCTAGTAGCTTTTGCAGTTCTTCTTTGACTATATCTTTCAGAGATGGATTCATCTTTCTTTGGGACTTTAGACTGGTTTGCAACCCTCTTTGATATAAATGTGTTGAATACACACTGAGGGGTGTACTCCCTTCATTAACTTGTAACTCCAAGCAAAGGCGTCCAGGTGTTCCTTTAGCAAGTTGCACAACTTTTCTTCTTGGTGAAAAAAAAGAGATGGGTTGATTTTCAAAGTTCTCTCAGGGCTGAATTCTATGGTTTTGACATGGATAGAGGTGGAATCTACTAACCATAGATCAATTTGATGGTTGTTTTTGGTTTCCTTTACTACTTCTTCTAAGGAAAATGTACTGGGATTTGGACACTGGAGTATGTCTTCAATAAAATCATCTTCATTTGGTTGTGCTCCTCCCATGATTGTTTCTAAGGTATAGATTTGGACGTAATAAACTTCACCTTCTTCTTCCTCTTCTAGCGATAAAGGTAAGTCATGTTCTAGAGATGGATGGGCAGGAGGATATAGGACTAACTTTTTGGACATATGCCCATTCTTGATAGTTATATTCCCATCCCTGCAGCTAATGTAGGCATCGATAGTGGCTAGATAGGGTCTCCAAAGGATAAGAGGGTAACCAGTAAGCTTGGCCTTAGGCTGGAGAACTAGGAAATCTGCAAGGTATTCCCAAGAGTCAATGGAGACCATCACATCCTCCAAAATCCCCTTAGGGGTCACTATGGAGTGATCTGCAAATTGGAGGACCATTTTGGTCTTTCTCAATGAGCCCTGGAGGTTGAGCTTGATCATGGTGTCCTTGTTCATCACATTAATATCAGCCCCAAGATCAATTAGAGTGTGTGGGACAATGTTGTCATTAATGTGCACATCTACTACAGGGCTTCCAGTGTCCAAATACTTTGGACAGATTACCTGCGCCAGCATTAAGTCAGACAGTTTTCAAATGACATTAATGGTAGGGGCATCTCTTCTTTGCCTCCCTGGGTGCTTGAAGCACTTCTCCTTAATCAACTTGTTGTAAATAGGTACATCTTTTATAGCTTGGAGAAGTGGAATTCTGACACAAAGGTTTTTCAATTCTCCCAAAATTTCAGTCTCTTGTTGGGTAGGCTGGAGTGGTTGGGTTAATCTCTCAAGAAAGGGTGGTGGATTTACTTTAGGTATGCTTTCCTCTCTTTCTTCCTCAACCTCCGTTGGTGGAGGTAGAGGTTGGTTGTTCAGGAGTATCCTCCTAGATCTTAGGTTGATTTCTTGGTTCTCCATAACATAAGAAGGATAGGATTCTCTCCACTATATACTTGTTGTGCCTTTCTGTTATTCAGGTGCATATTTGGCTCGGTAGGCGTCTGGGGTTGTTTAGGTGGAGTAGGGTGTAAAAGGTGTGGTTGATTAGGAGGTGAAGGCAATAAAGCTGGAGCATTTTTGTATGGGAGCATCCATTAGTGGGACGACACATTCCACTGATGTTGTGGCAGAGCATATGGTTGAAATGACTGGTTGGCTGGTTGGGAATGATACTGAGGTGTAAAGGACTAAAGAGGAGGTGTAGACCAGTAAGGATGAGTAGGGGGCCCCAAAGAAAGTATGGATGTGGTCTGGTTTGGGTTGTAATATGCATGGGATGACCCTTGCATGCCTTACTAGTATGACCTAGGCCCATGAGGTCTCCTTTGTTTTATATAGTAGAGTTGTTCGATTACCCCTTCAGCTCCTTGATATACATATTTTAGTCCAAGGAGAGAAGGGAACTTGTCTGTGGAGTGGTTTTCTTCACATGCTGAGTAGATTTCAATAGAATTCAATCAACATTCGTTCCTAGGGTGCCTCCTGGTGCATCTAGTGCAGAAAATGGCTAAGCCTCTCTCTACTTCCTCCTATTTTCTCTTAATGTGCATAATGTCCATCTGTAGGGCAAGGCCTTGAAACATATCAATCTTGAAATCCTCCAACATGCTTCTAATTTCAACCTTGATGGACGTATTAGAAGAGGATGGATTGACCATAGGTTGACTACCCCTACCCTTTTTCTTAGCTGCCCTATAATGGCTTCTAAAAGTAGTCTTGATATCTTCATAGGGTAACTGGTAGATGTCCCCTCCTGCTAACAAGTTTAGGGTATCGAGAAGATCTTCCCTTAATCCTCTAAGTAGGACTAATTTTGGTGACTCAGGGTCAAGTGTACACCTCAGCCTTTTGTAGCTAAGCTGGAATATTTCTTCATAATCTTCCAAGGATTCATCATGCCCTAACTTCATCCTAAAAATTTCGTCTTTAGTGTCTTTAGACCCACTATAGTCTCAATACTTGTTATTGAAGTCTTGTTACATCTGAGCCCAAGTTGTTATGGTATCCCTAGGTAAACCCATGAACCAACGCAAAGGTACATCCTTGAGAGTAGGTGGAAATAGTTTGAACTTCTACTTATCATTGGTGTAGTCATAGGTTTGACATATGACAACAAATTCAAACAAGAAAGTGTCTGGTTCTTCTAAGGTCAGGCCATGGAAATGAGGAAGGGCAGAGGGGCTTATATTCTTCATCTTACTATATCCATTGGTTTCCTTGATAGGGAAGGTACCCTCAGCTCTTTCTCTATTCCCTCTGTCATTTTTATTTTCAGCCATTGGATCAGTAGGAATGGGTTCTTCTTCTTCTTGTTCCCCTACAAGTTCTTCAAATATTTCAGGTTTCTCACCTAAGGGTTCCCCTAATTCACAACCACAGAAGAAGAGGGAAGGTCCCCTGTTTGAAGCAGTGGGGGCATTCGACAAAAAATTCAATAAGTTATCCCTATTCCTATGAGGCACGAACAAAATGTTTTTGTTTTGTTTTGATTTTTTTTCAAACTTGGAAAGTGATTGCAGAATTGAAATTACAGACTGAATGAAAGCTAACTAATTGCATGAAATCTTACTTGCAGAATGGAAAGGAAAGGAAAGAATGCAGAATGGAAAAGAAATCAACTGAATTACTCTTGCAAAAATGAAACCACTAGTAGAATATCAGAAATAAGAAATGGAAGAAAGAAAGAAGTAATCACATATTACTCAGATACCTTCCTGGAAATGGTGCCAAAAAGTGATGAGCACCAGTATTGTAGCAAGAATGTTGTAGCTCCTGGGGCTACCAACTTTACTTTATCACCCCAGGGTTCGTACAAAATTGGAGGTGATAGTGTTGTATATACAAGTAAAAGTGATGGTTCTAACTTCTGTCACTGTTTCGCTGGTGAGAGAACACTAGGGTTTTTCAAGCCAGACTTTTATGGATTCAAAAGAAGCTTGATTACTTATGAGGAAATGATAAATCTACTGTACAGAAAGTTTTTCTACTGTAGTAAGGAAAAAGACTAAAATCTAATGCTGAAACACACCATTTCCTACCTAACTGCTAAGAGACTATGTTTCAGAATGAATGCTATATTAACATGGATGAAATTCAACTATCTTAATCATGTAAATACAAACCATCAACATTCTACTACTGTGCATCTAAATAGCTACAACAACTCTGTTTTTTTCTTTTTATCTTTTGATGGAAAAACAAGTGAAAGCTAATCTCTTTTGGTGATGTGGTAGGTGGTTTATGGATGTTGGTGGATGGTTGGAAGATTTGGGAGATATTTAGGTGACCTTGTGTAGCTTTCTAAATGTTTTCCCTCAATTCAGCCTCAAAACAAGCCACTATAGGAGAAACTACTGATGAGCCCCAGAAATGGGTAATTATATGGGCTCATTCGGCCTCCTATTTTGACTTAATCCACCATTCTCATTAGTTTGTTGCATGTTTTTGAATATATTTATGCTAATAGAGTGAATTGGGTTAGTCACCTTGGCATGTAGTCTAATGAATGTTTTATGCAGATTTTTTGGACAATTTTGGACAAAGTCAAGGAATTTATGAGCAAATGGTAGCCAAAACTCGAGGAAAAAAGGGAAGAGGAATTTTACAGGGGTGTCTCCTTCATTTATGACTCCTTCCCTCGAATCCTCCATTAGCAACTCGAAGGACAAAGGTCCACGTTGATGATTCCAAGGGGCAGCCGAGCAAGTAAAGTAGGACTACTGTTTATCTTCAGTTCTAGGAAGCTGAGTTCCTTGATTTTGGGAGGATTGCTGGAGGTCCCCATTTGTATAAATAATGAGGCTTAGAGCCTCAATAGGTTAGCCAGCTATTATTAGATTTTCACACTTTTGTGCAACATTGTGTTCAGCTCATTTTCGAGTTCCTTTTTGAGAACAATTTATGTAAGGTAACTGCTATTTTTGATAATGAAGATGAAACAAATTTTGAGCCAGTACTGATCTCTTTTAGAGCGCTAAAGCTCTTGGGTTAGGGTGCAACCCAAGTTTCTCGGCACCTCCTACTGTGTATTTATATATTTTTGCTTCAATTCATGAGTTAAATTTCTGTTGCATAGATTCATTTTACTTTGTTAGATTAGGTTGCTTTTGATGGTTAGTATAGTTGTTTTTGTTTCAAGTTGCTTAAGTAAGATATTGCAGTGAAAGAATAAGATACAAAAGTTCCAACAACAGGCCCTGATCTTCTTTCTCCCTTCCTGGGACTATGATATGAGGTCAAGAAACTACCGTTGCCACCAAAAACACAGTTTTTGCTCTTCCATGCAACTGCTAGTGTGATAACTTGATTTGGAAAAGTCGATATTAGTTCAAATTCAATTGCTTAAGATCATTTCCTGTTCTTTTACCATAGTTATCTTGCATGCCTTTCTGTTCATTAGTTATTGTTCAGCATTTTCTGTCCGTAGGTCAGGAATTAGGTCAAGCTAGACAAAGTTATGTTTTCACGGTGTAGTTAGTTCTTTCTTTGGTCAGTTTTGATAAGTAAATGTGCAGGAAATCTCATCTCACCATACACCCATAGAAAATCTAGCACCATCCCACCTTTTATAGATTTCCCAACTCATTCGCAACATTTCGCCAGTCTGCCCTAATTTCTGTGTTTTTTCCATAAAGCCGCTTCCTTGCCATTTGAACAAATCCAACCATCACATTCATTTTTTATCTTCCTTGACAAGTTCTAGACACCTCAACACGTTCATCTAGTCTTTAGTTCCCCTTTATTATCATTTTTCCACCTTCAAAACTCCAAAAATATCTCTCGGCCTCCTCCTGTAGATCCCCTGCAGCCTCCTGTAGAATTTCCTGTGTGTGATTTTTCGAAATCAGATCGCTATCAAAGTCTCTAGAAGGGTACTAGGGGCTTCTTAGGACCTCTCCACACCTTCCTCCACCTCTACAACAACCAACTCCATCTTCCTCTTCCACCAAACCTCTGCACAATCAAAACTAGATAAATCACAAGCATAATAATCTGACATAAAAACACTCAAAAGCATAAAAAGGTGTTTTCTTCTCATTTCTTTTCAGAAATGGATTAAATAAATGAAATTTACCTTTTCAGTAGTCAATGGCATTCATTTCTTCAGTTTTCATCTCTTTTCCTGCAAAAGTAGGGTTAATGGATAAATTAGGGTTTCCTAGGGTTTGCGTTACATTTAAGTTCTTCTTCTCTTTATGCAAATAGATTAGCCCTTGTAGAGTTAGTTTTCTCTCATCAGAGTCAAAGATTCTTTTGAGAACTCATAGATGTTGGCTTAAGCTCCTAGCAAACTTGCGCTAGCTGTTCAAGTGACAGCCTTCAGTAAGAGCTAGTACTTGTGCATACAGCACCGTCGCTTTCAAGTTTGTTACGAACTACTGGGTTGATAAAAGTAAAGTAGGCAGCCTCAGTAGTTGCAGCATTATTTCTGAAATACTGGTGCTCACCATTTTTTGGCACCATTGCTAAGGAAGGGTTAGAGTATTTTGTGATTACTACTTTTCTTCTATTTTTTACTGCAAAATTCTGCTAAGTAGTTTATTTCAGCAAAAGTAGAGTAGCTATTTCATTTTCATTCCGTAACTTCATTTCTACAAGCATAGATTAGGCATTTCCTGCTTTCATTTCAATTCTGCAATTTCATTTCTGCAAGCATAGATTAGGCATTTCCTTCTTTCATTTCAATTCTGCAATTTCCATTCCAGCAAAGTAGATTAGTCATCTCTTGCTTTCATTTCAATTCTACAATTTCCATTCTAGCAAAGTAGATTAGTCATCTCCTGCTTTCATTTCAATTCTGCAATTTCCATTTTAGGAAGATTCATTTCAGTTAGTTGCAATTTGTTGTTCAATCTGTTTTAGTTTTGCAGGTACAAGCAAAAAAAAAAAAAAAAATCATCCAAAAAGAGATTTCCTTTCATGCCTCGTAGGAACATAGACAATCCAGGAAAATTCCTACACAACACCCCCACCACATCACTAAGTCACCCTTATCTCTTCTTTGGTTGTAGTGATCCAGAAGAACCTATAGGTGAACCTCTAGAGATATACGAAGATCCTATAACAGAAGGAGAGCAAGAAACCATTCCTCCTGAGACCATGGCTGAAAATAGAAACGTTAGAGGAAATGGGGAAATAATAGAGGGTACCTTTCCTATCTAGGAGACCAATGGGAACACTAAAATGAAAAACCTAAGTCCTTCAGCCTTATCTCACTTCCATGGATTGACTACTGAAGATCATGATACCTTCTTGTTTGAATTTTCTATTCTCCGTCGAACATAGACTATGTAGAAGATGAGTAGAAGTAGAAATTGTTTCCTTCTACCCTCAAGGATGCAGCATTGCGCTAGTTCATGGGGTTACCTAGAGACAACATCACAACTTGGACTCAGATGAAGCAAGCCTTTAACAAAAAATATTGGGACTTCTGTATATCAAAGGATACCAAGGAAGAAATCTTCCGAATGACCATGGGAAGTGATGAGTCCTTAGAAGACTATGAAGAGAGGTTTCAGCTCAGTTATAAAAGGGCCAGGTACACACTTGACCCCGAATCTCTGAAGTTGGTCCTACTCAGAGGAGTCCCTAAAGACCTTCTAGATACCCTCCATTTATTGGCTAGGGGAGACATCTACCAACTACCTTATGATGACATAAAGACTGTGTTTAGAAACATTCTAGGTCAGCCAGAAAGAGAGGTAGGGGAAGTCAACCTTTAGCTAGTACATCCTCATCCAGCTCATCCCTTAGAAATGAATTTGAGAATCGGCTAGAAGATTTAAAGAGCAAGTTGAGGTAGACTCTTTCCGTGCAAATGGATACCTTGCATATCAAAAGGAAACAAGAGGAAGCTAAGAGGTCTTTAGCCATCTTTTGTTCTAGGTGCACTAGAAAGCACCCTCATAATGAATGTCCATTGAACTCTATAGAAGTGTGTTCAGTCTGTGAAGAAGACCATCCTATGAATCAGTGCCCTTCCTTGCCCGGACTTAAAGCTGCATATCAGGGGGCCCAAGGAGCCACTAAACCATTCTATTTCATGAACCAAAGGAGGCCACATGGTCCCAGACCATACCAGCAGGGAATGCAAGGGACATCCCAGACCTATTACAACCCCAATCAAGACAATTCCATGCCTTCTTGGGCCCCCCTTACTCATTCTTCTTGGTCCACACCCCCTCCTTGGTCATATCCATCTTAATACCATGCTTAACTAGTCACTCATTCGTTTCACTCTTATTCTCAGCTATATCCTCAGTGGAATGCACCACATCAGGGGTGGAGGCCCCAGTACAAATCTCCTCCTGCTCTTTTGCCTCCGCCACCTATTCAACCACAACCATTGCCCCCTGCTCCACCAAGGCAACCTTAAATACTTGCTCAACTGAACCTAAATGCCAATAATAGACAAGCCCAGCAGGTATATAGTGGAGAAACATTATGCTCGACCTATGTTGTGGATAGTTAGGAGATTAACCTATGATCTGGGAAGGTTCTCCCAGATAACCAACCTCCCCCTAAGGAGGATGAGGAAAAACACGAAAGTGAACCAAAGGCCATTCCATCCTTTCTTGAGAGATTAACTAGAACCACACAACCAACCCTAGAGGAAACTGAACTTCTGGGAGAATTGAAATAGTTATGTGTAAAGATACCACTTCTCCAAGTAATAAAGGATGTGCCTATATACAACAAAGTGATCAAGGAGAAGTGCTTCAGGCACCCAGGTAGGCGCAGGAGAGATGCTTCAACCATCATTGTCATAGGACAACTGTCCGACCTAATGTTTGGGTAGGTGATCTGTCTGAAATATCTAGACCCTAGAAGTCCTGTAGTCGATGTCCACTTCAATGGCACCGTAATCCCCCATACCCTGATTTATCTAGGGGCTGCCATTAATGTGATGACCAAGGATACTATGCTCAATCTCAACCTTCAGGGCTCCCTAAGAAAGACCACAACAGTACTGCAGTTAGCAGACTGTTCCACCATGACCCCTGAGGGGATTGTGGAAGATGTAATGGTCTCCATCGATTCTTGGGAGTACCCTGTTGATTTCCTAGTTCTCCAGCCAAAGGCAAAGCTCACTAGGTATCCTCTCATCCTGGGAAGACCTTGGTTGGCTATTGCAATTGCCTACATCAGTTGTCGAGTTGGAAACATGACAATCAAGAATGGGCATATGTCCAAGCAGCTAGTCCTATATCCTCCTACCCAACCTCTGTTAGAACATGATTTACTTCTTTGGTTGGAGGAAGAAGATGATGATGAAGTCTATTCCTCACCATTGTGTACAATAGAAGCTACCATAGGGAGCCCACAAACCGAGGATGATCTTATTGAAAGATTGATTCAGAATCCACCCCCCAGTGTGTTGCCATTAGAAGAGCTGATGGAAGAAACCCAAGAGAATCCCTTAGTTGATCTCTATGTGGCTGATCTAACCTCTCTCTGAGTTAAGAATGTGGAATTTAGCCTAGAAAGAACCTTGAAGATCATCTCAGTCCTATCCACCTCTCAGGAGAAAGAACTATGTAGCATTTTGAAAAACCACTCGGATGCTTTTGCTTGGAGCTATAAGGAGATGAAGGGAGCCCACCTTTCTGTCTATACTCATCACATTTACATTAAAGAAGATTGTAAACCAGTCAGGTAGCCTCAAAGGAGGATGAATCCAGCACTTAAGGACATTGTCAAAGAAGAACTACAAAAGTTGTTGGATGCAGGATTCATCTACCCTATCTCTGATAGCGAATGAGTCTCTCCTTTGGTGCTAGTGCTAAAGAAAAATGGGAAGCGGAGAATCTATTTTGACTATCGATAACTAAACAAGGCCACCAAGAAGGACCATTTCCCTTTGCCTTTCATAGACCAAGTGTTAGATGGCCTAGTGGGGAAGAAGTTCTTCTCCTTCCTAGATGGGTTTAGCGGGTACAACCAGATCCAAATCAGCTCGGAAGACCAAGATAAGACCACTTTCACTTGTCGTTTGGGTACCTTTGCATACCGAGTCCTTCCTTTTGGGTTGTACAATGCTCCTGCCACTTTCGAGAGAGTAGTATTGAGTATATTTACTGAACTGGTTCATGATTTAGTGGAAATCTATATGGATGACTTTACCCCTTATGGTTCTAATTTCCAGGAAGATTTGACTAACCTGGGAAAAGTTTTAGCCAAGTGCATTGAAATGAACCTGTCCCTCAGTCCTGAAAAATGTGAATTCACAATGACTGAAGGGACCGTGCTAGGTCATACAAAATCTCAACAAGGATTACAGGTGGATCCCAACAAAATTGCCATCATCCAAAGGGTCCCACCTCCTCAAAAGGTAAGAGATGTTTGGAGTTTCCTAGGCTTAGCAGGGTATTATAGAAGGTTCATTAAGGATTTCAGTAAGCTAGCCTCTCCATTGATTGGTCTTTTGGGGAGAGATGTTGAGTTCATATGGACTGACAACTGTCAAAAGGCTCTGGATACCTTGAAAAGTAAACTGGTGACTGCCCCAATTTTGAGAGGTCCAAATTGGGCCCTACTTTCCACATTCATACAAATGCCTCAAACAAAGTGATAGGAGTAGCCTTAGGGCAAGTTGATGAGACGTTGCCTTATGCCATATATTTTGTAAGTAAAAACTTGTCCAAGGCATAATTAAACTACACGGTAATCGAAAAAGAGCTCCTGGCTGTAGTCCATTCCATAAATAAGTTCAGACACTACATCACCTGCTATCAAACATTCATACACACTGATCATGCTGCAATTAGGTATTTAATGAACAAACTAGATGTAAATACTTGTATTATTAGATGGCTACTTATATTGCAACAATTTGATCTAACCATTGTTGATAAGCCGGGTAAGGAAAATGCTGTTGCTGATTTTGTGTCTAGATTAGATCTACCTACAGGTGAAGAAGGAATGGTTGATGATCAAATGCTAGATGAACACCTATTTTCTATCTCAATACTCTCTCCATGGTTTGCTGATATAGCAAATTATTTGGTTTTAGCATAGTTTTCACCACACCTGTCCTCAAAAGAGAAAAGCAAGATCGTGAGGAAGAGTGCTCCATTCACCTCGATTGGGGGCAATCTCTTCAAACTTGGCCCAGATCATATTTTGAGGCGATGTGTCGGGGAGGAGGAAGTTTTTGAAATTCTCCTAACCTGTCATGATGGGCCCTATGGGGCCCATTTTGCAGCAAAGGGGACCACCTTCAAAATTCTGCAAGCAGGTTACCATTGGCCCACTCTTCATCAAGATGTCAAGGGATATATCAGCCAATGTGACCGATTTCAAAGGATGGGGAAACCTACTCCAAAGGATGAGATGCCCCTGTAACCTCAAGTAACTTTCGAGCCATTTGAGAAGTGGGGCATGGACTTTGTGGTTCCTATCAACCCTCCTTCAAAACATAAATCTTACATCATTGTGTGCACTGATTATCTAATAAAATGGGTAGAAACAAAGGATCAAGGTAGCAACAGAAGAAAAAAGTAGTTGAGTTTTTGAGGGAGAATATATTCTACAAGTTTGCATGTCCAAGAGAATTAGTCACAGATCAAGGGAGTTAGTTTACATCCAATTTGATTGAAGACCTGCTCACACACCACAAAATTAAGCGCAGGACTTCCACCCTTTATCATATGCAAGTGAGTGGACAAGTGGAAGTCACTAATAGAGCTTTGGAGGGAATTTTGGCCAAGGTAGTGAGCAGCAGCAGAAAGGGTTGGGCAGATTGATTAGTTGAGGCCACCTGGGCCTATAACACCACTTGGAAAACCACCACAAGGTTCACACCCTATGAGCTAGTCTATGGGAAGAAGGCTTTGCTGTCAATAGAATTTGAATATAACACCTTAAGGATGGCAGCTCAGCTGGACCTAGATCTCATCCATGCACAAAAGGAAAGGTTACTTCAGCTAAATGGATTGGATGAACAGAGATTGCATGCCCTTCTCCACTTAGAGGTAGTCCAACTTCAAAGGAAAATATGGCATGACAGACACTTCAAAGAAAAACAATTCCAGGAAGGAGATTGGGTGCTACTGTATGATTCAGGATATAAAGATTTCAATGGAAAACTGAGGACAAGATGGCTGGGACCGTACATAGTAGAAAAATGCAATGACAATGATTCAGTTCTGATCCGGACCATTGATGAAGAATCCATCCCCATGCTCATCAATGGGCATAGGTTGAAGATCTACAAGAAGCCCCTCTCCAAGCAGGAATTCATTAAAAATATGAGTAAAACATTGCTGGTAGTTTAGCAAGTCTCTGCCTCCACTCCACCCACAACCTAAACACACAAAAAAGGAAAAAAAGAAATAAGGAAAAATAGAAAAAGAAAAAACAGAAAAAGAGAAAAAAAGATCCCTCAGTAAAAAATCCTGGAGGCACCCACAGAAGGCAGTGAGGGTGAAAAACTCCTGGAGGTGCCCCAAATGTCTCAAAAAAGAGGAAAAAATGAAAAAAAAGAGAGGAAAAGACAAAAAAACTAACTTATTTTGAATGCATTGCAAATTGCAAGAGGGTCACAGAAGGAAAAAAGAACATGGCGAGGCTGAATAGACCCTTGATAGGTCATTTCTCCATCACCATTGTCTTTTATTAGGCCCTGGTCTCACTTCTTCTGGAAATTTTGCATCCTACAGGAAGCTCTGTGCATTCTATAGGAGGCTCCTGTAGAAACCACAGAGGGCTTGAAATCAAGTTTAGAAAAGAATCAGAGGGCTAGAAATTTGTCCAGAAGACCTGTGGACCTCCCTGTCACCATTCGTCCACCTAAATATACATTCCATCCCTGCAACACTACATTTCCACTCGCCTCTTTCTTCCCTGCACAGAAAACACAGAAATTCTATTTCTGCTTTTTTTTAAATGATGAAGAATAAAACAACAACATTCTTAACTTGTTTCTTACTCGGTGCATACCAACTGATTTTCCTTTTCCTTCAAAATCTTTCCTAGCCATCTCTTCAGTCCCTGCTCAAACCTCATCCAGAAATTTTAGAGGGAGATTCAGTTATAGGAAATCCTACAGGATTCTTGTAATCGCTGATCCCCTTAAAAAACAAGCTCCAGAAATAGGGTCAGTGCAGCCACAGGTGTATACAATGTACAAGGAGTCATTCCTGATTAAGAAGATCATTAGCATGAGATAGCCTGGTCACTAGTTCAGAAGCCATGAGTGGCCAACAATAGCAGCAACCCATGAATAGAGTGCCAAAGTCTAAGCATGCAAAGCACGGTAGCGACAAACAGGTAAGTGGCTAAACCCATTCCTTTGTTGCATGAATACGATTTAGAAATTGCATGAACCATTGAGATGGTCATGATTAAGTGAAATCGGTGGCCAACTAACTAGCCACCCTTGTCTAGTTTGCACAAGCCTCATCCAATTCAAACAACATTCAGTGGATGCAATCGACACGTGTGTTCATTCAACTCGGGAAGAAAATCTCAAAACAGGTAGTGGTGGTGGTGTAAAATGGGAATGATGGAAGTGATTGTGGGAAGGCAGCATGAAGTATCATAATGGCACTGAAGTAGGGACTAACAATCTGGATGGGGATAGTTTACCCTTCCTGCCACCTCACCTCATCACCGCAGAACACGCCATAAGCTTAAGTACGCTGCAGTCGAAGCCTCCACCACCTTTGTTTTCATTTGCATGGATGAGTTCTTAGTTGTAAAAACTCACCTACCACCTTCAGAACCTCGAAACAGTCGCTCTCTACCAGTTTTGAGACCCTTTCGATTATCAGGCTCTACAGGAGCTTTATCACACTCTACTAGAGTGGAAACATAGTCTACAGGAGCCTTTCTACAGGAAGGCCAGTGAGTAGCTCTGTAGAGGAAAAATCTGGGATTTCTTGCCAAATTTGAGCTCGAAATAAGGTAGGCTCGGACAACCCACTCTGCATGTTAATTATCTACAGAAGGTGGTGGATTTGAAACGAAGTACTGAGTTGAAAAATAAAGGGAAAGTGAGAACAAAAGTTTTCTTGTGTTTTTCTGAAATATATACACTCTCTCCATTTTACTCTCTGCACTAAAAGTCTGTCTCTTTCTTCTCCATGGTACTCTCCTGTATGAAGAAGTGATGCAACCATAGGAAATTAAGCCTGTAAAACAGTGAATTTGCAGTGGGTGGTCTGCTTATTTTGTGAAAAAGAAAAAACCCTATTTGGCATACTCTCTGTGTTCAAAAAAAAAAAATATTGATTTCCTCAAACAGCCTGAGAAGTAAATTAAGGTTGAAGAAAGAGTTTGAAAGGTAGGAAAATTACAATTTGTTTTCGTTCAAAAGAAGAAACATGAAAAACTCTCTCTGGTTCCAAAAAAAACCTTCGTTGTTCCTTTGTTTTCGGGTTTGAGAATTCGTTGCCTTCCTCCTCACTTGAGAATTTCCAGCAGTCACTGAACATCATGATAGGGGGTTTTATGAGAAAGGAGCCTCTAAATTCCACCAAATTACATGAACACCCAGAAGTGGTAGCCCTCTTTACGAGGGCAAATTGGATGCCTTTCTTTGAGAAATTTCATGGGTATGATGAGGAAATCATAGAGGAATTTTTATTGTCTTTAAGACTCCATTCAAAAACCCATGCTATAGTCAGTTTCAGGGGTCTAACCATAGAACTTACACCAGAATTCATTAGTAAAATTACAAGTCTTCCACTTGGGTTCCCCTGGAGCAAAGAAGAAAAACCACTAGGACAGGTTGCTAAAAATACCTTTTTCCAACCTGATGAAAATCTGGTGGAGGATAAGAATGGGATCGGAAGGACAAGTATACCTTATCCATGGGGTGAGAACAACTACTAGGTCATGAAATATATCTCCTATGAGGGAAGATATAGTATAGTCTATGGTTATCATTTCCAATTGTTACATGAACTAAGATATGGCATGGACCTACCTGCATCTAGGAAACTCAGTCTTCCATATTTTCTCCTCCAATCCTTGATAGAGTGTAGGACCAAATTAAATGTAGGGGTTCCAGACCAACTGGTTCACCATGTGCTCATTAAATTTCTGGTGGAGGATGCCCTATACACATACACAATCCCTATAGCCTAGTAGATTTTGAGAAACATGACTAAAGAAGATGATCGAAAAACTCTCATTGATGACCTTAGTTTATATGACAGTGAAGAGGAGGAGTAGAAAGAGGAACTTGAGAAGGAAATCCATGAGGAAGCACAAAATATTCAATTAGAAGAAGAAAAAGAAGAAAAATAGAGAGGAGAGGAGAAACCTAACACAACTACAGTTGGACCTAAATTAGAGAAGAAAACAACATCAATACCAGAGAAATGGAAAAGGACAAGAACTGAAAAGAAGAAGCCCAAGGCAACTCAGAAAATGGCTGCCACAGGAAAAGTAGAAACTCAGCAAGTAGAGGGGAAAACAACACCAGAGATAGCAGAAACAAAATCAGAGACAATAAACATAGGAAAAACAATAGAAGAAGAAGCAGAAAAACAACAAGAAGAAATGTCTCCTGAGACACTAGCAAGGGAAGCAGTAGTTGTTCTTGCTGCACTTAGTACTCTAGCTAAGCAAAAAGGGAAAAGAAAAAGACAACCTTCTATGTACTTCAAAGCTAGAAAAAGCACCAGAATCAAGACGGGGAAGCCTCAGCCACCTTCAAAATAACCCATCATCATTAAGGATGCACCTACTATAACAAAGGAGGAATCTCCCTCAAAAATCTCCATCACTTATGAGAGAGGAAGTCCTAAGACCTCTACCTGGAAGGAAAGGATCAAATTAATACACTCTAAAGCAGTCCTACATGAGGCATAGGCCTCTCTATAGGAGACATTAGAAAAGCTCAAAGAAATTGAAAAACTTGAAAAGAAGGCAGAAGAATAGACCCAGGAGGATGATAAGGAAAAAGAAATACTAGAGCCTAGACCTCAGCCTAACTTAGGCTCCTACTACAACCTTCTGGAAGGTGGGAAGATCATCCCACAAAAGTTTGCAGTGCCTCTTTTCTTCGAGCTAGAAAAGGAAAGAGTCCGGACCCATACATGGATGCAGATTGCAAAATCAAAAGGGGTAGAAGACGTTAGGCACATGGAGAATAGGTTGAGAGAGATGGGCAAAGAATTGAGCATGGTTAGGCATACAGAAGCATCTGAAGAGCTCAATTACAGGAAGAAAATGAAATGTTGAAAAATCATGTACAAGAGAGGAAACCTCAAGGAGGGAATGAGATGTCAATATTAAAAGGACAACAACAGAAAGAGGAACCCCCGGCAGACAGTGAGGCAGCAAATAGACAATAACAAGAAGAGGAACCCCAGAAAGACAGCGAGACTTTGATGAAACAACAATAAGAGAAAGAATCCCAGGTAGAAAATGAAGTATTGATTTTGAAAATGCAGCTACAGGAAAAGGAAGCCCGGTTAGCCTACATGGCCAGCTGGGAAATGGAGGCATTACAGTGTAGGCAGCTAGCCAAGTCATATGCAATGTACCTCGAAGATCAGTGGCTCAAATTTTAGATTAAAAGACTGGCCTAGAGGGGCACAAGAACTTTTCAGGATTATGGCCAATTTATGCATTTGTGTGATCACAGTTTAGTTGAGGATAAAGCGAAGCTAGTGGAATTTTACCTACACAACATGGCACTTACTGACATGAATTTATGGGATCCAGATGCTGCATTAGGAGATTTGTAGCTAATGGCTATGGCTTCTTGGATGAGCCACGAAGAGAAGAGGGCAGTGGAAATCTAGAAAATGATGACAAAAGAGCTGAGTGAGTTGCTGATGATTAGAGCAGAACTAGCAAAACCCTTGGCTCTCATCTATGACCACCAACACCTTGCAGCCAATCCTGAATTTGTCCCTGACTATGTTGACAAGCAAGCCCAGTCTATTGCTCATTTTGAAGATATGGAGAGATTGTTTAGTGATAACTGCATTCATGTCTGCATGAGAAGGTGGAATACATTACCACATAGCCTAAGGATTAGGGAAGCCATGAGGAGAGTGCCCCTATATAAGCACTTAATGCGAAGCTTGAAGGAAAACTAGATTGGCCTTAAATTCAGTCCTCCATTGTTGCTAGGACTGCTAGAAGGGGTAAAGGAGGAGGAAGAATAGAAAAAATGGGAAGAAGTGTATAGGAAAGTAGGTTTCCATGATAAAGAGGAATACATCACATCAGAGGCTTGGGATGTCAGGGAATCTGTCAGAGCCATTAAATATGAAGAGTTAGATTAGTTGCTCAGAAGATGAGAAACCTATTCAGCAGGGGAGTGATGATGAGCCTAAAAAATGGGTAATTATGTGGGCTCATTCGGCCTCTTATTTCGACTTAATCCACAATTATCATTATTTTGTTGCATGTTTTTGAATATATTTATGCTAATAGAGTGAATTGGGTCAGTCACTTTGCCATGTAGTCTAATATGTGTCTTATGCATATTTTTTGGTCAATTTTGGACAAAGTCAAGGGATTTATGAGAAAATGGCAGCCAAAACTCGAGGAAAATAGGGAAGAGGACTTGTCAGGGTGTCTCCTTCATTTATGAACCTTTTCCTAGAATCCTCCATTAGCAACTTAGAGCACAAAGGTCCACATTGATGATTCCAAGGGGCAGCCGAGCATGTAAAGTAGGACTGTTGTTTATCTCCAGTTCCAGGAAACAAAGTTCCTTGATTTTGGGAAGACTGTTGGAGGACCCAATTTGTATAAATAACGAGGCTTAGAGCCTTAGTATGTTAGCTAGTTATTAGTAGATTTTCACACTTTTGTGCAGCATTGTGTTCAGCTCATTCGCCAGTTCCTTTTTGAGAACATTTTATGCAATGTAACTGTAATTTTTGATAATGAAGATGAAACAATTTTTAAGCTAGCAATGATCTCTTTCAAAGGGCTAAAGCCCTTGGGTTAGGGTCCAACCCAAGCTACCCAGCACCTCCTAATGTGTACTTATATGTTTTTGCTTCAAATCATGAGTTGAATTTATGTTGCATAGATTCATTTTACTTTGTTAGGTTAAGTTGCTTTTGATGGTTAGTATAGTTGTTTTTGTTTCAAGTTTCTTAAGTAAGTTACTGCAGTGACAGAATAAGATCCAAAAAGGTGAACATCAGGCCCTGATCTCCTTTCTCCCTTCCTGGGACTATGATATGAGGTCAAGGAACTACTGCTACCACCAAAAACACAGTTTTTTCTCTTCCATGCCACTACTAGTGTGATAACTTGATTTGGAAAAGTCGATATTAGTTCAAATTCAATTGCTTAAGATCATTTCATATTCTTTTACCATAGATATCTTGCATTCCTTTCTGTTCATCAGTTACTATTCAACATTTTCTGTCTGTAGGTCAGGAATTAGGTCAAGCTAGACAAAGTTCTATTTTCATGGTGTAGTTAGTTCTTTCTTTGGTCAGTTTTGATAAGTAAATGTGTAGGACATATCAGCTCACCATACACCCATAGAACATCCAGCACCTGCCCACCTCTCACAGATTTCCCAACTCATTCGCAACATTTCGCCAATATACCCTAATTTCTGCGTTTTTTCCATAAAGCTGCTTTCTTGCCATTTGAACAAATCCAACCATCACATTCATTCTTGATCTTCCTTGAAAAGTTTGAGACAACTCAACACCTTCGTCTAGACTTTAGTTCCCCTTTCCTATCATTTTTCCACCTTCAAAACTCCAAAAATAGCTCTCAGCCTCTTCCTGTAGATCCTCTTGTAGATCCTCCTGTAGATCCCCTGCAGCCTCCTGTAGAATTTCTTGTGAGTGATTTTTCAAAGTTCGATCACTATGAAAGCCTCCAGAAGGGTACTATGGGCTTCTTAAGACCTCTCCACACCTTCCTCTACCTCTACAACAACCAAATCCATCTTCCCTTTCCACCAAACCTCTGCAAAATCACAACCAAATAAATCACAAGCATAATAATTCCACAAAAAAACACTCAAAAACACAAAAAGAAGTTTTCTTCTCATTTCTTTTCAATAGTAGCTTGAATAAATGTAATTTACTTTTTCAGCAGTCAATGGCATTCATTTCTCTAGTTTTCATCTCTTTTCTTGCAAAAGTAGTGTTATTGGGTAAATTAGGGTTTGCTAGGGTTTTCTAGGGTTTGCATTACATTTTAGTTCTTCATATCTTTCTACAAACAGATTAGACCTTGTAGAGTTAGTTTTCTTTCATCATAGTTAAAGCTTCTTCTAAGAACTCATAGAAGTTGGCTTAAGCTCCTAGCGAACTTGTGCCAACTAATCAAGCGACACCCTGCCGTAAGAGCTAGTACTTGTGCATACAGCACCATCGCTTCCAATTTTGTTATGAACTACTGGGTTGATAAAAGTAAAGTAGGTAGCCCTAGGACTTGCAACATTATTGCTGCAATATTGGTGCTCACCCACTATAGGATGTCCTAAAATCCTACAAGATTCCATGTATTTTTACAAGATACATCGGAAATAAAAATGATGGGTGCTAAAGGTGATGGAAGGCTTAGGTAAGGTGGTTGTTGGATGGAATCGAGTGAGAAAATTCCTAGGATCACTCAGAACTCAAAACCATGGTTGGGAGATGGTTGCATTTGTTCAACATGCTTGGAGAAGTTTCCTTGAAGAATGATGAAATTGGTGACGGTCTTAGTGAAAGTGAGGAATGATCATGGATGGATGAAGTTGGAAGGAGGTTGCTTGCTATGATATCTCTCTCTACTTCTCAAACACCTACGCTGCATCAAACAATGATATTTTCCAAAAAACCATGTAAACAAGAAGAATTTCAATAAGCTAGAAAAACAGAGTTTATTGAGCTAGATGTCTACTTCATGCATGAGGAGAATTTTCAAAATAAGATGAAGCTTTTAATGAGATATACTGCAAGACTGAAGAAGGAAGAAACGATGGCTATATCCTACACCTGCAAACTGATCAAATGTTGGCTTAAGCAAAATAAACTATAAATTCTATGAGAAACTATAATTCTATCTTTTGGTGTTGCATGGGGGTCCTTTCCTCACATCATGATCCCTGAAGGAAGAAGTGAGGCCAGGACACCTACTGACAGCTTTTTGATTCTCCTTTTATCGCTTCTAACCTACTACTAAAGTAAAGCAAAAAATGGAAGCAAACTAATAAACAAACTAATCAAATCTACACTACTTGAAAGGAAATACTTCAGAAGACAATTTAACCATGAATCTATGAAATTAATCTAAGCATACAGATATAGGAAGAGGAGACTTTGCTGCTACGATTGGGCCCTAACCAAAGAGCTTCATCCCTTTGATTTAACTCAGTACTGGATCAAGAAAAAACTCATTCTCATTATTGCAATAGAAAATTACATAGCAATGTCTTCCACAAGTGCGGAGCTCAAAAATAACTAGTGTTTTTACAACAAAAAATTGAATCCGAATCAGGCTCTAGGAATCTTTATTTATACAACTGAAGTCTCAGACGACTTCCTTAAATCTAGGGAGGCGCACCTCCCAGTCTCGAGATGAAATAACTCTTTGAATAGCACTTGCTTGGCTGCCTTTTGATCTTCATGACTTGGGTGCTTGTAATTCGAGCTAGTGTGATTGATGGAAGAATATTCAAATGAGGGAGGAGTAAATGAGGAGGATTTACCTCGTACAATCTCTCTTCCTTGTCCCATTGGAGTTTGAACCTTCAATCTTCCTAAAATTCCTTGATTTTGTTAGGTCCCTATAATAATAGTGATGCTCCCATTAATATTGTAGTTGTATCCCTTATAAATATTGTTGTGCCTCTATTGTCCCCATATTGTTATTACTGTGCCCCATAGAATCTATCTATTTTTATTTTTGTGCCTTTATATTATTATTGTTAGGTCGGCTTGGTTATATTATGACCCCTTAGACTCCTATATATAGAAAGGAGGTTTTTTCATTTGAATCATCCAAGAATTACTCATTTTGGTAATTTAAAGGAGGTTTCCCCCTCGAAGAGGCTGAATTCTAAGGCGTTCAACTATCTTTTCTATTTTTTTGTGAGCTGGGTTCATAACATTTGGTATCAGAGCTTTGGATTCTAGGGTTTCGCTACACCAAATAAGTCATCGTGGAATTTTTGCTATATTTGAGACAACATCTCACTGAACCTCGGATCCAAAATTTCAGAGCTTTTCCCTATATTGGCGGAGATATGATCTGAGGAAGTTGGTCTTTTTGCAGACATCTGAATTACATTCCAAACACCTGACCTAGGGAAAATCATCATAATTGTCTCTCTGAGCATCAGATTGAAATTTTGTAAGAAGGTATAGAAAGAGGACGGAATGTAGTTTCTTGTATATATTTTTCAGAGCCAAAGGTTGAAACAGTGACACATAGCACTTCATACAAGTTCGCTCTTCTGGAAAGGTCTATAATCAGGTCATCTTGGGAGATTGTGCATAACTCTTCCTTGGAGAATCCAATTTGGATCAGACTAGTGGCATTGGAAAGAGGACACAGAAGGATACTACAGGTCACAATTTCATAACTGGATGATCTGAAATTACAGAGATACATTAGATTCAATATCAAGCTCCTACAAAGTGAAAAAAGGTGTGTAGTTTTTTTCAAATTTTTGCATAAGCTTGGTTTGACAAATTAGTTTGAAGGAATTCAAAGGGCATAGTAAAGCATTATTATCGGTAATTGATGCCTTGAGGAAAGAAAATGCAAACACCTAGTAACCAACCTGAAAGCTCTACCATGACTCATGAAGAAGAGGAAGAAATGCAACATGACATATCAAAATTACAAGACCAAGTGCAACAAGTGTCACTTGCACAAAAAGGTGTAGAAGCCAATATGTATGGTTTAAAGAAAGGCATGGAAGCTAAGATGAATGGCATTGATGCTAAAATGGATGGCATGGATGATAAGATGGAAGAATTGAAGATAAAATTGAATAAGTTGCTACAATAAATGGTCACTAATGGTGAAAGGGTAGTAAATGAAACTCATGATGAGAAGAAAATAAATGTTAATCATGATTCCATAGACTCTAGTGTTGGATCGAAGACCCACCATATTCCAAAAATCGATATGAGGAAGTTTGATGGAAAGGATCCCGCAACATGGATATTATAGATGGAGCAATTTTTCGATCTCAATAATGTGCAAAACACACAAAAGGTACATATTGCAACTTTATATTTGGAACAAAATCCGTTTGTATGGTATCAATGGCTCTTCTCTCATAAAAAAATTATCACTTGGGCAATTTTTACAGAAGAATTGACAGCACATTATGAGGATACAAAAAGCAACACCTTCTTTAGCCAATTTATAAGTCTCAAATAAAAGGGTTCAATAATGGAGCACATTGAAGAGTTCCAAAAATTGAACATAAGGGTAAAAAATATTCCAGAGGAGCATAAGATTGATGTGTTCATAGGTACTTTAAAGGATAATATCCAACATGGTGTTCACCTTTGGGAACCTGATTCATTAGAGAAGGCATTCAGGTTAGCAAGAAAAATGGAAAACATAATTATGGCAACCAAGAAGCATACCACTCACAACTATAAAGATGGAAGTGTTGTTACCCCTAGCATTCCACAACCTATAAGGTTGACACCACAACAATTGGAAGAAAAAAGAGAAAAAGGGCTTTGTTACATTTGTGATAGCAAATACACTAAAGGTCATAAGTTTGCTGAGAAGAAATTATTCTACATAGATTGTGAAGAGGAAGAAGAAAAGGAGCAAGAAAGGTCAAAAGAAGAGGATATACTCCAAGAAAAAAGCCTAGATAAAGAAGAAATGAATCCTACCATATCTTGTAATGCATTGACTGGAATTACCACTCCTCAAACCATCAATGTAGAAGGACAAATCAAGAAGAAAAAGGTAATAGTGTTGATTGATTCAGGAAGTACCCACAATTTGATTCATTGTAAGATAGCAAAAGAATTGAATTGCTTCCTATATCCAGCACTAGAGTGTCAGGTGATGGCTGCAAATGGAGGAATGATAAATTGGATTGGAAAGCGCCGTAATATCAAGCTATCAATGGGAGAATATGTATTGAAAAGCCCAATGCTTTCCATTCCAATGGAAGGTGCTGATGTTGTACTAGGAGTCTAATGGCTACAATCCTTGGGTACAATAGCTTTTAACTTTCAAGAAATTTTATGCGGAAGTAAAGGAAGTTGAATTAAGGGGAATTTCAAGGAAATTGGGAAAGATAATAAGCTCTAACGGTATGCAAAAGCTTCTAAAAAAGGAACAATGAGGTGTAATTGCACAATTATGTTCGCTAGATGTTTCCACATGAAATCTTCTATTTCTCCAGATCTCCAAAAAGTCTTGGACAATAATTCCAAGGTATTTGAGACTGCCAAAGGTCTCCCACCTATTCATGATCATGATCATGCTATTCATTTGATTCCAAGAAGTGTTCCTCCAAACATCAAGGCATACAGAAATCCTTATTCCAAAAAGAGTGAAATTGAACATATGGTTGTAGAAATGTTTGAGGCTGCTATAATTCAACCTAGCCAAAGTTCTTTCTCTACTCTAGTAGTATTGGTGCATAAGAAGGATGGATCATGGCACGTGTCCAGATTATAGGGAGCTCAACAAGCTCACTATTAAAGATAAGTTTCCCATTCCTGTCATTGACGAATTAGTGGATGAATTGCATGGATCAATTTACTTCACCAAGTTAGATCTTCATTCAGGATATCATGAAATCAGAATGAAGACTCAAGACATTCCGAAGATAGCATTTAGAACTCATCGGGGTCACTATGAGTTTTGGTGATGCCTTTTGGCGTTACCAATGCACCTTCTACATTTCAAGGTTTGATGAATTCCATTTTCAAACCCTTTCTTAGAGAATTTGTGTTAGTATTTTTTGATCATATACTAATCTATAGGAAGTCTTGGAAGGATCATGTTGAACTCGTTGATAGGGTGCTACAACTATTGGAAGAGAAACAATTATATGCAAAAAGATCCAAATGTTTCTTTGGAGTACAAGAGGTGGAATATCTGGGTCATATTGTATCCCATGAAGGAGTTAAGGTAGACCCTGACAAAATTAAAGCCATTAAGGAATGGGAAATCTTCACATCCATAAAGCATTTACGAGGATTTCTTGGGTTGACAGGGTATTATCACAAGTTTGTTAATAATTATGGGAAAATAGTAGCACCTCTAACAACATTGTTGAAGAAATATGATTTTTCATGGACTCTAGAAGCAACAAAGGCCTTCGAATATCTTAAAGGGGCAATGTGCCGAGCACCGGTCTTAGCTACACCAAACTTCACAAAAACCTTTATTGTGAAATGTCATGCTTCCAAAAATGGAATTGGTGCTGTTTTAATGCAAGAGGAAAGACCCATTACTTTCGAAAGTCGTCCAATCAAGGGAAAGTATTTACACAAAGCTATTTATGAGAAGGAAATGTTTGCAATACTATATTCACTTAAGAAATGGCGACCCTACCTAATGGGAAGACACTTCAAGGTAAAAATGGATCATGAAAGCCTTAAATACTTTTTAGAACAAAGATTATCCTCTGAAGAACAACAAAAATGGGTCACAAAGATGTTGGGTTATGACTTCGAAATCATATAAAAAAAAGAGAAGAAAAATGTTGTGGAAGATGCACTCTCAAGAAAGGATGAGGATGTGGAAGCGTTTTCGTGCAGCATTTCTATTATCCAACAAGATTGGATAAATGAAGCAAGGGAGGAATGGAAGAATGACGAAGAAGTGTGGTAACTTATTCGAAAGTTACAACAAGATTCAAGTACATCTGATACATTTAGCTGGAAAAATGATTTGTTATGGTAAAAAGATCACTTATACCTCTATAAGAATTCCCAACTCAAACAAAATATTCCTCTAGAATTGGATGCTTCTCCCTTAGGAGGGCACTCAGGATTTTTAAAATCTTACCTCAGGGTTAAGAAGGAATTTTTTGGGGATGGCCTTAAATCGGATATTCAAAAGTTTGTGGTGGAATGTTTGGTATGCCAACAAAATAAAGCTGAAACAATTAAGACACCAGGTCTATTACAACCTTTATCCATTCCAAGCCAATGTTGGGAGGAGGTTTCAATGGATTTTATCAGAGGTTTACCCAAGTCTGAGAGAAAGAGTGTCATCATGGTGGTAGTTGACAGAATTACCAAGTATCCACACTTTTGTGCATTATAACATCCATTTAAAGCTAGTACAATTTCTACGGCATTTATGGAAACAGTTCAGAAGCTACATGGAAACCCAAAATATTATTGTAAGTGATAGAGATCCCATTTTTACAGGAAATTTTTGGACATAAATATTTTCTTGTCTTAGTACTTAGTTAGCTCATAGCTCACCTTATCATCCACAATCTGATGGGAAAATGGAGATAGTAAACAAATGTTTGGAAGGATATCTTCGTTGCTTTGTATCTGATAAATAGACACAATGGGTCAAATGGTTGCCTCTAGCTGAATGGTGGTACAACACTTCCTTCCATACTGCAACAAAAATGACCCCATTTATGGCACTTTATGGATATCAACCACCATCCATCAATTCATATTTAAGAGAAAATTGTAAGGTTCAAGTAGTGGAACATCACATCGAGCATCAACCACAAGTTGTCACACTCTTAAAGGATAAACTTGTTTTGGCGCAGAATAGAATGAAACAACAGGCATATCAACATTGCAGTGAAAGAAGTTTTGATGTAGGTGATTGGGTATTCCTACGACTGCAACCATATAAACAAATGTCCCTCAAGCAAGCTAAGAAGGATAACAAATGGTCACCAAAGTATTATGGTCTATACAAGGTGTTGCAAAAGGTTGGTACTATGGCATACAAATTGGAGCTTCCTGCAGCTTCTCGACTACACCGAATTTTCAATGTTTCATGTTTAAAGAAGGTTATAGGCGACAAGCTCCCAGTTCAAACAATATTGCCAGAACTTGATGGGGAAGGAAAAATTATATTGGAACCAGAAGCAGTCATAGAAAAAATAACTCGACAACTACGAAATCGATCCATTTCAAAGTATCTCATCAAGTGGAAGAACTTATCGGCTGAAGATTCCACATGGGAGGATGAAAATTTTATACAGAAGCATCCAAAACTACTGAAGCCTTGAGGAAAGCCCTTTTTTGAAGGACAAGGGGCATATTAGGTCCCTATAATACTAGCGATTCCCCCATTAATATTGTAGTTGTATCCCTTATTAATATTGTTGTGCCCCTATTGTCCCCATATTGTTATTACTGTGCCCCACAAAATCTCTTTATTGTTATTTTTGTGCCTTTATATTATTGTTGTTAGGTCAGCTTGGTTATATTGTGACCCCTTAGACTCTGATATATAGAAAGGAGGTTTTGTCATTTGAATCATCCAATAATTATTCATTTGTGTAATGTAAGGGAGGTTTCCGCCTCAAAGAGGCCGAATTTTAAGGCGTTCAACTATATTTTCTATCTTTTTGTGAGATAGTTTCATAACAGATTTTCTCTCACAAACCTGCATTTAATGCACATTAGTCCACTAGGCATAATATCTCACTTTGATTCATCTCATTAAAGAAAATATAATCAAAACATGTAATAAGTTGTGAGAAGAGTTGATTTGACTAGGTTAGGAGGTGACTTAAGGTCCATATAGTTACCCAATGATGAGGCTCATAAATACCCCCCTACTGAAAGTGTTGCTCATCCTCTGACCAACTCAATCAATATCCATATCTTTCATAGCCCTGGTGGCTTCCCTGACATCCCATGCTTTTGCTATGGGTTCTTCTTCTTGTGCATATAATCCTGCCTTCCTTTCTATCTCCTCCCACTGCTTTCCTTCTTCCTATTCCTTCCTTCCTTCTAACATCCCCAAGAGTAGTTGTGGATTGAGTCTCAAGCCAATCTAATTGAATTGGATCCTTTGGTTGGTTTTCTTGTACATGGGTGTCATGTTTAGTGCCACTCACATTCTTTAAGGAGATTCGTACTATCTTATTTTTAAACTATATGGCAGATTATTCCATCTCCTTTGGCAATCTTGCATGCTGTCATCCCCTAACAACCTAAACATATCCTCAAAATATGTAATTTCTTGCACTTGGGCAGCAAGATCCCTGGGTGCAAGTTGAGGATCATTTGCAATTGAATTATGTCAGCTAATGATAGCCATTGGGTTTGACTTCTTAGCTCTTATCATGAGAGGCTCTGTTTATTCCCTTGCCAATATCTTATTCATTTATGGAACCCTTGCTTCCTCATGGTTCACCCATGTTGCAAAGGCCAAATCTCCTAACTTTGCATCAGTGTCCCATACATTTAGAAATCTCAAGGCCATGTTATGGAAGTAGAACTCAAACATATTAGCCCTATCCTCCAATGTGCTTTGATCACAAAGATTAATGAACTGTCTATAATCCTCAAATGGCATAGTTCCTCTATGTGCTAGGGTCTTGATTTGGAGCTCTAGCCACTGTTCCCTAAGGTATAATGCATAGGACTTAGCTGGCATCCTGCACTGGACTGCCTCTAAGGATAAAATGGCCATGTTTGCCAATTGGTTCTCTTTTCCTTGCAACTGTCCTTTCAAACATGCATTTTTTTCCTCTAACTGAGTTTTCATTATGGCCTCTCTGTCCCTTAGGCTACTTAGTTCTCTGCCCATCTCTTTGAGCTTTAAATCCATGTGACCTATGCCCTCTACTCCCTTGTACTTGGTAATTTGCATCCATCTATGTGTTCTGGCTCTTTCCTTCTAAACCTCAAAGAATAATGGGATGGCAAATTTTTCTGGAATGACCCTGCCCCTTTCAATAAATCTGTAGTAGGACTCAAGGTTAAGTTGAGGGCTAAATTCCCTTAGCTCTAGGTCCTCCTTCTTTGGTTCTTGCTGCATACTCCCTCCCTTATGCAATTTTTGAGTTTCCTATAGGTTTAGTAGTGTTTCCTGCAGGAGTGCCTCTACTTCCTATAGGTCCTTCTATGTATCATGTAGGATGTCTTTTCCCTTGGATGAGGCAAATATAATCACAGGCATTCTCTCATAAGTGATATGATACTTATGGGAGGTTTGTGCCGAGGAGTCTTCTCCTTGAGTTTTAATAAGAGGAGTGACCTTTTCCTATTATTTAGGTGAGTCTTCAATAATAATCAGAACCTTGGTGGGAGTTTGAGGTTTCCCTTGCCTTATCCTTGTACTATTTCTTGTTCTAAAGTATAGCAGGGTTTGTCTCTGCCTTTTTCCTTTTTGTTTGATAGGGGTGCTAAGGGCAGTGAGGGCAGCTGATGCCTCTCTCTCACTGGGCTCTAGAGACACCCTGGGTGAGTCCTCCTTGTCTTCTACCTCCTCTTTTCCATTCCCCTTTTCATCGTTGTCTTTCTCCTCTTCTTCACCTTGTTCATTAGTTTCATCCTTGGAACCTTCCTCTGTTTCTTCCCCACATTCCTTCTCTTTCTCTTCCTCTTCATCCATCTCTATATACTCATGTGTTTCAGTTTCCTCTTCATCCCTTTCATTGGCAGTAGGGCTTTTGTCATATGTGAGGGATTTTATATCCTCCTCTGTCCGTATGTCTCAGAACGTTGCCCATGGGATAGGAATTCTAAGGTTGTGGAGGGCATCTTCTGTGATGAGTCTAATTAAACCATGATGGGCCAACTACTGGTAGTTTTCCCCCTTCACTTTTATGCTCATATCTATTAGGGATTGAAGAAGGAAGTAGGGTATGCTAAGTCTTTGGTGAGGAGGTGTATATGCTCCAAACCTCAATTCTTCAAGAAGCCTAAAGTGGTATCCATATACCACACTATACCTACCTTCACATGATATGTATTTTATAAGGTGGTAGCTTATTTCGTTCCAGGGGTGTGGTAAGCTTGCTCTTGTCACTCCATATTTGTCTTCCATGGCCTCCTTCCCCTCTAGAAAGAATTTCTTCTTTGCATTTTGGCTATTTCCCTTGTTTTCCTTTCTCCAAGGCACTCCTAAGGGAAGTGTGGTAATTCTTCTTATGAGTTCAGGGGTCAGCTCTATGGAGAGGCCTCTCACCACAACAACGACATGGGTCCTGGTCAATGGAATGAGGGAGAGAGAAAAATATCTGGCCACTTCATCATCATACCCCTTGAATTTCTCAAACTACCCCATCCAATTCTGCCTTGTGAATATTTCAAGCACAGGAGGGTGTTGGTTAATCCTCACAGTGTTGGTTGGCTCCCTTCTGTCATTTTTCTTGGTGAATGGAGGAGCAGATATGTATGATACAAAATTTAAATGAAGGAAGAAATGGGACTCAAATTTCTGTGGATACAATTCCCTTACACAACTATCAATTTCAATGAAACTAGAAGATTTTTTGTTCCTTTCACTTGGAGAAATGGGAGGAAATGTAGAGCCTACCTCCTTACCATGTTTGATGTAGCCAACCATCTGTTTCCTCCTCTAAAATTATTCTCTGCCAATCCTGTAGACTTCCTGACTATATCCTGTAGGATTCCTGTGGGATCTTGTAGGATTTCTTGTCGAATCTTGTAGGAGGTCCTATGCAAGAAAAAGGGAAGTTTCCCTCTCTTGTAGGTTTCTCTAAGGACGAGAGCGACTTTGCTAGAGTGATCCTCGAGAAGATGAATGCATGAATGCATGGGGATCAACGTTTATTTCCTCTTATGTTCAAGTTGAGTGAGGTGGTGTGTTGGCAGACGAGGTACAAATTTCTATTTTTGGACCGTTGGTCCCCACTAACACATCATCATTCCCCTCACCTCGTAATCAACTCCCACTTTGGGCATTTGTAGTCTCAACTACCTTTGATATCATTCTCATTTTCTTTGACCTGACTGCTACCACTTGTGTGAGGACTAATTGTTTCATCCTCATTGATTGAACGAAGGGGGCCAAGTGAACTAACCACCTTTATCTTATAAACCAAATCGTTCACAATCTTTACATATTTTGATTACATCATGCAAAATGAGAGAGTGAAGCGAGATACTTAATTGTGGTGACAATACCTTGTTGTAATTTGTTAAAGAAATGAGGTGCTTGTTGTATGTTGGCTACATGTATTTTTCCCTCTTTATATATATATATATATATATATATATATATATATATATATATATATATAAAGAGGGAAATATATATATATATATATATATATATATATATATATATATATATATATATATATTGTCCTTAGATGATTTTATTTATGTGCAAGTACCTAGTGTTGAGGGTGATGATGTTGTTGCTACATTGGAGGAGCTCCTTCTACCCTTGGATCTTCATGATTGAAACTTGCTACAACTTTATGATTTATGTTTGGTGGGATATGCTGCTACAGGGTTTCCTACAAGATTTCCTATAGCTGCTTCTCCCTCTAAATGTTAATCAATTTCCATTGTTGGGACCTAAGGATGATGAATATGGACAGAGAGGAGGTCTAGAGGTGTGTGAGTAATGAAAAATAACCTGCAGATGTTGTTCCCCTTGCTCTCTGTCTCATCTTTTTTCTCTGTGTTTTCTTTCTTGAAAACTGTAATTTTTTTTGAAAATTGATGTTTTTCAATGATGAATGCAAGGGTGATCAACGTGGAGAGTGGTATGGTAATGAGATGATGACGTAGGATTTTTTTTGTTTGACATGGATAGGTCATTTCCTTGCGTTAGGGTTGCTTCCTTTATGATTCCCAAGCCACTGTAATTCCTACAAAATCATCTTGTATGTTTTCACGGGATCCTATAGGTTTACAGGGAATCCTGTAGAAAACACAAAACCCTTGCAAACTGAGTCTAATGAGTGAAAAAAAAGGAATGGTGGAATGGTGAAGGATAATGAATGGATAAATAAAAATATGAGTTGAATAGGTCCCTTTTGATTCTCCATTGCTTCTCTAGTCATCCTCCGGCTAACTTGCAAACACCATTTTCATATTTTTCTTTTCCCTTTTTATTTTTATTTTTATTTTTTTAAAACAACTAGTCTGCCTCCAAGAGGTTTTCATCCTAGCAACTTTTTGTGGGTGCCTCAAGAGATGTTTTCACCTAGATATCTTTTTATTTACCCCTCTTTTTTTGACACCATTGGGTTTCCTCAAGAGGTTTTAACCCCAATAGTTGGACTTAAGTGCGTCATGGAGATTTTCACCTGAGTCTCCTTATTTTATTCTATTCTCTTTTCTTCTTCAGTGACTTGATGAGGCAGGAACTGAGACTTGCTCCACCTCCATCACTATTTTGTTGATACCATCTATGAACCCTTGCTTTGACAATGGCCTTTTGTAAACTTTCAATCTATGTCGATTAACAAGTAAATGAATGGCCTTTGCATATATGATTCTGAACTAATGATCTGCATTGAACCATTATCATGACATCTCTCTATAACATAAGGCCCTAACTATCTATTCCTTAAATCATCCTTAAAGTCTTTATATCAAGAATCATATAAAAGATCCCAACCACCTTCTTGAAATTGCTTATCCCTGATGTTCTTATCATGCCACTTCTTCCCTTGAATTTTAGATACCTCTGTGTGTAGGAGGGCATGCATTTTGAACTCATCTAGACCATTCAATTAGAGCAATCTCTTTTCTTTTTGCACAGCTGAGATCTAGATCTAGTTGGGATGCCATCCTAAGTGTATTATACTCAAATTCAATGGACAGTAGGGCCTTATTCCCATAAACCATCTCATAAGGTTTGAATCTAGTGGTGGTCTTTCAGGTGGTATTATAGGTTGAGGTGCCCTCAACTAGTCCATCTACCCAATCTTTTCTGCTGCCGCAAACTAATTTTGTTAGAATGCCGTCCAACGCTCTATTGGTCACCTCCACTTTCCCATTAGCTTTTGGGTGATAGGGAGTGGAGGTTCTATACTTAATCTTGTTGGAGGTAAACTAGCTACCTTATTTAGTGACCAGTTCTCTAGGGTACCCAAACTTGTAGGCTACATTCTCCCTTAAGAACTCAGCCACCTTCTCGTCTGTTGCTGCCTTGATTGCCCTAGTTTCAGCCCAGTTAGTTAGATAGTTAGTGCACACAATGATATACTTATTTTTCTTGGAAGGAGGGTCAATGGGCCCAATGAGATCCATGCCCCACTTTTCAAATGGCTCAAAGGTCACTTGAAGTTGTAGAAGCATTTCATCCTTTGGAGAAGGCTTTCCCATACTTTGGCACCGATCAAAACTCACTAGTATATCTTTTCACATCCTGATGAAGAGTGGGCCAATAATAACTAGCTTGTAACACCTTGAATGTTGTCCTATTTGCTGCAAAGTTACCCCCACAAAGCCCATCATGATAGGTCAGAAGGATGTAAAAGACTTCCTCCTCCCTGACACATCTTCTCATAATTTGATCTGGACCTAGTTTGAAGAGGTTGCCACCAATCCATGTGAATGGGGCACTCTTCCTCAAAATCTTGCTTTTCTCTTTGGAAGACAAGTTCGGTGGAAAATGCGATGATACCAAATATTTTTCTATATCAGCAAACCATGGAGAGAGAACTAAAATGGCGAATAAGTGTTCATCTGGTAACTGGTCATTAACCATTCCTTCCTCACCCATAGGAAAAGTTAATATGGACAAAAAATTTGCAACAACATTTTCCTTGCCAAGCTTATCAACAATAGTTAGATCAAACTGCTGTAATAAAAGTAACCATCTAATAATCCGGGCATTCACATCAGGTTTATTCATTAAATGTTTGATTGTAACATCATCAATATGTACAAATGTTTGAAAACTTGTAATGTAATGGCTAAATTTGTTTAATGAATGCACAACAACCAGGAGCTCCTTTTCGGTCACTGTGTAGTTCAATTAGACCGTTGATAGATTCTTACTGATAAAGTAAATAAGATAAGGAAAATTTTCATATATTTGGCCTAGAGCTGCTCCTATGGCTTTGTGTGAGGCATCAACATGAATATGAAAAGGAAGTGCCCAATTTGGGCCTCGGAGAATTCATGCAGTGGTTAACTTGTCCTTCACGCTGTCCAGGGCCTCCTGATAGCTTTTTGATCATAGAAACTTCGAGTGTTTTTCCAACAAACGAAATAAAGGAGAAGCTAACTTGTTGAAGTCTTTTATAGACCTTTTGTAGTATCCAAATAATTCTAGGAAACTTTTGGCATCTCTTTGGTTTGGCGGAGGTGGGACCCTTTGGATGATAGCTATTTTGTTTTGGTCCACCTCCAGTCCTTGTTGGGATATTGAATGACCTAGCACAGTACCTTCGATCATCAAGAAATCACATTTTTTGGGACTAAGGGATAGGTTCATTTCAATGCATTTGTTCAACACCTTACCTAAGTTGGAGAGAGCCTCCTGGAGATCACATCCATAAGGTGTAAAATCATCCAGATAGATCTCTACTGCATCATGGACTAAGTCAGCAAAGATACTAAAGAATGTGTTCTGGAAAGTGGCAGGAGCATTACATAGGCCAAAAGGAAAGACCCCATAGGTAAAAGTACCTGTTGAGTCTTGAAAATGTCATTCATTTCCATTACATTTTCACTATTATGTCCATTATATCACCTCCATTTTACCTCCATTTCACTACTATGTCACCACATTCATCCCACTTTCATTATCATTGGGCCACATTTATGTTTTTCCAATCTTTATTAATTCTAAGCCTTTTAAGTGAATTTGTGGTTAAAAATTAGAAAATAATGTGCATATGCTTATACCTAACAAATGGGTTGAGATTGTTGACATGTATAGGTTGAAAGGAGGCTTCTAGAAGACCCTTATGTGGCACTCTAAGGCCAAATTCGAATTTGAGTGGAAAGAATCATGGGATCATGAGGATATGTGTCACATCTCCTAATTGTATTGTAACTCTAAGAAGACATGTGTCTTATCAGTTCCTATTTTGATTAGGACTCTAGAGGTAGAGGGAGAGATTCATGGATTCTCATTAATGAGATGGCTTCTCATATTTTTGTATAAATAGGAGATCTCTCTCCTTCATTTGTTAGCTTAGAGCTTAGAGTTTGGAGTTCTTAAGTCTTTTTAGCTTGTGAGTTTGTAGTTCTTCCTTGATGGCTTTTGAAATCTTTGGAGAGCTTTGTTGTACTTTGTAATTTTGAAGAATTTGAATAAAGCTTTGATGTTCTCAACATGGAAGGAGATGTGAAGTAGATGTCATGGAGCATATTAGAATGTAAGGTAGAGTAGATTTCATTTTGTAAATTTTGCTTTGATTTCATTATGTCATTTGATTGCTTTCAATTTGATAGATTAGATTTTTCATTCATGCAATTTTAATTCATGCAAGTATGTTCAACCTGTTGATTGTAGGTTAGTAATGCAAATAGCTTTTTAATGACTAATGACATGACAGAATCATCTTGTCCTTTTGCTGATTTATTTCAATCAGTTTTGTTTTGCTTATTTATTTTCCTGCAATTTAGATATCATATTACTCAACTTGTTCATGATTGCTTCCCATAAGGTAGATTGAGCTGAAGGGTAAAGGATCAGAAGAGTTGAAGTAGTGTGATTAGTTTCCTTTATGCAATTTAATTTCTTGCAATTTAGATATCATATTGCTTAACTTGTTCATGATTGCTTCCCATAAGGTAGATTGAGCTGAAGAGTAAAGGATCAGAAGAGTTGAAGTAGTGTGATTAGTTTCCTTTATGCAATTTAATTTCTTGCAATTTAGATATCATATTGCTTAACTTGTTCATGATTGCTTCCCATAAGGTAGATTGAGATGAAGGGTAAAGGATCAAAAGAGTTGAAGTAGTGTGATGATTTAGTTGCTTTTCTTTTAGTCTTTGAGTTGCTTTAAGTTCAGTTTTTACTTTCTTTTTTCATACAGTAGCAAGGATACTGGGTCTCATTGTCACTAGCTCATTGATTGGTTGTTGCATTCTATTTTGATTGAAGCAGCTGCATATTTACACTTTTGTTCAAGTACTAATTCCATCAATAACATGTTTTGAGATCTTTTGAAGTGCTAAAGTTTTGGAAGTTACCATTAGGGACATAGGCCTTAGGCCTTGTCTTGAAATCTCTATCCATACTTGTCCTTTAAAAGTATTCTTAAGACCTTAGAATAGGATTTCCATTTGCATTAGACACTTTAGGAAACCAACAAAAACAAAACCCCAAAACAAAATAAAATCTATAAAACAACAATGTAAGAAAAAGGTTAACTAAGCACATATGGTGCACCACACTTCATCAGTTTACGATACCCAGATTGATAATTTATGTAGAGCAATTTAAGACGTTAAATTGACTAGATATTTTGGTGCCGTTGCCGGGGAAGTGTAATTAGGAGACCTTATTTCTTACATCTGAATTTTTTTTTAATAATTCTTGAGTATGCTCTCCTCCTGCACTTCGTGTGATCTGGAGGATCAGAAAAAGGATTGTTAAGTAAAAAAAATAGAAAATTAATAATTCTTGAGTATGCTCTCCTCTTTCACTTTGTGTGATCTGGAGGATCAGAAAAAGAATTGTTATAAAAAAAAAAAGAAAAGAAAAGAAAAAAGAGGAGACAAAATAAACTTCATCATTTCAATTGATTCAAAAAAAAAAATGAAAAAAATGAAAAAATGAAACTCAACTACTTTGATAGGTTCAAATTATCCAAAATTGTCTGGTTATGGTTTGTAGTGGTCTTCAAAACACTGTATCTTGTTCTAATAAGGTTTTGCAACTTAGCTACGGAAAATACCCTGATTCCGCAACTAGTTGAGAATTCCGCAGCTGTTTCAAGGTTTAGCATGTTACAAGCGTCCAATAGAGAAATCGACCACATGGGCATCTCCAGAATCGTCCCGACATGGATCCTATCCTAGTCACCCAGCTCAGATCAATGAAAAACCAGCCTAAGACCTCAGTCAAAGTCCTGTTTTTAACATGTTTTTCTTGAAGTATTTGCTGCCTGAAATTGAAAATCATTAACCCTTTTTATAAAATTTTACAATTTCAGAGAAGAAGAAAAGAGAAAAACAATCCTAGCTTCCACTGTGGGCTTAACAAGAAATATGCATCCCTGTCCAAGCATTGACCCTGAAACAAACCTGCAAGAACATTTGTTAAAAAAAATAAAAAATAGAAGCACATTAAGCTTTTTGTTAAGGGGAACGAATTGGGCCATGATGATGAGAGATTAGCCACTGGAACACCCTATTAAAATCACCATTATTTTGGGTTTGTGGTGCTCACAAATTGTTGTAAAAGGGGCTAATGGACAAACAAAGATAAGGATTCTAAAGGTATGAGCAAAAATTTCTTTCGAATAGCAATTAAAGGCACAATTTTGCATAGTTATTGAACCATTAAAGTTCACCATGTGCAATGATTATTTCAATAGCTCCACTACCATTCCACGACCTTACTCCATAAACCATATGTTTACTCCCTAAACGGTCTCATGATTATTTTTTTTTGGGTTCAACTTATAGATGACTGCACTCCCACTTTTCTTTATGAAATGGCTTCACGATTATTCAAATAGTGCATTCTTCATTAGTGTGCCTTTCCTGTGGTTGGATTGGAAATTTCTGTAGCTGCCCTCCCTCTTCATTGAATGCCTCCAAATCAGCAACTACGTTCATTTCAGAAGGATTTCATTATTCATATACCAATTGTCAGGGCAAGTGATCGGGTGACCTATGAGACTGTTGCAGAGATAAAGCCTGCTCCTGCTCCTCCTGACCTTCTCCTTCTGACTCATCAGATGGTCTCCCACATAGATTTACAATAAGGATCAATAGTGTGCAAACTACCATTGTCAAACAAAGGCGTATTGTCTTACCACTAATTCAAAAATTCTACAGGTCGAATGCAGAACAATTAACTCAGAAAAACGTAAAAAGCAGAAAAACTTCTAATTTCAAATGCTCGATTTTCCCAAACGGAGGCGAATTTGAAGAAAATAAAACATGGGTTTTTTCACCAGCTGAGTTAATTAGATAACCCAGAAACCGTTTGAAGAGATTCGTGGCGGTTTGGGAGAAATTTGCGGTTATTTGGAGTGCATTTTTGTCTGCCGCGTGTAAAAAAAATCAGTGTTTTTTTTAATAGTTGCGGCCATATTTTGATTTCCTTGAGAAATCCACTTAGATCTGATTTCCTTGGTGGCTAGGTCATCCACCGTGTCACTAAATATGAGGAAAAAAAGATTTTTATTAAATGAAAACAGAAAAATTCAAACACGGCACGCTTTGGTTGTTTGAGGTAACACATCTTCCGCCACCCGTCTAATCCTAGTCCATTTTTAACTCAGACTCGCCCACGTCTCCCACCATGCCTCACAACTTCCGTATTTTACTCATACTTCATTATGCCAAGGTGGTTGCTGTGGTTTGTTTGGTTGAATCCGTGAATGGTTTCTTCAGGCAGTTTCATGTTACATATGTGGACGCTGTGTCAAACCTTCTCCATTCCCCGCTAACACAACTGTTATCACTTCACGTGCTTTTGTTGAAAAAGTCAATTCGTCAACACCTTAAATTTCTTTTGGCTGATGGTATAAACTATAAATGTCACACACAAACAGTCTGAATCTGTGTTCAATCGATTTGTATTATATGAATACCAAAAGGCATGCGATGATATAAAATCCGTCAGCACACAAAAAAAAATGCAGCAAAAGAGTAAGTACCTTGGTTTGCTCCATATGCCACTACAATTCACAGAGTTCCTACATGCAAACAATGAAGAAAATAACTTGAAACTGATGGTTGACTGTTGCAGCCATTTTCCGCAGCTGATTCAACTTTCCACAGCTGGCTCAACTTTCCGCAGCTGGCTTAACTTTCCGCAGTTGTTTTGTTAAACTCTAGGTTGCAGGTGTCATCAACCAAAACAAGCCACATGGGTAGTTGGGGGAATGTCAGTACATGGATGGTGTCCTATTCATTCGGTCAAATTTGATGAAAAAAACCCCGGTCAAAGGGAAGTCAAGTTGAGTGTTTTCACTAAGTCACCACACTCAGTCGCCACACTGAGTCGCTGCATGTCAAGAAAAGAAATAATAATTTTGAATCAATGAAATGAATAAGTTATTTTATGAAGGTATTGATTAATCTTGGATTGATGATGAAAAATGAATAGCTAACTTTTTATTCAAGATTTTAAGCTACAGAAACTGGGCACATTCCACAGCTAAAGTCCAATTCCGTAGCCAGAAAAACCTCATTGTTCAAATCAACCTAACTTTTTCATACAAAATCAGATTTTGATGATTTAAGTACCATTGAAAAGATCTCAACGAGATCTACACAATGAGAAATCCATCATTTGAGTTTGAAATGGAAAATAATGAAATAAATTGCTGAAAATAAGCAACATCAACTCGAGGCGCTAATTCCAGATCAGGTATAAATTCTTTTGATTTTTCCTTTCAGAACTTGTTTCACTAATACAAATTCTTAGTTTTGTGTGTAAATATCATAACTAGAGAGATTGATCACCTCCCTCCTTTGATAATCTTACATTCCATTGCAGAAGAAGTATTAGTTTTTCTTGCAGGTTCCAGGAGGAAGGACAAATGACGACAAGAGAATGGTGTCTCTCTAAGAGACCAATTTATTTCATAAGAGGATGATCAGCAACAAAGAGGAAATATGCTGATGCAAAATCAGATCCAAACACTTGAAAAACTTTCAAATACTATTTTCTCCATCACATCCATCCATCACATCCATACTTCATAATAAACCATTCACCTCATTCCACTCCATACTTTTCCCTTACATTCACATACACATTCCATCTCTTTTTGTCCATTCATAACCCACAAATAAAAGCAAGAGGATCATTCACATGCTTATTTCCCATTGCCATTTCTACTCTCCATTGCCATCTTCCATTTTCATCTTCCATTCCTTGTCATTTTCATTCCGCAAATAAGCCCTGCTTCAATGCAAATTATTGAGTCCATAGTCCTTTGAGTCTAAGTTCTTTGTAAAAACACCTTGAGGCTTGCATGCCTTAATGTCAAGTCCTCATGCTGACAAACAATGGGAATACATTAATGTCTCTTGTTCGTCAGATCTTCTAAGTGACTCGACTTCAGCAAATTCATTCGTACCTAGCAAGATGTGTTTGGGCATCTTGACTTTCATTGTCATCAATGGTGAGAGTTCTCGTGTTGACTAGTGGCATCCATTAATGGCTACTAAGCCAACAATTTCCTACTATGTTCGACATCATAACATATTTTCACATAGTAGGAATTGTGCCAGTGAGTTTTGAAGACATGAAGACTATTATTTTTAGCATTTTGGAGCAGATTCAACAAGTTTTAGTAGAAGCAATAAAAAGTCATCTTATCTCTCTATCCATGACTCCTCTTGTTCAGCCACCTGAAGAAGAATATGATAAAAAAATTTCAGCCACTACACATAAAACTCATCCATTCCAAAGGGTAAGTGAAGGTACATCATTTTCTAACTTTTGACCATAGAATTACATAAAAAGCTAGAATGATAATTGTTGGAAAAACATTTCTCTTCATCATTTCATAAAATTGCCAATACCATCAGTTGGGGGGGGAAATACATTTATATTCATATCTTGTCATGTCCATATCATATTCAGGAGTCCACATACTTCCAACATATATTAATTATTACATTGCTATTATGAGCATACAATGGCTTTTGAAAAAGTTCTTAAAGGATAAATTAGATACAAACAAAATCATGGTTGTCACACAAGAACCAACCATCATGCAATCCAATAGAGATATACTTTGCAACAATAATCAAAATATCATTATGCAAAGTTCAAAGATCAAAATAGAAGGCAACAAAAAAAAAAAATGGTTGTAACACAAGAACCAACCATGTTGCAATTCAAGTGAAACACTTTGCAAAAATATGAAGTTATCAAATGATATCATGCAAAGTTAAGCCAAAGCTCAAGGATCAAAAGAGTTAATGTAATATATATTGCATGAGGACATGCAATAGCTTCAGTTGGGGGGTATGTTGAGTCTTGAAAAAGTCATTCATTTCCATTACACTTTCACTATTATGTCCATTATATCACCTCCATTTCACTACTATGTCACCACATTCATCCCACTTTCATTATCATTGGGCCACATTTATGTTTTTCCAATCTTTATTAATTCTAAGCCTTTTAAGTGAATTTGTGGTTAAAAATTAGAAAATAATGTGCATATGCTTATACCTATCAAATGGGTTGAGATTGTTGACATGTGTAGGTTGAAAGGAGGCTTCTAGAAGACCCTTATGTGGCACTCTAAGGCCAAATTCGAATTTGAGTGGAAAGAATCATGGGATCATGAGGATATGTGTCACATCTCCTAATTGTATTGTAACTCTAAGAAGACATGTGTCTTATCAGTTCCTATTTTGATTAGGACTCTAGAGGTAGAGGGAGAGACTCATGGATTCTCATTAATGAGATGGCTTCTCATATTTTTGTATAAATAGGAGATTTCTCTCCTTCATTTGTTAGCTTAGAGCTTAGAGTTTGGAGTTCTTAAGTCTTTTTAGCTTGTGAGCTTGTAGTTCTTCCTTGATGGCTTTTGAAAGCTTTGGAGAGCTTTGTTGTACTTTGTAATTTTGAAGAATTTGAATAAAGCTTTGATGTTCTCAACATGGAAGGAGATGTGAAGTAGATGTCGTGGAGCATATTAGAATGTCAGGTAGAGTAGATTTCATTTTGTAAATTTTGCTTTGATTTCATTATGTCATTTGATTGCTTTCAAGTTGATAGATTAGATTTTTCATTCATGCAAGTGTGTTCAACCGGTTGATTGTAGGTTAGTAATGCACAAAGCTTTTTAATGACTAATGACATGACGGAATCATCTTGTCCTTCTGCTGATTTATTTCAATCAGTTTTGTTTTGCTCATTTACTTTCCTACAATTTAGATATCATATTACTCAACTTGTTCATGATTGCTTCCCATAAGGTAGATTGAGCTGAAGGGTAAAAGATCAGAAGAGTTGAAGTAGTGTGATTAGTTGCCTTTATGCAATTTAATTTCTTGCAATTTAGATATCATATTGCTTAACTTGTTCATGATTTCTTCGCATAAGGTAGATTGAGCTGAAGGGTAAAGGATCAGAAGAGTTGAAGTAGTGTGATTAGTTTCCTTTATGAAATTTAATTTCTTGCAATTTAGATATCATATTGCTTAACTTGTTCATGATTGCTTCCCATAGGTTAGATTGAGCTAAATGGTAAAGGATCAAAAGAGTTGAAGTAGTGTGATGATTTAGTTGCTTTTCTTTTAGTCTTTGAGTTGCTTTAAGTTTAGTTTTTACTTTCTTTTTTCATACAGTAGCAAGGATACTGGGTCTCATAGTCACTAGCTCATTGATTGGTTGTTTCATTCTATTTTGATTGAAGTAGCTGCATATTTACACTTTTGTTCAAGTACTAATTCCATCAATAACATGTTTTGAGATCTTTTGAAGTGCTAAAGTTTTGGAAGTTACCATTAGGGACATAGGCCTTAGTCTTTGTCTTGAAATCTCTATCCATACTTGTCCTTTAAAAGTATTCTTAAGACCTTAGAATATGATTTCCGTTTGCATTAGACACTTTAGGAAACCAACCAAAAAAAAAACCCAAAACAAAATAAAATCTATAAAACAACGAAGTAATAAAAATGTTAACTAAGCACATATGGTGCACCACACTTCATGAGTTTATGATACCCGGATTGATAATTTATGTAGAGCAATTTAAGACGTTAAATTGACTAGATAGTACCCCAGGGACAAGTGAAGGTGATTTTATCCTTCTCTTCAGGGCTAATTTGGATTTGATTGTACCTGTTGTATCCATTTAGGAAATAGAAAAGCTTTTTCCCTGCTAGGCCATCTAGCACTTGGGTGATGAAGGGTAGAGGGAAATGGTCCTTCTTTTTTGTTTAACTCTCTGTAATCGACACAAATCCACAACTTACCATTTTTCTTCGGGACCAACACCAAAGGAGAGACGCACTCACTGTCGGAGATATGGTAAATGAATCTTGCATCTAGCAACTTTTGTAGTTCTTCTTTGGTTATATCTTTGAGAGGTTGATTCATACTCCTTTGGGGTTGTCGAATTGGTTTACAACCCTCTTTGATATAAATGTGGTGAGTACACACCGAGGGGTGCACTCCCTTCATTTCGTTGTAACTCCAAGCAAAGGCATCTAGCTATTCCTTTAGCAGGTTTCACAACTTTTCTTCTTGCTGAATAGAAAGAGATGGGTTGATTTTCAAAGTTCTTGCAGGGCCGAATTATATGGTTTTGACATGGATAGGGGTGGAATCGGCTAAGCATAGATCAATTTGATGGTTTTTCTGTGTTTCCTTTACTACTGTGTCTAAGGAAAATGTACTGCGATTTGGACTTTGGAGTATGAGCTCAATCAAATCATCTTCATCTGGTTGTCCCCCTCCCATGGTTGTTTCTAAGATATAGAGTTGGGTGGAATAAACTTCATCTTTTTCTTCCTCTTCCAACCATAAAGGTACGTCATGTTATAGAGTTGGATGGGCAAGAGGATATAAGACTAACTGCTTGGACATATACTCATTCTTGATAGTCATATCCCCAACCTTGCAACTAATGTTGGCATCGACAGTGGCTAGCCAGGGTCTCCCAAGGATGAGAGGGTAGCCAGTAAGCTTGGCCCTCAGCTGCAGAACTAGAAAATCTGTAGGGTATTCCCAAGAGTCAATGGAGACCATCATGTCCTCCATAATCACCTCAGGGGTCACTGTGGAGTGGTCTGCAAGTTGGAGGGCTGTTGTGGTATTTCTCAATGAACCATGGAGATTGAGCTTGAGCATGGTGTCCTTGGTCATCACATTAATGGAAACCCCATGATCAATCAAAGTGTGTGGGACAATGGGGCCATTGGTGTGCACATCTACAACAGGGCTTCCAGGGTCCAAATACTTTGAATAGATTACCTGCCCCAACATTATGTCAGACAATTCTCCAATGACATTAATGGTAGGTGTTGGATACCTATACCAATAGGTTTCATATTTCATGATTGGCAAGAGAAAGTCCAAATATGCTCTGCTTTGAGTTCACAAAGATCCCATATTTCCTAAAGAGCAAGAAGGTGTGTAAAGTGTTTCAAACGTTGATGACCCTATTACAAATTTTGATGGATGATCCAACAGTTTAACCTGGATCATGCCATGTTTCAATTTTGTGTTATAGAATAGAGAAAGAAGTCTGTCCAAACAGCCTAATCTTGGCAGACAAGTAGTTTAGGTAGAGAAGAAAAGGTTTCCAACAGCTCAATCTGGGACCTTGGAAGAGATAAGGTTAGAAGTAGATAGAAAAGAATAAACAAAAAGCCAAAGAAAAGAAAAGGCAAGTAAGGGTTTGCAAGTCCAAGTGCACCCTCTAAGGAGAAACAAAAAATGCTAGGTAAGCAGCTGGGTAGGTAGTTGGGGTTGCAGAAAGGTATCCCTATCATTGCAAGGTGGTGATGGTGGGCAGCAAGGCAAGAAATTAACAGCTGGGAGCATGACTAACCTCCCTCTCCCCCTTCATTTCATTACTAACATTCCCTTTCTTTTAGCTGAGATTTATGGAGAAAGATCATGGTTTTTAGGTGGTTCTGGTTCATTCAGAAGCCACATTTCTTGTCTAAAATCTTTTCATTTTGATCTACTCTCAAAACTAAATCAATTTCATATGAACTCAGTGAGATCCCCTTCATTTGCTCCCTTCATTCATATTAACACTAATTCTATTGTATAAATCCTCATATCGCCTCTTCCCCTAATATTACTAACACCAAGGTGTATAAATCCCAAAATCTTATAAATACCCACCCCTTTGGCATTATAGCCAATAAAGTCTTGAGTCAGGGATCAAATGACACCAGGTCATGTTGATGAGCCTAGGCCAGCTACCCCCTCTCCTTCATGAGCTAAATTCCCCTATTTTTACCCCTTTGCACATAAAAACCCCATAAAGATCCTAAATCCCCACCTTACCCGCTTCAAAGGGCAAATAAGCATGAAAACCCACTTTTCCGCCCTATAGCCAAGGTTAGCGCATATAATGTTTTTTAAAATTACATTGGAAAATCATATAAAACCCGATTATATACCCCCGCCAGCTTCCGTATACAGCGCACATGTCAGCTCATCCGATGACCGTTAGATCAGACCCTCCAGATCTGACGGCCCTGGTCGTGTCAGAGTCTGTCCGACGCCTGACAGTTAAACGTACTATCCCCCTGTCATCTCATTCGTCCGATCACCGTCCGATTATCCGCTGCAGATCCAACGGTTATCCTGATGTCGGAGCTCATCCACTGTACGAGACTTATCTCCCGACGTCCGTATTTGAAGGACGTCATCCCACTGCTACGTGTCCTCACCACCACGCATCGGAGGTACAGCCGATGGATACCGCCACCGTACAAGAGGCGGTACGATATGAAACCATTAGCGGTTTCCGGATTCCCTCATCCCGCCTGCCCACGTCATCACCGCATCAGCAACGCGTCAGCGCCCCGTCACCCAGGTACGCTGCCCCGTCGACCTCCCTGTCCCTGCCATTGGCCCACCTGTCCTGCCATGTCACCGCCACCGTGTACCAACCAGACAGCGCCACGTCACCCGATGACGTCAGCATGACGTCATCCGACCTTGACCCCACCAATGACGTCATGCTGACGTCAGCACGAATTCGCGCCAAAAACATAAAAAGGTCTATTTTAGCCAAAAGTTCGCGTTTTTTGGTCATTTTGTGTATTCGTCGTTATTCTGCTCTGCATGCAATCAACGTCCAAATTGTTTACCAACCTGCTAAACTGACCAGAAGACCTCCAGCGCACCAGTTCAACCTGCGGTCACGACCTCTGCTAGCTGTTTTACCAGGTATTCCTCATCATTCATTCTCTGTGCGCCTGCAATTATCTATTTAACGCTTTGAGAAGCTTAAAGGAAGCCGAAAATCAGAAATTTACTACTGAATTCCTCAGTAAAGCATTGAAGTTCCAATTATCACTTCGGAAAACACCAGCCGAGCCTTTTCCCAGTGGCATTCTGCTAAGAAACCAGGCCCTGTCTGCGCAATCGTGGCAGGCGCATTTGAAACCAAATTTTACCATTGAAAGGTGCCAGAAAAGCTAAGCTTCGCTATTAATTGCCATAAAGCAGCATTTCAACTGCTGCAGACCCTGCATTCACCTTTTCTCAGGCACTTTCACCCTTCTCTGCAAAGAAACTCTGTTGTTATTGATCTACATAAGTGACACAATCCCTAAGCAAAACAGAAACCTCAAAGGAAAGTCATGGACCCCCCTGTAGCTCCCATAGCCCTCAATGTGGCTCCCCTAAATGTTCCTAATAGAACATTTGACACCAGAGCATTGGCAGACCTGGACTACAAGATAGCAGAGGAAATGCTGAGCAGGAGCAGGTTCCATCTGCAAATATTAAACGAGATAAAGATCAAACATGAGAGGGGGACAGACATCCTGGGAATTTGGGAGTCATTCCTCCCAATATTCAAACTTCCTCAGGTTAATCAATTCCCTGAGCTTGTGCACATAGTTGCTGAACACTATGATGCATCCCAGAGAGCAGTGCTAGATGCTGAAGGTTCAATCCTGTTCCTCATTACCCCTGAAGCCATCAGGGAGATGTTGCAATTCCAGACAGAGCATAAGTTGGTCCCTCTGTCACTAGCTGATTTAATAGTACAGGGAGCCAGAACCACAGAGGCCCAAATCACTAAGGTCAACCAGCTCTTCATCAAGGCTGACACTTTGCAGACTCCTCCCATCAACTGCGTTTACCTCAATCAATTGGGCCAAGACCTGGTTGACATGATCAGTCCCATCCTGGGATATGATTCAATAGAACATATTGATGAAACAGTTATACAAATGATGCTTATGTTCTCCCCAGGAAGGAAACCAATCCACTATGATTATGCAACATACATATCAGACAAAATGCATGAACAGTTGATGAATTTGCCAAGAGAAAGAATGTTTAGGTACACCTCCTACCTATATCATCTGCTCATATACTTCCATCATGATAAATTCTCCTTCCCAAAGAAGAGAGTAGATGCACAGGGCAATCTGAGATCAGTAGTGTATTGGACATCTGTTTTCCACGTATCATGCTACTCTCCATACACCTACTGTGAGTTTATTGATCTTTTCATCCATCCAGCCTTGACTCTACTGATTGGTTCACCTCCTCCTAGACTGACAGAGGACATGAAAAGGTGCCTACATTTGTCAAAAGTATACAGTATTGGGGACTGGTATCTTTACCAACACCACACCGTCATCAGAATATATGGGTGTGAGTTACCCCCATTTAGACTACCCAAATTTGTGCCCATGAGGCTATTTGCCTTAGAATACTTCAGGCAGTTTGGCTATGTGGATATGTTCCACTTCTCAGGCAGAGGCAAGAAAGCACAGCTGAAAATCAAGAGCCAACTTGGCCATTTAGTCTACAATGAAAGGGATGAAGGGTGGAAGGAGGCAGATAGAATACTGGTGGGATTTGGTTTGAAGTACAGTTTTATATGGAAACCCTATGACCCCAACAACTTCATCACAATGAGGAGACTCAAATATAAACTGTCTGCTTACGGTCATCATAGCCTCCCCCAAATTGAAAAATATGCCAATCAAAGCAAGTGGAAAAGGAGAACTCTAGAAGAAGATATAACTCAAAAAGAGCTTGATCAAAGAGCTCTGAACAATCAAAAGAAGATGGCTGACCTTGAGTTTTATGCACAGGTCCCCTCACTGCCAAGCACACAAATTGGAGCAGCAGCCTCCTCTTCAACTACTCCACAACAAACTACAAAAGTTGCTGGAAAAGTATCAGAAAAAGGAAAGGAAAAGGAAATGGAGGCAGAGCAAGAGCAACAGCAGGAACAGCAGCAAAAACAAAGTCAGCAAGCACAAGAACAAGCAGAAGGGTTACAGCAAGGGCAACAAGAAGACATAGGACAGCAAGAGGAACAGCAGCAAGAAAAACAAGGGCAGGAGCAGCCTGCCCATCAAAAGGAAACAGTGGATACTCCTCAGACCACTGAACAAGTCATGCCTACAAGACAAGACTCTACATTTGATGCCTCGGTCCTCCAAACCCCTCAAAAGGAGGACACATTTGTCTTTAGGAAAAGGGAAAGAGAAACTCCCTTGACATCCTCTATCAATCAAGGAGAGAAAAGGCAAAGACTCAACGATTTTCCAGAAGAGGATATAGCCATCAGAGAAGCATTGGGCATGGGCCCACCAAGTCAAGAAATTTCAGCAAGTTCCTCCCAGCAGGAACTAGACAGGACAATGGGAGGGGAAGTCAGCTCCTCCAGCCAGCAGAAAGAGGAAAGAGTGAGCATAAAGCAGCAGTTCATAGACATTAAGAGTAGGAGTGACCCAATCAAAGTTCAATTATACAATCACCTACTTAACATGGTTCCTTCCAATCAGCAGAGACTCATGTCTGCTTTTGATGTAGGTGAGGGCAAACTGACATTGAGTCATTTTATGCCTACGGCACTCAAGCCACAGTCTTCTGCTGATTATCTCAGGACCAATTTAGAGGTCCTTGCCAAATACATACACCCCATGGACAAAATTGAGTTGCATAAACAAACAGGGGAAATGGTGTATGCTTCATTGGCCGATAAGACCTTGGACAACTACAAGTTAACAAGCAGTCTGAATGCTACAGCTTCCCAGCTGGAGCTAGAGAGAGCCTCTTCTCAGGCCAAAGACAACAGGATCAAAACCCTGGAAGAAATCATCATAGAGATTGGGCACAATCCCAATGATATTAAAGGGATACAAGAGATCTTAAAAATCAGAGATGCTGATATGGCTGCACTAAGGAAGAAGGTTAAACTTCCAGCCACTATCCATCCACAGACCGATGAAGTGGCAAAACAAAGGTATGAGCAGGATTCCACTGCTCTGTTAATTTCTGTTTACAAAGAACTTCTGAAGGCACAAGAAAAATTGGGGCAATATGAGGCCACACAAGCACCTCTGAAAGGATCATCAACACAAGTGCAAGAGGGGCAAACATCTCAGCCCCCTCCACAGGTCATTAATCTTGAGGAGACTGCTCCTACTACTGCACCTCCACCTCAGCAGGTTGAACAACCAGCCACATCTACTTCAGCAGCACCCACCAGCACAGATCAGAGCTTAGACATGCAAAAGCTAAAAAGCGAAATACAAGCTTTAGAAGCACAAATGATGCAGCTGAATGAAACTAAGGAGCAGCTGGCCAAGGTGAATGAAAGGCATGACAAAACAAAAAGAGAAGTAGGAGAGAAGGCCAAAGAAATCAAAGCTCTTAAAGACAAAATCAAGGAGCTTGAGAAAGAGCTAAAGCTAGATAAAATCATAGCCGAAATCAGAGCAATGATATGGTCCAATATTGGTAAGTCCATCAATAACCAGTGGCCATACATTGAGACAATCCATGAGCAACTGGAGCTCATTCCAAAAGCGCAGAGGGAAATCAGAACATCAAGGGCCTTATTGGGGAACATGCCTGAAATTGCAACAAAAATGATCAATGTGCTCAATCATAAGACAAGTTCTCAGTTGACCATCATGGGAATCGCAAACAGAACTGATACTATCCAAATGATCAAGAGGGTTCTTACTCTTAGAAGTCTGGTGCAAACGTTAGACAGAAGAACCCAGGATATGCAAACTGAGGTAAACAGGTTCTTTGAGAGGTTTCGGGTATTGGAAAGTAAAGGACTCCCTAGCTTGCTGAACAATGGAGGGAGATTATTCACCCATGAAGAATATGCCAAGAGAGTGAATGTTTTTGCCTCATCACAGGTAAATGAGAAGGCCAGCACCTCAGAAGATACAGGGCCTATCACAGGACAGATTTTCTATGGTAAGATAGAAAATCTACTTTTTATAATGAATGAAATGAATCATCTATTTGATGTAGCCCCCAACTTTTTCAAGTATACAGAAGCTGAAGAGACAATGCAGGCCATCCTCAGGCATCAGCTTCCTACACAGGAATGGTGGACAGATGCCATCCAGAGAATTTTGTAAACATTAAGCCATGCATCAATTTCTGTTTTTTCTATAAATTTTGATGGAAAGAACAGTAAGCAAAATCAGCGGGCATCATAAAGTCAAAGCTGAGCCAACTCAGCAGATGGAGCAGCCAACAAAGCAGGAAAGACAAACGCAGCTGGCAAAGCCGAGAAATTCATTGCGCAGGCAAAAGTAAATGCGTACCTACAGGATCGATACATAGTAATGTAACCGACTCAGTGACTCCTTAAAGTCAAAACAATCATCTGACAGACATAAAGGGCATTTACTCTGCATTTAATGTTGTAATAACTCCCTGCCTACTTTCTGAACACTACTGAAGATATTTTCTCTCTCTCAGATGACTCAATGCCTGAGATATTTTGTATACTTATTTCTATATAAACCCCTGCGCATGATAGAGCAGAGGTTGTTGTAATTTTCCTTGAAGAGCTCTCGCTTGCTGTAAGATTCTCAGAGAAATAATACAAAGGGAGAATGGAATTTCCAAAGCTTGGTGTACTTTGATGTGTTGTGGTGAATGGTGAATGTTGCAGGATTCCAGACTGTTTTCATACAACAATAAGTTTTCTCAAATCTTTGTATTACATGTTTTCGAGTCTTTTGTTCTCTTTTATTGTTCAGATGTTTTACACTTAATAGCAAAGTAGAAGAATGGTTCCAGGACTTAATCCATGATTACCCTGAACTCAAACTGAGCTATTATCCATGTTTTCCTCAGATACAGTAACAGAAGTGTAATTCTTAGTTGCTGCACTTTGAAACTGTATCTTTCGCTGTGATAGACATTCCCAGGGATTCAAGTTTGCCCCTGTGACATCTGTCTTTTCTCATAACCAGTCGGTGGAAACATTTAAAAAAGTGAGTGAAAATTCTTGAATGCTTTCATTGTTTTTGTTTGTCTTACCTGTTTCCTGTTATTAATCAAAATTTGTTCTATAAAACATCCAAATGGCCCTGTAAGTTTCACCGGTTCATCTCAAAGTTTCTGGACACCTACAGCCACAGACTCCATTGCCCAATGACACTTAACTCTTTGAGGACTACATCACAGAGACCTGAAAGGAATTCTTCAACCACAATATAAACAAAACCTGTGCGCAATACCTAGCCTAAAACATTATCATTACAGATACAAATCATAAAGAGAGAGCCCTCTCTGATCACAGTTTGGCTAGAAACAGTGATTAAAAGATTGGTTAGTGGTTACCCCGGCCGTATTCCCTTGGGAGTCATAGGGAACAACCTGGGTGTTAACATAATTGGCGAATCCACTGGGGACTATCAAGATTTTCTCAATTACTATCTATCTCCCAAAGCTACCATCAAGCCTGAAACTAGCCAAGAGGCCTTAGGACTGTTTCTGCAAAACACAGGGACAGCTTTAGGGAAGAGCTAACTAGGGAATCTTCATCCTAGCTTTGAAACATATATAGTCATTCCAGAATCCTTACCTAGTCCTTGTACATATATAACCTCCTGTATAAAGTTCTAAAAGAATACTTAGAAGCTGGCTCCCAAAAGAAACCCAAGGCACACTAGGGCAAACCCTGACCCTGATCAACCCATCATTGTTGATAACCCAAATATCATTCCAAAGAACATAAGGAGACAGCAAAAGCAGGAAAAGCCTGCTGATTCAGATATAAGTTCAGACCAACCTATCCTCATTCCAACTCCTTGCAAAGTCCTTTTCCGTTCCACACCTAATTCCCCTAGTTCATCATCAACCCCTCAAAGTCCTCCTCCCCCATTCTCACCATCTTCACATACTCTTTCAACCAGTTTCCCGCTTGTTACCCATCCTATTAACCCTGTTACACCTGTAATCCCAGCTGTCCCATTTGTTCCTATTAACCCTATAAACCCCATAAACATGGCTAACAGATATGCACCTCTGCAGATACCAACCAATGCTCCAGCTCTACCCCAAGACTACCAAACCAAAATCTCATTTTTTGACTCCCATGGCCCTTTGACAGCTGTCCAGCATGCTAAGAAGATGCAAGACCACTTTGAGACCTATGAAATAGATGATGATAGTGTTAGGATGAGAATTTTTGTCCAAAGCTTAACCAAGGATGTTAGAACTTGGTTTAGATCCCTGAATGCAAATTCCATTGCAACCCCTGAGTTCCTGTACCAAGAGTTTACCAACAGATGGGAGAAAAAGAAAGATCCACTCCACATACTTGGTGAATATAACACTATCAAAAGAGGTCCTCAAGAAACAGTTTTGGAATATTGTGCTAGGTTTAACAATGTATATAATGCTATCCCCCAGAATTTAAGGCCCCCTCCTGATTTGGCCCTGTATAACTTCCCTGATGGTTTTGATTCTGATATGGCCTATCAGCTGAAAGAAAGAGATCCCCCAACCCTTGCAGAGGCTCAAAGAGTTGCAGTCACTGTAGAGGCCAACCTAATTGCCAAGAGAAACAGGGCAAAGCTGGAAAAGAAGGCTGGCTTCAGAGAAGAGCCCTCGAGCCTTGATCAAAAGTTGGATGCAATACTAAACAGCATGAAGAGACTGGGTGAAAGAGTGGAATCAGTTGAAAGAAAGTCATCATGGGAGGCATCACAAAGCAATCCTCCTAGAAACCCAAATTTTAGGAGAACGCAGAACCCAAACATAGGAAAAACAAGTGCTGACCAAGACATTAGACCCCCTTTTCAAGAAAACTATGCAGAAACTTCCGTAGCCAATCAGCTCAATGAAGATCCTGAAATCAACTTAATGGGTCTGGATGGTAAAAGCCATGTTTTCTTAACACAAGAAGACCATGAGGAGGATGAAAGCAAAACATTCCAAACAAAATCAGGAGAATCCTTTGACTTTAAACAAGGATATGACACTGTTGTCTATGAAGTCCACAAGCAATACAAACTAAGGAGTAGGACTGTGAATGCAAATCAGCCTGAAAAGACAAAGGAGAAACAGCAGTCCAAAGAAACCATGGTCACTGAACCTAATGACAACGCAAACGTGCCTACAAAAGAAGTAGTGGTTGAGGAGGTTACTGAACTACTGTCCCCACTACAACAGCCCATGGCAACCCTGTCCTCTCACCCTAACCCAAACATCACCCCTCAAGACATGAGTATAAGGGGCAGGTTTTAGAATCAAGATGAAATCCAACAAGAAGATTTAATGAACAAAGAAAGAACTGCTACCCGTGACTCCAAAACCCAAGTTGACAAACCCTTTGACCTAGGAGCAGAGATTGGCAAGTTAAAGGTAGCAATTCCCCTCTCAGAGCTAGCCAAGCATGACGTATACAAGCAACAGATAAAGAAATCCCTACAGCTCACCAATAGTAAAGATGATGTAAATGTGCTAGATGACACTCCAGAATTACTGTTTGGCCCAGAGGTAGATGGAAAAACAGTAGTCACAGGGGTTTTACCTTTTTATGTCAGCCTGCATGTACATGATAAAATACTGCACAATGCAATGTTTGACTCAGGTGCCTCTCACAACCTTATGCCAAAAGCTGTCATGGAAAGATTAAACTTGGATATAACAAGACCATACAAAGACCTGTTTTCTTTTGATTCTAGTCAAGTCAAATGTTTGGGCCTAATAAAAGATTTATGTGTGTCCCTGGTTCAATTTCCCAACAAAACCATACTAATGGATGTTGTAGTTGCTGATATCCCACCCAAATACGGGATGCTCTTATCAAGATCATGGGGAGCCAAGCTCCAAGGCTCCCTGCAATTAGATATGTCATATGCAACCATCTCTGTCTTTGGGCAACCAAAAAGACTTTATAGGGAAACACTCATGAAGTATATGGTCAGCAGTGAAGAAAAGCCTCAAAATTTTCCAATATATGCTGTCCATTCGGACATAGACTCCTTCATCCTCTTCAATGACAGCGCAAGCCTCTCAAACAATGACATTAAGACCGAAACACTCATACAAGAACAAAACATTGATCAAACAAGTAGCACCTGCCAAACTTCAATCAGCCCAACAATACACATTAACCCTCCTCTAGTTGTCAAAGATTGTCAAACAAATGATGAAATTATCCTAGGAAACAAATGGGAAAAGAAACCCCAACTCATGCTCACATTGCCATCCCATGAACAGAATTTTAAATCTCCTGTTCAGCAAGATATTCTGTGGGTTCTAGAGTTTGATGGCTCAGTCAACAAGTTAGGGGCAGGGGCTGGAGTATGGATACATAATAAAGAGAAAGATTATGCAGAAGGTAGGGCTTACAGATTGAAGTTTAGATGCACTAACAACATGGAAGAATATGAAGCTCTGCTGTTGGGCCTAAAGCTAGCAAAATCACTACAGGCTCCTAAACTCTCCATCATGGGAGACTCTGATCTAGTAATTCAACAAGTGAAAGGAAATTTTGTTACCAATGACAAAAGATTGAGGTCCTATAGGTCTGCTGTAATTGAAATATTAGAGACTTTCTCCGAGTTTGTTATCACAAAAATTCCAAGGGGCCACAATCTCCATGCACACAGCTTGGCAACATTTGCCAGCACCTTCAAATTCCCATTGGAACCCAACAATTGTTTCACGGCAGAGGTCAAATATAGGCCTTCTATTCCAAACAATGTCAAAGAGTGGCAAGTATTTGAGAATGACATGCAAATAAACAACTTTTTAACCTTGCAACAAGAGTTCACAGGATTAAATATTGACCTTGAGACAGCAAGTCAATCACAAATGCTTGAGACAGCAAGTCAATCACAAATATTTGATGGAGCAAGTCCATCACAATTACAGTTTCAACAGTCTGCCCACCCAATGTCACCTAGAACAGCCAAACAATTACTCAGTCCAACCATTTTCAACAAAGAAAACATTCAGCAAATTAACCAAATTGACTGTGAAGAGATGAGTAGCATTGAGGCTGAAATCATACAACTCAAAGACAATTTCCTTCCTGTGGGCCTTACCCCACTAGAGGATATTTTTGACTCAAATGACATCCCTAGAAAGCCAAAGATGCAGCCATTGGATGCAAGAGTTGAAGAATGCAACATTGGTACTGTTGACAAGCCTAAAATAATAAAGCTATCTGCCTCTTTGCCCCCTGATCAAAAGCCCAAATACATTGATCTCTTTAAAGAATTTCAAGATGTTTTTGCTTGGGGTTATGAGGACTTGAAGTCTTATGATACCTCTGTCATCCAGCATACCATTCCCCTCAAGCCTAATCAAAAACCATTCAAACAAAAACTGAGAAGAATCAATCCTGTGCTCCTTCCTTCCATTGAAAAAGAGTTGCATAAAATGTTCAAAGCTGGTATCATAGCACCAATTAGGTTCTCTGAATGGATTTCAAATTTGGTCCCTACAAGAAAGAAAACTGGTGAGATTAGACTTTGTGTAGACTTAAGAAATTTAAATCAAGTGTCACTCAAAGACAACTACCCCTTACCCAAAATGGATCACATTCTTCAAAGAGTAGTAGGGGCTTCAAGGATATCATTGCTTGATGGATTCTCAGGCTTCAATCAAATCCTAGTACACCCTGATGATCAAGACAAAACTGCATTTACAACCCCATGGGGAACTTTCAAGTATGTGAAAATGCCATTTGGATTGAAAAATGCAGGGGCAACGTTTCAAAGAGCAATGGACATTGCTTTTGCAAAAGAGATTCATGACTTCTTGGTCATTTACTTAGATGATCTTACACCCTTTTCAAAATCTGACCAAGAACACTTGAAACATTTAAGACAGATTTTCATAACATGCAGGAAATATGGTATTTCCTTAAACCCCAAGAAGTCATTATTTGGCTTGGAAGAAGGGAAACTTCTAGGGCATATTATTTCAAAAAATGGCATAAGAATTGATCCAGATAGGATACAAGCTATCCTACAAATGCCTCACCCAAGGAATGTCAAGGAATTGCAAGGATTCTTAGGGAAAATCAATTTTTTAAGGAGTTTATCCCAAATTTAGCAGAGTTAATCAGATTACTAAACAATATGCTAAAGAAAGATTCAAAGGTCAAATGGACTGTTGAAGCAAAACAAGCCTTTGAAAGTATAAAGTTGGCCTTGACTCAAACCCCAGTGTTAACCAATCCGCAGTTTGACAGAGACTTCATCATTTTCTCCTTTGCCTCCCAACATACTATTGCTGCTGTTTTATTACAGAAAGATGACCAAGGGAATGAGAAACCTATTGCCTTTTTCAGCAGAGCTCTTAGAGATGCTCCTCTAAAGTACCAAATAATGGAAAAACAAGCCTATGCCTTGATCAAAGCTATTAAAGACTTTAGGATTTACATTCTCTACTCCCATGTTGTGGCTTATGTACCAAGTCCTATTGTCAAAGACATTCTCACCCAAGAAAACTTAGAGGGTAGGAGAGGAAAATGGATTGCCAATATACTAGAATTTGACATTGAAATAAAGCCTACAAAGCTGATAAAAGGGCAAGGTTTGGCCAAATTAATGACAGAAGCAAATTTCCAAGCCTTAGATATCAACCAACTGGACAGTGAAACAGAGCTGGCGACTCCAAAGATCAATGTAGCCTTTGAACAATCTCCTTGGTACTCTGATATCTGTTATGTGTTACAAAACCTGTGTGCTCCCTCAAGACTGTCCAGAACTAAGTGTAGGTTCCTAAAAATGAAAACAGCTAGATTTTGTGTGATGGATGGAAATCTACTTTGGAAAAACCATGAAGGTATATTGCTGCACTGTCTAATAGAGAATGAAACTAACCATATCATGCAAGAATTCCATGCTGGAGACTGTGGTGGACATTTGTACTGGAAGTCCACTGTGGACAAGATATTGAGAGCTGGTTATTACTGGCCTACTATGTTCTCTGATGTGAAGAAATTCACACCTCATGCCACAAATGCCAACTGTTTGAAGGCAAAAGACAGCTGCTGCCACTTCCTTTGAAGCCCATTGCAACAGAGAGACCTTTTCAACAATGGGGCTTGGATTTCATTGGGGAAATTCATCCCTCATCTTCAGGGCAACACAGATGGATTCTAACAGCAACAGACTACTTCACCAAGTGGATTGAAGCTGCCCCATGCAGACAAGCAAATGATTCAGTAATCATTCAATTTTTGGAAAACAATATACTGGCTAGATTTGGCTGCCCAGACAAGATAATAACAGACAATGCTGCTGCCTTCATATCCAAGAAAATGGTGAACTTCTACCATAAATTTCACATTACTTTGGGCCATTCTACAGCTTACTATCCTCAAGGAAATGGCCTTGCTGAATCATCAAACAAAAGTTTGATAAATATCATAAAGAAAGTGCTGGAAGAGAACAAAAAGAACTGGCACAAGAAACTAGTAAACGCTTTATGGGCAGACAGACTAACAACTAAAAGATCAATTGGGACCAGCCCATATGAGTTAGTCTATGGATTAGAGGCCAGATTTCCTTCATCACTAGGAGTGCCGGTTATGAAACTTCTACAAGAAAGCCAAGCAGAGCCAAATGACATGCAAAGAAGGATTAACCAGATAATTTGTTTACAGCAGACCAGAGAACAAGTTTTCAGCAGAGTGCAGATACTACAAGAGAAACTGAAAAAGGCCTTTGATAGAAGAACCAAAGCAGAAGATTTCAATGTAGGGGACAAAGTTTTAAAGTGGGATGCAAGAAGAGAAGAGAAAGGGAAGCATGGAAAGTTTGACTCTTTATGGATAGGACCATTTGCTGTCCAAGCAGTGCAAGGTAATAACACCTACTTCCTCAAAAGTTTGACCGAAACTGACTTGGATGAAGGTCCTGTCAATGGCAGGATGCTGAAGCATTACTTTGACTATTCCCCATGAGTGGAACCTAAAGATTCATTGTATATATACAGATGTACATATTATCTTCTGTTTTAGATTGTAAAGAGTAGTTTTCCCAAGTAATTCACCAAGCAGCAAGAGGCTGATAGAATCAGAGGTCTTCCAAGAAAGAAGCACACCATTTTGACACATTGAGGCAGCTAGTTTCAAAGATTGGTGTGGGCAGCTAAGGAGCAAGGCAATCTGACCTGCTGTTCTTGGTCTTTCAAAAGAAAAACCATCCCCATGTGGAGCCACTGTTGGATACCTATACCAATAGGTTTCATATTTCATGATTGGCAAGAGAAAGTCCAAATATGCTCTGCTTTGAGTTCACAAAGATCCCATATTTCCTAAAGAGCAAGAAGGTGTGTAAAGTGTTTCAAACGTTGATGACCCTATTACAAATTTTGATGGATGATCCAACAGTTTAACCTGGATCATGCCATGTTTCAATTTTGTGTTATAGAATAGAGAAAGAAGTCTGTCCAAACAGCCTAATCTTGGCAGACAAGTAGTTTAGGTAGAGAAGAAAAGGTTTCCAACAGCTCAATCTGGGACCTTGGAAGAGATAAGGTTAGAAGTAGATAGAAAAGAATAAACAAAAAGCCAAAGAAAAGAAAAGGCAAGTAAGGGTTTGCAAGTCCAAGTGCACCCTCCAAGGAGAAACAAAAAATGCTAGGTAAGCAGCTGGGTAGGTAGTTGGGGTTGCAGAAAGGTATCCCTATCATTGCAAGGTGGTGATGGTGGGCAGCAAGGCAAGAGATTAACAGCTGGGAGCATGACTAACCTCCCTCTCCCCCTTCATTTCATTACTAACATTCCCTTTCTTTTAGCTGAGATTTATGGAGAAAGATCATGGTTTTTAGGTGGTTCTGGTTCATTCAGAAGCCACATTTCTTGTCTAAAATCTTTTCATTTTGATCTACTCTCAAAACTAAATCAATTTCATATGAACTCAGTGAGATCCCCTTCATTTGCTCCCTTCATTCATATTAACACTAATTCTATTGTATAAATCCTCATATCGCCTCTTCCCCTAATATTACTAACACCAAGGTGTATAAATCCCAAAATCTTATAAATACCCACCCCTTTGGCATTATAGCCAATAAAGTCTCGAGTCAGGGATCAAATGACACCAGGTCATGTTGATGAGCCTAGGCCAGCTACCCCTCTCCTTCATGAGCTAAATTCCCCTATTTTTACCCCTTTGCACATAAAAACCCCATAAAGATCCTAAATCCCCACCTTACCCGCTTCAAAGGGCAAATAAGCATGAAAACCCACTTTTCCGCCCTATAGCCAAGGTTAGCGCATATAATGTTTTTTAAAATTACATCGGAAAATCATATAAAACCCGATTATATACCCCCGCCAGCTTCCGTATACAGCGCACATGTCAGCTCATCCGATGACCGTTAGATCAGACCCTCCAGATCTGACGGCCCTGGTCGTGTCAGAGTCTGTCCGACGCCTGACAGTTAAACATATTATCCCCCTGTCATCTCATTCGTCCGATCACCGTCCGATTATCCGCTGCAGATCCAACGGTTATCCTGATGTCGGAGCTCATCCGCTGTACGAGACTTATCTCTCGACGTCCGTATTTGAAGGACGTCATCCCACTGCTACGTGTCCTCACCACCACGCGTCGGAGGTACAGCCGATGGATACCGCCCCCGTACAAGAGGCGGTACGATATGAAACCATTAGCGGTTTCCGGATTCCCTCATCCCGCCTGCCCATGTCATCACCGCATCAGCAACGCGTCAGCGCCCCGTCACCCAGGTACGCTGCCCCGTCGACCTCCCTGTCCCTGCCATTGGCCCACCTGTCCTGCCATGTCACCGCCACCGTGTACCAACCAGACAGCGCAACGTCACCCGATGACGTCAGCATGACGTCATCCGACCTTGACCCCACCAATGACGTCATGCTGACGTCAGCACGAATTCGCGCCAAAAACATAAAAAGGTCTATTTTAGCCAAAAGTTCGCGTTTTTTGGTCATTTTGTGTATTCGTCGTTATTCTGCTCTGCATGCAATCAACGTCCAAATTGTTTACCAACCTGCTAAACTGACCAGAAGACCTCCAGCGCACCAGTTCAACCTGCGGTCACGACCTCTGCTAGCTGTTTTACCAGGTATTCCTCATCATTCATTCTCTGTGCGCCTGCAATTATCTATTTAACGCTTTGAGAAGCTTAAAGGAAGCCGAAAATCAGAAATTTACTACTGAATTCCTTAGTAAAGCATTGAAGTTCCAATTATCACTTCGGAAAACACCAGCCGAGCCTTTTCCCAGTGGCATTCTGCTAAGAAACCAGGCCCTGTCTGCGCAATCGTGGCAGGCGCATTTGAAACCAAATTTTACCATTGAAAGGTGCCAGAAAAGCTAAGCTTCGCTATTAATTGCCATAAAGCAGCATTTCAACTGCTGCAGACCCTGCATTCACCTTTTCTCAGGCACTTTCACCCTTCTCTGCAAAGAAACTTTGTTGTTATTGATCTACATAAGTGACACAATCCCTAAGCAAAACAGAAACCTCAAAGGAAAGTCATGGACCCCCCTGTAGCTCCCATAGCCCTCAATGTGGCTCCCCTAAATGTTCCTAATAGAACATTTGACACCAGAGCATTGGCAGACCTGGACTACAAGATAGCAGAGGAAATGCTGAGCAGGAGCAGGTTCCATCTGCAAATATTAAACGAGATAAAGATCAAACATGAGAGGGGGACAGACATCCTGGGAATTTGGGAGTCATTCCTCCCAATATTCAAACTTCCTCAGGTTAATCAATTCCCTGAGCTTGTGCACATAGTTGCTGAACACTATGATGCATCCCAGAGAGCAGTGCTAGATGCTGAAGGTTCAATCCTGTTCCTCATTACCCCTGAAGCCATCAGGGAGATGTTGCAATTCCAGACAGAGCATAAGTTGGTCCCTCTGTCACTAGCTGATTTAATAGTACAGGGAGCCAGAACCACAGAGGCCCAAATCACTAAGGTCAACCAGCTCTTCATCAAGGTTGACACTTTGCAGACTCCTCCCATCAACTGCGTTTACCTCAATCAATTGGGCCAAGACCTGGTTGACATGATCAGTCCCATCCTGGGATATGATTCAATAGAACATATTGATGAAACAGTTATACAAATGATGCTTATGTTCTCCCCAGGAAGGAAACCAATCCACTATGATTATGCAACATACATATCAGACAAAATGCATGAACAGTTGATGAATTTGCCAAGAGAAAGAGTGTTTAGGTACACCTCCTACCTATATCATCTGCTCATATACTTCCATCATGATAAATTCTCCTTCCCAAAGAAGAGAGTAGATGCACAGGGCAATCTGAGATCAGTAGTGTATTGGACATCTGTTTTCCACGTATCATGCTACTCTCCATACACCTACTGTGAGTTTATTGATCTTTTCATCCATCCAGCCTTGACTCTACTGATTGGTTCACCTCCTCCTAGACTGACAGAGGACATGAAAAGGTGCCTACATTTGTCAAAAGTATACAGTATTGGGGACTGGTATCTTTACCAACACCACACCGTCATCAGAATATATGGGTGTGAGTTACCCCCATTTAGACTACCCAAATTTGTGCCCATGAGGCTATTTGCCTTAGAATACTTTAGGCAGTTTGGCTATGTGGATATGTTCCACTTCTCAGGCAGAGGCAAGAAAGCACAGCTGAAAATCAAGAGCCAACTTGGCCATTTAGTCTACAATGAAAGGGATGAAGGGTGGAAGGAGGCAGATAGAATACTGGTGGGATTTGGTTTGAAGTACAGTTTTATATGGAAACCCTATGACCCCAACAACTTCATCACAATGAGGAGACTCAAATATAAACTGTCTGCTTACGGTCATCATAGCCTCCCCCAAATTGAAAAATATGCCAATCAAAGCAAGTGGAAAAGGGGAACTCTAGAAGAAGATATAACTCAAAAAGAGCTTGATCAAAGAGCTCTGAACAATCAAAAGAAGATGGCTGACCTTGAGTTTTATGCACAGGTCCCCTCACTGCCAAGCACACAAATTGGAGCAGCAGCCTCCTCTTCAACTACTCCACAGCAAACTACAAAAGTTGCTGGAAAAGTATCAGAAAAAGGAAAGGAAAAGGAAATGGAGGCAGAGCAAGAGCAACAGCAGGAACAGCAGCAAAAACAAAGTCAGCAAGCACAAGAACAAGCAGAAGGGTTACAGCAAGGGCAACAAGAAGACATAGGACAGCAAGAGGAACAGCAGCAAGAAAAACAAGGGCAGGAGCAGCCTGCCCAGCAAAAGGAAACAGTGGATACTCCTCAGACCACTGAACAAGTCATGCCTACAAGACAAGACTCTACATTTGATGCCTCGGTCCTCCAAACCCCTCAAAAGGAGGACACATTTGTCTTTAGGAAAAGGGAAAGAGAAACTCCCTTGACATCCTCTATCAATCAAGGAGAGAAAAGGCAAAGACTCAACGATTTTCCAGAAGAGGATATAGCCATCAGAGAAGCATTGGGCATGGGCCCACCAAGTCAAGAAATTTCAGCAAGTTCCTCCCAGCAGGAACTAGACAGGACAATGGGAGGGGAAGTCAGCTCCTCCAGCCAGCAGAAAGAGGAAAGAGTGAGCATAAAGCAGCAGTTCATAGACATTAAGAGTAGGAGTGACCCAATCAAAGTTCAATTATACAATCACCTACTTAACATGGCTCCTTCCAATCAGCAGAGACTCATGTCTGCTTTTGATGTAGGTGAGGGCAAACTGACATTGAGTCATTTTATGCCTACGGCACTCAAGCCACAGTCTTCTGCTGATTATCTCAGGACCAATTTAGAGGTCCTTGCCAAAGACATACACCCCATGGACAAAATTGAGTTGCATAAACAAACAGGGGAAATGGTGTATGCTTCATTGGCCGATAAGACCTTGGACAACTACAAGTTAACAAGCAGTCTGAATGCTACAGCTTCCCAGCTGGAGCTAGAGAGAGCCTCTTCTCAGGCCAAAGACAACAGGATCAAAACCCTGGAAGAAATCATCATAGAGATTGGGCACAATCCCAATGATATTAAAGGGATACAAGAGATCTTAAAAATCAGAGATGCTGATATGGCTGCACTAAGGAAGAAGGTTAAACTTCCAGCCACTATCCATCCACAGACCGATGAAGTGGCAAAACAAAGGTATGAGCAGGATTCCACTGCTCTGTTAATTTCTGTTTACAAAGAACTTCTGAAGGCACAAGAAAAATTGGGGCAATATGAGGCCACACAAGCACCTCTGAAAGGATCATCAACACAAGCGCAAGAGGGGCAAACATCTCAGCCCCCTCCACAGGTCATTAATCTTGAGGAGACTGCTCCTACTACTGCACCTCCACCTCAGCAGGTTGAACAACCAGCCACATCTACTTCAGCAGCACCCACCAGCACAGATCAGAGCTTAGACATGCAAAAGCTAAAAAGCGAAATACAAGCTTTAGAAGCACAAATGATGCAGCTGAATGAAACTAAGGAGCAGCTGGCCAAGGTGAATGAAAGGCATGACAAAACAAAAAGAGAAGTAGGAGAGAAGGCCAAAGAAATCAAAGCTCTTAAAGACAAAATCAAGGAGCTTGAGAAAGAGCTAAAGCTAGATAAAATCATAGCCGAAATCAGAGCAATGATATGGTCCAATATTGGTAAGTCCATCAATAACCAGTGGCCATACATTGAGACAATCCATGAGCAACTGGAGCTCATTCCAAAAGCGCAGAGGGAAATCAGAACATCAAGGGCCTTATTGGGGAACATGCCTGAAATTGCAACAAAAATGATCAATGTGCTCAATCATAAGACAAGTTCTCAGTTGACCATCATGGGAATCGCAAACAGAACTGATACTATCCAAATGATCAAGAGGGTTCTTACTCTTAGAAGTCTGGTGCAAACGTTAGACAGAAGAACCCAGGATATGCAAACCGAGGTAAACAGGTTCTTTGAGAGGTTTCGGGTATTGGAAAGTAAAGGACTCCCTAGCTTGCTGAACAATGGAGAGAGATTATTCACCCATGAAGAATATGCCAAGAGAGTGAATGTTTTTGCCTCATCACAGGTAAATGAGAAGGCCAGCACCTCAGAAGATACAGGGCCTATCACAGGACATATTTTCTATGGTAAGATAGAAAATCTACTTTTTATAATGAATGAAATGAATCATCTATTTGATGTAGCCCCCAACTTTTTCAAGTATACAGAAGCTGAAGAGACAATGCAGGCCATCCTCAGGCATCAGCTTCCTACACAGGAATGGTGGACAGATGCCATCCAGAGAATTTTGTAAACATTAAGCCATGCATCAATTTCTGTTTTTTCTATAAATTTTGATGGAAAGAACAGTAAGCAAAATCAGCGGGCATCATAAAGTCAAAGCTGAGCCAACTCAGCAGATGGAGCAGCCAACAAAGCAGGAAAGACAAACGCAGCTGGCAAAGCCGAGAAATTCATTGCGCAGGCAAAAGTAAATGCGTACCTACAGGATCGATACATAGTAATGTAACCGACTCAGTGACTCCTTAAAGTCAAAACAATCATCTGACAGACATAAAGGGCATTTACTCTGCATTTAACGTTGTAATAACTCCCTGCCTACTTTCTGAACACTACTGAAGATATTTTCTCTCTCTCAGATGACTCAATGCCTGAGATATTTTGTATACTTATTTCTATATAAACCCCTGCGCATGATAGAGAAGAGGTTGTTGTAATTTTCCTTGAAGTGCTCTCGCTTGCTGTAAGATTCTCAGAGAAATAATACAAAGGGAGAATGGAATTTCCAAAGCTTGGTGTACTTTGATGTGTTGTGGTGAATGGTGAATGTTGCAGGATTCCAGACTGTTTTCATACAACAATAAGTTTTCTCAAATCTCTGTATTACATGTTTTCGAGTCTTTTGTTCTCTTTTATTGTTCAGATGTTTTACACTTAATAGCAAAGTAGAAGAATGGTTCCAGGACTTAATCCATGATTACCCTGAACTCAAACTGAGCTATTATCCATGTTTTCCTCAGATACAGTAACAGAAGTGTAATTCTTAGTTGCTGCACTTTGAAACTGTATCTTTCGCTGTGATAGACATTCCCAGGGATTCAAGTTTGCCCCTGTGACATCTGTCTTTTCTCATAACCAGTCGGTGGAAACATTTAAAAAAGTGAGTGAAAATTCTTGAATGCTTTCATTGTTTTTGTTTGTCTTACCTGTTTCCTGTTATTAATCAAAATTTGTTCTATAAAACATCCAAATGGCCCTGTAAGTTTCACCGGTTCATCTCAAAGTTTCTGGACACCTATAGCCACAGACTCCATTGCCCAATGACACTTAACTCTTTGAGGACTACATCACAGAGACCTGAAAGGAATTCTTCAACCACAATATAAACAAAACCTGTGCGCAATACCTAGCCTAAAACATTATCATTACAGATACAAATCATAAAGAGAGAGCCCTCTCTAATCACAGTTTGGCTAGAAACAGTGATTAAAAGATTGGTTAGTGGTTACCCCGGCCGTATTCCCTTGGGAGTCATAGGGAACAACCTGGGTGTTAACAGTAGGGGCATCTCTTCCTCGCTTCCCTAGATGCTTGAAGCACTTCTCCTTGATCAACTTGTTGTAAATAGGTACATCTTTTATATCTTGGAGAAGTGGAATTCTGAAACAAAAGTTTTTCAATTCTCCTACAAGTGCAGTCTCTTGTGGGGCCGGCTGGAGTGGTTGGGTTAATCTCTCAGGAAAGGGTGGTGGATTTACTTTAGGCATGATTTCCTCCATTTCTTCCTAAACCTCCCTAGGTGGAGGTAGAGGTTGGTTATCTGGGAGTACCGTCCCAGATCTGAGGCTGATTTCCTGAATCTCCATAGCATAATCATAATAGGATGTCTCTCCACTATATACTTGCTATGCCTGTTAGTTGTCCAGGTTCGCATTTAGCTGGGTAGGCATCTGGGGTTGTTTAGGTGGAGTAGGGCGTAAAATCCATGGTTGAGCAGGTGGTGAAGGCAATAACGCTGGAGCACTGTTCTATGGGGGTATCCACCCCTCGGGTGGTGCATTCCACTAAGGTTGTGGTGGAGCATATGGGTGAAATGACTGAATGGTTGGCTGGGAATGATACTAAGGTGCAAAGGACCAAGGAGGAGGAGTAGACCAAGAAGGATGAGCAGGGTACCCACAAGAAGGTATGGAAGTGGTCTAGTTGGGGTTGTAATATGCATGGGATGACCCTTGCATGCCCTAATAGTATGGACGAGGCCCATTAGGTCTCCTTTGGTTTATGTAGCGGAGCTATTCAGTTACCCCCTTAGCTCCTTCATATACAAATTTTAGTCCAGGGAGGGAAGGGCCCTTATCTGTGGAGTGGGTTTCTTCACAGAATGAGCAAATTTCAATAGAATTAAATGGACATTCATTTCTAGGGTGCCTCCTACTGCATTTAGGGCAAAAAATGGCAAAGGCTCTCTCTACTTCATCCTGTTTTCTCTTAATGTGCATAGTGTCCATCTATAAGGCAAGGGTTTGCAACATCTCACTCTTGGAATCCTCTAGCATGTTTCCAATTTCACCCTTGATGGATGTATTGGAAGAGTATGGATTGACCATAGGTTGAATACCCCTACCCTTTTTCCTAGCTGCCCTAGAATGGTTTCTAAAGACATTCTTGATATCCTCATAGGGTAACTAGTAGATGTCCACTCCTGATAACAAGTTCAGGATATCTAGAAGATCTTCCCTTACTCCTCTAAGTAGGACTAGCTTTAGTGACTCAGGGTCAAGTACACTTGGCTCTTTTGTAGCTAAGTTGTAATCTTTCTTCATAATCTTCTAGGGATTCATCATGCACTAAGGTCATCCTAAAAATTTCCTCTTTATTGTCTTTAGACCTACAGTAGTCTCGATACTTGTTGATAAAGTCTTGTTGCATCTGAACCCAAACTGTGATGTTATCCCTAGGTAAACCCATGAACCAACGCAAATATGCATCCTTGAGAGTGGATGGAAATAGTTTCAACTTCTGCCCATCATTGGTGTAGTCATAGGTTCGGCATATGATAGAAAATTCAAACAAGAAAGTGTCTAGGTCTTCTAAGGTCAGGCCATGGAAATGAAGAAGGGCAGAGGGGCTTATATTCTTCATCTTAGTATCCCCATTGGTTTCCTTGATGGGGAAGGCACACTCAACTCTTTCTCTATTCCCTCTGTAATTTCTACGTTCAGCCATTAGATCAGTAGGAATGGGTTCTTCTTCTTCTTCTTCCCCTCCAAGTTCTTTAAATATTTCAAGTTGCTCACCTAAGGGTTCCTCCAATTCACAACCACCGAGGAAGAGGGAAGGTTGGCTATTTGAAGCAGTGGGGGTATTTGGAAAAAAAAATTCGCTAAGTTATCCCTATTCCTATGAGGCATGAACAAAATGTTTTTTTTTTTTTCTTAGAGTTTTTTTCAAACCTTGAAAGTGATTGCAGAATTGAAATTGCAAACTCAATTAAAGCTAACTAGTTGCATGAAATCTTACTTACAGAATGGAATGGAAAGCAAAGAATGAAAAATGGAAAAGAAAGAATATTAGGTCCCAATAATACTAGCGATGCCCCCATTAATACTATATTTGTATGCATTATTAATATTTTTGTGCCCCTATTGTCCCCATATTGTTATTACTATGCCCCATAGAATCCATCTGTTGTTATTTTTCTTCCTTTATATTATTATTGTTAGGTCGGCTTGGTTATATTGTGACCCCTTAGACTCCTATATATGGAAAGGAGGTTTTGTCATTTGAATCATCCAGGAATTGTTTTTTTGTGTAGTGTAAAGGGGGTTGCCCCCTCAAAGAGGCTTATTTCTAAGGCGTTCATCTATCTTTTCTATCGTTTTGTGAGCTAGTTTCATAACATTTGGTATAGGAACTTTGGATTCTAAGGTTTCGCTGCTCCAAATAGGTCATCGTGGCGCTATAACTTTTTTTTTTCTGCAAAGTTTTAGAAGCGAAAAAAAACCCATTTGAGACGAAATCGCACTGAACCTTAGGTCCAAATTTCAGAGCTTTTCACGAAATCTTTGCGGAGATATTATTTGAGGAAGTTGGTCTTTTTACAGACTCCTGAATTACATTCCAAACAGGTGACTTGGGGAAATTGTCATAACTTTCTCTCTGAGCATCGGATTGAAATTTTGTAATAGTTATAAGAAGAGGATGGACTATAGTTTCTTGTATATATTTTTCAGAGCTAAAGGTTGAAATAGTGACATGTGGCACTTCATACAAGTTCGCTCTTCTGGAAAGGTCTATAATTAGGTCATATTGGGAGATTGTGCATAACTCTTCCTTGGAGAATCCAATTTGGATCAGACTGGTGGCATTAGAAAGAGGACGCAGAGGGCTACTATAGATCACAATTTTAGAAGTGGATGATTTGAAATTATGGAGATACATCAGATTCAATATCAAGATCCTACAAAGTGAAAAAAGGTGTGTAGTATTTTTAAATTTTTGCATAAGCTTGGTTTGAAAATTTTGGTTGAAAGAATTCAAAGGGCATAGTAAAGCATTATTATCGGTAATTGATGCCCAGAGGAAAGAAAATGCAAACACCTAGTAAAAAACCTGAAAGCTCTAGCATGACTCGTAAAGAAGAGAAAGAAATGAAACATGATATATCAAAATTACGAGACCAAGTGCAACAAGTGTCACTTGCACAAAAAGTAACAGAATCTAAGATGGATGGTTTAAAGAAAGATGTAGAAGCTAAGATGGACGGTTTAAAGAAAAGTGTAGAAGCTAAGATGGATTGTTTAAAGAAAGACGTAGAAGTTAAGAAGGATGGCATGGAAGTTAAGATGAATGGTATGGATGCTAAAATGGATGGCATGGATGACAAGATGGAAGAGATGAAGATAAATATGAATAAGTTGCTACAAAAAAAAGTCACTAATGGTGAAAGGGAGTAAAGGAAACTCATGATGAGAAAAAAAGAAATTTTAATCATGATTCCATAGACTCTAATGTTGGATTGTAGACCCACCATATTCAAAAAATTGATATGAGGAAGTTTGATGGCAAGGATCCCGCAACATGGATATTACAGATGGAGCAATTTTTCGATCTCAATAATGTGCAAAACACACAAAAGGTACGTATTGCAACTTTATATTTGGAACCAAATCAGTTTGTATGGTATCAATGGCTTTTCTCTTGTAAACAAATTATCACTTGGGCAATTTTTACAGAAGAATTGACAACACATTATGAGGATACAAAAAGCAACACTTTTTTTAGCCAATTGATAAGCCTCAAACAAAAGGGTTCAATAATGGAGCACATTGAGGAGTTCCAAAAATTGAACATAAGGGTAAAAAATATTCCAGAAGAGCATAGGATTGATATGTTGATAGGGACTTTAGAGGATAATATCCAACATTATGGAAACTAGGAAGCATACCACTCACAATTATAAAGATGGAAGTGTTGTTGCCCATAGCCTTCCACAACCTATAAGGTTGACCCCAAAACAATTGGAAGAAAAAAGAGCAAAAGGGCTTTGTTACAGTTGTGATAGCAAATACACTAAAGGTCATAAGTGTGTTGAGAAGAAATTATTCTACATAAATTGTGAAGAGGAAGAAGAAAAGGAGCAAGAAAAGTCAAAAGAAGAGGATATACACTAGGAACAAAGCCTAGATAAAGAAGAAATGAATCCGACCATATCTTGTAATGCATTGGCTAGAATTACCACTCCTCAAACCATCAAGATAGAAGGACAAATCAAGAGGAAAAAGGTAATAATGTTGATTGATTCAGGAAGTACCCACAGTGTCAAGTGATGGTTGCAAATGGAGGAACAATAAATTGCTCTAGAAAGTCCCATAATATTGAAGCTATCCATGGGAGAATTTGTATTGAAACGCCCAATGCTTTCCATTCCAATGGGATGTGCTGACGTTGTACTAGGAGTCCAACGGCTAGAATCCTTGGGTACAATAGCTTTTAACTTTCAAGAACTCTTCATGAAATTTTATGCGGAAGGAATGGAAGTTGAATTAAGGGGTATTGTAGGGAAACTGGGAAAGATAATGATCTCTAACGGTATGACAAAGCTTCTAAAAAAGGAACAACGAGGTGTAATTGCACAATTATGTTCGCTAGATGTTTCCACATCGAAATCATCTATTGCTCCATATATCCAAAAAGAATTGGAAGGATCATGTTGAACACGTTTATAGGGCGCTACAACTATTGGATGAGAAAAAATTATATGCAAAAAGATCCAAATGTTTCTTTGGAGTACAAGAGGTGGAATATCTGGGTCATATTGTATCTCATGAAGGAGTTAAGGTAGACCCTAGCAAAATTAAATCCATTAAGGAATGGGAAATCCCCACATCCATAAAGTATTTGCGAGGATTTCTTGGGTTGACAGGTATTATTGCAAGTTTGTTAAGAATTATGGGAAAAAAGTAGCACCTCTAACAACATTGTTGAACAAAGATGCATTTTTATGGACTCTAGAAGCAAGAAAGGCCTTCGAAGATCTTAAAGAGGCAATGTGCCAAGCATCAGTCTTAGCTACACCAGACTTCACAAAAACCTTTATTGTGGAATGTGATGCTTCTGGAAATGGAATTGGTGCTATTTTAATGCAAGATGAAAGACCCATTGCTTTCGAAAGTCATCCAATCAAGGGAAAGTATTTACACAAAGATATTTATGAAAAGGAAATGTTGACAATACTACATGCACTTAAGAAATGATGACCCTACCTAATGGGAAGAAACTTCAAGGTAAAAATGGATCATGATATCCTTAAATACTTTTTAGAACAAATATTATCCTCTGAAGAACAACAAAAATGGGTCACAAAGATGTTGGGTTATGACTTTGAAATCATATACAAAAAAGGGAAGCAAAATGTTATGGCAGATGCACTCTCAAGAAAGGATGAGGATGTGGAAGCATTATTGCGCGCCATTTTTATTATCCAACCAGATTGGATAAAACAATATTCCAGTACATCAAATACATTTAGCAACAAAAATGACCCCATTTATGGCACTTTATGGATATCAGCCACCATTCATCACATCATATTTAAGAGAAAATTATAAGGTTCAAGCAATGGAACATCACATCGAGCATCAACAACAAGTTCTCCAACTCTTAAAGGATAACCTTGTTTTGGCACAGAATAGAATGAAACAATGGGTAGATCAACATCGCAGTGAAAGAAGTTTTGATGTAGGTGATTGGGTATTCCTACAGCTACAACCATATAAGCAAATGTCCCTCAAGCAAGCTAAGAAGGATAACAAATTGTCACCAAAGTATTATGGTCTGTACAAGGTGTTGCAAAAGATTGGTACTATGGCATACAAATTGGAGCTTCCTATAGCTTCTCAAGTGCACCCAGTTTTGCATGTTTCATGTCTAAAGAAGGTTATAGGTGACAAGCTCCCAATTCAAAAAATATTTCCAGAACTTGACGAGGAAGAAATTTTTTTATTGGAACTAGAAGCAGTTATAGAAACAATAACTCGACAACTATGAAATCAATCCATTTCAGAGTAGCTCATCAAGTGGAAGAACTTATCCACTAAAGATTCCACATGGGAGGATGAGAATTTTTTAAACATCTAGAACTACTCAAGCATTGAGGACAACAATTTTTTGAAGGAGAGGGGCATGTTAGGTCCCTATAATACTAGTGATGCCCCCATTAATATTGTAGTTGTATCCCTTATTAATATTGTTGTGCACCTATTGTCCCCATATTGTCATTACTATGCCCCATAGAATCCCTCTATTGTTATTTTTCTGCCTTTATATTATTTTTGTTAGGTTGGCTTGGTTATATTGTGACACCTTAGACTCCTATATATAGAAAGGAGGTTTTTTCATTTGAATCATCCAAGAATTGTTCATTTATGTAATGTAAAGGAGGTTGCCCCCTCGAGGAGGCTTATTTCTAAGACGTTCATCTATCTTTTTGTGAGATGGTTTCATAACAAATAAACTAAATTACTCTTGTAGAAATGAAACTACTAGGAGAATATCAGAAACAAGAATTGGAATAAAGAAAGTAGTAATCATATATTACCTAGACACCTCCCCAACAACGGTGTGAAAAAGTGATGAGCACCAACATTGCAGCAAGAATGTTGCAACTCCTGGGGCTACCAACTTTACTTTATCAACCGGGGGTTCATACAAACTTGGAGGTGACAATGTTGTATATACAATTAACAGTGATGGTTCTAACTTCTGTCACTGTTCAGTTGATGAGAGACCACTAGGGTTTTTTAAGCCAGACTTCTATGGATTCAGAGGAAGCTTGATTACTTATGAGAGAAAGATAAATCTACTCTAAGAGAAAGCTTGTCTACTATAGTAAGGAAAAGGACTGAAATCTAATGCTAAAACACACCATTTCCTACTTAACTGCTAAGAGACTATGTTTTAGAAATAAGGCTATATTAACATGGATAAAATTCAACTATCTTAATCATGTAAATTGAGAGCATCAACATTCTACTAGTATGCATGTAAATAGGTACAACAAATATGTTTTTTTCTTTTTATCTTTTTGTGGAAAAACAAGTGAAAGCTAATCTCTTTTGGTGATGTGGTAGGTGGTTTAGGGATGCTGGTAGATGGTGGGAAGGTTTGGGAGACCTTTAGGTGACCTTGTGTGGCTTTCTAGAGGTTTTCCCTCAATTCGGCCTCAAAACAGACCACTACAGGAAAACCTACATGATGTCCTAAAAACCTACAAGATTCTATGTATTTTTACAAGATATAGCTGAGAGAAACACGATGGGTGCTAAAGGTGATGGAAGGCTTAGGTAAGGTGGTTGGTGGATGGAATGGAGTGAGAAAATGATACGTCCCTATAATACTAGTGATTACCCCATTACTATTGTAGTTGTATCTCTTATTAATATCAATGTGCCCCTATTGTCCCCATATTTTTATTAATGTGCCCCATAGAATCCCGCTATTGTTATTTTTGTGGCTTTATACTATTATTGTTAGGCGGCTGGGTTATATTGTGACTCCTTAGACTCCTATATATAGAAAGGAGGTTTTTTCATTTGAATCATCCAAGAATTGCTCATTTATGTAATGTAAAGGAGGTCGCCCCCTCGAAGAGGTTGAATTCTAAGGCGTTGATCTATCTTTTCTATCTTTTTCTTGAGCTGGTCTCATAAAATTTGGTATCAGAGCTTTGGATTCTAGGGTTTCACTGCTCCAAACACGTCATCGTGGAAGTTTCACTATAACCTTTGTTTGCGACGTTTTAGAAGCTAAAAAAAAAAACCCATTTGAGAAGAAATCACATTGAGTTTCAGGTCTGAATTTTAGAGCTTTTTATGCTATATTTACAGAGATATGATATGAGGAAGTTGGTCTTTTTGTAGACTCCTAAATTACATTCCAAATAGGTGACCTAGGGAAAATCGTCATAATTTTCTTTCTGAGCAATGGATTGACTCGTGGCACGTTGTACAAGTTCGCCCTACTGAACTAGTCTATAATCAGGTCACTATGGGAGATTGTGCATAACTCTTTCTTGGAGAATCCAATTTGGATCAGAATGGTGGCATTGGAAAGAGGACGTAGAGGGCTACTACTAGTCACAATTTTAGAACTGGATGATCCGAAATTACAGAGATACATCAGATTCAATATCGGGCTCCTACAAAGTGAAAAAAGGTGTGTAGTTTTTTTTAAATTTTTGCATAAGCTTGGTTTGAAAAATTAGTTTGAAGGAATTCAAAGGGCATAGTAAAGAATTGTTATTGTAATTGATGCCCTGAGGAAAGAAAATGAAAACACCTAGTAGGAAACCTGAAAGCTCTAGCATGACTCATGAAGAAGAGGAAGAAATGCAACATGATATATCAAAATTATGAGATCAAGTGCAACAAGTGTCACCTGCACAAAAAGGAACACAATCTAAGATGGATGGTTTAAAAAAAGATGTAGAAGCTAAGATGGATGTTTTAAAGAAAGGCGTAGAAGCTAAGATGGATTGTTTAAACAAAGGTGTAGAAGCTAAGATGAATGACGTGGAAGCTAAGATGGACGATTTGAAGATAGATTTGAAGACAGACATGGAAGAATTGAAGATAAATATGAATAAGTTGCTACATGAAATGGTCACTAATGGTGAAAGGGTATTAAGGGAAACTCATGATGAGAACAAAAGAAATGTTAATCATGATTCCATAGACTCTAATGTTGGATCAAAGACCCACCATATTCCAAAAATCGATATGAGGAAGTTTGATGGCAAGGATCCTGCAACATGGATATTATAGATGGAGCAATTTTTCAATCTCAATAATGTGCAAAACACATAAAAGGTATGTATTGCAACTTTATATTTGGAAACAAATCAATTTGTATGGTATCAATGGCTTTTCTCTCGTAAACAAATTATCACTTGGGAAATTTTTATGGAAGAATTGACAACACATTATGAGGATACAAAAAGTAACACTTTTTTTAGCCAATTGATAAGTCTCAAACAAAAGGGTTCAATAATGGAGCACATTGAGGAGTTCCAAAAATTGAACATAAGGGTAAAAAATATTCCATAGGAGCATAGAATTGATGTGTTCATAGGGACTTTAAAGGATAATATCCAACATGATGTTCACCTTTGGGAACTTGATTCATTAAGAGAAGGCATTCAGGTTAGCAAGAAAAATGGAAAGCAAAATTATGTCAACCAGGAAGCATACTAGTCACAACTATAAGGATGGAAGTGTTGTTACCCCTAGCCTTCCACAACCTATAAGGTTGACACCACAACAATTGGAAGAAAAAAGAGCAAAAGGGCTTTGTTACAGTTGTGATAGCAAATACACTAAAGGTCATAAGTGTGCTGAGAAGAAATTATTCTACATAAATTATGAAGAGAATGAAGAAAAGGAGAAAAAAAGGTCAAAGGAAGAGGATATACTCCAGGAACAAAGCCTAGATAAAGAAGAAATGAATCTGACCATATCTTGTAATGCATTGGTTGGAATTACCACTCCTCAAACCATCAAGATATAAGGACAAATCAAGAAGAAAAAGGTAATAGTGTTGATTGATTTAGGAAGTACCCACAATTTTTATTCATTGTAAGGTAGCAAAGGAATTGAATTGCTTCCTATATCCAGCACCTGAGTGTCAAGTGATGATTGCAAATGGAGGAATGATAAATTTCTCTGGAAAGTGCCATAATATAAATCTATCCATGGGAGAATATATATTGACTAGCCTAATTCTTTCCATTCCAATGGGAGGTGCTGACGTTGTACTAGGAGTCCAATGGCTACAATCCTTCGGTACAATAGCTTTTAATTTTCAAGAACGTTTCATGAAATTTTCTGCAGAAGGAAAGGGAGCTGAATTAAGGGGTATTGCAGGGAAACCGGGAAAGATAATCAATTCTAACGGTATGACAAAGCTTCTAAAAAAGGAACAAAGAGGTGTAATTGCACATTTATGTTCACTAGATGTTTCCACATCGGCATCATCTATTTCTCCAGATCTCCAAAAAGTCTTAGAAAATCATTCCAAGGTATTTGAGACTCCCAAAGGTATCCCGCCTATTTGTGATCATGATCATGCTATTCATCTGATTCCAGAAAGTGTTCCTCCAAAGATCAGGCCGTACAGATATCCCTATGCCCAAAAGAGTGAAATTGAACGTATGGTTGAAGAAATGCTAGAGGCTGGTATAATTCAACCTAGTCAAAGTTCTTTCTCTGCTCCAGTAGTATTGGTGCATAAGAAGGATGGATCATGGTGCATGTGTCCAGATTATAAGGAGCTCAACAAGCTCACTATTAAAGATAAGTTTCCCATTTCTATCATTGATGAATTATTGGATGAATTGCATGGATCAATTTACTTCACCAAGTTGGATCTTCATTCAAGATATCATTAAATCAGAATGAAGACTGAAGACATTCCAAAAACAACATTTAGAACTCATGACAGTCATTATGAATTTTTGGTCGTGCCTTTTGGCCTTACCAATGCACCTTCTACATTTCAAGGTTTGATGAATTCCATTTTCAAACCCTTCCTTAGAAAATTTGTGTTAGTATTTTTTGATGATATACTAATCTACAGCAAGTCTTGGAAGGATCATGTTGAGCATGTTGACAGGGTGCTACAACTATTGGAGGAGAAACAATTATATGCAAAAAGATCCAAATGTTTCTTTGGAGTACAAGAGGTGGAATATCTGGGTCATATTGTATCTCATGAAGGAGTTAAGGTAGACCCTAGAAAAATTAAAGCCATTAAGGAATGGAAAATCCCCACATCCATAAAGAATCTGCGAGGATTTCCCGGTTTGACAGGGTATTATCGCAAGTTTTTTAAGAATTATGGGAGAATAGCAGCACCTCTAACAACATTATTGAAGAAAGATGCATTTTCATGGACTCCAGAAGCAACAAAGGCCTTCGAACATCTTAAAGAGGCAATGTGCCAAGCACCGGATTTGCTACACCAGACTTCACAAAAACCTTTATTGTGGAATGTGATGCTTCAGGAAATGGAATTGGTGTTGTTTTAATGCAAGATGAAAGACCCATTGCTTTTGAAAACCGTCCAATCAAGGGAAATGTTTTACACAAAGCTATTTATGAGAAGGAAATGTTGGCAATACTACATGCACTTAAGATATGGTGACCCTACCTAATGGGAAGGCACTTCAAGGTAAAAACGGATCATGATAGTCTTAAATAATTTTTAGAACAAAGATTATCCTCTGAAGAGCAACAAAAGTGGGTCAGAAATATGTTGGGTTATGAATTTGAATCATCTACAAAAAAGGGAAGAAAAATGTGGTCGCAGATGCACTCTCAAGAAAGGATGAGGATGTGGAAGCATTGTTGTGCGCCATTTCTATTATCCAACCAGATTGGATAAATGAAGCAAGGGAGGAGTGGATGAATGATGAAGAAGTCTGGGCACTTATTCGAAAGTTACAACAAGATTCTAGTACATCTGATACATTTAGCTGGAAAAATGGTTTGTTATGGTACAAAGATCGCTTATACCTCTATAAGAATTCGCAAGTAAAACAAAAGATTCTTATGGAATTGCACACTTCTCCCTTAGGAGGGCACTCAAGATTTTTAAAAACTTACCATAGGGTTAAGAAGGACTTTTTTTTGGATAGCCTTAAATCAGATATTCAAAAGTTTGTGGCGGAATGTTTGGTTTGCCAACAAAATAAAGTTGAAACAATTAAGAACCCGAGTCTATTACAACCTTTATACATTCCAAGCCAATGTTGGGAGGAGGTTTCAATGGATTTTATCATAGGTTTACCCAAGTCTGAGGGAAAGAGTCTCATCATGGGTGTAGTTGACAGACTTACCAAGTATGCACACTTTTGTGCATTATCACATCCATTGAAAGCCAATATAGTTTCTACTGCATTTATGGAAACAATTCAAAAGCTACATGGAAACCCAAAGATTATTGTAAGTGACAGAGATCCCATTTTCACTGGAAATGTTTGGACATAACTATTTTCTTGTCTTGGTACTCAGTTAGTTCATAGCTCATCTTATCATCCTCAATTTGATGGGCAAACTGAGATAGTAAACAAATGTTTGGAAGGATATCTTTGTTGCTTTGTATCTGATAAACAGACACAAAAGGTCAAATGGTTGCCTCTAGATGAATGGTGGTATGACACTTCCTTCCATACAGCAACAAAAAAGACCCCATTTATGGCACTTTATGGATATCAGCCACCATCCATCACATCATATTTAAGAGAAAATTCTAAGGTTCAAGCAGTGGAACATCACATTGAACATCAACAACATGTCCTCCAACTCTTAAAGAATAACCTTGTGTTGGCACATAATAGAATGAAATAATAGGCAGATCAACATCGCAGTGAAAGAAGTTTTTTTAGGCGATTGGGTATTCCTACAACTACAACCATATAAACAAATGTCCCTCAAGTAAGCTAAGAAGGATAATAAATTATCACCAAAGTATTATGGTCCATACAAGGTGTTGCAAAAGACTGGTACTATGGCATGCAAATTGGAGCTTCCTACATCATCTCAAGTGCACCCAGTTTTCCATGTTTCATGTTTAAAGAAGGTTATAGGCAACAAGCTCCAAGTTCAAACAATCTTGCCAAAACATGACAAGGAAGGAAAAATTATATTGGAACGGAAGAAGTCACAGAAACAATAACTCGGCAGCTACGAAATCGATCAATCTCGGAGTATCTCATCAAGTGGAATAACTTATCTGCTAAAGATTCCACATGAGAGGATGAGAATTCTATACAGAAACATCTAGAACTACTCAAACATTGAGGACAACACTTTTTTTGAAGGAGAGGGGCATGATAGGTCCCTATAATACTAGTGATTACCCCATTACTATTGTAGCTGTATCCCTTATTAATATCATTGTGCCCCTATTGTCCTCATATTTTTATTACTGTGCCCCATAGAATCCCTATATTGTTATTTTTGTGGATTTATAGTATTATTGTTAGGTCGGCTGGGTTATATTGTGACTCCTTAGACTCCTATATATAGAAAGTAGGTTTTTTCATTTGAATCATCCAAGAATTGCTCATTCATGTAATGTAAAGGAGGTTGCCCCCTCGAAGAGGCTGAATTCTAAGTCGTTGATCTATCTTTTCTATCTTTTCCTTGAGCTGGTTTCATAACAGAAAAAGCCTAGGATCACTCAGAACTCAAAACCATGGTTGGGAGATGGTTGCATTTTCTCAACATGCTTGGAGAAGTTTCCTTGAAGAATGATGAAATTGGTGAGGGTCTTAGTTAAAGTGAGGAATGGTCATGGATGGATGAAGTTGGATGGAGCTTGCTTGCTATGAGATATCTCTCTACTTCTGAAATACCTGCACTACATCAAACAATGATATTTTCCCAAAAATCATGTAAACAAGAAGAATTTGAATAAGCTAGAAAAATAGAGTTTAATGATCTATCTCTCTACTTTATGCATGAGGAAAATTTGGAAAATTAGATGAAGTCATTGATGAGATACACTGTAAGACTGAAGATGGAAGAAATGATGGCTAAATGCTACACTTGCAAAATGATCAAATGATGGCTTAAGCACAGTAAACTCTAAATTCTATGAGAAAGTAGAAGTCTGTCTTTTTGGGGTTGCATGGGGGTCCTTTCCTCCCATCATGATCCCTGAAAGAATAAGTGAGGCCAAGACACCTAATCACAACTTTTTGATGCTCCTTTTATTGCTTCTAACCTACTGTTGAAGTAAATCACAAATGGAAGCAAACTAATAAACAAATTATCAAACCTACACTAATTGGAAGGAAATACTTCTAAACACAATTTAACCATGAATCTATGAAATTAATCTAAGAATACAGATACACAAAGAGGAGGCTTTCCTGCTAGGGTTGGGCCCCAACCCAAGCACTTCATCCCTTTGATTTAATTCAGTACTGGATTAAGAAAAAACTCATTCTCATTATCGCAACAGAAAATTACATAGCAATGTTTTCCACAAGTGTGGAGCTCAAAAATAACTAGCATTTTTACAACAGAAAATCGAACTCTAATGAGGCTCTAGGCCCCTTTATTTATACAACTGAAGTCTTCAATGACTTCCTTAAATGTAGGGAGGCTCGGCTCCCAAACATGAGATGAACTAACTCTTTGATTATCACTTGCTCGACTGACTTTTGATCTTCATGATGTGGCTTCTTGTACTTTGAGCTAGTGTGATTGTTGGAGGAATATTTGAATGAGGGAGGAGTAAATGAGGAGGATTTACCTCCTACGATCTCTCTTCCTTGTCCCATTCAAGTTTTAGCCTTTAATCTTGCTAAAATTCCGTTACTCTCTCACAAACCTGCATTTAATGCACATTAGTCCACTAGGCATAATATCTCACTTTGACTCTTCTCATTAAACAAAATATAATGAAAACATGTAATAAATCATTAGAAGAGCTGATTTGACTAAGCTAGGAGGTGAATTAAGGTCCATATAGTTACCCAATGATGAGGCTCATCATCAACCATGGGGGATAATTCACCATTTGGAGTTAAAAGTAAAAAATATTAAAAAATAAAATTTCAACTCATATTTTTAACTTACCTCCCTAAAGGTTTACTCAAATTTTGAGTGGGATCATTCATTAGATAAAGAATTTAATTTCTCATCCAAAAATTACCCATGTTTGATACTTTTGATAGACCTTGATACACGAAAAATGACAAATACATGAAAAATGTGATTGCAATCAAGTTTTCCATGTATTTCTCATTTTTTCATGTAGCAAGATCCATGAAAAGTATGAAACATGGGTACTCCTTGGATGAGGAATTAAACTATGCATCCAATGACTGTTCCAACTAGAAATTTGAGTAAAACCATAGGGATATAAGTTGAAATTAAGAGTTGACAAAATAATTTATTCCTTTTTTCCCTCTAAAATTTGATGATGTCATCTAATCTTGTTTTATTATTTCCACTGTTATTTTATAATATTCCTTAGGAGGAGGAATTTATACCTCAAAACATCTCTAATGCCACTTGAGCATAGATTAAGATAAACCAAATGCCTTTCTTTAATCTAACCACTCTCATGCCATATTCCAGGCATGAATGTGGGATCACGTGGGTCAAACCAAAATAAAATGAACTAGGGCTTCCAGAGGCTGAACCACCACAACCCTCATGCACAATTATCTCACTTCAACTGGTCCAGAAATAACTAATAGCACAACAAGCTTGGATGCCTTTGACTTCCTTCACTAGCTCCATAGAAATTTTCTTGCCCCACCAATCTGTCAAAGGTTCCAAGATAAAGTCAATCTCCACCCTTGACCATTGGGAATTTTCTCGAGACCACCTCAACCAGGATCTGAGTCTCTTGACCATCCAAAGCTTAATCAAAATAGATAACCTACTACATCATGGCTATCTAGGAAACGGAAAGGCAAAGATCAAACCACTACTAATCTAGGAAAATCCCTTTCCAATAACAACAAAATGACCAAGTGACCACATGCATGCACCACACATTCAAATCTCAGCAAGGAAATTACACATGCAACCTGTTACTTAAAATGTCTTCTTACTATAGCTTCTCTTCCAACATTTCCTTGTGCTCCCTTTCTTTCCTTTGCTTGTCCTTTTCTTGCTTCCTTGCTTGTGTCTGTGTGCTCCCTCTCTCTTCTCCTAGAACCTTGCTTCTGAAAATGATCAAAAGCTATCAGTTATTTATATGATGCATTTTTATCATTGATGTCCCATTTTTCTTTCATTTTCCTTCATTTTCTCTCTAATTTCACTTGCATGCATATTTGTGTCTCTTCACCTTCATTTTCCCCTATTTTCCTTTATTTCCTTAATTCAATGCCAATTATTTCTTCTTTTCCTTTTCCAATTCTTTTGCGAATTTCCATAGCCATTAATAAACCACAAGTGATGCCCATTAGAATTTTTCCCCACCATTAAACTTGGAATACATGTCCCATGACCTTGATATTATTTTATTTACATGGAAAATGAACCAGGGCTTATTATATATATTCCAAACAGATTGTTTCGAGAATTATAGAAGACCATGAATGGTGGTCCAAAACGGTATGGAAATTGATTTATCTAGCCAAGTCACAACTATTTTTGTGGTTCCTTCTTCGAACAAAATACCCACTTGGGACAACCTATAAAAGTGCCATAAAGAAGGTCGTAGCCGATGTATATTATGCAAGGATATTGAGAATGTATTACACACCTTTTTCTTCAATGTCCTTTTATAATAATCAAATGGAATAAGTTAAAATCTCTACTTGGATGCAAGTTGGTTTGGCAAGGTGAAAATATCCTCAATGCATGGCAGTCCTTGCGGGACTCTTCACATGTGTTATTACCCAAAAATTCTCAAACTATCATTGCGCCAACTTTGCTTTTGGTCATGATTTCAAGGGGGTATAAAATTCATTTTAGTCTTGATAAAAGGGTAAGTGATAGGCTTTGAAGTCTTAAAATCTCATCTTTCATTTCCAAATAAAGTCCTTTAGGTTCACTTAATGGTCAAATAGGTCACATTTTCCATTTATAGGTCATTCCATTAAGTTTAGGGTTAAATTTTTGCAATCATACAGGAAGCCGCAGTTTCCTAGCGCAACTAGTTCAAAAAAGGTGATTTGCGCTACGTAAACAAGCTAATTTTGAAGCACACTATGAGACAAAACCCTGTTTTTTTGTTTTTAATAGTCAACTTCCAAGGGGGTTCCTCAGCAACTGAAAACTCATTTTTGAGAACTGAAAGAGGTTTCTCAGTTTCTTTAAATTTATTTTGAGGTGGGAGAAATTGATGACTCAAACTAAATGTGGTACGAAAGTTGTGTCAGTCTATAACGTTTTTCTCCATAGTGATGAATGGTTAATCTTTGAGAGTTTCAAGGTCATGCTTCTAAATAAATCCCATCTCATTTTTTGCTTTCCACTCCCTCATTTTGTCACCTTTCTCTCCACATTGGAATATCATTCATTAAAAAAGTTACCGAATCTCCTCTCTGTCATTTACTTTTGAACCTTTTCATGTATCAGTCAACTGTCACCATTGAAAAGTTAACTTTGTGACAAACAACTTGCTATCCAAATAGTTTTTTTTACAACTGTCATATTTTTAAGAGTGCAGTTTGGGTTATCGTTACAGGGAAAAGTGTCTATGCAGAACTGCTAATCCCACTAAGGTGTGGTAGCTACCTTAGAAACAAACAAAGTAAAGCTACTTTCGTTTTCCTTTATGAAAGATAGATTAGAGAAGAATAACGGAGACCAACCTCTGTCTTGCGCTTGGCTCCTAGTTCGATTGCTCTCTCTTCTGATAGTCCTTTGCTACTTGCTTCCTTGTACACCCAGCTTCATAGAGTACCTGCAGAATCAAAGTAGCATAACACTATACAAGAACATGGATCTATTATCATAAACAATCTAGGATCAGATGTAAATTGACCATACAAATGCATAGAACATAATCGACACAAGAGTTTTGACCCAGCATCATCCTCTCAAAAAGTAAACCCTTCTTCACCTCATGCAAAGCTTAGATCACCCAACACTATGATGTTGCCTCAAGAAACCAATAGCAATTCCTTACAAGATGTAAAATTCCAGCCTCTGGATCTCTGGGATGAGGGATCCATATATAGATATCTGTAAGGGAGATGAGTCAGCTTGTGATTTGATTAGTGTCTTCCCTCTGATATTTCTTGCTTCCACTTGGAGATATATGATCTCTTACTCATCCTTGGTCGAATTCAGAGAGGCAAGTGTCACAGGAGAAGTTTCTGGAAGATTCCATGCCTCTCCACCTCGGTGATTGACACTGCCATTTGTCACTTCTCGCCCATCGCACCCCATATAAGGGCTTTTCGAAATGCAACGAACCCACAGAGTGTACTTAGGTGAGATGCAATGCACTTTGCCTATGGAGCAAGTGAAATGATCCTGTTTTGACCAGTTCTGAGTAGTTTTTCATGGAGAACTTCTGGGAGAAGTTGTAATTAGTTGAACTTGTTCCTTTAGGCATTAAAACAACACTTTTAAGGACTTAGGAGCCCTTGGTTTATGGAAATTTTATGCTTGTGGTTGCAGTGCCCAAAAATGTCTATAACAGTTGCCCCCTAAAGCATGAGGTTGTTAATATTTTTTGATGTCAGCTGAAATGCTTTATCATGAGGATCCGAAGTTCTTTGAAGCTAGGAGGAGACCTGTAATAAGACATAATACAATACATTATCTTCATAATATTTTCATGATCTAGCTGAGGCGGGCATTCCCATGCTCAACTTTATAAATTTATTTTCATGTACATAGCACAGAAAATCGTCTGAGTGTAGACTGATGATTCTGGTAGAGCCATCATCCCTTTGATTAGATGATTATCTGTGCAGAAATGATGTACATTTGATGTCTTTATTTCCCTGAATATATATCGCAGCACGGATGGATGAAACTAGATCTGGGGTCTTCAATCTCGTCCGATATTCACTCGAAGTACAAGTCTATCCATGTGAGAGATGTTTTGGAGTCGAACATGGAAAGACATCACCTGATTACCAGCCAATGATGTAAGCTGTTAACATGCATGAGAGGAATCACCGATAATGATAATGACCCTCAAGGTACTGCAGTACAATTCACGTGGTGTGAATAAAGGACTTGGCGTCAAACACCACGCAAAATCTTTCAGTCGAAGGCTATTGATGTAAGCATGTCGCCGGAAGTGAGAAACTTTCCATTGAGGCATGCAAGCTTCAAAGTACTGAATGGGGTGTCTCTAGGTCGACTTCTTGGATAATGAGCTGATTTCGACAAGAAGCGATCTATCATAGGAGGGCCTTAATGAATCCCACATCAATGACACGGAACGGAGCAAATGATTTTAATGGAAGTGAAAACGATCTGGTGATATAAGGTTTAGGGTGGCGGTCATGAAAGAATGGAGCGTAAATGTATTGCAGCGGGTGAGACACAGGTGAATTCTCTGAGTGACTTCTCTTGAACATATTAGCGACACTGACGTGATGGATTGGTAGCATTAACCCCAAATGTGGATGGTGTGATGGGACCATGGTGATGTGACCGGTGAATGAAACAACCCAACCCGACTTGGATGCGGAGTGAAAGTGTTATGTTCAAGAGCGACTTGCTACCAACAAAGTTTCTTCAAGTTTTCTTCCCAAATTTTCCCCAGTCATTGTTGACCAGTACCTCTTTATTTTTGTCAAGCTTGAGGAGGATAACATATGCTTGTTCTATAATTTTCCCTTCGGGCAAACCCATCGCTATGTTTTAACGAGCCTAGCGATAGTGAAACTCATTCTTGTCTGCTATGGACAAGTTTGTCGCTATTAGGTTTTAACGAGTTTAACGACAAAGATAACTCGGTCCTTTTCAATTTTAGAGAGTCTGAAAAGAGATGTAAAGGAAACTCCAAAATTCCTTTTTCATCATCTAATCCCTTAAGTCCGAAAAAGTATAAAACAATACAGAAGGGATGAATTTTCGATACTTTTAACGAGCCGAACAAAACAAGCACTCGATATTTTTGTGTAATAATCCCTCAGGTCCAAAAAGATTAAAATCTAAAGGAGGGATAGCACTTCCTGTCCCTTTAACGAGCTGGAGAGGCCAATGGTTCGACAATCTTTTCATATTTTACGAGTCAGTCGAAAAGATCTTAAAGGAGACTCGTCTTTTGAAGAACGAGTGATAAAATTGGGTAGCAGCTGATTCCAGGTAAGGTTTGGAATTTTCCAATCACGACAGTGTTACAAGGATGGCAAGTGGGATCACTCTTTGTAGATGTTCCTCAAAAGGGGTAAACAATCAAATGGAGGTGAATGATCGGCCAATACAGAGTGGAGGTGATGATGGGAACACGACCAATGCTTTTAAAGGTTGAAGTATTACATTCACGATGATTATTTACCAGGAATTGGTTCAGTTTTTATTGAGCTTAAATGCTGGGGGAAACATTTGCTCATTGCTTATGTTTATCATTTAACGAGCATGAAGTCCACGTTAAAACTGCTCGATTAATCCAGTCGTATAATAAGAATGTCTCATATATGAAAACCAAAATTTTCAAATCTTTGCCCCACATCCTTTCTTTATGCAAGTTAGGAAACGACCAATCCTACGAGTTTAAAGGGTTAGAGGACCTACAAATTTAAAAAAATAAATGGTCACTCTTCACTTGCACTCCAAAAGGTTTGCATGCCCCCAGGTATAAAATAAAGTTTCAAGGTCACCTTTTATTCTACCGACAAAAAATTTGTTTTATCAAGAAAGGTCTACCTCTTTCAAGTTTACCAAAGATTGTTCTATTCACACCGCAAACAAAACACTTCTTCGGCGATGTCTACCGAAATAGTCAAAGGTGAGACAATCCACTCACATAAATTTGACGAGGGAATCTTATTCCAGTCTAACCCCCTTTTCCAATCACGGACGGGAGTATAGACTAGTCATATATCTCTCACGGAAACCTACCCTATACCCGAAGTTTTCCTGCCGAAGCAGACCAAGGTGCATACCCCCTGGGTTTCAGTCATGTCCCCTGAATCACTCGCGCTCATCAGGTGGACGGACTAGAGATTGATGAGACATTCCTTGTGTGAAAAGACCATTCAGGGATGGTAGATGACTATTTTCTATTCGTGATCCGTGAAATGAAAGCTGGTTGACGAGCTTGACCACTCTTCCTTCGTGCGAAAAACACATTACTCTAAAGAGTGATGAGACAATGGCTCCCATGCAATAAATATAGTCTCGTCCAAGGAGTATATTATAATCTAGGGGTCCTTGGACTACCATTACGTTCATATGAACGGTTTCCCCCTCAACGTTATGGGCACAATGCGAAGGATCCCTAACGGTCGACTGGTTCCTTTGTGAAAGCCTATTAGATTTCTCATCTCAGGCAAAAGCAATGGCGAACCAAGCGCTTTCCAAGCAATCGAGGAAATGATACTCACAAAAGCCCCTTCATCTATGATGGTACTGGCCATAACCATTCTATATATTTGAGCAATGATTCAGAATGGTACACTAGTCGATAAACGGGGTCTGCCTAGATGATTCTAGTCAAAGGAAACAACTAGGTTGCTCGGAGGTGAGACCGAATAGACGGCCGGGTACGACTCTGCCAAACTTCCTTCCTGCGGTAAAGGAATGGGTAAATTGCCCCCATGTTCATTGGAGTCTGTGCTTACGAAAAGAATTTGGACGGTGTCATCCTTGTTCTCTTCGGTGACTATATCATTTGAAGATGGAACCTCTGAAGGCAAGACCGGGTCAACTGCCGTCTCAACCTTTTGACTTTCATCTGGTATGGGTTCAGATGGTTCGTCTTCAATGATAGATGCTTCGGCCGACCACCTAGGTGGGTCAGCCGAATTTTCAACTAGTGACGGACTCGACAAGAGTTTTTTATATCCAAGAGGAAGTCGTAACGGTGAAATCAGACAATCATCCAAAACTCTTTTAGCCTCGTCTACGAAGGGACAACGGTGGACAGCATGATCGCCTTCACATAGTTTACAAGGAAATCTATATTTTCCTTTTTGTCCTGGGGCTTCACTTTCACTAGTCGACGGTGTGTTTTCAACATGATCATCAGATGTTGACGACACCGGGTTGTGCAAACGAGGCTCGACCAGTCCCTTAAGATCCGAGGGATGGAGGGACAATCTCTATGACAGTGGTCTCCTTTGCAAATGACACATGGCGATTTAGGCTTGGTCAGTGCAGTGTGTGGATTTTCGCTAGATGACGCTTGGTTGCCCCCTTTCGCTTTTGGCTCCTTCTTCTTCTTCTCTTTCTTCTTCTTTTCCTTCTTCTTCTCAGGTACTTTATTTTTAGCTTTATCAACCCCATCAAGCGAAGAGGAAGGAGGAGAAGAAGAATTGGAGGAAGTAGAAGGTCGGTGGGTAACTCTGGAATCGTCTAGTTGCTGACTCGATTGTTCAGGAATTGTGGTGTTCTAAACGACAAAGGTTGAGAAGAGCCATACGGGCAAGCCGATTGTCAATCCTGGAAGTGACAATGTGGCCATATGGGGTGCACCAACATCTCCCCAAGAGGAGAAGGGACTAGGATTTCCTCCAAGGGGAATTCCTTGGTTGGTGCACTCCATTATCTCAACCTAAGACCAACGTAGGAAAGGTGATGATTATTCTGTTTAAAATAAATTTTAGACACTTTGACACAACTTGTTTTTTCAATTTTAAAGAGTCAAGAAAAAACAAAAGATGACTCTAGTCGCCTTCAATTTTTAATGAGCCTGAAGTGACAAGTGCTCAGATGGACCTTTTCTGCTAAGGAGTTTGAAAAGGAACGAAAGGGATTGCTCTGGAAATCTAGGCAGAGGGATTAACAAACCAATCGCAAAACTGAAGAATACTTTTTACGGTACGACGGTCAATCTTCCCGGATGTTGTGTTCAGTGCATTGCGATCGATAGGGCAGAAGACACGACTTCCTATGGATAAAGGATTAAGCCCATTGTGGTCTCCCAAAATATACTCGACGGTACGTGGGAGCACAAGTCCGTACTGGCACTTATCGTCTCAAAGTGGAGGAATCACCCAACTAACAGTGAGAACAACAGTTACCAGGCTTTACGACGCCGGAATACGTCTCTAGCCTAGACTTCTAGATGTTGTCCGTTAGGTTCCAAAGCGTTGTTAGATTCATTAAATTTACTTTATAGTTGATCTTGCTTAAGAAATTTGCCTTTCAGGTTCACCGCGTGATGTAGATGTACAATTCCTAAAATGCAATCTAAGATGATAAACAGTCTTTTATCTTCTTTGTGCAATGAAAATCCTAGCTACTAAGGAAAGAGAGACAATATTCTTTCACAAAGAGCAAAGAGCACACACTATATGCATTGTCCTAAATCAAACCAATCAAACAGTCTAAATGAAAATGCACATGCATGTATTTGCTTTTAGCCTTCTTAATATGTGAATGATAAAGAGAAAGCTAATGCGCAAATATGAATTACTTTCAAGCGACAATTACTAACAAGTTTCTTTTCAAATTCAAAATGAAGACTTGCTTTCGACACTAGAAAGACTACTAATTCAGATCAAATACAATAGTAACAGAGTAATCGACTATCAAGAGCAATCAAACTCTCTTCTATGACTAAAAACGACACTTGTGACACTTTCAAATCAAGAAACGATAGTACAATTACGTTACTTTTTTGCAAAGGAGAACTGAAAATGACTCAACAAATACACAAAAACATTTACAGTTCTTTGCACAATGGAGGCGGAATATCAGCAAGGAAAGGGGTTTCAAACAGAGGTATGCTGACTAAAGGCAGCAAAATTCATGAATAGAACTGAAAAGAATGAACATATAAACCAAAATTGAGGAACAATGCCTAGTCTGATCAATGCACCTGTAACACAGTGAACTTGAAATACAACGCACCTACTACACTCGGGAAGTGCGTTGAATTTTAGATTCACAGAACAGAGACTACGCTGGGCCAGAGACGAGACTTTTCTTGGGTTCTGGGTCACAGTTTGCAGTTCAATTCAGGGATTTTGGCCGAGCAAGTGGTAATTAGTAAATCAGCAACAGGGGTAGATCTAAGGAGGTTACTAGAGCCACCACAAGGGCAATTAGAGAGTTTGTAAATCAATTGTTTAATTCATAAACAAAACCCGGAGATTGACTGAAGAAGCATTTATCTACTTTGCATTTGCATAGAAAATGCAGTTCGAAAGCTACCTGGCTCGACTTCAGGCTCCATTTGTAAGTTTATAAAGTAAATAAAAATGTAGATAAACAAACAACCTAGTCCCTTCCCAGTGGAGTCGCCATTTTGTTACAGGGAAAAGTGTCTATGCAGAACTGCTAATCCCACTAAGGTGTGGTAGCTACCTTAGAAACAAACAAAGTAAAGCTACTTTCATTTTCCTTTATGAAAGATAGATGAGAGAAGAATAACAGAGACCAACCTCTGTCTTGCGCTTGGCTCCTAGTTCGATTCCTCTCTCTTCTGATAGTCCTTTGCTACTTTCTTCCTTGTACACCCAGCTTCACAGAGTACTTGTAGAATCAAAGTAGCATAACACTATACAAGAACATGGATCTATTATCATAAACAATCTAGGATCAGATGTAAATTGACCATACAAATGCATAAAACATAAACAACACAAGAGTATGGAGGAAAACTTGAATAGCTTTATTGATAATCAAGAAAGAGCCAAGAGAGTTAAAACCAGTTGTTCTAACCCAGCATCATCCTCTCAACAAGTAAGCCCTTATTCACTTCATGCAAAGCTTAGATCACCCAACACTATGATGTTGCCTCAAGAAACCAACATCAATTCCTTACAAGCTGCAAAATTCCAGCCTCTGGATCTCTGGGATGGGGGATCCATATATAGATATCTGTAAGGGAGATGAGTCAGCTTGTGATTCGATTAGTGTCTTCCCTCTGATAGTTCTTGCTTCCACTTGGAGATTGATGATCTCTTACTCATCCTTGGTCGAATTCAGGGAGGCAAGTTTCACAAGAGAAGTTTCTGGAAGATTCCATGCCTCTCCACCTCGTGGATTGACACTGCCATTTGTCACTTCTCGCCCATCGCACCCGATAGAAGGGCTTTTTGAAATGCAACGCACCCACAGAGTGTACTTAGGTGAGATGCAACGCACTTTGCCTATGGAGCAGGTGAAATGATCCTGTTTTGACCAGTTCTGAGTAGTTTTTCATGGAGAACTTCTGGGAGAAGCTATAATCAGTTGACCTTGTTCCGTTAGGGGTTAAAACAACACTTTTAAGGACTTAGCAGCCCTTGGTTTATGGACATTTTATGCTTGGGGTTGTAGTACCAAAAAATGTCTATAACAGTTATAAAGAGAAATTGCCATGAAGATGAAAGCATAAAAAGAAGGCTATGTGTTTGGATAGGAGCCTATAACACATATTTCATTAAAATTGGAAAAACATTATTACGAGGGCATCATTAGAAATAACTTTTTCTAGTTATATCTAAATTCTATATTCACTATTTAATTTCAAATTTAATGAAATATGTGTTCTATAAAGCTTTAAATGATCATGCATGACCTCAGCTTCACAAAAACTTTCATCCAGATAGGTTACATGTATTTCTACGAGGAGCTGCAAGGGGATTTTTGTGTTTCTTGGATTGTTTTGAGTTGTTGGTTTCAAAAGGAATTTTCAGGAAAGTGAAGATGAGTTTCAAAAATATGAAGGAGGTTTTTTCTATGAACATAACAAGGAACAAAAACCTCTTTAAAATTTCTCCTAGGTTCTACCAATTTGGAGACTCGAAGTTTCCTTTGAGACCTATTTTCAAAATTCTCAAATTTTCCTGTTTTATACATGCTTTTATAATGCCGATTACAGAAAACTGAAGCTAGTTTTCAAAAAACTAAGAGAGGTTTTTCTTATAAACCTTCTTCTATGTAAAAAACTCCTCCATTTTTGTAACAACTATCAGGGAACAAGGGATAGAAGCTCAGGACTGCAACCTTCTTTTTAAGGAGAAATAGAGTTATTTTTATTGGTTAATGAAGTGGATGAAGGTGAAAAGGTTGTTTCTTGAGGAGGGAGAATGGTAAAACATACTTAAAGCAGTTCCACATCATCATGAAAAAGAGTATCAGAGCATGAAAAAGAGTATCAGATCGGTCATTTGACAACTGGAGATATTAAGTTAAAGGAAGAGTTTGAAGACACTAGTCTACATGTGCCAGGTCATCAAACTGATATCTCCTTAATGATACGCAGAGTAGCTTCACAAAGGCAGTCAAAATATTAATTTTTGGTTGATGGTCAATAAGGTTAAAATATAGGATTCCTTTCAGGGAATTTTTGGATCAGTTTGGCTTAAATAGGTGTTTGAGTCGTAGTAGGACTCTAACTCTTAATTCAAAAAGGTGTCAGTCCTAGTTTTATGAATCTAGTTAGTAGTTAGATTTGGTGTTAGTTGTAAATTCTAATGGTCTAGCCACTTGGCAGACTTGTTGTAAAGGCTAGATACTTATAAGTAATGTAAACTTCAACATACATAGGGTTTGAAAATTTTATAGGAAAGGACTACTTTTGAAAATTTTGTGAAGGGACTAATATATATAGAAGTAGTTTAACTTTTCTGAATCTGAGATTCTTAGTGTATTTCAGTGAACTTTATCTTTTATCTTTCATATGCTTTACTTCCATAGTCTTAATGCCTATTACTTAGAATTCATGGGGGAACATGCTTTGACTTCCTTTAAGTGTTAAACTATGGTGAATTGAGTTCTTGGGTCCTATCTTTGGATGTTTTTCTTCAATGTTTTAATACTTATTACTCAGAATTCATGGTTATTGATGCTTTGACTTCCATTAACTATTGAACTTTGATGAATCACTTTTAATACTTTCCTTTTGAATACCTTGATTTATCATTACTCAGAATTCATGCCCACATGCTCTGACTTTTATGAACTTCAAGTTATTGGGACTTTCCCGAATGTATACTCTTTCATTGAAGTATATACAAGCCTCGGTTTTATAAGAAGAGATATTTGTTATCTTTATCTCTGTCACTGACTCCATAGCCCAATGGTGGCAAGTCTCCATCTTTCAACCTATAAACATAGAAAATCACAAACCATAGAGCTAGCCATCTATCTATATCTTTAATCAATACCATTAACCCTTGAGAGAGCCCTCTCATGCTGAGGAGGCTAAGCCTTAGCCAAAATATTGTTTTGAGATAGTTACATTAAGATTGACTTGATGAGCAGCCTATCATGGTCTTATTTTGGTGATAACATTTTGGTGCGTTTGTCAAGAGCCTAATGATTACTCATTCCGAAAATCAAGAAGCTAAACTTCTGAAGGTAGTAGGATCTCAGGAAGCTATTCGAGGCTGCATCTACCTTGGCAAATGCACACATCAAATAACAAATTGGAAGGTGACTACATTTCTAGAAGATCAGTAGCTTGATTAAGTTTCAATATGAGTGTTATTGCAAGAATGAATGCCAAGTATGCGCCTATGAATCAGTCTCATATCCCTGGTTTTCCAAATCCTATGCCAAAGGTTGAATGGTTAGATGATCTTCCAATATTCAAAGATGAAAAGAAAGACAATGCTACTCTTCATTTGGTTGGGTTCCATATGCATTTACACAGTCTTAAGGTTCAGTTCCCTAAAGATTGTCTCATGAATATGTTTATGACCACTTTATAAGGAAAAGCATGGTCTTGGTATAAAGGTTTGGAAAATGGTTCATTATATTCTCTTGATAATTTCCATGATGTAATCTATGAGATGTATAAAGAGTGTCATCCCTCCTTATTGCTGGTCAAAGATTGTTGTAAACATTCTGTGAGTTTTATTCAATATTTGGAGGATTGTTATGATGATTATGAGTTCACAGATGAAGAAATTTTAGAGGATCTTCATAAAAATACATTTCAACACCAAGAAGAAAGGATAACATCCCATAAAATGCAACATGAAAATCAACAGGGGTTTACTTATGAAAACCACGTTACATCCCCTGAGATTAATGTAAATATGCAGCAAACTTGCCAGTCATTTGATCATAAAGAGTATGAAAATCATTGCAAACACCAAGAAGGAATATTAAAAGATAGCTTCTATAACCTTTAGGTAGAGTAAAAGGTTGATTTTTTTCATACTTTGCAGCAACTTACATCAAAGAATGATCACAATAATGAGGAAAATTATATTTTTGTGGGAGCCATTCAGAAACACAGTTGGATAAAATATCAAAGGAATTTTGTGTGGCTACGGATCAATTGTCTGAAGATATAGAATGTTATGATGTTCATCAAACTAACCATGTTCTCTTTGACCATATAACTGAATACATGGCAAAGCTTTTCACACCAATATTTCATTTTCATTTGCATTATGAAGATTAGATACATTATAATTTGATTTGGTCATCTCACTATCATTGTTATTTTGAGGTCAAATGCAGTCAAGAGCCTTAAATATTAGAAAAGATAATCGATTGGCTTTATTGGAAATATCATGTTGCCTAACCTAAAGTGGAAATTGCAGCTGATACGGTAGGTAGGAATGTGCAAATAAGCTCAGGGTAGGTTGACTAAGCATATTTTAGTAGGTGGAGTTTGAGTCCTCTTGCAGAAATCATTAAAGCTTGCAGAGAAAATTGGGTAGAATTTCAAAGTCTTATTCTAAAGGATGGATAGTAGCACTGGAACTATCGGTTGTTAGTGTACCACTGGGGCACACTATCCCTAGTGGAGCCACTGTTATCACCCAAAAATTTTCAAAACATCATTGTGTCAACTCTTCTTTTGGTCATGATTTCAAGGAGGTCTAAAAGCCATTTTAGTCTTGATAAAAGAGTAAGTGATAGGGGTTGAAGTCTTAAAATCTCATCTTTCATTTCCAAATAAAGTCCTTTAGGTTCACTTCATGGTCAAATAGGTCACATTTTCCATTTAGAAGTCATTCCATTAAGGTTAGGATCAAATTTTTGCATTCATACAGGAATCCATAGTTTCGTATCACAGCTAGTTCAAAAAAGGTGATTTGCACTACGAAAACAAGCTAATTTCATAGCACACTATGAGGCAAAAACCTTGTTTTTCTGTTTTTAATAGTCAACTTCCAAGGGGGTTCCTGAGCAATTGAAAAATGATTTTTGAAAACTGAAAGAGGTTTCTCAGTTTCTTTAAATTCATTATGAGGTGGATGAAATTGATGACTCAAACTAAATGTGTTATGAAATCTGTGTCAGTTTATAACCTTTTTCTCCGTAATGATGAATGGTTAGTCTTTCAGAGTTTCAAGGTCATGCTTATAAATAAATCCCATCTCATTTTTTGCTTTCCACTCCCTCATTTTGTCACATTTCTCTCCACATTCGAATATCATTCCTTAAACAAGTTACCCAAGCTCCTCTCTTTCATTTACTTTTCAACTTTTGCATGTATCAGTCAGTTGTCACCTTCGAAAAGTTAACTTTGTGACAAACAACTTGTTGTCCAAATAGTTTTTTTTACAGTTGTCATATTTTTAAGAGGGAAGTTTGGGTTATAAAGGGAAATTTCCATGAAGATGAAAGCATAAAAAGAAGGCTATTTGTTTGGATAGGAGGCTATAGAGCTTTAACTGATCATGGAAAACCTCAAATTCACACAAAATCTCATCCAGACAGGTTACATGTATTTCTACCAGGAGCTGCAAGGGGATTTGTGTGTTTCTTGGACTGTTTTGAGCTGTTGGTTTCAAAAGAAATTTTCAGGCAAATGAAGACGAGTTTCAAAAATATGAAAGAGGTTTTTTATAAGAACATAACAAGGAACAAAAATATCTTTCAAATTTCTCCCAGGTGCTACCAATTTAGAGATTCGAAGTTTCCTTTGAGACCTATTTTCAGAATTCAGAATTCTTCCTATTTTATACATGATTTTATAATGCAGGTTCTGGACAACTGAAGCTGCTTTTCAAAAAACGGAGAGAGCTTTTCTTATAAACATTCTTATCTACAAAAACCTCCTCCATTTTTGTAACATCTATTGAGGATCAAGAGATAGGATCTCAGGAGTACAACCTTCCTTTTTAGGAAAAACAAAGTTATTTTTATTGGTTGATGAAGTGGTTGAAGGTGAAAAGGTTATTTCTTGAGGAGGGAGAAAGGTAAAACATACTTAAAGTAGTTCCACATCAGCATGAAAAAGAGTATCAGAGCATGAAAAAGAGTATCAGATCAGTCATTTGACAACTGGAGATATTAAGTTAAAGGAAGAGTTTGAAGACACTAGTCTACATGTGCCAGGTCATCAAACTGATATCTCCTTAATGATAGGCAGAGTAACTTCACGAGGGAAGTTAGAATATTAATGTTTGGTTGATGGTCAACATGGTTAAAATATAGGATTCCTTTCGAGGAAGATTTGGATTAGTTTGGTTTAAATAGTTGTTTGAGTCATAGTAGGACTCTAACTCTTAATTCGAAAAGGTGTCAATCCTAGTTTTATGAATCTAGTTAGTACTTAGATTTGGTGTTAGTTGTAAAGTCTAATGGTCTAGCCACTTGGCAGACTTGTTGTAAAGGCTAGATGCCTATAAGTAATCTAAACATCGATGTACATATGGTTGGAAAATGTTATAGAATAGGACTACATTTGTAAATGCTGTGAAGGGACTAATATATACAGAAACAATTTAACTTTTCTAAATCCGAGATTCTTAGTGTACTTCAGTGAGATTTATCTTTTACCTTTGATATGTTTTACTTCCATAGTCTTAACGCTTATTACTCAGAATTCATGGAGGAACATGCTCTGACTTCCTTCAAGTGTTAAACTATGGCGAATTGAGTTCTTGGGTCCTACCTTTGGATGTTTTTCTTCAATGTTTTAATACTTAGTACTCAGAATTCATGCCCACTTGCTCTAAATTTTATGAACTTCAAGTTATTGAGACTTTCGTGAATGTATACTCTTTCATTGAAGTATATAAAAGCCTCAGTTTTATAAGAAGAGCTATTTGTTATCTTTATCTCTGTCACTGACTCCATAGCCCAATGGTAGTAGGTCTCCATATTTTAGCCTATAAACATATAAAATCACAAACCATAGAGTTAGCCATCTATCTATATCTTTAATCAATATCATTAACCCTTGAGAGAGCCCTCTCAAGGTGAGGAGGCTAAGCCTCAACCAAAATATTGGTTTGAAATAGTTACACTGAGATTAACTTGATGAACAACCTATCAAGGTCTTATTTTTGTGATAATATGGATAAAAAATTTGTTCCATTCTTCCTCTTATCTGTTGGGGTGCCTGGTTGGCTAGAAATAAATCAACATTCCAAGATATACAATATTCTCTTGATATCATATCAACTCAAATTCATGCCATATTTTACCTCCATGCATTTAACGAGGCTATTCATATTCCCCGACACATCATGGAAGAGGTGATTGACCATCAAACGCACTGGTCATATTTTGATGGTGCTTCAAGTGACAAAGGGATGTGTGTAGGGGGTATATTTCTCTATCTTAGTAATCAACACTAGTTGAAGTCGAAAATTGGTCTAGGTTGGGAACCTAACAACTATGCAGAACTCCTCTCCCTAAAAATTCTTCTTTGTTGGGCTCTCGAACACAATTATCACACTCTATAGATATTTGGTTATTCAAAGAATGTAATCAATTAGTGTAACATTGTAGAGAGATGTCACAACCTCAAACTTATGCCTATTTTGGATGAGATTATTTTGTTAAAGCATGATTACAACAATATTACTTGCTGCCATATTTACACGGAAATGAAAATAGTAGGAGACCTTTTATCCAAGGAGGGCTCTTGGCACGATATGGGAACTTAGCAAATCACATAGTATCTAGACAACGTTCAGCAGGAGTATCTTCGCCCATATGTTTTGGACACATAACTCTTTTTTGACCGACAACCATTGACGGAGAGTCATAGTGGTTTTTCTTTCAATCTTTGATTTATCAGACATTTCAAGCTTATTAAATATATGAGAAGCTTTCTTCTTTTGTAAAGTTTCTTACTCTATTTTTATGTATATGCTATAGTACTAATGATGAAAAACAATCAATATATGGTTTTTTGACCATATTTATTTACTCACATATCATGTATGAAAAGGGTAGTAAACTAGGACTATATAAGAATGTGTAGTTTTGATTAATACTTTTTGAAGCCATTCATAGAATGCACAACAATATATCTACTATATGTAAATTTTTTATTTGAAGAAAAGAAACATTGATTGTCAATAATAATCTAAATAAGAATATTAAATATTATTATATAATAGTTTTCAAACTTACTATATTTCTATATATATCTATATATCTATATATATATATATATATGATATCTGTAATATATTTAAGTTTCTTCTTTATGATTCATTAATTAAAATTTCTAAATTTATAATTTATTTAAATCTATATTAAGTATACCCTAAATTAGGGTGAGCGATAAGGCAAGCATATAGAGGTTGATATGAATGAGCTCCTACAATTAGCCCAAGGAAAACCAGAGTTCCTTCCACTTAGTGCGCTCCATTACTATGTTTTAATGGCCTCATTGCCTAAGGTGTGGATAGTTATTAGGGGTTGGTACATTTCTCAAAGGCAGACTTCGGTTACCTCTCTAGTGAGTCTCTTGAGACTCAACATTGTTTCTATACTAGCTTGCGAAATTAAGGATAGTCTAGGCTCTCCTAAAATGGACTTTTATGGAAAGTCACTCGCTTTCTACCTTTTTCCTTCACGACATGTTGTTTCTTTTGAGATTAGCAGAGGCTTATTTAGTTGGAAGCATGGAAATGCAAGAAACTGTACACTCCTGATGGTTGGTGTTGTGATGATGATGCTAGTGAGCACTCCCCTATTGGAATTCATGTCGCTTCAACAAGTTTGACTATTGGAATTCATGTCGCTTCAACAAGTTTGACTCTTCTCCTTATTGTCGATAAGGAAGGAAAACAAAGAAAAAATCTCTCTTCAACTCAACCACATTCAAGAATAAAATAAGGGGCTTTATATGGGGCATGAAAAACATCATCAAAGCTCTCGAAGATCGAGGTTCTTTTTCTCGAAGGAAAAGGTTCCACCTCACTAGGAACACCAATGATCCATATCAATCTCTTAGCCTCCACCTAGTTTTTAGTATCTCTGCTTTGTGGCAGGCTTTGCAATCACTTCACAACCTTTCTCTTATCTGGACTCTGCTAGTTTAGTTCAACTTTTTTGTCTCTACCCGATTTTATGGACTTGATATTTATAATGTCAAATTTTGTATTCTATAACTTTTCTTTTGGACTTGGACCTATTGTTCTAACGTTGGTTTGGTTTCTTAAGTTACAAACCACGATGAAACTATACTTGATGTATATTTTATATATATATTAAAACTATAATTTATAATAATATATATCAAATAATTAATATAATATTAGATAATTTTATAATATAATAAAATAAATTAGATAATGAATACTATATAAAATAATATATAAATATACATATTTTAATATAAGAAACATTAATTAATAAAATATTATATTATTTTTATCATCATATTTTTTTTTTTTTTCCGAAGGTGGTAAAACCTATCAACTCAGGTGTCAAACCAACAGTGAGGACAGCCATCTCTGGCTGCTATCCGCGAATGCTAAAAACATATCTATATCTAAACATATTAAAAACATATCTATATCTATATTTATAATTTTTCTTTTTAAATTTTTTTATTATTTTATTTTATGTCCTCGAGATTAAATTATGAAAAAAAAAATTCTAAAGTTTAGGACAACATTCGAATTCAATGGAATATAATAATTAATTAGAAATGTCTCTGAGGCATAATTTATGAACATGGTTTATATTTTATAATAATTAATGATGGTTTTATTATAGATTATTATGTTCTAAAATTGTTATCATAAGGTTTTGGATGGATTGTGGATAAGTCTAGGCTTAAAACATTCTTTGCAATAGGTAACCCATTCAAATCCTATCGATTAATCAACCAAAAAAAATGTTGTTAAATTATAAGGCACAATAAAATATGAATGGCCATAATTAAACTGGGAGAGAAAAATATATATATTATAATTAAATATTTATTGAGATGTTTAGTTTCAAATTATGTTAAATTATAATGGATATAAAAAATTGTATAACAATGAATAAAAGTTATGTTGCATTATGAGATTTATAATTAAAATTTCAATTTATTTATATAAATATTTATAAAATTTACATAAAATAAATCCAAATATACTAAACTCTATTAAATTTTATAAGCTTGTTAAATAATAACTTGTTTATATTTTTTGTGTAACTTTATGTCTTATTTATGAGTATGATTATGAGCTTTCATGATTTTTTTGTTTTATTTATAAGCATGATTACATGGTATTATGAATTTATGTTTTATTAGTTCGAGATTTTAAATCTAAATATTTATACTGTTTTAATTTATTTATATAAATATTTGTAAAATTATAATAAACCTAACTAGTTTAGGTTGTCTTTGCGATAAAAAAACTAGAAGATTGACAATTGAGTAAGGGAAATTACATAAGACAAGTTGGAAGTAAATGTATACAAGATAAATTCAATGGATTTACATCACATTCAGTGTCCATGTTTTCACCCGAGCTATAGCTTAGAACAACATACTACAAAAACATAACTACTCTAGGCCGTATCTACCATACAACAAATCAGAAGATTGACAACTGAGTTAGGACAAGTACGTAAGACAAGTTGGAAGAAAGTGTATACAAGATAAACTCCTCATCAACATTAGGACTATGTAAAGAAGGTGCTTCAGCAATCACTTGTTTAATAGTTTTGAATGCATTCTTTTTTTTTATCACTCCATTTAAACACTTTATCCCTTTTTATCATCTCCTACATTGGTTTAACAATTTCAACAAAGCAAGGAACACATCTTCTTAGAAAATTAATCTTTCCTAAAACCGACTACATTGAATTCTTATTATAAGGAAAATAAATTTGTAAAATCGATTTAACACAATCAGGGTTGATTATTATACCATAATTTGATACGTCAAAACCTAATAATTTTCTTTCAGTTACAACAAAGACAATCTTTCTAAGATTTATTAAAACGACATATTTCATGAATCTCTGATTTTTTTTTTTTTTTTTTTAATCTTAAATGCTCCATGTGGTATTCTCTATTTCTATAATACATAGTAATATCATCTAGGTAAACAAAAATTGATTTATTAACTAGCATAGGTCCATCTTAACTTTGGAACTATAAAGCACCAAGTGGGATCAAATCTTTCAAGATGCAACTTTCCTTTTTAGTGCAAAACTAGAGGAATGTTTTGGGCTTCAGGAGATTTGATTCTCCTTTAGAACATGGTAGATTTGGACTTAAGATGGGTATATGGTAGTCTTGAGAAAAGCACTAATAAGTTGTTTTAACTATATGCTGGGAAAATTAATTACTTAAATTGTTGTACATCAAATTATCGACTAGGAGATCATAAACTGATGAGGTATCTGCAAAGTATATGCAAAAATATATTTAATTTGCTAACACAATAAAGGTTTGTTCACGTTATGGGGCTTGAACCAAGTTCATCGTTTGTTAGACAAACAAATCCCTACACTACTAGCTCTTTCGGCATCAGCCCGCAGAGCACAGACCGATGTCTCATTCGAAGCATTATGGGGTGATGTCGAAACCAAGTTTCCGCACCCTGGGATGGTCGTGATGTTGATTTATACCCTTTGCGCCTACTTTCATGTCGGTCACTAAGATTTAGGGCTCTATCAGTCTACCCCTTTTTTCTGTCCTTTAGTACCTCCACGAAGGTGTATGATTGACCTTCGCGCAGTGCTACACAGTAATTTGTCATTGTCCTCATCTCAGTCCCTCTGTTTTGTCATGTATCAAATGAACATGCTCATATCTTCCCACTCATGAAGAAGATTAAGAAAATGCTCTCTAATGCTGAAAGTCGACCCTTATTCCCTAAGTTTCTGCCTCGTCGCAAGTAAGCCCTTAATACACGCGACGATCCCTCGTCATAAACAGTCTGATCACGATACCGTTGTAGGTGTACACCTGTTTCCTGCGACGGTTGAATTTTAGGGCCCAATGTGAGGCTCCCAGCTATTTATCGTGACAATTGGTCTGCATGAATTACCTCCTTATGATGTCGTCACTGAGACTTAGTTCACGACTAGCGACGATCTAGATTGGGTGAATTTGTTCAAACAGTTGGCCTTCTGGATGTCTGTAGAGCTGGTTGTTGGGTTAGTTTGGGTTGCCCTTCCTCCTCTAGGATGGTGGTTCCGTCTTTTATGCAACCTCCCTTGAGTATAATCTCCCCCTCCCTCATTTCATGGAGACTCCTTATCCTATAGAATCACTCACCATTGCTGCTAGTTCTTTTGAGTTTAGTAGATAGCTTCGATGAGTGATTTTATAGGAGAAGGAGTCTCCATGAAATGAGGGATAGGGGGATTATCCTCAAGGGATGTTGCACAAAAGATGGAACCACCATCCCAGAGGAGGAAGGGTGACCCAAACTGACCTAACAGCCAGCTCTAGAGACATCAAGAAGGGCAACTATTTGAAAAAATTCACCCAATCTGGATCATCACTAGTCGTGAACTAAGTCTCAGCGATGGCATCGCAAGGAGGTAATGCATGTAGACCAATTGTCACTATAAATAGCTAGGAGCCTCACACCGGGCCCTAAAATTCGACCGCCGTAGGAAACAGGTGTACACTTGCGATGGTGTCACGATGAGACTATTTATGACAAGGGATCGTCGCGTGTATTAAGGGCTTACTCACAAGGAGGCATAAACTTAGGGAATAAGGGTCAACTTTCAGCATCAGAGAGGATTTGCTTAATCTTCTTCGTGAGTGGGTAGATATGAACATGTGTATTTGATACATGACATAGCAGAGGGACTGAGATGAGGACAGTGACAAATTACTATGTAACACATGGCCTTAACTCACAATCTAGGTAGTTTCATGCTCGTATGAAAACGTATTGTATAGGTTCAAAAGTTATCTTAAGAGTTTTACTTATCTTACTAAACAATCACAGTTAGCACTGCGTAAACTAATATTCTTGTTTGCGCTCAATTAACTAATATAATCACATATATTCTTGCATCACATAAACATTGTAAATTAAACCCAAAACACAATATAAACAGATGCAGTAACAAGAAATAAATACATAGAATTCGCATAATACTTCTCTTTATTGATATCTTCAGTTTAATATAGACTCTATCCACCCTGCGCATACAGTTGCAGGGATCCACACACTCAGCTGTGGACTTCCACCCTAGGCCTCTGCACACTCAGCTGTAGAGCCTCTACCTACGCTAAGACCTGAAACACTTAGACTTCTTCACCAAGACTCCATAACTTGTCTCCTGACTTCTTTTCTTTCTAGAGCCTACTTACTTAGCTCCTTTTTATACAATCCCATAGTTCGTGTACCATGGGTGGATCCTTACAGCCGACTTTACACTTTACAAAATAAGGGCAGATAACCCTTTATGACTCTTGATACCTTTGTGCTCCACGACCACAAAATACAGAGGCTTTACAACTTTATTACAACATTTGTCTCAAAACATGGGGTTTTAGTCCCAAAACTGTCCTTGGGGGAACCCGTTCCTAATAGGCCCCCAACACAAACATGGTGACTTGCCCTTGAGTCACTCTATGGGCATGGAGATCTTGGAACAAGGACCTCTCAACTCGACCTGTATGACGACAACCTAGGTAGTGCATTGTGAGGCTGCCTGCTTTGCTTCTTCAACCAAATTCTCGGTCGCTCGTCTTGAACTATTAGCTTGAAGCTTCTATTGATTTTCTTGGAGATTAGCAAGCTTTCCTTCAATAGAGGTTGTGATCGAATAAGCCTCATCCAACCAGGGCTTCAAGCATGCCTTCAACACTGCCTCCTTGTGCCACATTGCATCTACCTATTCTTTCAATTGCTTGGCCTCCTGCAGCTTCGTCAGTCTCTGTGTGAGAGCGACGGTTCATGTTGTACCTTTTACTTCGTCATAGAGCTATTGCAGTTCTTGCGCTTCTGTCTCTAGATGTTGTATATTAGGGTCTTCCTGCAGGCTCGTTAGGACCTCGAACGACTGTTCAAAAGTTGTGTGTAGTCTGCTACTGCCCTAGTTGTGTGTAGGTTCAGCTCTAGTTGAACCCTAGCCAACTCTGTACAAGCATCGTTCACCCTGTAGCAAGCTTGCAGATGTGCACCTCGACTCGTTCTTCCTTAGGAATGGCCAATTCTAGGACCATTTGGTATGCCTCCTCCATGACCTGAATGATATGCTTATTTTGATTGGTTAACTCCATCACAGTAGCGATGAAAAAGCCTCTCTATAGGGCCATATGTTCATTATTAATCTTCTGCTCCCTAATCACCTGTAAAGTACGGTGTTCGTGGGGCCTCACTTCCGCGATCACTCCATGCTGCAATAGGTGGAGTGCCTCGCCAGGGAGCACTGCCAAATTCAACCCCACTCCCTTGAGGGTGCTGACAGTGGGCCTATCAACTTCATTCTCTATGGTTAGTGCTCCATCTAGCAGCACAATCGCGTGGGAGATTGTCACTTGCGGCATCTCATCAACTTCTGAAGTACTGATAATGAGGCTGGTGGACACCATGCCAACTTGTTGATACGCGGGGTCTACAGCTCCTGCAGACTTGTTAGAGGGCCTGTAATAGTAGTTGTTGCTACTGCTCGAATTGTTGTAGCACCTCTGCGATGACATCTTGCACTGTGTCTCCAATGTCATGCAAATATCCCTCTGTGAGGGTGATTGGGTCCAATGATGCGTTACTAGCCTTGTATATCTTCCTCGACCCCCCTTTCTCTTGTTCCCTTAAATATTTGATATAATCTGATGTCATTTGCGGGTCCATGCCATGCTTCTATGTTTGCTCTTCTGTTTCTTCCTCTGTGTTAGGCGAAGACGACCTTGTGCATTTGTTAGAGCCACACTCTGTTCCACCTATCTACTGGGTGGCATCAGGCTCTACATTTGCTATTAGTGGCTTGTTTCTTCCTATTCTCAGCTAGCTGTGCCATATTGAACTTGGCCTCCTCCTTTTAGCACTGTGCGGTGGACTTGCTTGAACCCACTGCCAAGTCTGAGGTAGTGTGCCACTCTGCAAGCCAGCGATCAAGTACTGCATCAATCATGTCACCCGTTGTCAAGTAAGGCAAGTCATACCATGTCTATGCAGGGTCCTTCCATGCCCTAATCAATACCCAGTGAAAGTCTGCCTTTAACTCTACATACCCCTGTAGTTTGTCAAGCACAGTAGGCAACAATCGCAGTTTACGATTGATAGCCATGCGGATGTTCATCTCCATCAAGATCAAGAAGATCTTGCTATCTTTGACGCATTGAGCATCCTTGGTTGCCCACAATGAAGCGTAAATTTTTGCTTCTAGCAGGTTTGACGTGACCGAGGGGAATTGAATTCCTTCCCGTAGCTCCCAGGCTACCAGCACAATAGACAACAGGAGCCATGCATAGTGAAAGGTCTTGCTAAACTCCTGTGCCTCATGATAGTTCCCAAGGAACTCACTGCAGAGATAGTGCACCCAATTAAACTGGACTCCTTCGGCGCATTGAGCTACAAGAGCGACAACTAGTGCTAACACTTCATCTGCATGACACTTCCTCATGACCTTTCCTGCCAAAATCTACGTGGCCACCTTGACTCTAGGGTCACAGATACTCGAGCAAGCATAGTCTGTCAGCTTCTTCACAAGCTTGAGTTTCTCCTTCATGGCCTCTGCGAGGGCCTACTCGCCACATTTTCCGCCAAACATCATGGCCAGATATTCCCCTGTGTAGGGTAGCCACGTGATCCTATGGTTCAATCTATCGGTGATGGGTATTAGCTCCTCCAGCAATAGACACTTATCATGAACCAAACATAGCAGTAACTTGATGACAAATACTATAATGGGTGTTTGATTGTAGTGCGACACCCATAGCAGGTTGAGCAGACCTGCCTTGTCTAGTCCCCTAAGCCACTTATGCGGTTCCAATGCAGTCATCCCGGTGGTTGTGTCAATAATGCGGTGCATTAGTTTTTCTGTCGCTAGGTGTGGGAACTTATCATGGTCATCTAAGTCCCAATCTTCTAGTTTTAATAGAGGAACTCACTTCAAGCGTGGTCCTTCAAATTCAATCTCGTCTGGAAGCAGAGGGGTGTGCAAGGGGACCTTGCTCTCATCAATGTCCTTTGGCACTTTGGTTTTGTCCTCGCCCGGAGGGACGTACTCGGGAAGCTCAGTGATAGGGTCAACACAGTGGACTTCAACTTCCTCCACTTCTATCCCCAAGTCGTCATCATCCATTAGAATGTCCTCAAGTTCTACCTCCTCTGGTTCCAGGTTAATGGCTTTACCCTTTTCCTGTGTGGTGGGCTTGTCCTTAGGTGGGTTTCTTCTCAGCAACGTGCGCATTAGTATCATAGCCTACTTTCCCTTCTGATCCTTCGCACTCTTCTTTGTTGGGGTTGGCTTTGGTCTAGGTGTTCGTGGTGATTTGGTAACTTCAGCTAATACCTCTACAACCTCTAGACTAGCTCCCTCTGCCTTCTTAGCAAATTCTGTCACAGTCCCCTCGGTTGTCATTGCTTTAGTGTCCATAGATTTTGCGGGCATTGACATGATGCTTGAAATAACTCCTGTGTCTCCTTTGGCAATGTCTCAAATACTAAACTGATTAGAAAAGCTTCGAAGCTTTCATGGTTCATGTGCGCCTGAGAGCTCAACAACTCAATTGTCAAAATGCCAAGTGTTTTTCGTTGGGCCTCCACCTGTAATTTATAGGGCATTTTGAATTCAAATCCGACCATCCTCCCATATTCGGTTCATTAATGTTGGATTGGTGGCAAATATCCAAGGATCTTATCTATAAAGTTTGTCTTAAATGTTGGCTTGCCGCTCCATTTGGCTGCATTCCTACTGTCAAATCATGAACAGTGACATTAATGGTCACTTTTTGGCTAACTTGCACAATTTTTCCCTAAGTAGCATAGCTTCCTTCACGCAGTAGTGAACCCTGTGACATTTCCTCGCTCCACACAATCCTCCAATCATGCAATTCCCCAACCCGGGTAGTGTAGTTTATAGTCCCGCGCCTCGTTTTAGCTACCTGGAGCGCTAAGAGTATGCTACCCTCATATAGTCACCTAGCCGGATCACTGGTGTATGGCTTCAATTGGCTACCATTAACCTTTCCTGGGAAGGGATCTCTATTTAATTTAACCAACTGAATTGTTGCACCATCGGTAATCTCCTTAATGACATGCGGACCTAACCAATGCATTCCGAATTTCCCGGGAAATTTACCAAATTTTTTGTCATATAAGAAAACCATATTTAAATCTCCCTCTATCATTTATTTAATATATCAGTAAATAACATGGATTCATCACTCACATACCATACAAACATAATTGAAAGATTTATGTTCATGATTGTTTTTATTTGTTAGCAGCATAGAGATTTCCAATGAATTTGGTAACTAATACGACGAGATTGTAAATGAAAAAATCCACACCATGTTGGTTATAACATAATCCAATCAGTTGAGGAATACCAATCCAAGTTGCAAAGCTACAAACACAACCTCCATGGATCCCTGAGTTGTTGTTCCTCCACACAAGGCCCTTAATCCATTCAATAAAGCAATTCAATTCATAGCAATACAAATACTAAAAGATTTAATGGAAGTATCATAAACATTATATAAATTAATTCGATTTATAAATTTATCCATATATAACTATAAAAAAACTTATGTTATTCACACATCAACACAACTACAAAACTGCAAGTGCATACCTGCTGAGGGAGCCATGCCTGACTGGGAACAGTGTAGGCAAAAATAAACTCTACACGGTGATGGAAACCAAAACCAATGTTTATATATTAAATCATATAAGAAAAGCACAAAGTTCTGAAAAGATAAATTGGCCAAAATAGGAATTCAAACTAATATTGTAGATAACTTTGTTCAACTTATTATAGATATATATATATATATATATATATATATATATATATATATCCAAAAGGAGGTTAGGCTCAGACTAAAAAAACATGAATAAGTAGTTATAATTGTGCAACCACACATTACAAAAATATAGCAAAAGGATGCATCCATCCAATAAAAAATGCATATACAAAAACCATCTCCTTAAATAAGGATATCATCGAGTACTCAAAAGATATCCTAAACAACGAAAATCAAGATTTCCTTGGTTGGAATGATCGTGGGCGTGAATATCTAGTGTAGACTGACTATGTAGTCATTCTCATTTTTGATAACTTCTTTGGTGACCACTTCGAGTAACTTGAGCTTGGTGCACTAGACCATCACATTTTGGTATCCAATGACCATCCTTCTTGTAACTTGGGCCCAAGATCTATAATGTCCCAGAGACATTAGGTAGATGAATACACTAAAATACAAACCAAATTAATGAATAAATGTGTAACAATGATGTATAGTCACCTTGGTACTTGAGAATTCATATGAAAAACAACAATTTTTAGGGAAACAAAAGATGAAATGAAGGTAAATGTGTCACATAAGGTATTTGAGAGGTATTCTGGATAGGTTGAAGTTGAGATTCATCACTATAATTTTTATTTTCACTTGTTTTATGTAATATATCTGTAATTTCCTAAGTTTCTGTTGAACCAAATTGAAGCTTGGCTTTATGGAAATGATATGTTGAATGATTTTTGTATCATAAAATTTAAGGTCATCATAAGTCCAAGCAAATATATCAAGTCAAATTATTTAAGAAGTTTTTTAAATCATGCTCATTCAGAGGGAGAACAATCAATTCCTAGAATGATACTTTGTGGGACAATGGATACTTGGAAATTACTAAGATAGGGGTGAATCAGTAATTGTTTCCTTTTAAGAAATCAATTCAAGTTAGTTTTTCCTTTCATTTTCTTTTGTTGCTAATGGCTTATGCATATGTTCAATTCTTAAATGTTTCTTTTGTAGTTATCAAAGAGACATTTATATTCAACATATAATAATGAATTCAAGAGCATTCACACAAGTGAGACATTCAAAATGTAACACATGGAGACACCATATATAAGTGGAAACGCATAAAGGGAAAAACTACAAATTTTAGCTGAATTGATGTGAAGGCAAGCTCCTAGTCCCCTTATTACATCAAATTTTCTATAGGTCGCTACCTACAATAGGCTACTACCTCGAATTTCTTCTGCAAGCTACAAATTAAAAAGAAACTCCTACTTCCTCATTTATAAGCTACAACCTACTCTTTTTCAGGCTACCACCTAGAAGAAGACTACAATCCCATATAAAAAAAAAAAAATTGATTTTACTCATTACTTGGTATTTGTCTCTATTTTGAACTCAATTTCTATTCTCTATTTAGATGCTTATCCTTTCTACTTCTCCTTCTTAGGTCTACTCCTCTTCCTCTATCTCTCCATACTAGGAAGTTCACAAACTCTCTTAGATAATGTTTAGTTCTCTAATGTCTTATTATTCAAGTATGTGTCTCTTTATATACAAGAGTTGTCGATTATTTGTATTCCATGCAGGAATTCAAATGGGAGAGTTATCACTCGGTATTCTAGGGTTTTCCACAACCTACCTCTTCATTTCCAAATCTAAAACTAAGCTCAAGAAAATTACCCCACAATTTTTGGAAAAATGAAAATTTGGGGTCCAACGTCAATGATTCCAAAATACAAAGCTTGAATTGTTTTTGTTTTATTTTTTTTCTATTTTTATATGAGCCACATTTTTTTTTTTTTTCTTAGTTAAGACTAACCTAAGTACCCACAGGGATTTGAACCGGTGATATATCGCAAGGAGTACCTTAACAGCGCACCCATTCACCGACAATCCAAAACCCCATGGGCATATGAGCCACATTTTAATGGCTTTAAGGATTCTTCTTTAATGTGTTCAACATAAAAGACATGATGATTAATGGGTTTCATGGACTTTGATATACCATATTGTTGTACAAATGTTATGTTCAATGCAATAATTGATTCTTCATCTTATGGCTCAAAATATCACGTGCCATATTTTCATTTTTATTCTAAGCCAGACATCAAGATAATCAATAGAATAGTTAGAAAATTGCATTCAATAATGATTAGCCTTTGCACATCACCTCACTTTAATAAGCCTTTAACAAATATCAATAACAATAATAAGATTTTGATTTCTTCACTTCAAAGTTGAATCTTCAACATAACACTCTGCAAAATCAAACAACAAACATGTAATCATGCCGATTTGACATCAACGTGAATCTATCCCATTTCATGTTTCATAGAGGAACTATGTGTTTTACATTTTTTTCTAGCTTGGAATCTTTCTTGTAATTCAAAAAGGTTTTCCAAATGTACTACTAATTTTGGTATGAAATTTTCTTGTTCATTCTCATTCGACAAATGTGCATTTGATAGTAAATCATGTTGATTTTCATCAATGAAGGAACCCTGAAATGTATCCTCAAGTGTGAGGAAATCAATGATTTGGGCATCATCAACAAAAATTATAAGATTGGTAACATTATTAAGAACTTATGTGTAGAAAATAATGTCCACGTACAATTTTTTTGGTGAAAGGTTTTCTATCAAGAGAAATTTTGGTGCCACATTTTCTAACAAGATTGCATCTACATTTTGTGAGTATTTGAAAGTGCTCAAAATTTTGAATTAAATCTGAAATCAAGTATATATAATTTTTCATAGGGTTAGAAACACGTTGACTTGATTTATTGACTTGCTTGACAATTATTTTAGTCACCAATTACTTTTAATTTCTTAACTTTCAAATCAATTACCATTTTGAGTCCCTGACTTAATGCTTCATACTCGGTTACATTATTAGTATAATCAAAATATAATCTACGTGTTAATAAGAATTGTGTACCTTGATGCTTTTTTAATATGCATCTAACACTTGAGCCTTCAATTGATTTAGAACCATCAAAATATAATAGCTAACAATCTATAATTACATCACTATTTACAGAAATATAAACCTCACATGTGGAATCAACGTTAACAAAATTCAAAGTATCAACATTATGTTCATCAACACGAGAGATTTTAGAGGAAAAAACACCAAAATAAAAATCATAAGAATAAGTACCAAACATAGATTGATTGAACGTTAATGGTTTATTTGAACCATTGATATTAGTAATGGTATGCTTCATGTGCCTTCAGGTTCAACCATGATCATATTAGGATTTCTCTTCCATGGCAACCAAACATGTGAACAATCGGTTAAGAAATAGTTATGTAGTTTTTGTGATTAGTCTCTACTTAATAATATGCCATAATATTTAGGAATGTCTGCAATAATTACGTCAAATATTTGGAAAATTTTCATATTAGAGGGAAGTTTGATTAGTAATTATTTGACCTCTCATAAGATACTAATTGTAGATCTGTCCAATTGTACAATTTTGGTTCAGGATATATGATGTTTTAAATTTGATTTCTTAACCAAGAAGGTTAGCGTGACATTAGAGGAAGCACCAAAACTGGCCATACAATTATGGAAATTTCAGCCTAAAAGCGGGCTCATAAGGAAAAATAATACAACAATAGTTAAAATACTAAAATAAGAGATATGAATTTTTTAGGGAAAAGAAGAAAAATACTTTTTTTAATTATATTTTTGGCTTATCGCCTTATATGTTTACTCAAATTTCAAGTACAAACACTTGTTGGATGTAGAATTAAATTTTACATCCAACAAGTACCCATTATGCATACTTTTGAGAATACCCACATTGATAAAATTTGAAGGTACATTAAAAAAATGTGTTCAACACTCTTTTTTAATGTATCTTCAATTCTTATCAACGTGGATCTTCTCAAAATTATGCATAATGGGTACTAGTTGGATGTAGAATTTAATTTCACATCCAAAGAGTGTCTACGCTTAAAATTTGAGTAAACCTATAAGGAGATAAAACAAAAACACATTTAAAGAGGGTAGTTTTTCTTCTTGTCCCTCCAAAATATTTACATGTACCTCTTTTTAAATTAAAAGATTTTAATTGGTTTACATATTCAGACATGAAAATTACGTGTAAATTTAAAGGGCACTTTTACGCTACAATTTCCTTTAATGGTAACAAATTTCAAAAGTTAACAAGAAAGGTGGACTGTGTGAACTAGAGTTATCTCCAATCAAAGTTTCCTTTACATGTGCTACCTTCTTTGATGAAGAATTATCAATGTTCCCTATATGACTGTAAGCTGAGCTAGATTTTAAAGCTTTAAATAATTTTCTTTTTGTTGTGTTAGTTTAGATGATTCATATAATGAGATATTTGCCCTGATTTTCTTCATGTTTGCAACTAAATCTTATTCTAATGTTTCCATGTGAACATTTTTATTTGAATTATACGATACATTATTTGCTGATATTATTTTTATTGTAGGAGTTTGATTATTTGGATTGACAGAGGATGAAACCAACCCTTTACTTCTAGTTTGGACTATATTCATTTCCTTTATCTCCTCATCTACCTTTTCACCATTTGTTTCTTCTAAAACATCCCATACTAACATTAACAGAGGGTTTTTTTATATTCTTCTTCATGTGCCTAAGCAACATCTTCCTCTTCATTACCCATGAATACTTAACATATTAATAAAGGTTGGATAGGTTTTCTTGGAATGTTTAGCATTACGAGATCTATAGAAGGTGTCCTGAGCAAAATCTTAAAATTTGATTTCTTCAATAGGTGGTTGGTTATGAGGAGGTGTAGGATTATTTTTAAAATATCTCCAAGGTCTCCTATTTGATGGGATTTCTATTGAATTACTTTTAATATTTTTAATTTCATTTGACATTTCATACATCATTATTGGTAAATATTTTATCTAAAAAGGATCCTTATCCTTTTTATGAGTTGTTGGATTGTTCTTCTCTTTTACAACTATGAATAAGAATTAATTTTCGATTTTTATGGCTTTGCCTTGGGTTTCAACAAAAGTCTGTTTTCCTACCCTTTTAGAAAACATAAAAGTTGTGGATGTTAAATTTGTAATGTAATATTCAATCAACACATCTTTGCTGGTTTGATACCATCTAGAATTATGTTTAAATGATGCATAAAGTTTTAATCAGAAACTCTTATTCTTTCATTTTACTTCATTTTAATTTTCGATAATTCAAGGGATAATGTAGCTAGAGCCTTATCCTCCCATTTTTTTTTCAAGAATTTAAATTGAAAACTATCCCAATATATAATAGATCTAGGTAGTATTGTAAAATACCAAGTGGATGCTTTTCCATAAAAAATATATGGGAAGAGATGAAATGCCAAGTATAGCAAGAATAATTTTTTGATGTGGTCTTCAATGTTTTTGTAGCATCTAGATTAACTTTTGGAATAAATTTATCTGGGTGCTTTGGTTAATCATACTATGGAGTAGGACCATTGACTTCTCCTAGTGTTTTCCAAGGTCTTGGTGGCATCATTATATGTGCACTATGACTTGACGAAGATTGAGAGGTGTGAAGATAAGTTGATGAATTACCAAGAGTGATAGTGGGTAAATATTATTCTTCAATTCATGTTTCTTTTTGTATTAGGAGTCATATGGTGACTTGGAGCTTATAGATTCTTATGTTGTGAAGGGATTTGATATTCAATAGGTGACTGCCCAAAATTCTTACTTTGACCTCTAGTAAATATTCCAGAATGTTGTCTTTCAATAGGAAAAAATGAAGAAATTTTAGTAGGTACATATTTCAATTATGATTGTTTAGTGGGAGTAGGCTTTGAAATAAAATTATGAAGAAATTATTTATTTGATTGTTTATTCTCAAACTAGGAGTAAATGTAGAGGAATATTTGGTTGTTTCAAGAGTAGCTAACTCTCTAGTTATAGGTTGAGTTGCTTATTCATAATAACTATGGGTGCTCCTGTTATAGACTTTTTTGTGCCTTACAACATTGAGCATGAAATGTCCATAATCTAAGGGATCCAAAGTCCCTAAACATGTTGTTCCTACCCCTATAGGAACAAGGCTAACAAACCACAACAATTCACAGAAGTTCTCCACTAGAAACTGCTCAAAAACAAGTCAATTCAGGATCATTTCAGTGGCTACACTAGCTGTTTGCGCTGAATGTCAAAGCCAACACTGGCTACCTGCGTTGAATGTCAACTGGAACACTGGCTACCTGCGCTGAACGAGAGTGGACATGTGGCAAGCTCATTTCTCAAGGTGTCAAAACCTAGGAAGCTTCCAAAATGACACTTGCCTCAGGGAATTCGACTAGTGATGAGTAAGAGGTTCCAAATCTCCAAATGGAAGCAAAAACCTCCAAGTGGACTCAAGAACTGACAGAGGGAGAGGACACTAGTCAGATCTCAAGCTGACTCATCCTCTCTCCAAACATCTATATATGGATCTCTCCTGCATGAGATCTAGAGGCTGGAATTTTGTTATTGCAAAGAATTGCTGTTGGTTTGAGATTGGAATCATTGGGTGCTTAATGCTTTGAAAGGGGGTGAAGATAGGAATTCCATTTGCTGGGAAGGAGATGCTGGATTGGAGCCCTCTGGGTTGTATTTTTTCCTGAACCTTGTTATTCATCAATAAAGCTATCTTGGTTTCTCCTATATGCTGATGTATTCTTGATGTATGATTGCATTAGTATGTTTAGTTTATTTCTAATCCTGAACTATTTATGAATATGAATCCATGTCTTGTGTAGTGTTCTCTTCTTGTAATCTTGCAGAAACCTCTTGAAGCTGGGCGACCGAGAAGGCAAGTAGTTGGGAATCCTCCAAGAGAAGAGAGACCGGATCGAGGGACAAACGGAAGACACCAGTTAGTCCATCTATCTCTCTTTATTCTCAATTCATAAAGGAAGAAATATTAGAATAGCTGTCTCTGTTTGTTGCTAACGCACTGTCACACCTTAGGTGGATAGGATCGTCCTGCATAGGCATTTTTCCCCACAAAAAATTGGCGCGACCATACTAGGGAGATCTGTTTAGTCATTTTATTTGTGTTTCTATCATTGTTTGTTTCATAGACTTGACAGCAACAATCGAACTGCATCTGCTTTTCCCGGATGCAAAGAAGACAGTTGCTGCTTTGATCCAATCACTGGACTTGTCTATGATATGAACTATGAACTCGCAAATGATTTGATGATCCTTTGTGATAGATCTTAGTACCCTCTCAAAGCATCCCTTTGATTGTACCTTGCTTGTTGCTTTTATTTGGCCTGAAACAATGAATTAAATAGCAATCTGTGACCCAGAACCTGTGGGAAACGAGAGTTTCTCCTTCAGCGCAGACCCAGTGAAGGGATTTTGCATTTCAACACAGGTCACGTGAAGGCTACCTGCGCTGAATGTCAAAACCCCTGTGTTGAGGTTGCGCTGAACCAGTTTGTCGTAGTACAGCTGGGGTTCTCTGCTCTGTTTTGCCTTGTTTTGATCTCTGATTTTTGCAGCCTGTAACCAGCATAGGTACCAGTCTGATAACTCCTTTTCTCTACTTATATTCTGCCTCCTTTTTTACAAAAAGACTGTGAGGGTTTTTATGTGTTTGTGGCATCATTTGCAGTCTTCCTTTGCATGAGTGAAGTAATCATCCTGTAGCCCTTGATTCAGATCTGTTGATTGTGATCTTAGGAGAGAGTTCATTGGCTGTTTGCAGTTGATTATACGTTTGCTTTTGCTTATTGGTTTGAGTTTGTCTCTTTTAAAGTGTCGAAACAAAATTTTATTTCGAAAATCGTTAAGTGTTGTAATCTCTTCTACCCTTTCTGATTTCGAAAAAGTAAACTTGTTTGTATTTGTCATTTAAAAGCAAATTCAAAGTTGTGCAAAAAGCTTTCTTTTGTAGGCATCAACACTAAGAAAGCGGAAAACAAACACCTGCATTGTGCATTTGCATTTTGATAGTTTGCATGTTTGATTTAGGAAAAGTGCATTAGAGTGTGCTGATTGCTCTTTGAGAAAAGATGGTGTCTTTCTTTTCCCTTAGTAGCTAGGATTTTCAAAGTTGAAAAGATATAAAGCTTGATTATCATCTTTAGACTACATTTAGGAATTTGTATCATACATCTCATGGTGAACCTTGAAAGGCAAACTTTAAAAAGATCAACCTAAAATAAATTGAATGAACTTAACAACGCTTTGTAACATAACGCACAACATAGAGGTCTAGGCTCGAGACGTGTTCCGGCGTCGTTAAGCCTGGAGACTGTCGATCTCGTGGATGGTGGGTGATTCCTCCTGAGGGACGATAGCGCCAGTACGGATTGTGCTCCCACGTACCGTCGCGTATATATTGGGATGTTGGCATTATGAGACAAGTGTTGTCCTTGATGGCAAATCACACTGATGACAAATCATAGTGCAGAAGGATAGCAGCAAGGAATTGATGATCAGTCTACAAGTATGAAGAAAAATATATACACGCTGGTTCGCTATATACCAAGTTGCGTGTACACGCTAGTTCGCTATATACCAAGTCGCGTGTACACGCTGGTTCGCTATATACCAAGTCGCGTGTACACGCTGGTTGGCTTCAGTAAAAGCGCGTGTATGTGGAAAACTTATCTTTGGTCCACGACAGTTATTCCTTGGAAGTTGTGCCTATGGTTTTGGATCTTGGTGTCTTGACGAACGTGTTGATCCCTAGTTTTTGAAGTTGATGGTATTGGATTTCTATGGTTCTGGCTCTTGGTATTGAACAAGGCCTAAGGCTATATAAGGAGAAGGAAATCATTAGGCAAGTGTACCTGAAAGTCTTGAATATCTGACGAAGTATTAGATCCAGTATGCAGGTTATTGGTTGATGATGTATTGCTTGATCTGAGCTAAGGAGAGATATCATTGGTTGATGGAGAACAAGATCTAAGGAGAGATCGGGATCAAATGGTTTGAAATGAACTATCTTTATGCGTATTTCTAGATCTGCATACTGACGCAATGTTATGTTCTGGGTATAACTGATGTCTGGTACAGTTGCAAGTTAAGAGAATTTATTTTTAGATCTGTACGCAGGTTGTCTTTGGTAAAAGCGCGTGTATACGCGGGTTGCTCTCATTGAAGTAGCGTATATCTTTTGAAGCATGATTTTTGGGTTTGCAGTTGGGTCTGACTGATATTACAGAGTTCTGTAGTCTGCTCTGTGTTCTGGTGATAGGTGTTGACAAGGTTTCAGTGGTTCAGTGATTCAAAGATTGATGATGCTAGTATTGGTTGTTTTATGCTTCAATGATTTGTGAATGAATCATAGTCTTCAGATTGTAATGTTGTGCTTCAGGAATATCCAGTTTGAAAATTGATGAAAAGTGGTACCTGAAGGAAAGAAGATTGTAGGCCAGCACCTACGTACTAGTATCTTAGCTAGTACAAGAGCAAAGGGGGTTGGAGCTCCCTTCCAAGGAAGTTTGGAGAACGAGAGAAGGTTGAAGCCTTCTGCAGGTTGTAGCCTGCGTACTGGTATAAGGCTGCACCAGTACAAAAGATTGTAAACTGAAGTTCTTATTAAAGAAAGATAGAGACGACTTGCAGCAGGTGGTTTTCACCCACATTGGGTTTCCACCTTATATCATGGTGTTCATGTGTGTGGCTTTTGTGTGATGATCTGTTCTGTTATACTGCATCTGTTTACTCTTAATATTGTGAATAATGACCTGATGCACTTAACTGAAGATAAATTAACTGAATTATAAGTTTTCTGGTTATACGTTGTTTTCTTTAGACACAGTAGCGTGTACACGCTGGTTCACTTAACTGAAGTAGCATATATGTTTCTGAGAATTGAAAAGTTTTATTGATCTGATAATACTGATTCACCCCCCCCCCCTCTCAGTATTATTTCCAACAATTGGTATCAGAGCCAGGTCCTTCAGAGAAGCTTGATCGCTTGAAGGTAGATCGTTCATCATGAGCAACTACGAGAGAGAAGCATCAATCAGGCCACCGGTTTTTGATGGGACAAACTTCAATTATTGGAAGGTAAGAGTTACTGCCTATCTTCAATCTCTTGGTACAGAAGTTTGGGACATCGTAGAAACAGGCTACGCTTTTCCTTCAGCTACTCCTACAGATGCAGCTGAGAAAAAGAAGTATGAAACAAATGCGAAAGCAGTTAGTACCCTATTAGGATGTATATCCCAAACGGAATTCGTGAAGGTAATGCACTACAAATCCGCAAAATAGATATGGGACAAAATTTTCACGAGCTATGAAGGAGATGAACAGGTAAAGCGTGCTAAACTTCAAACTCTCAGGATTCAGTATGAGACTCTCAAGATGTATAATGATGAAAGTGTGGCTAACTATTTTCTTCGGGTAGATGAGATTGTTAATTGTATGAAAAACTTGGGTGAAGAAATAAAAGAGGCTATAGTGGTTGAAAAGGTTCTAAGATCATTGTCCCCCAAGTTTGAATCTAAAGTATCTGCAATAGAAGAAAAGAAAAATCTACGAATTCTTACTATGTCTCAGCTACATGGAATTCTAACTGCTTATGAAATGAGAAAGGGAGGTCCATCAAACAGAAGAGAAGCTGCTTTCAAGGCATCAGGCAAAGAAGATTATTATGAAGCAAGCCATGTCCCAGAAGAAGAGGAAGAAGAATCAAATTTTGTCAGAAATCTTCAAAGGGGTTCTGGAAGGTTCAGAGGTAAGTTACCTTTTAAATGCTTTGCTTGTGGAAGAGTAGATCATTATGCTGCAAAATGTCCTTATAAGGATAAAGGAAAGGAACCTGCTAGATGGAACAAGAAACAGAGTGCAAATAAGAAAAGCTACTACACTCATGAAGATAGTGATGGTCTATCGAATAGTGATGAAGATGAACGAGGTAATGAATATAAGTTGTTAATGGCATTTGAAGATGATGATTATATGGATGCTATAGATGTGGATAACCTTTATGATGAAATTACTAGACTCAAGAGATGTATAGAAGAAAAGAATATGATCATTGATACTCTACAACTTCAAATTGATGAAAAGGAAAAACATCTTGAAAAACTAGAAGGTGAAATTGTTGGTCTTAGAAAAGAGATTGAGAAAACAAAAGCTATTAATCTTAAATTTGTTAAAGGATCTGAAACCTTGGATGAGATTATCAATGTGCAACGATCTCCTCTAATCAAGACAAGTCTTGGATATAATGGAGAAACATCTCAAGCCTCTACCTCTAAAAGTTATCTTGATGCAGCAAGGAGAAGCGAGAAAAGGCCAAATAAAAGTAATCAGGTGAATCAGGGACAGTCTACCTCAAGAACAAATAAAGACCATCAAGAAATTTGGGGACAAACTGCCTTAAGGACAAACAGAAGCTACAAACAGCCGCAGGTAAAATCTTCCCAATTTGCTCCAAGAATAAATAGAAGCTACAATTGGTTGGATGATAGATCTGATTATCGCAGAAGTTTCTTTAATGGCCAATGCTTTTCTTGCCATAACTTCAGTCACAAAGTAGCTCAATGTGTTGCCTACAAGACAATCATGACTAGAGAAGCTCAAAAGCAAGGGAGAATGACTGAAACCATGAAAAGGACTTATAACAACTTTTCGGTTCTTGAAAATGAAGTTGAATGCTCTATTTGTAATAACTTTGGTCATGAAGACTCTGAATGCAGAAGCAGGTTCCGGAAGACAATTCATAAGGAGCAAAACTCAAATGTCAGAACGTGGAGAATAAAGGAACCACAACCAGAAAGATGTGGGATAGCATTTTATGTAGAAGGTCAAGAAAGTCTATGGTACATTGACAGCGGATGTTCGAAGCATATGACAGGGGACAAAGAAAAGCTTGAGTCATATACCGCATTAGAAAAGGGGAAGAAAGTTTCTTTTGGAAACGATATCTCTGCAGCCATAAAGGAAAAGGTGTTGCTCCATTGAAAGAGAAGGTCAAAGCTCAAAATGTTTTGTATGTTGATGGATTGAAGCATAATCTTCTGAGTGTCAGTCAGATGTGCGATCAAGGAACAGAGGTAATATTTAGATCAAATGGATGTTGTGTTCGTGATCTTGATATAGGCAAAACAGTGATCAAAGGAAGAAGGACTCCAAATAATCTATACATATTTGAAGAAAGACCACAACAATGCTATTTGAGCAAGGATGATGAACACTGGCTATGGCATAGGAGGTTGGGGCATCTAAGTTTTTCACAAATAAGGAAAGCATGCAAATATCAGGCAGTTCGCGGTCTTCTAGATATCAAAATTCCAGACAACACTATATGCAAATCTTGTCAGTTTGGAAAGCAAACCAGAACTAACTTTCCAGAGAAGGAAGGATCAGCCAGCATACCTCTTGAGCTAGTCCATACAGATGTATGTGGTCCATTTAGGAAAAGGACACCTCGAGGAGAAGAATATTTGATATTATTCATTGACGATTTCCCCAGGTTTGTCTGGTTAGGACTTATGAAGCACAAAGCTGAAGCATTCGAAAAATTCAAATCCTTCAAAGCCTTGGCAGAAAATGAATCAGGACACAAAATTAAGTGCCTCAGATCTGACAGAGGTGGGGAGTTTACTTCAAATGAATTCTTTGATTTCTGTGAAGAACATGGGATAAGAAGAGAATTCTCTACAGCTAGAACTCCTCAGCAAAATGGAGTTGTGGAAAGAATGAACAGAACAATCCAACAAATGGCTCGTGCTATGCTTGATGAGTCAGGTACTCCTGCAACTTTCTGGGGTGAAGCTGCACATGCTGCGGTTATTATTCTCAACAAAACAAATGTCCGAGTAAATAGCACTCAAACTCCTCATGAGCTCTGGTGTGGTAAGACTCCTTCGGTGAACCACTTCAAAATCTTTGGGAGCAAATGTTATATTAAGAATACTGATGAGCAACTTGGAAAACTTGAACCAAGAGCAGATGAAGGCATTCTTCTTGGTTATTCTCCACATAGCAAAGCATACAAGTGCTACAATAAAAGACTTGGCAGAATTGTTGACAGCATTGATGTAGTGGTTGATGAGAAGGGATATATTCCTAGGCAAGTTCATCATGAAGACATTGAAGAAGATGAAGGCTATTCTCAAAGGCAGAATGATGAAGAAGAAGAACCTCAAGAAGAACCAGAGGAGCAGACAAGAATAGAAGAAAAGACTCCATCCAGATATGTTCAAAAGAATCATCCAGAATCTCAGATTGTGGGGCAGAAAGAAGCAGGAATACAAACAAGAAGAATTGCAGAAGCTTCAAGCTATTTGGCATTACTCTCTTCCACTGAACCACAAAATGTGAAAGAGGCATGCAAAGATGAATGTTGGGTCAAAGCAATGGATGAAGAACTTGAACAGATCGAAAAGAACAATACTTGGGAATTGGTTCCTAGACCAAAAGATAAAAATGTCATAGGGACTAAATGGGTCTTCAAAAATAAATTGAATGAAAATGGAGAATTAATTAGAAACAAGGCTAGACTTGTTTGTAAAGGGTATGCGCAGCAAGAAGGAATAGATTTTGAAGAGACCTTTGCTCCTGTTGCAAGACTTGAGGCCATCCGAATGTTCCTTGCTCTCTCAAGCTTTCAAAACTTCAAGGTATTCCAAATGGATGTAAAATCAACCTTTCTGAATGGAGACTTAGAAGAAGAAGTATATATTGAGCAGCCAGATGGTTTCATTCTTAGGAATGATCCAAACCTTGTATGCAGATTGAAAAAGGCTCTCTATGGTCTCAAACAAGCTCCAAGGGCTTGGTACTATCGATTGGACAAATATCTTCACCAACAAGGTTTTTCAAAAGGATCAGCAGATAGCAATCTCTACATGAAAGTTGAAAATAACAAATTGCTAATACTTGTTGTGTATGTAGATGATATTATCTTTGGCAGCAATGAAGAGGCTATGAGTCAGAACTTTGCCTTGGTTATGCAGAAAGAATTTGAAATGTCATTGCTTGGAGAATTGACATACTTTCTTGGATTGCAAATTCAACAAAATGAAGGAGGTATTTTCTTGTCTCAAACCAAGTACCTCAAGCAGATCTTGAAGAAGTATGGCATGGAAGATTCAAAGCCAGTATGTACACCCATGGTTACAGGATGCAACCTCAGTGCAAATGATGAATCAACAGCAGTTCATCAACCAACTTATAGATCCATGATTGGGAGTTTGCTTTATTTGACAGGTACCCGACCAGATATTATGCATGCAGTAGGAATTGTTGGAAGATTTCAAGCCAACCCAAAGGAAACTCATCTTCAGGCAGTCAAAAGAATCTTCAAGTATCTTCAAGGGACCCAAAACTATGGCTTATGGTATCCTAGAGATACAGATCTCGCTCTTCATGCTTACACAGATGCAGATTGGGCCGGAAGTGTAGATGATAGGAAGAGAACAAGTGGTGGTGCTTTCTTCATGGGTTCCAGATTAGTATCTTGGTTCAGCAAGAAACAGAGTTCGATTGCTTTATCTACAGCTGAAGCAGAATATGTGGCTGCGGCATCTTGTTGCACACAACTTCTTTGGATGATGCAGACCTTGCAGGATTTTCAAATCACTTGCACTCCACCAGTCTCTATCTTATGTGATAATACAAGTGCAATCAACATTTCAAAGAATCCAGTCATGCATTCAAAGACCAAGCACATACCAATCAAGTACCATTTTCTTCGGAAACAAGTGCTTGAGCAAAAGGTCAAGCTAGAGTATGTTCCTTCTAAGGAACAAGTTGCTGATATTCTCACAAAACCACTGCCCAGGGAAACTTTTGAATATCTCAGACAAAAGCTGGGAGTAGTTGATGCTTCATCTTGCTGTTGAAGCTTGTCTGTTCTACAGAAAAGTTGGTATACGCAAGTTACGTAAGGGATATTCGCGTATATACGCCGATTTATGCTGGGAAAGTCGTGTGTATGGTGTACGCGTGTTGCAGAAAGCATATCCGAGTGCATACGCTGTTTTATGCAGGAGAAGTCGTGTATATGGAGTTCTGAACAGCAAGGGCAGACTCTGGTTGGAGAAGGTCTGAGATGGGTATGCCAGAATTCTTCAGGCACAGTTTCAGGGGGAGCAGCTTAAAGTCTCATAAAGCATTGTTGGCATTTAGATGCTTTTGGTCCTGTTTCACAACTGTTGTTAGTTTCAGGAGAAGGAGCTCAGAAGGAAATCTTAGCTGCTGATATAAAAGATGTTTATATGCTGCTGGTGTCTTTCATAAGTCTTGGTCTATATTTTTTCATCTCTATGTCATGTACCTCTTTTGTGATATCTCTTTATGGTGTCAAGGTCATGTAACGGCCTATGTTGGTTTCCCCACTATGCCTGGGATGAATATTGGTTATTATATGTAAATTTCTGATGTACCCCCTCTTAGTTGGGAGTATGGATGTATGTATTGAGTCTTTTGGTGATAGGAAGGTCCTTTATGATGTACAAGTCTTGGTTCTTTTGAAGAACATCTTTTGCAGGTCTTGCCTACAGTTAGAGGGAGCATGTTTCAGCACAGCCAAGCAAAGATATCAGCATGTACTCAGGGGGAGCACAACCCTTTGCCCTTGATGACAAAGGGGGAGAGTGATTTGATTTGGTGTTGTTGCCATCAAGTCCAAAGGGGGAGATTGTTGGCATTATGAGACAAGTGTTGTCCTTGATGGCAAATCACACTAATGACAAATCATAGTGCAGAAGGATAGCAGCAAGGAATTGATGATTAGTCTACAAGTATGAAGAAAAATATATACACGCTGGTTCACTATATACCAAGTCACGTGTACACGCTGGTTGGCTTCAGTAAAAGCGCGTGTATGTGGAAAACTTATCTTTGGTCCACGACGGTTATTCCTTGGAAGTTGTGCCTATGGTTTTGGATCTTGATGTCTCGACGGACGTGTTGATCCCTAGTTTTTGAAGTTGGTGGTATTGAATTTCTATGGTTTTGGCTCTTGGTATTGAACAAGGCCTAAGGCTATATAAGGAGAAGGAAATCATTAGGCAAGTGTACCTGAAAGTCTTGAATATCTGACGAAGTATTAGATCCAGTATGCAGGTTATTGGTTGATGATGTATTGCTTGATCTGAGCTAAGGAGAGATCTCATTGGTTGATGGAGAACAAGATCTAAGGAGAGATCAGGATCAAATGGTTTGAAATGAACTATCTTTATGCGTATTTCTAGATCTGCATACTGACGCAATGTTATGTTCTGGGTATAACTGATGTCTGGTACAGCTGCAAGTTAAGAGAATTTATTTTTAGATCTGTACGCAGGTTGTCTTTGGTAAAAGCGCGTGTATACGCGGGTTGCTCTCATTGAAGTAGCGTATATATTTTGAAGCATGATTTTTGGGTTTGCAGTTGGGTCTGACTGATATTACAGAGTTCTGTAGTCTGCTCTGTGTTCTGGTGACAGGTGTTGACAGGGTTTCAGTGGTTCAGTGATTCAAAGATTGATGATGCTAGTATTGGTTGTTTTATGCTTCAATGATTTGTGAATGAATCATAGTCTTCAGATTGTAATGTTGTGCTTCAGGAATATCCAGTCTGAAAATTGATGAAAAGTGGTACCTGAAGGAAAGAAGATTGTAGGCCAGCACCTACGTACTAGTATCTTAGCTAGTACAAGAGCAAAGGGGGTTGGAGCTCCCTTCCAAGGAAGTTTGGAGAACGAGAGAAGGTTGAAGCCTTCTGCAGGTTGTAGCCTGCGTACTGGTATAAGGCTGCACCAGTACAAAAGATTGTAAACTGAAGTTCTTATTAAAGAAAGATAGAGACGACTTGCAGCAGGTGGTTTTCACCCACATTGGGTTTCCACCTTATATCATGGTGTTCATGTGTGTGGCTTTTGTGTGATGATCTGTTCTGTTATACTGCATCTGTTTACTCTTAATATGGTGAATAATGACCTGATGCACTTAACTGAAGATAAATTAACTGAATTATAAGTTTTTTGGTTATACGCTGTTTTCTTTAGACACAGTAGCGTGTACACGCTGGTTCACTTAACTGAAGTAGTGTATATGTTTCTGAGCATTGAAAAGTTTTATTGATCTGATAATACTGATTCACCCCCCCCCCCTCTCAGTATTATTTCCAACATGGGAGACCCCTATAGGCATAAAACCTTTATCCTTAGGAAGCTGTGTCAGCCACCCTACTGATCGCAATGCACTGAACACAACATTCAGGAAGATCGACCGCCCGTACCCTAAAAAGTATTCTGTGGTTTTGCGAAAAGTTTGGCACACCCTCTGCCTAGAACTCCAGAGCAGTTCCTTTTGGCCTTTTTCAGACTCTATAACAGAAAAAGTCCATCTGAGCATTTGTCACTTCGGGCTCGGTACAACATCGAAGGAGACTAGAGTCATCTTTAGCTTTTTATCGACTCTTTAAAACTGAAAAAGCAAGTTGTGTCTAAGCGTCGTTAAAAATTTATTTTAAATGGAACAATCACCCCTATTCTTGCGTTGATCTTTAGGTTGAAAAAATGGAGCACACCAACCAAGGAATTCCCCTTGGTGGAAATCCTAGTCCATTCTCCTCTTGGGGAGATGTTGGTGCGCCCCACATGGCCACATTGTCGCTTCCAGGACTGACAATTGGCCTGCCGGTCTGGCTCTTTTCAACCAATGTTGTTCAGAACACTGCCATTCCTGAACAGTCGAGTCAACAGTTAGACCAGACCAGAGTTTCCAACCAGCCTTATACTTCATCTAACTCTTCCTCTCCTCCTTCCTCTTCGCTTGACGGAACTGGTAAAACAAAAAACCAAGTTCCTAAGGAGAAGAAGGAAAAGAAGAAGAAAGAGAAGAAGAAGAAGGAGCCAAAAGCGACTGGGGGAAAACAAGCGTCATCTAACAAAAATCCACACATAGCACTGACAAGGCCTAAATCGCCATGTGTCACATGCAAGGGAGACCACTTCCACAGAGATTGTCCCTGCCTCCCTCGGATACTAAGGGACTGGTCTCCCCATTTGCACAATTCGGTAGCATCAACCTCTGATAGTCATGTTGACTGCTTACCGTCAACTAGTGAAAGTGAAGCCACAGGACAGAGAGGGAAAGCTAGATTTCCCTGCAAGCTGTGTGAATGCAACCACGCCATCCACCGTTGTCCCTTCTTAGACGAGGCGAAAAGAGTTTTGGAAGATCGCCCGATTTTACAAGCGCAACTTCCTCCTGGATATCAAAAACTCCTGCCAAGTCCTTCACTAGTTGATAACCCGGCTGGCCCGCCCAGGTGGTCAGCCGAAGCACCTATCATTGAAGATGAACCGTCTGGATCCATGCCTGACGAAAGTCAAAAGGTTGAGATAGCAGTTGACCCGGTTTTGCCTTCGGAGGCTCTATCTTCGAATGATACCATCACAGAGGAGAATAAAGACGACACCGTCCAAATTCTCTTCATCAACATAGACTCCGACGAACAAGGGGGCAATTTGCCCATTCCTTTGTCGCAGGAAGGAACTTCGTCAGAGTCATACCCGGCCATCTACTCGGTCCCACCACCAAGCAACCTAGTTGTCTCGTTCGATTGGAACCAACTAGGCAGACCCCGGTTGCCAGCCAGCGTACCATTCAGGATTATCGTTCAAATATACATAATGGTAATGGCTGGCACTATCATTGATGAGGGGGCATCTGTGAGTATCCTTTCCTCTATTTCTTGGAAAGTGCTTGGTTCGCCAGCGCTTTTGCCTGAAATGAGAAATCTATCAGGCTTTGATAAAGGAACCAGTCGACCTTTAGGGATCCTCCCCAATGTGCCCATTACATTGAAAGGGAAGACCGTTCAACTGAACGTGATGGTCGTTCAAGGACCCTTGGATTATAACCTACTCCTTGGATGAGACTATATATATTGCATGGGAGCTATAGTCTCCTCGCTCTTTAGAGTAATGTGTTTTCCGCATGAAGGAAGAGTGGTCAAGCTCGTGGACCAACTTTCATTTCCCGGATCACGCATCACAAATAGTCATAGACCATCCCTAAATGGTCTCTTCACGCAAGAAGTGTCTCAACCCACGGTCCGTCCTCCTGATGAGCGCGAGTAATACGGGAGGATATGACTGGAACCCAGGGGGCATGCGTCCTGGTCTGCTTCGACAAGAAAACTTTGGGTATAGGGTAGGTTTCCGCAGGAAAATATGACTAGTCCGTACCCCGTCCGTGGTTGGAAGAGGGGTTGTTCTAGAATAAGATTCTTTTGTCAAAGTTATGTGAGAGGGCGGGTCTCATCACTCACCTTTGTTTATCTCAGTAGACATCGCCGAAGAAGTGTCCTGTTGAAAGAATAACAGAACCATCTTTGGGTAGCCTGAAAGAGGTAGGCCTCTCCCGGTAAAACAAATGTTTTATCTATAAATTGAGGGGTAACCTTGAAATCATACTTTATGCCTGGGGGCATGCAAACCTTTTTGAGTGCAAGCAAGGGGCGGCTATTTATTTTTTAAATTTTTAGGTCCTCCCTTTAAACCTGTAGGTCTAACCCTTTAAACTCGTAGGATTAGTCGTTTCCGAACTTGCATAACGAAAGGATGCGGGGCATAGCTTTGCTAAGGCGCAAGCTCCATAAAAAATGGAATCTTACATGAGACACTCTTATCATATGACTGGGTTATCGAACAGTTTTAGCACAAAGTTCATGCTCGTTAAAATATAAACGCAAGATCCGAGCAGTTTTAGCACATAGTTCATGCTCGTTAAAAAATAAACATAAGATCGAGCAAATGTTTCCACCCGCGTTTAAGCTCGTTAAAAAATAAACTAACCTGGTAAATAACCATTGTGAATGTAATATCATCAGCCATTAAAGCCTTGGTCGTGTTTGCACCGTCACCTCCACTTTTCCATTGGCCGATCGTTCACCTCCATATGATTGTTTACCCATTTTGAGGAACAGCTGCGAAGAGTGATTCCACTTAGCCATCCTTGTGACACTGCCATGATTGGAAAATTCCAACCTGTACCTGGAATCAGCTGCTAACCCTGTTTATCACTCGTTCCTCAAAAGACGAGTCTTCTTTAAGCTCTTTTCATCTGACTCGTAAAAAATGAAAAGGTTGCCGAGTTTTGGCCTTCCAGCTCGTTAAAGCGACCGGAAGAGCTATCCCTCCTCTAGATTTTAATCTTTTTGGACCTGAGGGATTATTGCACAAAAAGATCGAGCGCTTGTTTTGTTCGGCTCGTTAAAACTATCGAAAACTCATCCCTTCTGTATTATTTTATACTTTTTCGGACTTAAGGGATTAGATGACGAAAAAGGAATTTTGGAGTTAACTTTATGTACCTTTTCAGACTCTCTAAAAATGAAAAGGACCGAGTTATCCTTGTCGTTAGACTCGTTAAAATCATTAAATAGCAACAAACTTGTCTTTAGACGAGAACGAGTTTCACTATCGCTAGGCTCGTTAAAACATAGCGATGGGCTTGCCCGAAGGGTAGGTTATAGAACAAGCATATGTTATCCTCCTCAAGCTTGACAAAAATAAAGAGGTACTGGTCAGCAATGACTGGGGAAAAATTGGGAGAAACTAAAGAAAACTTTGATGGTAGCAAGTCGCTCTTGAACATGACACTTTTCCTCCGTACCACAATCGGGTTGGGTTGTTTCATTCGCTGGTCATATCCATGGTCTCGCCATACCATCCATATTTGGGGTAATGCTACCGATCCATCCCATCAGTGTCACCACATTTTCAAGAGAAGTCGTTCAGAAAAGTCAACCGTGTCCCATCCACTGCCATACATTATCCTTCATCCTTTCATGACCGCCACCCTGAATCATATGTCACAGATCGTTTTCACCTCCATTAAAATCATTAGCTCCGTTCCGTGTCACTGATGTGGGATTCATTAAGGCCCTCCTTTGACGGATCGCTTCTTGTCGACATCAGCTCATTATCCAAGAAGTTGATCTAGGAACAAACCCCTTCAGTACTTTGAAGCTTGCATGCCTCAATGGCAAGTTTCTCACTTCCGGCGACAGGTATACATCAATGACCTTCGACCGAAAGATTTTGCGTGGTGTTCGACGCCAAGTCCTTTATTCACACCACGTGAATTGTACTGCAGTACCTTGAGGGTCATTATCATTATCGGTGATTCCTCTCGCGCTTGTTAACGGTTTACATCATTGACCGGTAATCAAGCGATGTCTTTCCATGTTCGACTTCAGAACAATTCTCACATGGATCGACTTGTACTTAGAGTGAAGATCGAACGAGTTTGAAGACCTCGGATCTAGTTTCATCCATCCGGGCTGCGATATATATTCAGGAAAGATAAAGACATTGACATGTACATCATAACAGCAGATAATCATCCTACTCAAAGGATGATAATTTCATCAAAATTATCAGTCTACCATCAGACGATTGTCTGTTCTATGTACAGAAAATGAATTTATAAAGCTGAGCATGGGAATGCCCGCCTCAGCTAGATCATGAAAGCAGTATGAAAAATAATGTGTTGTATTGTATCTTATTACAGGTCTCCTCCCAGCATTGGATGAACTTCGGATCCCCCTGATAAAGCATTTCACCCGATAAACAGCCTCATACTTTAGGGGGCAACTGTTATAGACTTTTTTGTGCCTTACAGCATTGAGCATGAAATGTCCATAATCTAAGGGATCCAAAGTCCCTAAACATGTTGTTCCTACCCCTAGAGGAACAAGGCTAACAAACCACAGCAATTCATAGAAGTTCTCCACCAGAAACTGCTCAAAAACAAGTCAATTCAGGATCATTTCAATGGCTACACTAGCTGTTTGCGCTGAATGTCAAAGCCAACACTGGCTACCTGCGTTGAATGTCAACTGGAACACTGGCTACCTGCACTGAACGAGAGTGGACATGTGGCAGGCTCATTTCTCAAGGTGTCAAAACCCAGGAAACTTCCAAAATGACACTTGCCTCAGGGAATTCGACTGGGGATGAGTAAGAGGTTTCAAATCTCCAAGTGGAAGCAAGAACCTCCAAGTGGACTCAAGAACTGATAGAGGGAGAGGACACTAGTCAGATCTCAAGCTGACTCATCCTCTCTCCAAACATCTATATATGGATCTCTCCTCCATGAGATCTAGAGGCTGGAATTTTGTTACTGCAAAGAATTGCTGTTGGTTTGAGATTGGAATCATTGGGTGCTTAATTCTTTGAAAGGGGGTGAGGATAGGAATTACATTTGCTGGGAAGGAGATGCTTGATTGGAGCCCTCTGGGTTGTATCTCTTCCTGAACCTTGTTATTCATCAATAAAGCTATATTGGTTTCTCCTATATGCTGATGTATTCTTGATGTATGATTGCATTAGTATGTTTAGTTTATTTCTAATCCTGAACTATTTATGAATATGAATCCATGTCTTGTGTAGTGTTCTCTTCTTGTAATCTTGCAGAAAACTCTTGAAGCTGGGCGAGCGAGAAGGCAAGTAGCTGGGAATCCTCCAAGAGAAGAGAGACCGGATCGAGGGACAAACGAAAGACACCGGTTAGTCCATCTATCTCTCTTTATTCTCAATTCATAAAGGAAGAAATATTAGAATAGCTGTCTCTGTTTGTTGCTAAGGCACTGTCACACCTTAGGTGGATAGGATCGTCCTGCATAGGCATTTTTCCCCACAACAGCTCCAATATGGGGATTCTACGTCAAATAAACAAGGACTTGAAGTGGTACTTATATTTGAGGGTAATTATATTTGAGGGTGTTTATTCACACTATGTTGGCATTTGATAGACATATTATTACCAACAAAGAGGAGTGAAAGAACTACCCAAATGTGAGTTTCCTAGGAAAATGCAAATTTTAAAAATAACAATTCTTTTGAACTAATATGTGGGATCAGTTAGGAAGCCTAGTAAAATTTATTCTAATATAAGAGCATGAGGAAGATATGAATTTTGTAATTTTATGCTTATTCCATAATATTGATATGAATAATAAATCCTACTTTAAAAAAGGCTAGAAACTAATTATTTTCAATGGTGATTATTTATAATTTAATTAAAATGAATGAACATTAGATAGAATGATAATCATTTCAAATGGAATAAATAATTCTGAATCTAAAATATAATGAGAATTGATACTTATTTTAATTATAGAATTAAAATAAGTATTGTAGAAATTAATGTGTAGATTCAAAACTGCTCATGAAATTTACTAAATCCTAAGACTCAAAGCTAATCTACTGATCTGTGAAAGTTAATTCACCTTCTAGAACTAAAATCATAGACATGCAAAAGGAAAAAACACACATGCAAAGAGATTTGTCTAGAGGAGATAAACTTCTCGAAACCCATTCCTATATGTATTGCATTAAACAAACAATAGATATGAAATACATATACTTGCTCAAGCCATAACACAACTTGCAAGTGTATAGTTTATCACCTTGCCTGACTGACTGACTTTGGCCAACACTTATCCAATGTTTAAGCCCACCAAGCTCCTATTTCCTTGCACTATTCCTTGAGGAAATTATCCCCTATTATTTAAGAAATTCTCTCAACTAGATTGTGCAATTCCTCTAGGTCCTTCCTCTAATTGCATGCACCATATGTACATATTGGAATAGTCTACCACTGAAAATACACTACCTTGGAATCTCCATCTCAACTGGGTAACTCAAATTGTATGCACGCATGAGATAATTTAGGTTGATTGATTAGTTATCTCTATGATCATTGAATGTGGTTGAAGTTCCACTTGCACAACTTGAGCTCCACTAGTTCTTTTGATAGTTAGTACTAGTTTAACTGACAATAACTCAATTTAAGTGAAATAGATTGCTACAAATTAGCAATAAATCATACTAAAATGAACTCAAAATTCACAAAATTGAATTAATTGAGTTAACTGAGTGACAAGTTCCATGTCACCTCAGTTAACTACCTCCAAGATTTATGTTGAAATAGAAATTCAACTTTTCTCTAGTATGACTAAGGCAAAATCAAGCTAAGATTTTCTTGTTGCATTTTCAACACTCCCTCTCAAGAAGAAAGAGATTATCAACCCCCCATATCCTACAACTATGGAACTAGAACTTCCCTACTGACAAGGCCTTTTTCAAAATGTAAGCATATTGTTCCTCTATTAGAATGTACTACAACAACAATATATACCTCTGCACACAATCCTGTAGATGGTGATAATGAATATATATATGCTTGGATCAATCATGAAAAGAAATATTTTAATAAATCTTGATGAAACTCTGATTATCAAAATAAATTGTAGTTGGATCCATCATCTAACCAAACAATCCAACAAGTATCTTTCTCATCCAGATCGCCTCACATGCTACTTGTCTGACAACCATGTATTCTGCTTATACCTTGATGAGTACCATAGATATTTTCTTCTTGTTGTACCAATAACCCATTTAGACCTAACATTGGAATTTCCATCTGATGTACTCCTTTGGTTTAATGGACTTCCTACCTAATTTGCATCTGAGAAGCCACACAACATCACTCCCTTTATCCATCTGTACCATAGTCCAAACTGGGTAGTGCCTCTGAAGTATTGTAGAACATGCTTATCTTCCCTCCGAGGTAGTTTGGTTGGCCTAAACATAGCTTGGCTCAACTAGTTGACTGCATAGCACATGATTGGTTATGTGTTCACTAGATACATGAGTGAACCAACCAATTGTCGGTAAACAATAGAATCCACTTCCTCACCTGAAGTGGCATCCTCTTTTCTTTGGTTGGTCACTAGAGGAGTCTCCATGGGTTTGCATCTATCCATGAACAACCTATGAAGTATCTCACTGGCATACTTACCTTGAGATACAAACAGTTCCCCATCACCTTGCCATACTTCCAATCTGAGGAAGTAGTTCATGAGACCCACATCCTTCATTTCAAACTCTTATCAACTTCTCATCATTAGTTAAAATCAAGCCATCAACATATTAGACAATAATCAACAATTTAACTTCTACCAAAATATGATAGAGGTTTGCATCTACTTCACTTTTGGTGAAGCCCAAACTGGTGAGATAGTTATTGAACGTGGTGTACTAAGCACATGGTGCTTTCTTGAGACCATACAACTATCTCTTGAGTATGCACACATGAGACTCTCGATAAAAAGTCTTGAAGCCTTCTGGTTTCTCAATATACACCTCCTCCTCAATATCTCCATTGAGGAATGCTACTTTCACATTCATCTATTGGATCCTCCACCCCATCTATGCAACCAGATAAAGGATTGATCTTATGGATGAGTACCTTGCTATAGAAGAAAACGAATCCTCATAGTCAATCCCCTCAACCTGAGAGTACTCCTTAGCCACAAATTTGGTTGTGTAATTTTTATGCTTGCATCCACTACATGATTCACCTTGAAGATCCATCTCAAACCCTCAACTAATTTGTCTATTGGTCTTGGGACCACTTCTCAAACATTATTATTTACAATGGATTCATATTCCTCCACCATTCCATCAACCCAGATAGGTTTCTTTATTTCTTTTTCAAAAGAGCATGGCTCAATATTTACTATCTTAGTTATTAGATCCACATAGCAAGTGTACCGATCTGGTGACCTTTTCTACTTGTGCTGATTTGAAGGAGAACCTACATTCTCCCTCGCATCCTTGACAAGTCTCTCAGCTTCCCTAGTCCTTTTCCTTCCTTCTTTGGATGGCTTTTCTTCAATTCTTTTCTCCAGTCTTTTCTCCTCAACTTGTGGTTGCTCCACAACATCTTGAGGCTCCTCCTTTGGACCAAAAAGCTCCTCCTCTATTGGGATCTGTATCTCCCTCTCAAGAGAGAGACACATGGCTTTGTCTTCATCAAATTTTACATCCCTTCACACAATTGTCATTATGAGGGATGACAAATACACACTATAGTTGTGTGGATTTTCTGTGTAATCCACAACTACCCCCAATTCTATCATTAGCTCTAGCTTATTCCTTTATTCTTTGGAGACATGGCAATAATACAGGCTCCAAAAAATCGTGAAGTGTGATATATATGGATTCCTCCTTGAGAAATCTTGCTCCAGTGTAATGATGCCAAAAATCTGATGAGGACTCCTATTATGAAAATAGATGGTTACGGTACATGCTTCAACCCACAAGTACAAAGGTAGGATTTGCTCATGCAACATTGCCCTGGTTTCTTCAACAATACTACGGTTCTTCCACTCATCCACCCCATTCTATTGTGGGGTGTGGGTTTCCATCAACCTTCATCAAATGCCTTCTTTGGCACAAAAAATTTAAATTCATTCAACATGTGCTCACATCCATTATCACTCCTTGTTATCGGGAAGACTAGTGTCTATACAGAGCTGCTAGTCCCACTAAGGCTGGTAGCTACCTTAGAAACAAACACACTAAAAACTATTTTCGTTTTCCTTTATGAGAAATAGATAAGAGAAGAATAAGGAGACCAACCTCTGTCTTGTGCTTGGTTCCTTGCTCGATTCCTCTCTCTTCTGGTAGGTCTTTGCCACTCGCTTCCTTGTTTACCTAGCTTCAAGGAGTACCTATAGAATCAAAGTAGCATAACACTATCCAAGAACATAGATCTATGATCATAAACAATATAGGATCAGATGTACATTGACCACACAAATGCATAAATCATCAATCATACAAAAATGTGGAGGAAAACTTGAATAGCTTTATTGATAATCAAGAAAGAGCAAAAAGGATTACAACCAATTGTTCTAACCCAGCATCATCCTCTCAGCAAGAAAGCCCTTCTTCACCTCATGAAAATCTTAGATCACCCAAGACTATGATATTGCACCAAGAAACCAACAACACTTCCTTACAAGATACAAAATTCCAGCCTCTGGTTCTCAGGGATTAGGGATCCATATATAGATGTCTACAAGGGAGGTGAGTCAGCTTTTGAGATTTGATTAGTGTCTTCTGTCTGATAGTTCTTGATTCCACTTGGAGATTGATGATCTCTTACTCATCCCTGGTCGAATTCAGAGAGGCAAGTGTCACAGGAGAGGTTTCTAGAAGATTCCATGCTCCTCCACCTTGCGGATTGACCCTACCATTTGTCTCTTTTCACCCATCACACCCCATAGAAGGGTTTTTTGACATGCACCGCACCTACTGTGTGTATTCAGGTGGGATGCAACACACTTTGCCTATGGAGCAAGTGAACTGGTCCAATTTTGACCAGTTATGAGTAGTTTTTCATGGAGAACTTCTGGGAGATGCTGTAATCAGTTGACCTTGTTCTTTTAGGGGTTGGAACAACACCTTTAGGGACTTAGGAGCCCTTGGTTTATGGACATTTATGCTTGGGGTTGGAGTTCCCAAAAATTTCTATAACAGTTGCCCCCTAAAGCATGAGGTCGTTAATCTTTTGATGTCGGGTGAAATGCTTTATCATGAGGATCGGAAGTTTCTTCAAGCTGGAAGGCGGCCGGTAATAAGATACAATACAATACATTATCTTCATATTATTTTCATGATCTAGCTGAGGCGGGCATTCCCATGCTCAGCTTTATAAATTCATTTTCATGTACATAGGATAGACAATTGTCTGAGTGTAGACTGATGATTCTGGTAGAGCGATCATCCCTTAGATTTGATGATTATCTGTGCAGCAATGATGTACACTTGATGTCTTTATTTTCTTGAATATATATTGCAGCCCGGATGGATGAAACTAGATCCGGGGTCTTCAATCTCGTTCGATCTTCACTCAAAGTACAAGTCGATCCATGTGAGATATGTTCTCGAGTCGAACATGGAAATACATCGCCTGATTACCAGCCAATGATGTAAGTTGTTAACAGGCGCGAGAGGAATCACCGATAATGATAATGATCCTCAAGGTACTGCAATACAATTCACGTGGTGTGAATAAGGGGCTTGGCGTCGAACACCACGCAAAATCTTTCGGTCGAAGGCCATTGATGTAAACCTGTCACCGGAAGTGAGAAACTTGCCACTGAGGCATGCAAGCTTCAAAGTACTGAAAGGGTTGTTCCTAGATTGACTTCTTGGATAATGAGCTGATGTCAACAAGAAGTGTTCTGTCATTGGAGGGCCTTAGTGAATCTCACATCAATGACACGGAATGGAGCAAATGATTTTAATGGAGGTGAAAACGATCTGGTGATATACGGTTCAGGGTGGCGGTCATGAAAGAATGGAGCAAAAATGTATTATAGTGGGTGAGACACAGGTGAATTCTCTGAGCGACTTCTCTTGAACATATCGGTGACACTGACATGATGGATTACTAGCATTAACCCCAAGTGTGGATGGTGTGATGGAACCATGGTGATGTGACTAGTGAATGGAACAACCCAACCGGACTCAGATGCGGAGTGAAAGTGTCATGTTCAAGAGCGACTTGCTACCAAAAAAGTTTCTTCAAGTTTTCTTCCCAATTTTTCCCCAGTCATTGATGACCAATACCTCTTTATTTTTTTCAAGATTGAGGATGATAACATATTCTTGTTATATAATTTGCCCTTCGGGCAAACCCATCGCTATGTTTTAACGAGCCTAGAGATAGTGAAACTCGTTCTTGTCTGTTATGGACAAGTTTGTCGCTATTAGGTTTTAACGAGTTTAACGACAAAGATATCATGGTCCTTTCCAGTTTTAGAGAGTCTGAAAAGGGGCGTAAAGGTAACTCCAAAAATCCTTTTTCGTCATCTAATCCGTTAAGTCCGAAAAAGTATAAAATAATAGAAAAGGGATGAATTTTCGATAATTTTAACGAGCCGAACAAAACAAGCACTCGATCTTTTTGTGTAATAATCCCTCAGGTCCAAAAAGATTAAAATCCAAAGGAGGGATGGCATTTTCGGTCACTTTAACGAGCTGGAGAGGCCAATGGCTTAGCAATCTTTTCATATTTTACGAGTCAGTTGAAAAGAGCTTAAAGGAGACTCGTTTTTTGAGGAATGAGTGATAGATTCGGGTAGCAGTTGATTCCAGGTAAGGTTTGGAATTTTCCAATCATGGTAGTTTCACAAGGATGGCTAACAAGATCACACTTCGCAGATGTTACTCAAAAGGGGTAAACAATCAAGTGGAGGTGAATGATCGGGCAATACGGAGTGGAGGTGATGATGAGAACATGACCAAGGCTTCAAAGGATGAAGTAATAGATTCACGATGGTTATTTACCAGAAATTGGTTCATTTCTTATTTTAAAATGAGCTTAAACTCTCGAGGAACATTTGCTCATTGCTTATGTTTATTTTTTAATGAGCTTGAAGTCTGCGTTAAAACTGCTCGATTAATCCAGTCGTATAATAAGGATGTCTCATCTAAGATGCCATTTTTAAGAAGCTTGCACCTTACAAAGCTTTGCTTCACATCCTTTCTTTATGCAAGTTAGGAAACGACCAATCCTACGAGTTTAAAGGGTTAGAGGACCTACAAATTTAAAAAATAAATGGTCGCTCTTTGCTTGCACGCCAAAAGATTTGCATGCCCCCAGGTATAGCGAAAAATTTCAAGGTTACCAAGGATTGTTCCATCCATGTCACAGACAAAACACTTCCTCGGCGATGTCTACCAAAATGGACAAAGGTGAGTGGCGCAGACACCTCCACTCACATAAATTTGACGAGGGAATCTTATTCCAGCCTAATCCCATTTTCCTAAATGGATGGGTGTGTCAGACTAGTCATATATCCTTCGCGGAAACCTACACTATACCCAAGGTTTTCCTGCCGAAGTAGACCAGGGTGCATGCCCCCTGGGTTTCAGTCATGCCCTTCGAATCACTCGTGCTCATCAGGAGGACAGACTAGAGATTGATGAGACATTCCTTGCGTGAAAAGACCATTCAGGGTTGGTATATGACTATTTGCTATGTGTGAACCGGGGAATGAAAGCTGGTTTACGAGCTTGACCACTCTTCCTTCATGCGGAAAACACATTACTCTAAAGAGTGAGGAGACAATGGCTCCCATGCAATAAATATAGTTTCGTCCAAGGAGTAGATTATAATCTAGAGGTCCTTGGACTACCATTACGTTCATGTGAACAATTTTCCTTCTCAACGTTATCGGCACATTGGGAAGGATCCCTAACGGTCGCCTGGTTCCTTTGTCAAAGCCTGTTAGATTTCTGATCTCAGGCAAAAGCGATGGCGAACCAAGCGCTTTCCAAGAAGTTGAGGAAAGGATACTCACATAAGTCCCTTCATCTATGATGGTACTGGCCATGACCATTCTATATATTTGAGCAATGATTGAGAACGGTACACTAGCAGGTAAACGGGGTCTGCCTAGTAGATTCCAGTCAAAGGAAACAACCAGGTTGCTTGGAGGTGGGACTGAATAGACGACCGGGTACGACTCTGACGAACTTCCTTCCTGCGGTAAAGGAACGGGTAGACTTCCCCCATGTTCATTGGAGTCTGTGCTTACGAAGAGAATTTGAACGGTGTCATTCTTGTTTTCTTCAGTGACTGTATCATTTGAAGATGGACCTTCTGAAGGCAAGACCGAGTCAACTGCCACCTCGACCTTCTGACTTTCGTCTGGTATGGATTTAGATGGTTTATCTTCAATGATAGACGCTTCGGCCGACCACAAGGGCGTGTCAGCCGGATTTTCAACTAGTGACAGACTCGGCAAGAGTTTCTTGTATCTAGGAGGAAGCTGTAACGGTGAAACCGGACGGTTGTCCAAAACTCTTTTAGCTTCGTCTAAGAAGGGACAACAGTGGATGGCATGATCGCTTTCACACAATTTACAAGGAAATTTATATTTTCCTTTTTGTCCAGAGGCTTCACTTTCACTAGTTGATGGTGTATGCTCAACATGATCGTCAGAGGTTGATGACATCGGATTGTGCAAATGAGGGGACCAGTCCCTTAAGATCCGAGGGATGCAAGGACAATCTCGATGATAGTGGTCTACTTTGCAAATGACACATGGCGATTTAGGCCTGGTCGATGCAGTGTGTGGATTTTCGCTAGACGATGCTTGGTGTCCCCTTTTTTCCTTTGGCTCCTTCTTCTTCTTCTCTTTCTTCTTCTCAGTTACTTGATTTTGGGCTTTACCAGCCTCATCAAGTGAAGAGGAAGGAGGAGAGGAAGAATTGGACGAAGTAGAGGGTTGGGGGGTAACTCTAATATCGTTTAGTTGCTGACTTGACTGTTCAGGAATCACGGTATTCTGAACGACAGAAGTCGAGAAGAGCCATATGGGCAAGCCGATTGTCAATCCTGGAAGAGACAATGTGGCCATATGGCGTGCACCAACATCTCCCCAAGAGGAGAAGGGACTAGGATTTCCTCCAAGGGGATCTCCTTGGTTGGTGGACTCCAATTTTCTCAACATAAGATCAATGTAGGAAAGGTGATGATTATTCTGTTTAAAATAAAATTTTAGATGCTTTGACACAACTTGTTTCTTCAATTTTTAAGAGTTGAGAAAAAACAAAAGATGACTCTAGTCGCCTTCGATTTTTAATGAGCCTGAAGTGACAAGTGCTCAGATGGACCTTTTCCTTTAAGGAGTCTGAAAAGGAACGAAAGGGACTGCTCTGGAAATCTAGACAGAGGGATTACCAAACCAATCGCAAAACTGCAGAATACTTTTTATGGTATGATAGTCAATCTTGCCGAATGCTGTGTTCAATGCATTGCGATTGATAGGGCAGCAGACATGGCTTCCTATGGATAAAGGATAAAGCCTATTGTGGTCTCCCAAAATATACTCGACGGTACATGGGAGCACAAGTCCATACTGGCACTTATCGTCTCAAAGTGGAGGAATCACCCAACGAACAGTGAAAACAACAGTTACCAGGCTTTACGACGCTAGAATACATCTCTAGCCTAGACTTCTAGATGTTGTGCGTTAGGTTCCAAAGCATTTTTAGATTCATTAAATTTATTTTATGGTTGATCTTGCTTAAGGAATTTGCCTTTCAGGTTCACCGCATGATGTAGATGTACAATTCCTAAAATGCAATCTAAGATGATAAACAGTCGTTTAATCTTCTTTTTTCAATGAAAAATCCTAGCTACTAAGGAAAGAGAGATGGCATTCTTTCAACAAAGAGCAGAGAGCACACACTATATGTACTGTCCTAAATCAAGCCAACAAATAGTCTAAATGTGAATGAACGTGCATGTATTTGTTTTCAACCTTCTTAATGTATGAATGATAAAAAGAAAACTAAGCGCAAATCTGAATTATTTTCCAAAGCGACAATTACTAACAAGTCTCTTTTCAAAACAAAATGAGGACAATGACGACACTTTGTTATTTGGAATTGAAAACTTGCTTTCGACACTTGAAAAACTACTAACTCAAATCAAATACAAGAGTAACAATGTAATCGACTATCCAGAACAATCGGATTCTCTTTTATGACTGAAAATGACACTTGCGACACTTTCAAATCAAGAAACGACAGTACAATTACACTACTTCTCTGTAAAGGAGAACTGAAAATGACTCAAAAATACATAAAAAAATTGACAGTTCTTTGCACAATGGAGGCGGAATAACAGCAAGGAAAGGGGTTTCAAACAGAGGTGTACTGACTACAGGCAGCAAAACTCCTGAATAGAGTTGAAAAGAGTGAACACAAAAAACAAAATTTAGGACCAAGGCTTTATCTGATCAACGCACCTGTAACACAGTGAAACTGAAATGCAACGCACCTACTACACTCGGGAAGTGCGATGCATTTGAAGTTCACAGAACAGATAGTGCATTGGACCAGGGAGGAGACTTTGATTGGATTCCAGGTCATAGTTTGCAGTTCAGTTCAGGTATTTAGGCCGAGCGAGTCGTAATCAATAAATCAATCCCAACGGTAGATCTAAGGAGGTTACTAGAGCCATCACAAGGGCAATTAGAAAGCTTGTAAATCAATCGTTTAATTCATAAACAAAACCCGGAGATTGACTATAGCAGCGTTGATCTACTTTGCACTTGCATAGCAAATGCAGTTCGAAGGCTAGCTGGCTTGACTTCAGGATCCGTCTGCAAGTTTATAAAGTAAACAAATGTAGATGAACAAACAATCTACTCGCTCCCCAGAGGAGTCGCCATTTTGTTATCAGGAAAAATAGTGTCTATGCAGAGCTGCTAGTCCCACTAAGGCTGGTAGCTACCTTAGAAACAAACACACTAAAAACTACTTTCGTTTTCCTTTATGAGAAATAGATAAGAGAAGAATAAGGAGACCAACCTCTGTCTTGTGCTTGGTTCCTTGCTCGATTCCTCTCTCTTCTGGTAGGTCTTTTCCACTCGCTTCCTTGTCTACCCAAATTCAAGGAGTACCTGTAGAATCAAAGCCGCATAACACTATCCAAGAACATAGATCTATTATCATAAATAATATAGGATCAAATGTACATTGACCACACAAATGCATAAATCATCAATCATACAAAAATGTGGAGGAAAACTTGAATAGCTTTATTGATAATCAAGAAAGAGAAAAAAGGATTACAACCAATTGTTCTGACCCAGCATCATCCTCTCAGCAAGAAAGCCCTTCTTCACCTCATGAAAAGCTTAGATCACCCAAGACTATGATATTGCACCAAGAAACCAACAACACTTCCTTACAAGATACAAAATTCCAGCCTCTGGGTCTCTGGGATGAGGGATCCATATATAGATGTCTGCAAGGGAGGTGAGTCAGCTTTTGAGATTTGATTAGTGTCTTCTCTCTGATAGTTCTTGATTCCACTTGGAGATTGATGATCTCTTACTCATCCCTGGTCGAATTCAGAGAGGCAAGCGTCACAGGAGAGGTTTCTGGAAGATTCCATGCTCCTCCACCTTGCGGATTGACCTTACCATTTGTCTCTTCTCGCCCATCACACCCCATAGAAGGGTTTTTTGATATGCATTGCACCTAGTGTGTGTATTCAGGTGGGATGCAATGCACTTTGCCTATGGAGCAGGTGAAATGGTCCAGTTTTGACCAGTTCTGAGTAGTTTTTCATGGAGAACTTCTGGGAGATGCTGTAATCAGTTGACCTTGTTCTTTTAGGGGTTGGAACAACACCTTTAGGGACTTAGGAGCCTTGGTTTATGAACATTTATGCTTGGGGTTGCAGTGCCAAGAAAATGTCTATAACACTCCTGAGAGCCTTCACCTTCTTGCATGTTTCTTTCTCAACCAATGCTTTTAATTCTATGAACTTGGAGAATGTCTCATCCTATTTGTGCACGATAGTGGAGGCTGTTGAGGAAGGTCCACAAACATCATAGTATATCCTTTCAAAGAATGCATGTGCTTTGTTGTCCTGATCATGAAAAATGGCTTTTGTGTACTTCCCCAAGGTACAACCTTTTCATGTATCCTACCGCTCTAGTGCTCCTTTTGGGAGGCCCATGGTTATCTACTTCATGGTCTTCAAAGCACCATGATGCAAATGGAAAAATATTTTATTCCAAAGTTCACCGACATCATGACTCTACACCTTCTCCTCGTTTTTACTCAATGTAACAAAATCCTCCACATCTATCTTGTACAAGTTCCTCACATGAACCCAAATCGTCTTCACCTATAATGTGGCTATGTGTCTCAAGAATGGATTTCCTTTGTTGAATATCACATCATAACCATAGTATTCCAAAAATATAATGGAGAGAAGATGCTTCTTTAGACCTGGGACAAAAATCACATGCTTGAGTCCGAGAGGGGAGCTCGACTCCCTCTAAAAGGTGACTGTCCCAATCCTAGTGTCATTTCACCTTCCATCATCTCCCATCTTGATGTTCATATGGAGATATTTCTCCTCAAAATAACTGAAAAATTCTCTATTCCCTGTCATATGGAACGAGGCATAGTTTTCCAAGTAGCACACACTCCCCATCACTGTGTTGGGCATGTATGCAATGAGAGTAAATTCAAGCTCAAACTGTGAAGCCAAAGCTTCACCCGTTTCTTCTCCTGAGGTCTTCTTTCTTGCCTTATTTACTTGACACTTCTTGGCATAGTGATTGAATTCATGAAAGTGAAAGCACTTGATTCTAGACAAGTATTTCTTCTTGCCCCCTTAACTAGATTCTACTCTGTATTGGGATTTATTCCCTTTCCCCTTCTTTGCCTTTCCATCCGAGGCACAATTTTCTTCATCCTTGCCCTTGGATGAAGCCTTGCCTCTCATATTCCTCTTCTCTAGTAACAAATTGAACCATAGGCATTCCCCATTTGGTAGTTTCTCCCTCCCATTCACTGAATCTTGTTAGTTGTGCCAGCTACTGGGAAGGCCTAGAAGGGTTAGGAATATGAAATCATCTTCTACTACAGTAACAACAACTTGACAAAGTTCATCACAAAATTGTGTGAACCTGCTTAGGTACTTTGAAATAGTCTCATTCTTCTACATCTTGATATTTCGAAGTTTATCCTTGAGTGCCAGCTTCTTGTTGTCACTACTATTCTGGAACAAATCTGTCAATGATTTCCATGTTGGATATGGAGTATCTTTCCCATGGATATTTTGTATAATATGGTCTCATACTCCATCCAATATGATTATCCTTTCCTTGGATACACACTTCTTCCATTCTTCTAGATCATAAGCATCACTTATTGCTGGTTTCAACATATAATTATCGATGAATTCCTTCAACCCATTATCTTCCAACACTACCTCCATATGGTCCTTCCAAGAAATATAATTCGATCTTCCCTCAAGGGAATACTTGAGTCTTAGTCCATAGAAATCCATCCTTCTAGATCTCAAGAATTGTTCCTGCAAATCTCATCCTCCTCCAATGACAACTTAGAAATATTTTCCTTACTCTGAATCCTACTCTGATACCATGTGGAAATTAATGTGTATATTTGAAACTTCTCAAGAAATTTAGTAAATCATAAGACTCGAAGCTACTCTACTGATATGCATGAAAAAGGAACATCATACAATAATAGAGATTTTTCTAGGAGAAAATAACTGCTCAAAACACCTTCCTGTCTATATTGCATTAATTATAGAATAAATATGAAATACATATGATTTCTCAAGCCTGAGCACAAACTACATGTGTATATTTTTTCCCTATACATGATTGACTGACTATGGCCAATACTTAGCCAATTTTCAAGCCCTCCAAGCTCCTATTTCCTTGTGTTGTTCCTTGAGGAAATTAGCCCCTATTATTTATGAAACTCCCGCAATTAGATTGCACAATTCCTCTAGGTCCTTCCTCTGAGTGCATGCACCACCCATACACATTGAAATAGTCTACAATTGATAGTACACTACCTTGGAATCTGCATATCAACTGGGTAACTCAAATTATCTGCATGCATGAGCTAATTTAGGTTTATTGATTAGTTTTCTGGATGATCACTCAGTGTGGTTGAAGTTCCACTTCCACAACTTGACCTCCACTAGTTCTTCTGAATGTTAGAACTAATTTAACAAACAATAACCCAATTTAACTTAAAGAAATTGCTACAAATTAGCAATAAATCATACTAAACTGACCACAAGTTTCCCCAAATCAAATTAATTGAGTTAAATGAGTGATAACCACCATGTCCCCTTAGTTAACTACCTCCAAGATTTCTAATGAAATAGAAACTCAATTTTTTTCTAGTTTAACCAAGGCAAAGTCAAACTGATATTTTCTTGCTGCATTTTCAACAATTATTCTAACATTCATAAGTGAGGAAACAATTAAAAATATATATATTTCATATTTAAATAAAAGCATAGACGCATATAGAACTGTATAACATACATTATTGTTGAAGAAAAAAAAAGTTGACCGAAAATCCTATGATGTCTATGAAATCGATCAAAACTAGGTGATAAATAATATCAGTGTTAATTTAAGGCAGAATCATAATCACCAAACCTTTCTTCATTAAGAGGGTTCATATATAAATAGTAAAACATAGTAAAAAATATTTTTCATGATTCTAATTATAAAAAACAACTTTGCTAATATTAAATATGTCACATATATGTGATTAAATTTCTACATTAAAATCTCAGCTGTGAAGACTGTTATTGGGGTTGCACAAATTGACTATCAATTGCGCCTTCTCCCATTGAATTGAATTAGCTTCCAAATTTGATGGGATCTATCTTGATCTTCCGTACTTTCTCATTACCGCTGCACAGATAGATTTAATGTATATGAGAACTGAGAAGATCAAGAAAATTGATCAAAAAATTAACTATACTAAAGGTTAGGGAAAATTTATTTAAGACTAAGTGACGATTAAAATTGGTCTAATTATCTCATTTTCCTTTGTCTCAATGATAGGATCTAGGTATTCGGGGTCCCATGAATGGAACAGTTAACATTCTCTAAAGGATTCCACATAACATATTTTTTTTAATCACATCTTAATTGTTTTAATTAGTTTGAATCGTTATTACAATAAAATTGTTATGGGATCCAATCATTAAAGGTGCATTTTGTGCGTAATTCCTGTTGGCATAGCAAATGAACGAATGGAAAATTAATGGACATCTAGTCATATGGTAGAAGGACATAGTGAATTTGGTTTACCGCCATCCAGCCTTAGACGATTGGATATCAGGGCATATTAGAGATGGATAAGCCACAATAGCATTTGTTTATCACTAGCCCAAGTGCGAAAATCCGAGGTGGACTCAAAACATATTTTAATTGAGAAAAATTCAATAATGTGTCCAAATTTAGTGAAAAATGAGAATAAGGGAAATATTCCCATCGATGCATCTGTGGAAGTAAAGAAACACTTCCTAAATTAATAAGGTCGATGTCGAATGGTTTATATTCGATAATATCATCCTTTAGCTTTAGAAAATTTATAAGACCAAGGAGAGAACATATATTTACATACAAAAATGAAAATAAACTAAATTTATCATGATATAAATAAGACAATAAGCAAGTGAAAATTGAAATTTTCAATAGGCCCCCATTTATTTTCAAACAAATCGGGGGTCATTGTATATACGAAAACATGTGGTTGTCATTACCCATATTTGATTAAGAAATATGATGATTGAACATGGTTGAGAATGGTTAATGTTTGTTGTCCATGTTTGATCATGGGTGATGATGGTTCAATATGGTTGGGTATGTTAACTAGGGTTTGACCATGTATGAAACTAATTTGAAAAATATGATTTCATTGAGCATAGTTTCTCTGATAGATCATACTTGTCCATGTTGACAACGGATGGCCATGGTTGACCATGTTTGGCTATGATGACCTTGGTCAACGATATTCGAAAATGATTGAACATGGTTTGAGTATGATTTCCCATGATTAACTATTTTTAGCATGTTGGCCATGCTTAACTATGCTTGACTATGTTGACTATGGTTAATAATGTTGATTAAGGTTAAACTTGTTGACCATGGTTTAATCGTTTTCCCCATGACTCATCTTTTGTGAAGATGGTTAAATATGGTCAAGTCATGGTTGACCACGGTTGTAATTGATTAAATGTAGTTAACTATGATGGATTATGGTTGAAAATGGTTGATCATGGTTTACCATATTAACAATCCTTAACAATGCTTGATCATGTGTACCCTATTTGACATTGGTTTGATCATTTACATCGCTTCTTGAGCATAGGTGACCATGGTGTTCAATGTTTAGCATGGTGTCCATGTTGACCATGGTTGTCAACTATTTGAACATCTTGACCATGATTGACCATGAATGGCCATGGTCAACCATAGTTTACCATGGTGTCCATGGAGGACTATGGTTGACTATGGTTGATCATTAATGAACAAGATAGGCCATGGTTGAGCTTGTTTGACCATAGGTGAACATGGCTAACCATCATTACACTTGGTCACCATGTTTGACTATGGTTAAGCTTACTTAACCTTGTTCAGTCATGGTTGAGCTTGTTCAACCATTTTTTGATATGGTTAAAAATGGTCAAGTGATGTTTGACCATGCTTGTAATTATATATCTATAACCACCTATGATTGACTTTAATTGATCATGATTGACCATTCTAACAATGGTTGATGATTTTTAACCATGCAAATCATGGTTATTCTTGTTTTAACCATGTTTATGGAAGGTCGACCAAGGTTGAACTTGGTCACCATGGTCAAATTTAGCAAAGTATGGTAGAAATTGTTGGACAATGGTTGACTATGTTGTTCAGTAGAATGCACTGACAACTATTTTTTGCAAAATTGTGATGACATTTTTTATTCATCCCATTGTGATATCATTTCTTCTTTCTAGTTTGCCAATATCATTTATCGTTCAAGACATTTTGATTTCATCACATTGTAATGTTGGTTCTTTTTTGTCACATTATGATGTTGCCAGTTATTTATCGCACTACGATACTGTTTCTTGTTAATCCCAATGTGACAGTGTTTTTTGTTTGTCACACTATGAGATCATTTCTTGTTCAGCACACTATGAAATTATTTATTATTTGTCACATTGTAACATATTTATTTTTCCAATTGTAGTGTCATTTTTTACTCATTACATTGTGATGTTTCATTGTGGCATATTGTTATGAAACCAGCTCAAGAAAAGATAGAAAAGATAGATCAACGCCTTAGGATTCAGCCTCTTCGAGGGGGCAACCTCCTTTACATTACATAAATGAACAATTCTTCGATGATTCAAATGACAAAACCTCCTTTCTATATATAGGAGTCTAAGGAGTCACAATATAATCTAGCCGACCTAACAATAATAATATAAAGCCACAAAAATAACAATAGAGGGATTATATGGGGCACAAAAATAACAATATGGGGGTAATAGGGGCACAACAATATAAATAAAGGGTATAACTACAATAATAATGGGGTAATCACTAGAATTATAGGGACCCAACATGCCCCTCTACTTCAAAAAAGTGTTGTCCTCAACGCTTGAGTAGTTCTTGATACTTCTGTATAAAATTCTCATCCTCCCATGTGGAATCTTCAGTGGATAAGTTCTTCCACTTGATAAGATACTCTGAAATTGATCGATTTCGTAGCTGTCGAGTTCTTGTTTCTGTGACTTCTTCCGGTTCCAATATAATTTTTCCTTCCTTGTCAAGTTCTGGCATTATTGTTTGAACTGGGAGCTGGTCGCCTATAACCTTCTTTAAACATCAAACATGGAAAGCTAGGTGCAATCGAGAAGCTGCAGGAAGCTCCAATTTGTATGCCATAGTACCAATCTTTTGCAACACCTTGTACGGACCATAATACTTTGGTGATAATTTGTTATCCTTCTTAGCTTGCTTTAGGGACATTTGCTTATATGGTTGTAGCCGTAGGAATACCCAATCACCTACATCAAAACTTCTTTCACTGCGATGTTGATCTGCCTGCTGTTTCATTCTATTTTGTGCCAACACGGGGTTATCCTTTAAGATTTGGAGGACTTGTTGTTGATGTTCGATGTGATGTTCCACTGTCTGAACCTTAGAATTTTCTCTGAAATATGATGTGATGGATGGTGGTTGATACATATAAAGTGCCATAAATGGGGTCATTTTTGTTGCTGTATGGAAGGAAGTGTTATACCACCATTCAGCTAGAGGCAACCATTTGACCCATTGTGTCTGTTTATCAGATACAAAGCAACAAAGATATCCTTCCAAACATTTGTTTACTATCTCAGTTTTCCCATCAGATTGAGGATGATAAGATGAGCTATGAGCTAACTGAGTACCAAGACAAGAAAATAATTCTGTCCAAAAATTTCCAGTGAAAATGGGATCTCTGTCACTTACAATAATCTTTGGGTTTCCATGTAGCTTTTGAATTGTTTCCATAAATGCAGTAGAAACTGTACTGGCTTTAAATGGATGTGATAATGCACAAAAGTGTGCATACTTGGTAAGTCTGTCAACTACCACCATGATGACACTCTTTCCCTCAGACTTGGGTAAACCTGTGATAAAATCCATTGAAACCTCCTCCCAACGTTGGCTTGGAATGGATAAAGGTTGTAATAGACCCGGTGTCTTAATTGTTTCAACTTTATTTTGTTGGAAAACCAAACATTCTGCCACAAACTTTTGAATATCTGATTTAAGGCCATCCCAAAAAAATTCCTTCTTAACCCTGTGGTAAGTTTTTAAAAATCCTGAGTGCCCTCCTAAGGGAGAAGTGTGCAATTCCATAAGAATCTTTTGTTTTAGCTGGGAATTCTTACAGAGGTATAAGCGATCTTTGTACCATAATGAATCATTTTGCCAGCTAAATGTATCAGACGTACTGGAATCTTGTTGTAGCTTTCGAATAAGTGCCCAAACTTCTTTTTCATTCTTCCATTCCTCCCTTGCTTCATTTATCCAATCTGGTTGGATAATAGAAATGGCGCACAACAATGCTTCCACATCCTCATCCTTTCTTGAGAGTGCATCTGCCACCACATTTTGCTTCCCTTTTTTGTAGATGATTTCAAAGTCATAACCCAACATCTTTGTGACCCACTTTTGTTGCTCTTCAGAGGATAATCTTTGTTCTAAAAAGTATTTAAGGCTATCATGATCCGTTTTTACCTTGAAGTGTCTTCCCATTAGGTAGGGTCGCCATTTCTTAAGTGCATGGAGTATTGCCAACATTTCCTTCTCATAAATAGCTTTGCTTAAAAGCTTTCCCTTGATTGGACGACTTTCAAAAGCAATGGGTCTTTCATCTTGCATTAGAACAGCACCAATTCCATTTCCTGAAGCATCACATTCCACAATAAAGGTTTTTGTGAAGTCTGGTGTAGCTAAGACCGGTGCTTGGCACATTGCCTCTTTAAGATGTTCAAAGGCCTTTGTTGCTTCCGGAGTCCATGAAAATGCATCTTTCTTCAATAATGTTGTTAGAGGTGCTGCTATTCTCCCATAATTCTTAACAAACTTGCGATAATACCCTGTCAACCCAAGAAATCCTCGCAGATGCTTTATGGATGTGGGGATTTTCCATTCCTTAATGGCTTTAATTTTGCTAGGGTCTACCTTAACTCCTTCATGAGATACAATATGACCCAAATATTCCACCTCCTGGACTCCAAAGAAACATTTGGATCTTTTTGCATATAATTGTTTCTCCTCCAATAGTTGTAGCACCCTGTCAACATGTTCAACATGATCCTTCCAAGACTTGATGTAGATTAGTATATCATCAAAAAATACTAACACAAATTTTCTAAGGAATGGTTTGAAAATTGAATTCATCAAACCTTGAAATGTTGAAGGTGCATTGGTAAGGCCAAAAGGCATGACCAAAAATTCATAATGACCCTCATGAGTTCTAAATGCTGTTTTCAGAATGTCTTCAATCTTCATTCTGATTTGATGATATCCCGAACGAAGATCCAACTTGGTGAAGTAAATTGATCCATGCAATTCATCCAGTAATTCATCAATGACAGGAATGGGGAACTTATCTTTAATAGTGAGCTTGTTGAGCTCCCTATAATCCGGACACATGCGCCATGATCCATCCTTCTTGTGCACCAATACTACTGGAGCAGAGAAAGAACTTTGACTCGGTTGAATTATACCAGCCTCTAGCATTTCTGCAACCATACGTTCAATTTCACTTTTTTGGACATAGGGATATCTGTACGGCCTGATGTTTGGAGGAACACTTCCTGGAATCAGATGAATAGCATGATCATGATCACGCATAGGTGGGAGACCTTTGGGAGTCTCAAATACCTTGGAATGATTGTCCAGGACTTTTTGGAGATCTGGAGAAATAGATGATTCCGATGTGGAAACATCTAGCGAACATAATTGTGCAATTACACCTCTTTGCTCCTTTTTTAGAAGCTTTGTCATACCATTAGAGCTGATTATCTTTCCTGGTTTCCCTGCAATACCCCTTAATTCAACTTCCTTTCCTTCCGTAGAAAATTTGATGAAAAGTTCTTGAAAATTAAAAGCTATTGTACCCAAGGATTGTAGCCATTGGACTCCTAGTACAACATCAGCACCTCCCATTGGAATGGAAAGCATTGGGCTAGTCAATACATATTCTCCCATGGATAGCTTGATATTATGGCACTTTCCAGAGAAATTTATTGTTCCTCCATTTGCAATCATCACTTGACACTCTGGTGCTGGATATAGGAAGCAATTCAATTCTTTTGCTACCCTACAATGAATAAAATTGTGGGTGCTTCCTGAATCAATCAACACTATTACCTTTTTCTTCTTGATTTGTCCTTCTATCTTGATGGTTTGAGGAGTGGTAATTCCCACCAATGCATTACAAGATATGGTCAGATTTATTTGTTCTTCATCTAGGCTTTGTTCCTGGAGTATATCCTCTTCTTTTGACCTTTCTTGCTCCTTTTCTTCTTCCTCTTCACAATCTATGTAGAATAATTTCTTCTCAGCACACTTATGACCTTTAGTGTATTTGCTATCACAACTGTAACAAAGCCCTTTTGCTCTTTTTTCTTCCAATTTTTGTGGTGTCAACCTTATAGGTTGTGGAAGACTAGGGGCAACAACACTTCCATCTTTATAGTTGTGAGTGGTATGCTTCCTGGTTGCCATAATTTTGCTTTCCATTTTTCTTGCTAACCTGAATGCCTTCTCTAATGAATCAGGTTCCCAAAGGCAAACATCATGTTGGATATTATCCTTTAAAGACCCTATGAACACATCAATCCTATGCTCCTCTGGAATATCTTTTACCCTTATGTTCAATTTTTGGAACTCCTCAATGTGCTCCATTACTGAACCCTTTTGTTTGAGACTTATCAATTGGCTAAAAAAAGTGTTTCTTTTTGTATCCTCATAATGTGCTATCAATTCTTCCGTAAAAATTGCCCAAGTGATAAATTTTTTACGAGAGAAAAGCCATTGATACCATACAAACTGATTTGGTTCCAAATATACAGTTGCCATATGTACCTTTTGTGTGTTTTGCACATTATTGAGATCGAAGAATTGCTCCATCTGTAATATCCATGTGGCAGGATCCTTGCCATCAAACTTCCTCATATCGATTTTTGGAATATGGTGAGTCTTCGATCCAACATTAGCATCTATGGAATCATGATTAACATTTCTTTTATTCTCATCATGAGTTTCCTTTAGTACCCTTTCATCCTTAGTGCCCATTTCTTGTAGCAACTTATTCATATTTATCTTCAATTCGTCCATGTCTGTCTTCAAATCTGTCTTCAAATCTGCCATGTCTCTCTTCAAATCTGTGTTCTAATCATCCATCTTAGCTTCCATGCCCTTTATCTTAGATTCCACACCATTTATCTTAGCTTCTGTTAGCTTTTGTGAGCGTGACATTTGTTGCACTTGTTCTTGTAATTTTGATATATCATGTAGCATTTCTTCCTCTTCTTCATGAGTCATGCTAGAGCTTTCAGGTTCCTTACTAGGTGTTTGCATTTTCTTTCCTCGAGGCATCAGTTATCGATAATAATGCTTTACTATGCCCTTTGAATTCCTTCAAACCAAGCTTATGCAAAAATTTAAAAAAAACTACACACCTTTTTTCACTTTGTAGAAGCCTGATATTGAATCTGATGTATCTCTGTAATTTCGGATCATTCAGTTCTGAAATTTTTACCTGTAGTAGCCTTCTAAGTCCTCTTTCCAATGCCACAAGTCTGACCCAAATTGGTTTCTCCAAGGAAGAGTTATGAGAAATCTCCCACAGTGACTTGCTTATATACTAATTCAGTAGATCAAACTTGTACGACGTGCCACAAGTCATTGTTTTGACCTATGGATCTAAAAAATGCGTACAAGAAACTACAGTCCGTCCTCTTTATGTACCTTCTTACTAAATTTCAATCCGATCCTCAGAGAGAAGGTTATGACGATTTTCCCCAGGTCACCTGTTTTGAATGTAATTCGGGAGTCTGCAAAAGACCAACTTCCTCAGATCATATCTCCGAAAATATCGCGCGAAAATCTCTGAAATTCGGTCCCAAGGTTCAGCGCGATTTATTCTCAAATGGGTTTTTTTGCGACTTCTGAAACGTCACATAAACAAAGTTATAGCGAAAATGCCATAATGACCTGTTTGGAGCAGCGAAACCCTAGAATCCAAAGCTCTGATACCAAATGTTATGAAACCAGCTCAAGAAAAGATAGAAAAGATAGATCAACGCCTTAGAATTCAGCCTCTTCGAGGGGGCAACCTCCTTTACATTACATAAATGAATAATTCTTGGATGATTCAAATGACAAAACCTCCTTTCGATATATAGGAGTCTAAGGAGTCACAATATAATCCAGCCGACCTAACAATAATAATATAAAGCCACAAAAATAACAATAGAGGGATTCTATGGGGCACAGAAATAACAATATGGGGGTAATAGGGGCACAACAATATAAATAAGGGGTATAACTACAATAATAATGAGGTAATCACTAGAATTATAGGGACCCAACACATATTTTGTTGTTCATCACATTATGATATGAATATCGCTTATCACACTACAATATTGATTTTATTTGTCACACTATATTGTCTATATTGTTCGTCAATGTTTACTTATAGATGATTATGGTTGGTTGACGATGATTCCCATAGTGATTATGCTTAACCATGGAACTCCCATTACTATGGTTAACTATGATGCTCATATTAATGGTGGTTAAACATGACACCCATGTTAACTTTGCAACATCAATTTTTTTGTCCAATCGTGACATTTTTTTGTTGTTTGTGAAATTATGATGTCATTTATTTCTCATCACATTGTGAATATTATAAAGTTGAAATGATATTGAAATTATATTACTAGGTTATAATAAAATTATTAATGTTTTAAAGTTAATAATGTCATAACACAATTATAAAAGTTATACTAAAAAATAAATATTGGAACATTTAAATGTTGACTATGGTTGACTATGATGACCATGTTGATTAAGGTTAAACATGATTCTCATGTTGACTACGATGTGACATGTAAATCATAGCTAAGAATAAAAAACCATAGTCAATCATAGTTGAACATTATGTCCCTATTAGCTTTTGGCATAATGCCTATGGTAAATCATGGTTAACTATATCAACTTTGTAACATAATTTTCTATCAACATCATTAATGTATACACCATCTTTAATGTCTGTGTCATTAATATATACAAAATCACTAATATATACAACCTTAACATAATGATACATCATTAGCATATACATTAATAATATATTAAAGTACATTATGTATATAATGTACATATGTATAATTATTATTCCAATTGTAGCTATTATAATTATTATTACTACTATTGTTAACGTATTATTATAAAGTTATTAAAATTTATTAAATAATATCATATGCATGTTCCCCACATATCACATTTTAATCTTTCATTTCTAGCTATATTCTCAAACAAGTCCTTGCCATCTATCAAATAAATAGAAAATAAACAACTTTTTATTTAAACCAATATAAGAAACTCTATAAGTATTTTATTTAGATTGAATTGATAAATCATTAATTTTTTTGTTAGATCAACATTCTTATGAGGTGAGTTTAATTTTTAACAAGTGCCACTATTGATAGGCATGCTCCACAAACACCATAGTTCTAGCTTTTAGCTCTAGCTATATCCTAACAAAACTCCCAAAATATTATATTCCTATCAAATAAATAAGAAATAAGTGGTGTTTCATTTAAACAGAAATAGGAAGCAATGTAAGTATTTTATTTAAATTGAATTGGTGGCTCATTGTAATTTGTGTTAGATCAACCATGTTCAAGGAATTATCATCTAGGCCATTAAAGAAGACATAAAACAACAACGGTTTGCCATAGCCAACCCCAATGTAAGTATTTTATTTTAATTGAATTGATAACTCATTAATAGGTGTTAGATCAACATTGTTCCAAGGTGGATTTAAGTTTTAGAAAATGGGAACGTTGATATACACATTCCACACACACCACAGTTATAGTTATATTCTAAAACTACCTCTTGGTATATTATATTGCTATTAAATAAATAAAAAATAAGTAGTTTCATTTAAACCATAATAAGAAGCAATGTAAGTATTCTATTTAAATTGAATTTAGAACACATTAATATATGTGTAAAATCAACCTTGTTTATAGGAATATTACCACGTAGGCCACCAAAGAAGAGACAACCCAATGATGGTATGGAATGGCCAACTCCACCATGAAATTTTCTCTCTTTCTCTCGTTTCCTTCCTCTAAAGCCTTAGATTTAACAATTAGCTCTACCTTGTAACTACAATGTCAGGGTGGATCAGGTAAACTTGAATTGGTCAAGTTATTGGTGGTTTTCCAACTCTAGGTATACGACCATCCATGGATTTTCATATTATATTTATCTATGATGTAGTCTATTTATAGGTTGAGAAAGCTCCATGATTATTTGTCATGTTGGTTAGGGAGATCAAACAAGCATGTCTTTAAACACCAACATATTTTTTGGTCCTGTGTTATCTTTACATACAATATGCACATTATAGTAGAAGAAAGGAGGTGCTCTTAACACTGATGGTCCAACGATTCATTTAAATTGAAACATGAGGAAAATACATATTTTATTTAATTGAACCGTTAAACCATCACTGGATGTGAAAAATAATACCATAATGCATGCATATTATACAACAGGGAGAAAAAATGTAGGGTACTCCAAACCTTAATTTTTGGGAGATATTTTGAAATCAAAACTGGAACGAAAAAAGCTTATTCTATTTAATAGAATATCTAAACCATCAATTCATGTGGAAAATCAACCTATTCAGGCATATAATCCACACTGGTTCAAACATTCAATCAACTAGGGAGCTGAAGATCTGAGTAAACTATCTTATGGATGCCTCAACCCTCACCATGTTTCCCAACATAGACTTCACCACCTATAAAGTAGTACAAAAAATTAACCCAAAAATATAAGTTGTTTTTAGATTCAACTACAATGTAAAGCTTATCCCTTAAATAATCACACCTATGAAAAAATTTGAAACATGCAAAGTATCAAGTTTTTTTTCACAATTCTTAGTCTCATAGATAAGTTAGGGTGTTTATGAACTTGTGAAATTGAATCATAAGTAATCATGGGCATATTTACATAGAAAAAACATCGATACAAACATAAACTGCCAATTTTGAAACCGTAAAATTAAAAGAAGCTAAACTTTTTCCATTAAAGATATAGATCTACTTAGTCCAATAATGAAATGACTCTCGAAATCAAATTAACTTTGATTATATAGTTATAACTATTATATATTATGGTTTGGTTTTTTTAAAAATTTGTAGTATTACAATGAAAGATAAAAACTAAGATTACTGACTTTTTTGTATGATATATTTTTAACACTTTCTTTGGAAGAAAACTAATTTCAATAATGCTTACTGAAACCTGATTCCAAAATTTATAAACCTTATTTTGTAGATCTAACACTTGAGTTTGGGTGAAATTATTTAGTAAATCAATCCAAACCAAATCATATTATCAAAAGAAAATTTCACAACATAGTAATAATGTTGGGGTGGAAACACACATTTCAGAAAAGTACTAATTCTGAGAAGAAAATTGGATATAATGCTTGTAGTAGTAGATAAGTATGTTTGGTTTGTTGGTCGGTTAGGTTATTCAGATATTTTTTGAACAATAAATCTCCTTGCTTGGAATTTTTTGGATCTCATATGAACTATATATTTGTGAGATATTTTACTTTCTAACTATAATATGCTAATAGTTTTGTGTGTAATATTTGTGATCCTAAAATTTCTATGTTGGCATCAAAGCCTATTATGGATTAGTTCCCTTATGGGAAGGCCAAGAATATGTGAGAGGCATTAGAGTTAATCCTTTTTACATATGTAGAATTAGAGTAGCATTGTGTTTGTGTTCTGTGTATGAGTGTGTTGACTTCTATTGAGAGTCTGTTCTAGTCCATTACTGGATCATCTGGATTGTGGAAGAGATTGTCTTTGATGCATCATATGGACTATGGAAGAGATCGATCCTGGATCGATGTTCGAGAAGTTAACAAAGGAAAAATTAACCTTTATTATTCACAACGTATCAAATTCATGGGCGGACGCCTCCTCCTACATTTCTTGGTGACATTTTGGTTGTTTGAAGGAGTTGACATGATACTTAATCAGTTATCTTTATTTGTAAGACAATTTCCATATGTATGAACTCTTGGAGGTTTGAGTGATGCTATACTTTCTGCACAAACTCTTGAGGTGTGCCCTAATCTACATTTGATGCATTCATAACTACATGAATTCTTATTCCCTAAGAAACTACAGAGCTAATTTACAAAATTGTTAGTGCAGCATATCTTCTAGAGCCCTTTCCTACATAGAGCCAAGAGGAAATCCCTATTGTAATAACCCTGGTAAAAAATCCATGTAAAAAACAAATATAAGATCAAGGTCACGAGACATATATTCCACGTTGAATGGTGGGAAAAGCTTCCTAGTGGGTGTTCATTTTGGTTATTATGGCTAAAATAAATTGGCAAAGACAATGGTAAAGGATTTGGAAAGGAGAAATGGAATTTTTGAAAATAAAGGAAACTAGGAGAAAATGAAGGTGAAAGGTCACATGTTTCATGTGAGTAGGAAAATGAAGAAAATAAATGCCTCATTGATAAAAAGGCTTCTAAGGATTAGTTCATGGACATTTGTCAATTTAGTCTTGCGAGTCTCTCTCTATTATCTCTCTCTCTCTCTCACTCTTGGACACTTAGATCTTTCTTAGAGCACTTCAACATTGGATCAAGAAAAACAAATAAGGAAAGAGGACGCAAAGATCAAGAAAGGAAGGGCAAGATGAAGCAACTACCACAAGGTTATTTGTAGGTATCGAGTTGCATGTATGATTTCCTTGCTAGTTTTAGCATGCATTGGTATGCATGTTTTTATTTGCTTCTCTTGTTGTCATTGACATGTATTTTTATAGGTGTGAGAGTGCTTTTGAGCCTAAAATTGGAATTTCCAGATAGAAATGGTGTGATGGGGTTCTTATGTTTTGGTTGAGTTGGATTACCAGAAGGATTTGAAACTGAGTGAGGTGGATCTTTGAAAGAAATAGGACATGGCCTAGTGATCCCTAAACCAAAATGTGGATTGTGGTAAAGCCTTGGCCTAGTAACCCATCAATTGGACTATGTGTTTTAGTAAAGCTAGACTTTATGTCACTTGTGTGGGCCTAGGAATGCTCAATCGGTCAATGGAAATATATACAGTAAATCCTAGAGGCGGGTTCCCTCGATTAGGCCTATGAATCCTTGGCAGATGAAGGGAATGATATAAGGTAAAACATGGAGGGTGGAGTCTTGATTATCGCCTAGTGATCCCTCAATTAGAATGTGTATTGTGGTAACGCTTACGGACTGGGAGACAGTAAAATTCATGATGGTGTAGTTGGAGAAACGTGGTGCATCCATGGTTGTTTAGGGCCTAGTGATCTAATGTGGATTGCAGTAAAGCCTGGTTCTATTGATGAGGGTGAGGTGGTGTAGCCTTGGGAAGGCCTGGTTGATTTTTTTTGTTATGAGTCCCACATTCATGCATGGAATATGGAACGAGGTTGATTGGATGAAAGAAAGGTTTGGTTCAGCCAATCTATGGTTGGGTGGTTCATGGAAGTACCAAACCTAGTTGGATTTTGTGTCCATTAATATGGTTCCCTCTCCTTGGTATTTCATGTGTAAATGCATCAATTTATATGTGGATTCTATGGACATTGTATCCATATTATTTTTATTATTTATATGTTGGTTATGAGTATGATTTATGATAGTGATGATGTATGGCTCTCATCGTGTTTTGATTTTTAAAATAATGAACAATGAATATATAACCTAATAGATGATAATGCAAGTAAGTTGATAAGGCAACAATGCTTCTCAGTTATTCTCATATAACTATGAGACCCCTATGCTCAGGTTTGCTATTATGACCTCTAGAATGGATATTTGTGACATGTTTGATGAAATGACTATCATGTATAGTAGGGGTCCAGTCATGTCCTTGTTCAAGTATTTTCATTTGTATAATTTTTTTGACATTACCTTTCATTTCCTGAAGTTCCATGAAGTTCTGGCTAGTGGCCTAAGACCTAGCCCTAAAAACGTGGCACAGAATTGGGTGTCGCTGACTCTGAACAATCTGAAAAAGACCCCAGTCGCTTGCATTCCCTTGTTGTGAGTGTGATTAGAGGGTCCCAATCACATGAATTCCCATTTCATGGGAGTGATTGAGGTTCTAGGTCAGTAAAATGTTAAGTTTTCTTAGGGATTGGTCACCTAGAGAGGTTGGTTGGCTCCTAAAGGTTTTGTAGCATGTGTGTAAGGTCAATTTGGTTTTGGTTTTCCAGTTCCACTTCCTCAACTATACATGGGGAGTTGAAAAATTTCATAGAAACTCTTCATCACATGTTTACCTTGGTAGGCAAGTAACTTGGGTAAATGTGGGAGGGGGTGTTACAATGTGGTATCAAAGCATGGTTCAACACTTGGATTGGATGGGAGGAATGTGTTTGTCATGCATGCATGTAGATTTTATATATAGTTGTTATGTATGTATGATAGTGTTAATTGTTACAATTGTGTTTCCAAGTAGGAGTTGATGACCTTTTTTGCTGGGATGATTTAGTTATGAATGCATGTCAGTTGTATATGCATTTTTTATGCATGCTGATGTATATATGTTTTTACACATGTATTTTTATGCTTATGGTTATGAATGTATAGTAGGTCAAAGATGCATTGTGATGGCCATTGTTGTGGTCTTGTATCATCATGATGCTATTGGCTATCATGATGCTAATGTGTTGGTTTATATAGAGCAATAGATGCAGATCGTCAAAGCGAGGTTGCAACACTAAACTTTAGGGTAAGAGAGGATCGTCAAATAGGTATTGTATGTTTGTGTTATGAAACAGCTCAAGAAAGGATAGAAAAGATAGATCAACGCCTTAGAATTCAGCCTCTTCGAGGGGGAAACCTCCTTTACATTACATAAATGAACAATTCTTGGATGATACAAATGACAAAACCTCCTTTCTATATATAGGAGTCTAAGGAGTCACAATATAACCCAGCCGACCTAACAATAATAATGTAAGGCCACAAATATAACAATAGAGGGATTCTATGGGGCACAGTAATAACAATATGGGGGCAATAGGGGCACAACAATATTAATAAGGGTATAACTACAATAGTAATGGGGTAATCACTAGTATTTTAGAGACCCAACATGCCCCTCTCCTTCAAAGAAGTGTTGTCCTCAATGCTTGAGTAGTTCTGGATACTTCTGTATAAAATTCTCATCCTCCCATGTGGAATCTTCAACAGATAAGTTCTTCCAGTTGATAAGATACTCCGAAATTGATCGATTTCGTAGCTGTCGAGTTCTTGTTTCTGTGACTGCTTCTGGTTCCAATATAAGTTTTCCTTCCTCGTCAAGTTCTGGCAATATTGTTTGAACTGTGAGCTTGTCGCCTATAACCTTCTTTAAACATGAAACATGGAAAAGTGGGTGCAGTCGAGAAGCTGCAGGAAGCTCCAATTTGTATGCCATAGTACCAATCTTTTGCAACACCTTGTACGGACCATAATACTTTGGTGATAATTTATTATCCTTCTTACCTTGCTTGAGGGACATTTGCTTATATGGTTGTAGCCGTAGGAATACCCAATCACCTACATCAAATCTTCTTTCACTGCGATGTTGATCTGCCTGTTGTTTCATTCTATTCTGTGCCAACACGAGGTTATCCTTTAAGAGTTGGAGGACTTGTTGTTGATGTTTGATGTGATGTTCCACTGCCTGAACCTTGGAATTTTCTCTTAAATATGATGTTATGGATGGTGGTTGATACCCATAAAGTGCCATAAATGGGGTCATTTTTGTTGCTGTATGGAAGGAAGTGTTATAACACCATTCAGCCAGAGGCAACCATTTGACCCATTGTGTCTGTTTATCAGATACAAAGTAATGAAGATATCCTTCCAAACATTTGTTTAGTATATCAGTTTGCCCATCAGATCGAGGACGATAAGATGAGCTATGAGCTAACTGAGTACCAAGACAAGAAAATAATTCTGTCCAAAAATTTCCAGTGAAAATGGGATCTCTGTCACTTATAATAATCTTTGGGTTTCCATGTAGCTTTTGAATTATTTCCATAAATGCAGTAGAAACTATACTATCCTTAAATGGATGTGATAATGCACAAAAGTGTGCATACTTGGTAAGTCTGTCAACTACCACCATGATGAAACTCTTTCCCTCAGACTTGGGTAAACCTGTGATAAAATCCATTGAAACCTCCTCCCAACATTGGCTTGGAATGGATAAAGGTTGTAATAGACCCGGTGTCTTAATTGTTTCAACTTTATTTTGTTGGCAAAACAAACATTCCGCCACAAACTTTTGAATATCTGATTTAAGGCCATCCCAAAAAAATTCCTTCTTAACCCTGTGGTAAGTTTTTAAAAATCCTAAGTGCCCTCCTAAGGGAGAAGTGTGCAATTCCATAAGAATCTTTTGTTTTAGCTAGGAATTCTTACAGAGGTATAAGCGATCTTTGTACCATAACGAATCATTTTGCCAGCTAAATGTATCAGACGTACTGGAATCTTGTTGTAACTTTCGAATAAGTGCCCACACTTCTTCATCATTCTTCCATTCCTCCCTTTCTTTGTTTATCCAATCTGGTTGGATAATAGAAATGGCGTACAACAATGCTTCCACATCCTCATCCTTTCTTGAGAGTGCATCTGCCACCACATTTTGCTTCCCTTTTTTGTAGATGATTTCAAAGTCATAACCCAACATCTTTGTGACCCACTTTTGTTGCTCTTCAGAGGATAATCTTTTTTCTAAAAAGTATTTAAGGCTATCATGATCCATTTTTACCTTGAAGTTTCTTCCCATTAGGTAGGGTCGCCATTTCTTAAGTGCATGGAGTATTGCCAACATTTCCTTCTCATAAATAGCTTTGCTTAAAAACTTTCCCTTGATTGGATGACTTTCAAAAGAAATGGGTCTTTCATCTTGCATTAGAACAACACCAATTCCATTTCCTGAAGCATCATATTCCACAATAAAGGTTTTTGTGAAGTCCGGTGTAGTTAAGACCGGTGCTTGGCACATTTCCTCTTTAAGCTGCTCAAAGGCATTTGCTGCTTCCGGAGTCCATGAAAATGCAGCTTCAATAATGTTGTTAGAGGTGCTGCTATTCTCCCATAATTCTTAACAAACTTGCGATAATACCCTATCAACCCAAGAAATCCTCGCAGATGCTTTATGGATGTGGGGATTTTCCATTCCTTAATGGCTTTAATTTTGCTACGGTCTACCTTAACTCCTTCATGAGATACAATATGACCCATATATTCCACCTCTTGGACTCCAAAGAAACATTTGGATCTTTTTGCATATAATTGTTTCTCCTCCAATATTTGTAGCACCCTGTCAACACGTTCAACATTATCCTTCCAAGACTTGCTGTAGATTAGTATATCATCAAAACATACTAACACAAATTTTCTAAGGAATGGCTTGAAAATTGAATTCATCAAACCTTGAAATGTTGAAGGTGCATTGGGAAGGCCAAAAGGCATGACCAAAAATTCATAATGACCCTCATGAGTTCTAAATGTTGTCTTCGGAATTTCTTTAGTCTTCATTCTGATTTGATGATATCCTGAATGAAGATCCAACTTGGTGAAGTAAATTGATCCGTGAAATTGATCCAGTAATTCATCAATGACAGGAATGGGGAACTTATCTTTAATAGTGAGCTTGTTGAGCTCCCTATAATCCAGACACATGCACCATGATCCATCCTTCTTGTGCACCAATACTACTAGAGCAGAGAAAGAACTTTGACTCGGTTGAATTATACTAGCCTCTAGCATTTCTGCAACCATACGTTCAATTTCACTCTTTTGGACATAGGGATATTTGTATGGCCTGATTTTTGGAGGAACACTTCCTGGAATCAGATGAATAGCATGATCATGATCACGCATAGGTGGGAGTCCTTTGGGAGTCTCAAATACCTTGGAATGATTGTCGAGGACTTTTTGGAGATCTGGAGAAATAGATGATTCTGATGTGGAATCATCTAACAAACATAATTGTGCAATTAAACTTCTTTGTTCTTTTTTCAGAAGCTTTGTGATACCACTAGAACTGATTATCTTCCTGGTTTCCTTGCAATACCCCTTAATTCAACTTCCTTTCCTTCCGTAGAAAATTTGATGAAAATTTATTGAAAATTAAAAGCTATTGTACCCAAGGATTGTAGCCATTGGACTCCTAGTGCAACATCAGCACCTCCCATTGGAATGGAAAGCATTGGGCTATTCAATACATATTCTCCCATGGATAGCTTGATATTATGGCACTTTCCAAAGAAATTTATTGTTCCTCCATTTGCAATCATCACTTGACACTCTAGTGCTGGATATGGGAAGCAATTCATTTCTTTTGCTACCTTACAATGAATAAAATTGTGGGTGCTTCCTGAATCAATCAACACTATTACCTCTTTCTTCTTGATTTGTCCTTCTATCTTGATTGTTTGAGGAGTGGTAATTCCCACCAATGCATTACAAGATATGTCAGATTTATTTGTTCTTTATCTAGGCTTTGTTCCTAGAGTATATCATCTTCTTTTGACCTTTCTTTCTCCTTTTATTCTTCCTCTTCACATCTATGTAGAATAATTTCTTCTCATCACACTTATGACCTTTAGTATATTTGCTATCACAACTGTAACAAAGCCCTTTTGCTCTTTTTTCTTCCAATTGTTGAGGTGTCAACCTTATAGGTTGTGGAGGACTAGTGGCAACAACATTTCCGTCTTTATAGTTGTGAGTGGTATGCTTCCTGGTTGCCATAATTTTGCTTTCCATTTTTCTTGCTAACCTGAATGCCTTCTCTAATGAATCAGGTTCCCAAAGGCGAACATCATGTTGGATATTATCCTTTAAGGACCCTATGAACACATCAATCCTATGCTCCTCTGGAATATCTTTTACCCTTATGTTCAATTTTTGGAACTCCTCAATGTGCTTCATTATTGAACCCTTTTGTTTGAGACTTATCAATTGGCTAAAAAAAGTGTTGCTTTTTGTATCCTCATAATGTGCTATCAATTCTTCCGTAAAAATTGCCCAAGTGATAAATTGTTTACGAGAGCAAAGCCATTGATACCATACAAACTGATTTGGTTCCAAATATAAAGTTTCCATACGTACCTTTTGTGTGTTTTTCACATTATTAAGATCGAAGAATTTCTCCATCTATAATATCCATGTGGAGGGATCCTTGCCATCAAACTTCCTCATATCGATTTTTGGAATATGGTGAGCCTTCGATCCAATATTAGAGTCTATGGAATCATGATTAACATTTCTTTTGTTCTCATCATGAGTTTCCTTTAGTACCCTTTCACCATTAGTGGCCATTTCTTGTAGCAACTTATTCATATTTATCTTCAATTCTTCAATCTTATCAGCCATGCCATCAATTTTAGCGTCCATGCCATTCACCTTAGCTTCCATGCCATCCATCTTAGCTTCTACACCTTTCTTTAAACAATCCATCTTAGCTTCTACACCTTCCTTTAAACCATCCATCTTATCTTCTACGTCATTCCTTAAACCATCCATCTCGGATTCTGTTGCTTTTGTTACAAGTGACACTTGTTGCACTTGTTCTTGTAATTTTGATATATCATATAGCATTTCTTCTTATTCTTCATGAGTCATGCTAGAGCTTTTAGGTTCCTTACTAGGTGTTTGCATTTTCTTTCCTCAGGGCATTAGTTACCGATAATAATGCTCTATTAGCCCTTTGAATTCCTTCAAAATAAATTTTCAAACCACTCTTAAGCAAAAATTTAAAAGAATCTACACACCTTTTTTTTCACCTTGTAGGAGCTCGAT